>CM033474.1:66053240-67253240 GCA_019447015.1 Hymenochirus boettgeri | reverse complement strand
TCGTATTAACAGGATAATAAGTGCAGAGAAACAGGAAAAGATCAAATAACCAAATGCAATAATGAAGATAGTCAGTCACTGTAAAGTCAACATCTAAAGTAAAAGTAAGCAAATTCTGTGTACAGCTGGTGTTGGTTCTTGTTGGCCTAAATTCAAGTACCTGTTTAATGTGTTTAATATTTGTTCCTGCTATGGAAAAAGAAATTCCCCTAACCTGACAAGTTAATGAAGAACTAAAACAGCCTGAATCTTATTCATTATAGTCATTTAAGAGCGGTGAAGAAGAACCCTGAAATCAGATTGGAAAGGTGTTGCACTGACAGTACAATACCTGCATGACAGGCGGAGGTGATAGGACTTTATTAAACTTTGGGTTCACAGACTATTCTTAAGAATTTCTCTTCTGCACAGTAACAGATAACACACTTGAAGACATAAAAGCCCCACAGAATATTCTTCATATAGATGGTCTATAGATAAATTGCCCACTACTGTAAACTATACTTTCTCCCAACCACCGCTGTACCTTTGTTTGTTGATCTGTCCCCTATTCCTTTTGATATCGAATCTGAAGCATCTTAATAAGTGCCTTATTATGATAAACTTTTCTGCGGTGTATAGATAGGGTTAGGGTCCACTATCACGCAAAGCAGCAGGATTTTTGCAATGCGCTGTATCTACATTAGAGATGGCCAAACTTTCGAAAGTTCGGTCCATTTTCGAACTTTCGAACTATATGGAAAGTTCAAAAACGGACCCATTAAAGTCAATGGGAGTCAAATAGTTTGAAAAGTTCTAATGAAATACAATTAAACTATCAATGGTAACTTAATGTAAATAGCTGTGGGACCTGGGAAATGGTCTGGGGAACATGTTCTAGTATCCAGGGCATTTGAAAAATCAATTTTACGCTCACTCGCGCTATTTTCGAGCTCGTTCGTGCCTAGGTACCATGCACATTTTACTCACGGATTCGATGCTCACGTATAGGCTTTAATGGACACTTTACTCGTAGATTTGATGTTTGCGCCTAGATACCATGGACATTTTACTCACGGATTCGATGCTCGCATATAGGTTTTAATGGACACTTTACTCGCGGATTCGATGCTCGTGTTCGTGCCTAGATACCATGGACATTTTGCTCGCGGATTCGATGCTCGCGTATAGGTTTTAATGGACACTTTACTCGCGGATTCGATGCTCGCGTTCGCGCCTAGATACCATGGACATTTTACTTGCGGATTCGATGCTCGTGTATAGGTTTTAATGGACCCTTTACTCGCAGATTCGATGCTCGCGTATAGGTATAATAGGCATTTTACTCGCACATTCGAACGGTCGAACATTCGATATTTATTGAAAGTCCGAAAATAATGAAAATCCGGGTCCGGGATAGTTCGAGAAGTCCGAATTCGTACAAATTCGAATAGTTCGGCTCGAACGTGGGTTCGAGTTCTAGTTCATCTCTAGTCTACATGACAATACATTACATTTAATCGATATGTAAAAATAAGTGTTAACATTTTACCATGTGGCTTTAGGCAGCAAAAAAAACCTGGGTAACTCAGAATCTAGTGATCATAAATAAACTCTACTTATAAAAGGGTATGTTTCTGTTTATTTTCCTTCTACAGTTCCACTTAATATATTGAGAGTTAAAAAAAAGTTTGCAGTTTATAAAAAATGTTTAAACAAAAATGGGTTGAACGGTATCTCCACACATCATTTTTTTCAGTTTAATTAAAGAACGGGAGGTAAAGCAGCTAGCAGGAGACCAGAGAGAATATTTACCGTGAATCTCACTCCTCCGCTGTTCTGCTGACAGGTTCAGACAGAGCTTGCACTGTATGCACATGCGTGCACAGTGCAAGCTCCTTTGAGACCACTTAGAGGAACAGCATAGGAGCGCGATCTCGGGTAAGTCCTGTAACTTTGCTCTGGTCTCCTGCTAGTTTAATTGAATAACTGGAGGTAAGACATAGCTGCTTTACTTCCCCTTCTTAAAAACTGGAGGAAAAAAAAAACAAAAAACGAAGTGTATTTTTTAAGTGGAGATAACTTTAAAGATTAAAATCATATGTAGTGCACTGCACTGTATACAGTCAGCTATCAATATTTTCTGGAACAGTTCCAGTTAAGATATCTGATAAAAACACATGTTCTGGGAAGGTTGAAGTTCTAGGAGGCCAATAAATGAATTTACACATGGGCTCATGTTTTACTTCCTGGTATTACTACAAATATTTAACACTGGGGTTTCCCATAAAATCGTTTGGAATTGCATAACTAGGAACAGATTTTGATGTCCCAGATACAAACCATGTGTATACTGTACTAGGAAAGGTACATTGAAATAGGGTAATGGCCTATAGTAAGGGTGTTTTTCATGAGAGATGTTTTGTTTGAACAGCTTGATCATTATAAGCATGGGGGAGCTCTGTGATGAACTTCATCGTCTACAAAGTTACACAAATAACATTAATGAAAGCCAAGAAAGGCAACCTGAATGCCTGAAATTAGCAGTGTTTTATAGGCACTTGTTTTACATGGTTGTCTAGGTTGAATGAATATGTCCATCAAGTTCAGTGCTTTTTTCTCAAACTTTCCTGATTTCAACAGGTCATTGGATTAATGCCAGATGAACACTGAATTTATATGATCCTGAAAAAAAGACACCCAGTCACATGTTTAAACTCTTGGATATCTTAAAACTGCCAATGTGATGTCTTCTGAAAGAAAGTCTTTACAACTTTTTTTGGTAATATAAATGATCACCCCTTGATCTCCCAGTCCCACAGAGAATTAATTGTAAGACTCAAATGTATATTTGTACAAAGTAATCATATCCTCCCATGCCCATATCTCAGTGTTAAAGGATAATTAGAGAGGAAAATGAACCCTCTCCTTCTCTGTTTGATCTTCCTATATTCTCTACATCCAAGTGTAAAGACCTACAGGGAGATTCAATAAAAGTTCTTATTGTTTAAAATGGTGCTAATTTTGCCCCAACCAATCAGATCTTATTTAACATTTGAAAGCTCTGAATCATCTGATTGGTTGGGCAGAATTAAGAACTTTTATTGAATAACCCTGCTATTGTTTTAGGACCTTACCCTGAGTAGATCAAAATGTAATAACATTCTTAACTAGCCTATCTACATAATAGTGTCTTTCTCCTTATTAATTTAGTTGCACTGTAAAGCCAAAAGTTTAAACAATAATCACCTATGCAGCTTAGAAATGTTTTAACAGAACCTGCTTCATCATATCTGTCATCACAAACAGTAAATGGCTATGGTACAAATAAAGGCCTATCCTTCACAGGCTGTATCTCTCAGGGTTCCTTATCAGTAATGCCCGATAATGAACCTTTATAGGTTATTTTTCATATTTTGCTAAAAAGTTGATGCCAGATGATAGTTTGATCCAGCCCAGTATCCCCCGATTTAAGTCATTGGGTAGATTTTACTGAAAACAAACCTTTATAAATACTGTAGATAGATAGGAAATAGACAATTGTGTCCGCGGCCGACAGTTCACGCGACCGATCGTGTGGTCCCATAAGGAACCGCAGGGTTGGTCGTGATTTACCAACAGGACCTAGCTCTGTCATGGCCACTGTCACTATCGGTCATTTGGCCGGAAATATCTAATGGCAAGATATATAAGATATATAGCAACAAAAAAAGAATGTAATTTTAAACGGTGAACTGTGGTTTATCAGATAGCCTTCAAGTATGATATATTTTTATGCAGTGGTGATCTAAAAATGCAACTTGAATATTAAATATTAACAATTTCACATTCTTGTCCAAAAATAAATATACATTGCTGTGTATACAGTATCTTCATCTTGCAGATTTATTTTTCTTATTCCTATTAGCAAATATTAGCAATTAATTACGACACATTTTATAGAAACTGTCTGCAAGAAAAAACAATTGAACACTAACGCCAGATGTTGTTATATATACAAGTGAGACCCTTTAGGGCACACTACAGCTGGAACAGGGATTCGGGTCAAAAACTACATTAGAACCTATAATGTCAGGGCCAATTTATATTATACAGCACATTTAAAGTAAGATTTAAACAAACAAATCACATTTTCCCAAATTAAATACGTTTTATTTGACTATTTAATGGTAAAATGTAACAAGGTTATTCCTTTGAACAAATGCAAGGTGAGGTATAAAAAACTAGATTACATCATTTTATATTCTTAGGTAAAGGTTCTGGACTGGGCAGTTGGCAGGGCAGAAAACAACAACAGCTGCAACAAATGTAGCCACTTCCGATCTTTCGGCACATTGATTTTCCGACATGTCCAATCTGAAAAAATTACCTGACATCGGACAGTCGCAGACACTTAGTACTGCCAATATTTTGGGCCAACTGACTGAAATTCAGAAATATTGGCCAGCCAGCCCTAAAATCGCCATGTGTGTACACAGCCTTCCATTGTGTCTGCCACATCAGTATGCTGTGTATGTAACAACCTGCGTATTTGGAATATTAAGTGTCACTGTAAATGTTTTATTATATTCAGTTTGATCACTTTCAGGGAGATTCAATAAAAGTTCTTATCATTTAAAATGGTGCTAATTTTGCCCCAACCAATCAGATCTTATTTAACATTTGTAAGCTTACATCTGATTGGTTGGGGCAAAATTAGCACCATTTTAAATGATAAGAACTTTTATTGAATAACCCTGTTTGTTTTAGCCCATTGGCTGAGAGTAAAACCTGCACAGAAACAATGGCAGAATAGGAATGAATACTTACAGTATTTAATATGCTGTTATTGCTGTATAAATGCCTGCAGTTGCTCCATAGAGGTCTGTGGAGAGTGCTCTCCATAGCAGGTGGCAAATATAATGTTATTTTTACATTTTATTGCATCTGACAGACCCTCCATCCAACATTTAAATGCATACAAAGCAGCCAATTGCAGAATTGTTCTCTGAGCATGTCTGACCTCACTGAGCTCAGCTTTTAGTGAGCATGTTTGGCTAGGAATTATATTTAAAAAAGTGTTTATTTAATATGAGGTGCAAAAGTTTACCCATGTTGTTAATCAAAAATCAAATGCTATTTAAGGCTAATATTCGTTAATCTACGCCACAATGGTATTCTATAGGTGATGGTGGATTTACGATGGCGATTGTAAATTAACAATCACCATTACAGTGAGCGATCAATCAATAAGCTTTATATGAAATTGGTTATTTATGTTTACAGTATTTATTGCTAAACCAAAGTCAACTGTGACCTTAAGATTCTGCTGCTTTCAAACTTTGAAATGTGCCCAATTAAAAAATCAGCATGGCAAATTTATTTTCAGGAAGTAAAGGGAACCTACACTTTGATTAATGCAGCAATAGAGTTAAACATATAAGATAAAGCAATAGAATTTTTTTTTTATATATTTATAAAAAATAAATCTCAAAAACTCAAAATGTAATGCAAAATATATAAGCCTATGTAAAATTAAAGAGAATGCTAAGGACTCTATTCCTGTACCAAAAATGTTTGATAGTAGTAAATATTAAAGGCCCTTACACATACATTTTTTCTCTTCAGGAATGCCTGCTTGACCAACAATTAGACCTGTGTGGCGAGTTGTATCAGCATTGTAAATTGATTGGTCAGGACGCCAACAGGAGCTGCAACACATGTGCAATTGTTTGGCAGATATACTGAATCAAAGAGAAAAGAAAGGTACCGCACACTGAAAATGTAGTTTTTCAATTTAACCTTACAATGATCTATGATCTATACCCTAGCATACGGTGTCCATTTTAGGACATCATCAGGTGTCAGGTATCGGGTATCAGGTGTCAGGTATCGGGTATCAGGTGTCAGGTATCAGGTGTCGGGTATCAAGTGTCAGGTATTGGGTGTCAGGTTTCGGGTGTCAGGTATCGGGTATCAGGTATTGGGTATCAGGTGTCAGGTATCGGGTATCAGGTGTTAGGTGTCAGGTATCAGGTATTGGGGCGGGGTTGACATGCCCTGAAACAGGTGTATTGGGTCGGAGAGAAAAATTCTTATGGGCCAATCTAGAAAAGTGTCTATTTAAAGTTTTACAAGTATCAATTTTGGACATTGTTTTGGTCTGTGCAAGGTTCGCTATGGATCTGTAAAGTTTCAGCCATTCAAGATTGGTCTATTCTTATGGGAAACAAGCCATTCAAAGATTTCATCAGCTTGCCCAACTATTACCAGATAATTCATTAAAGGGTTTCTTCTTAATTTATTCAGATTTTAGCCCTTATAAAAAGGTGGTAGGCCTAATTCGTTAGACTCCTGCAGCCTTGAGCCTTCAAGCGACTAAGGAAGATTTTTTTGTTTGCAGGTGAACCATTTTAGTCTCTGGATCATAGTTACCTTTGACACGAGTAATGGCACTCTGACTTGGGTGCAGGAGCACCCTGTGTTTAACGTTTCTACGATGTTCCTACCCAACGAACGGAAACTACGATGCGGTAATCGAGAAACGTCCTGCCAGGCAAGTGGCCCTAGAGGAGTGCGTCATTTATTAGAAGGCCACTATGTTACCGTCACCATCCTTACCGATCATAAGGAATTCTGAATACATTCAGCATTTAAAAGGTTAAATCCCGCCAGCACGGTGGTTCCTTATGCTTTTCCAGTTCAATTTTGTTATCACTTACCACTGGCTCCCAAAAAACAAGTGAAGAAGAAGCACTCTCCAGATAGTTATTGCATCGGACGCTACTAACCCAGATAAGGGCCACATTTACCCAATACTGAAGCTAGCCTCTATATCTCCTCCGCTCTGTTCCAGATTCAAGCCGCACAAATTTCGCTACTCCTGACAAACCTGCAGGCGAAATCTGTGTTTCATGGTCAATTAGGAAAACTATCTTTTCTACATACTATTGTTTTCAGCACAAGCGACATACTGGTGTGATGTTAATAAAACTGTTGACCTTTCTTGCCGTTTCCTTTGGTGGCCTAGAATGAGGAGGAATGTTTTTAAAAGACTTTATTTCAAGTTTGTAACAGTCAATCGCCAGTCAATCTAAATCTTCTAGAATGACTACCTTGTGGTTCTTCTTTAACCCCTACCCATTCGTCCAGACCTGGACCCCATCTATCGATGGACCTTTAATTGTTGAAATCCACCTTCAGAGAACAGTTATTTGGCTGAAGGTAGACCGCCTTCAGCAAAAATGGTCATTTCGTTCCCATTCCAAGTTACCATTTTCAGTAGAGTAGCCAAACTATTTATTTCTCATATTTATTGCTTTCATATCCACCACAGGGATGGTTTTGGGAGTAATGGCCAAAGTTCAAGCCCTTAGCACAGGACATTCCATTCTGTCTGGGTCAGGGTCCTGTTAGACAGGTTTCTACCCAGTCCTATCCTTGATAAAGTGATAATTTTCCTCCATTTGTCTCCATGTAGTTTGTTCCTTTAGGGGCGTTAGGGATGACAGATTAGAGATCCCTGAGGAAGTGATAAAAACCCAAGACCTTGTGTTTTGTGGTTCACTGTTAATAAATCTCACATTGTGTGCGACTTTATCACCTTGTTTTTTGATTATACCGTTATTCCTTTGCCCCTTGGGGTGGGTGTAATAGACGTTGCAACTTTACCAGGCTAGGTGGCGAGGTGTGAGGTTTGGGACTTTGTAAGATTAGAGAATTGTTCCATTGCTTTTGTTTGCCCTTACAGTTCCGAGAAAGCTTGCTTGTTTGTGAACTCCATCACTCTTCCCAGATGGCCACAGTAGCGTGAGGCCAGGTTCTGTTCTAGTTGAATGATGTTGTGTATTAAGAGCATATTTCAACTGTAAAAAATGGGTCTGTCGTACTCGTTCATTTGGAGCTGTGTTTGGCCTATTGCAGTATCTGTTTGGTTTGCTCTGATGCTTTATGTGGAATGCCAGACATTATGCTGCATGTTTATAGCTTTGTTGCCTGCATCGGAGGTTAAAGCGCAGGTGGTTTGGTAGTCAGTCAATACTCCTTTTCTGTATTTTATATTGCCGTACAAGTTAAGGTTTTCACCTCAAAATTGATTTGCAAAAATATGCTGAGTGGTAACGGGTATCATTCATCTAGGTATGCCATATCATTTTTTTGTATTCAGTTAACTGGACTTAAAGTTTACTAGTCATCCAACTGGCTTTCTCAATGGAAGGAAACCAAGCCTGTGGTGATGTGTGTGGTGTGGTGTGTGCATGGGGGGGGTTTCGTCACAACTGTCTGCCATATTACAATGCTGTTTAGAACTTACCCTGGCAGGTTTCAAAAAAAGGAATAGGTTGGACTGGAGACGTAGTCGTTATTCACTCAATAAACATGTGAATAAGGACTTTAACTCAAGTTGATCTAAATGAATACAACAGATATTTATTAGCAAATGTAAAATATTTATTAATATATTTTGTTATTAATTTGAAAAGTGAAATACTGTTCTTTCAATTTCTTCTTCCGTTTTATTCTCCCCTTGTGTGGCCTGTTATCTCTCCACAGTTTTGAAGTAGAGACACTTGGTACAGCCAGCGGGGCATATAGGAGAAGTGTGCTATACGGCATTAGCTGTGAATTTGGGACATTTTTTCCAATAGGGACTACATGGTAACCTCCATGTTGATTTTCGAGGGTTTTTAAAGGTTCATGAGATCAAAACTGTTTGTTTCAGTGGTCATAAACATGAACATGATACCCCAAGCCCCACACAGGAACAAGGTGACACCCCACCTACATTACCTACCTTTCCATTCCAGGGAAGCCATTACTTAAAGGGTGTAACTATAGTTAAAAAAAATAAATTTTGATCATCATCAATAAAGTTATTAAATGGTCATACATGACAAAAACACATACCCGCAAACCTCACACAGGTAACACAATATGACTTACCCATCCATTTCCTGTGCAGCCTACTTAAAGGGACTAGTCAAAAAAAACAAATTTTGATCAATAATCAAAAAAGTGCTTTTTTAGCCCAATCTTACCAGGTACACACACCTACGACCCTTCCATTTCTGTGGCAGCCATACTTAAAGGGTAACTATAGTCAAAAACAATTTGATGAAAATCAAAAAGTTTTTTTTAACCCAATCCGACACAGGTACACACACCTACTGAACCCCTTCCATTCTGTGGGAGCATACTAAGGGTAACTATAGTCAAAAAAATTTTTGATCAATAATCAAAAAAAGTTTTTTTAAATAAAGACGGATAAATGTGTCAAAGGACTTTAGGTAAATTGAGGTAATTTGATGGAATTGCTCCCATGAGGGCTGTAGATTCCCTTACCTTCTCTGTCAGACACAGCATAGAGGGGGAGGGATTCTTGTCTCCCTCACACACTGAGGGTTGAGGCTGTGCTCACCGGTGGCGCGGTGCGGAGAAGCCTCAGAAATGTCACAAGTCAGCCTCCCCACCCATAACTGTCTGGTGAGTCATTCTGTAGATCGTGGGCTGTGGAGCACATTTTTAAAGGTAGGAAACTGACCTTTTAATTTAAACTTAAATTGGAGACCCCATCCCCTTAACTTCCAACTGCCACAGGTACACACATCACTGAGCTACCCATTATAAGCGGTGTGATGGCAACCATATTTAAAGGGTAAGTATAGTCAAAAAAACACATTTTGACCCATCATCAAAAAGTTAGTCTTTCTCCCCCAACCTGATACGGTCACACTCTAACTCACTGACTACCCATTCTTAAGTGAAGCCATATTTAAAGGGCAAGATTTTTATAAAAAACACAATGGCCGGATCATTGCCATTATTTGAGTTTAAATCTGCAGCAACAAACACACATTTCCTTCAACATGTGGCCTTTCAAGCCATATACTTTAAATATCTGTTGATTCAGTTAGAAAAACTGGACAAAGTTTAGTTTCACTGGTCATCCGACTGGCTTATTCAATTCAGAAATGACTGTACAAGAATCTGTTGGCAATTATGTACCGGAAAGTCTCAATTAGCATAATCACATCCAGGTGTTAGAGGACCTTCTGAATACAAGCCCATGATGGCATTGTGGCTAGAGGGTGTTGTTAGGAACTGCCAGGCGGAGGCGTAAAACAGGCATTGTACATGGCCAGACAGTTGGGGTCGAACCCCCCCCTCTAATTCAAGCTTGGTTTCTTTATTTTCGCAATATTAATGGCCTCCTTACACAACCTTTCTTGAACCGTTGTCCTTGCCAGTATGGTAACATTACAATTCTTCAAAGTGAGTCCTTTTTCCTTAAGATGCGGTACATGGCTGAGTCCTGACTGAGGAATTAAAGCAGGACAGGGGATACGGTGTTTTTTTTTTTGAAAATTTCTTCTAATTTTTTGGAGACCATGCTAACATATGGGATTAACAGTGGTTCTTTCTCCTGTATCTTTCATCCTAATTCTGTGGACAAATGCCCAGTGTGGATATTCTAAGATTTTAAGGGTTCTCTGAGATGTTTTGTTTCTTGTCTCACCTATATGCTAGTGGGAAAGCCAGTCGGATGATTAGCGAATGCCTTTCAAGAAATAAACTTAAGTACAGTGATCTAACTAAATAAAACAGAATTATACCATGACCCTGGAGTGACTGAGAAACTTCACAAGCATTATACTAAACTTTCCCATTTCTAGTTACATTAATTTAGTTTCTTTGTAATGGTGAACTGACAAGTGTGGGAAAAACCATGGAGTCCACGAGTCTTCACAATAATCTATTGTATAGAGTGAAAAATACAACATTTTCTCAAGGGCAAAATAATTAAACATGGGGGCAGGTTTTCACAATAACGTCTAGTGTTTATCGATACTCTGCAGCACTTTTCCCTGTTTAACTGTTTGCCCTTTTAATATTTGTATATACCCAGCAAGAGATGGGCGAAAGTGCTAAATCCATTCCGACCTGCGGATTCTAGGATTTTCTGAAAAATCCGAATCACGCTGGTTTAGCGCGTTAAAATCAATGGGAAGAAAAAACTGCACCTATTGCTAAATATTATGTTAAAATAGCAATAGTAACTTACTGTGATGGCTCTCGGAAACTGGCGGGATAGTCCACGGGCACATGTCCAGGTGGGCAGAACATGTAAAACGCTACATCTGGTTTTCATGGGTTGTTTTTGGAGGGATTCTTGAATTCAGCTGATTTGAGTATTATCAAATGGCTGAAAGTCCAAGTGGATCAACACGGGACCCCCTCCTGGGTTCTTAGAAGGTTCCTTGTGGCCATTGAATACATAAAAATTCAAATATGATTGGTTATGGTGATCATATGATTGCCAAGAATTAAATATTAAACAATCACATTGAATTTCACCTTCAGCAAACCATATAAAAGAGATGCCAAACCCGGGGGAGCTCAGTAGGCATCACAGTAATGTTGCGAGAAGAGCGATAAAGAAGACTCAGATCAATACATCGGCAACACTGGCGAGGTTGATGTGACAGCGTTCAGCGGGTCAAAAAAAACAAAAAAAAAAAAAAAAAATTGGGCGTATGGCCAGTTGACATCGGCGCGGGACATCAGCGCTGGTGTCGCGGCTGCGAAGAAGAAGAACACACGTCAAAAGTGCATTCTAAGAAGATAATGGTGGTCTCGTTTTGAGCACACCCTAAAACAAAGGCACTGTAAGAGCGCTAGGGCCACAAGAGACGTATAATGCTAGGGAGGGGGGGCCCAGGTTCCTTGCTGCGGGGACCCCTAGCTCCAAAAAAAACACTTGTCAGTGCCATAAGAGCCCTTCAGGGGCAAACAAGGGATTAGGGTTCAACGTGGTTCAGGGAGGGGGGTTCAAGTTTCAAGCTGCAGGCTACAAAAAGCCCCCCCCGAGAGGGGGTCCTAGGTTTGAGTCGCAGACCCCAAACATTACGGGCCAAGGACTTTTGGACATTCAATAATATATTAATGGAATGCAATTCTCGAATTTGACTGTTCAAGGATACGAACAGCTGGAAATCATGTTGGGGGGGGGAAAAAATGTTTGACAATCCTCGAACATCGAAATCCTTCAAACGTTCAAGGATTTTCCGCCTTCACTGATCGTAGATCTCGGGATAGTTGCCAAACCAGATACGCGATCCGACCCGATCTCTATACATGGCTACGTGACTTAGGCATACACCTCCACTATGCAAGGGGAACTCCTAGATACCTGGGGATCATGATGTTTTTTGATCAAATGTATGATCAATATATTTTCCAGAAAAATAGCTATATTTATTTTCCTGAACGGTGACACAGTCAATAAAAAAAACAATTCCCAGTCTGCCAGTCCATTGGACATGGAGTGTAAGTAGTTCAATGCCATGCTTTGGTCAGGACAATGTAAATTATGGAAAAGTATGAACAAATGTCAGTTTTACTGGTCCTCTCAGCATGATGATGTCAGGGAATACCCAAGCAATAACAAAGGGAGGGAAATGCTAAAATGCATGACTGCCAGTGATTTTTCCGCAGCCCACTGACCACTATGCCAACCGGGTGGACAGAACAAATCTCAAGCCTGTGTCGTACCAGGCTAACATCGGAAAATGTCAAGGCAATGATCTTTTCCTCATCTAGTAATTGCCAGTTTATTAGGAAAAATGAAGGACTTAATTGATGTGGAACGAGGAGGGGAGATAACTTTTGGCAGAAATAATTCCATGAAAGGCCCACATTATCCAACATTTAGATTTAAACATTCATGAAGAATATAGCTCTAAACTCTGGGATTGATTTCCATTCTAGCAGAAGTAATAGACAGAAATAAGCAAATTTCCAAGTCAAAAACATGAAAAAGTTTATTTTCAGGGGGCAAAGATGAAGAGTAGGAGATTTCGTTAGATCCCATAGAGGTGGCTTTTGGCACATAGGAGTCTTTCAATTGGAGTTTGGCCAGGAAATGTAGCAATAAAGTAGGAAAATCATTGTATACTATGAAAAACGATTGTGCAGAAAATTTTAGATTAGAGCATTAGGGGCTAGACATTTATCCAATACGATTGAAGGAAGGAATACCATAATCTGGGCTACAACAATCTCAGATAGAGCTGCCAGGACCCCCCAAAAAAGGCCTACCCATGGGGTTGGCACTAATGGACTATATTTTAAATCTTATTAGTTTTTCTACAAAATACACCATAGGTTGCTGTGCAAGTCTGCCTACTATTAGCGTGTGTGGGTTGAGGAGCCGTATGCTGGGTGGAGGTAGACTATTCTCCCGTCTCTGATTTGCACTTGTGTGTTCACACCTTTCTCAGTTACGAAATGTTAAACAAAGACAGATGTGGATTTCTTATTATTAAGGGCAGAGACTAAGCATCAAATCTACAAGACCTTCATTTTTCACTTTCAACTAAAACAGTTTATGTTATCAAATGTAATTTAAATCAGGGATATCCAACCTGTGTACCTTCAGCTGTTTTAAAACTGCATTTCCCAGCTGGTTGAAAAAGACAGCAATATTTTAACCTAAACATCTCAAGTAGCAAATAATAGGGCGAGTCTTCAACCTAGTGCAAAGCAATCCTTTATTTATTACCTGGCAACAACGTGAGGAAAAAATCACTCCAGGAACCTGTCCCGGACGCGTTGAGGGATTGAAGTGACCACAGTCACGAAAGCGTCAGGGATAGGTCCATGGAGTGATTGTCCTCACGTAGTTGGCCATGTAATACAATGAAGGATTGCTTTGCACTAGGTTGAAAGACTCGTCCCTATTCATCCTATTGAGACATTCAGGAGTTTTTACGCTGGAGGTTCCGGTCCTCATGGGACTGGAGGTCTCTTGCAGTGATGAGTCCGAGGGTAGACCAGAGTAGGTAAGACACCTGAATGTGTTTGAATTATTTTAACCTAATTTTGTTCAGTTATCACCGCTTCCCATCTTCCATGCCTCCCCATGTGCTGTCCCCCTGGTCTTATGGTAGTTCAGTTTTGCCATACCGGACGCATTACAATCAAAGTAAAAATATCTACACTGCTGAATCATGTGTACAAGCTTTACTAGTAGCAGTAATATTTATTATTTAGAAAATGTAAAATTACCACCGGGGTTACTGGCATTACTTCTTTATTTTTGTGAATGCGATTTCATGGGTTGTGGTGTATGTACAATGCAGAAAGGGAAGTTTAAGATAAACAAAAATGTAGTGATGCAATGAAAACTAATCTTGCAAATAAAAAAGAGGATATTGCGGTTTTTGACTATTGTAGTTAACCTTTAAGTATGGCTGCCACAGAAATAAAAGGATACATAGTATATGTGTGTGTAGGGTAGGGTGGTAAAACCCAAAAATTTGGCCAATCATCAAAAAAAAGGGAATTTTTTGATACAGTTACCCTGTAAGTAGGGAACTGCCAATGGAGAATCCAAGGATAGGTCAGTGTGTGTATCTGAGTCAGACTTTGGAGAGGTAAAAAATATAATATTTTTTACAAATTGGTCAAAACAATTTTGACTATATTATAAATTAAATTATGTCTTGCACATGAAGAAGGTCAGTTAGGGGTGTGTACTGAAAAGTAAGGTGATTTTTTTTTTACTAAAGTTACACTTAAAATAGTGGCTGCCCACAGAATAAATGAGTAGGTCAGTAAGGTGTAGGTGTGTGTTTTGTGCGGGGGGCGGGGGCGTGTGTGGTGTAAAAACCTAACTGTCTGAGATTGGTCAAAAAGAGATTTGCCAAAAAAAAGTTACCCTTAAAATATTGCTGCTACATTGAAGGAGGTGTAGGTCAGTGTGTGTGTGTGTGTGTGTGTTGTGTGTGTTAGTTTGTGTAAGAGTGCACTCCCAAGGCCGAAGTTGTGTATCTGGCTTTTTGTTGTCAGACACCTGAATAATATGAAAGTTTATTAAAATACTTATTGAGGTGCTCCCTGCAACTTAATAGTTGTATGTGTTACCTGTGTGCGGTTGGGGGGTCAAAATAACGTTTGATGATGGGAAAAATAAGGTTTTGAGGACTATGTTACTTTTACAAATGGCGGCCACGGGAAGGAACAGGTACGGTAAGTAGGGTTTGTCCTGTGTAATATCAAGGGATTAAAAACTAACTTTTGGATGATTGGTATAAAAATTTTGTATTTTGTGAAAAAATGGCGGATAGTGCTCCTCACTAAGTGATTACTGTTATTAGTGACTCTTTTAAACTAAGGGTGCCGCCACAATCATTAGCTAGTGATTAGTTATTACCACCACAACTAGTGTCCCACACATCTGGGCAGAAGTGTCTCTATATTGAAACTGTGGGAGCATTATTCCCACCACCACACATCTTATTGTTTAATGCCGAACATCCATTAGCAAAATAGTGATCCCTGCCTATTCCCGATTGTGAGTGAGAGTAAGTGAGGAAACTTTGACCGCTCAGTTATTTCTCTAACAGAAAGATAAAGGAATGGGGAAGATGGTGGAAGGAGAGGGTGGATGGGGAAGAGGATCGTGCATTGTTCTTTAAAAAAAAACACAAAACTAAAAAAAAAAACCACAGTGTGATGTCCTGTATCAAAATCCCACAGTATGCTGTAACTGTATCAAAAATGATTGGTGCGTGTTAACTGTATCAATAATATCAGTATGTAGTACCTGTATTAAGGAATCACCATTTGCTGTACCTGTTTCAATAATGCTAGTATGCTCAACTGGTATCAATAATCTCAGTATGCTGTACCTGTATCAATAATCCCAGTATGCTGTACCTGTATCAATAATCCCAGTAGGATGCACTGGCATCAATAATCCCAGTATGTGTTCTTGTATCAAAATCCAGTACCGGATGCACTGCCATCAAAAATAACAGTTGCTACCGGTTTCAAAATGCTATTATGCTGTACTGGTATCAATAATCAAGTCTGATGTACCTGTATCAATAATTCCCAGTAGGATGCCAATGGTATCCAATGATCACAGTAAAATGTACCTGGTATCAATAATCCCATGTATGCTGTACATGTATCAATAATCCCAGTATGCTGTACCTGTATCATATCCCAGCATGATGTACCTGTATTAATTCCCAGTATGCTGTACTTGGTATAATAATCCCAGATCATGTCTGGTATCAATAATTACAGTCTGCTGTAATTAGGTATTCAATAATACCGTATGCTTGTACCTTATCATGAATACCAGTATGCTTACTGGAATCAATAATCCCCAGTAGAATATATCCAAATGCTAATTTGCTTGTACCGGTGACATTAAATTTTTAAAATCTCGTCTCTTTATTTATTTCTTTCTTCTATGTCTGTCTTGTTCATCTTTCTGCTATTGTGGAATGTAACAAGTTTTGGTGGTGGATCTAGATGTTGAGGGGGAATGTTGCAATTCTTTAGACTCTACATTGGGGGATTAGGGTGTTTGGGTGCTGGCAATCGGATGTGGTTTGTTTTCTAGTAATTGGGTCCCTTAGCATGGCCCCAGAAGGGGACTGTGGGGACTTTGTTCCCTGACTACCACAACTTTATCTTAGAGAGGGAGAAGGGGACATGGTCTAAAAATTAAGCCCCACTGCACGCGGACACATGTGCCCATGGGGTAGAAGACGTTGCAGAACCAGGAATACACACGGAGCATCCTGTAAAACAAACGAACTCTGATTAAAACAAAACAATTGACAGTTAAGATTGGGAGCTATAATATCGATAGGCTGTACAGGACTATAAAGCTAGTCACTGGCCTGAAAACAGGAAGTGTTCAAGAAGGAAGTAATTTATTGAAACCTTTCCAGCAATACTTCTCACAGATGTATCTAGAGATTTGATTAGGTTTTATTTTGAAGGTACGATGGAATGCTTTTTATTTTAATTCTTACTAATTTGAATTTGAGAAACAGTTACCTTTAAACAAGTTGTGTATAATGGTATATTGGACAAAATGCTCACCCATAACTTAGCTCCTCCATTTTGTAGCGTTCAAACTTGCATTCAATTGATAAATTTTGCACACATGAATTTTGGTGCGCACACAGGTATATAAAATATCAGAGGTGAACATGATTGTAAAATATGATAAAAGGTTGAGTAATTGGGACACGTTGTATTTATGATTGTTTATGAGTGGAGAAGAGGTTTTAGTAGTAACTTTAATTCTTAGCCCCCTGTTTGGCAGTGGCCAAAGAAAACAAAACCATAGACTTGGCTAGGTACCACAGAACAGAACCAATGTTTGGAATTTCAATCCCCCCAACATCATGGCTGACATATGAATTGTAATTTTTTGTCCACCAATGACCGGTGATTGATTAACCTTCAACAAATTGGATGGAAATTCATCAGGCACAGAATCTGTACATTTTCATACTAATATTGGCCCCATGTTAAAAAAGTCTTCTAAAGAGAATATGCAAGACAAAATATTTCTTGAACCTTTTAACTTTACTTGGTAAAGTATACAAAGTATTTGCCTTGAAATGATAAACGTTGTAAAAGTACCGTGATTATTATGCTCTAATTAAAAAAAATACTGCGGGAATAGAAAATTGTGCTGTCTTTATAGCTAAAAAAAAATATGTGGACACAGTCTTAAAGATATGCCACCAATTTCTAAAGTATGTTTATTCGTTTACTGAAGATGGGAGGGAAATGAGCAGTGTCTTACCTCCTTTATCAGTAAAACTGAGGAGCGAGAAGCAAACTTACTGCCAGATCCACTGTAGCGCTGCTGACAGGGCTCCAACCACCAATGACATTCTCCGACACCCGGACATCTCCGACACATCCACAGTCCGTGGATTGTGCACGCTTGTGCAAGGCAGGCAAGGGTGCGTGGATGCGTTGGGGACCTGTTCAATGAGAAGCCAGCGCTTTTGAAGCAATCTGAGGTAAGTTTCTCTTCTCTATTGTGTTTTACTGAAGAAGGGAAATAGCTAATTACTCTCCCATCTCAGTGAAATGATAAAAAACATAATTAAAAAATGTGGACATTAACCCTATAAAGTTATCCACAAAATTCCAGACATTTTTCTCATATTCACTTTCAATGTGGGATCCTCTAAAAAGTGAAAGTCCCAAGGTTTCAAGGACAGATATAATCAAACAGTGTCAAATTACCACTGGATTCTAAGGTGACCCCATGTCGTTCTGATTAGAAACACAAAATACATCACAAAACCACACACACACAATTTCCAAAATCAATTTAAAGGTCCAATACAAAAGAAAGAAAGAACAACAAGAAGTAGCACAAGAATAAAAATATATGTATATATGTATATTTGCCTCAATACTCGATGAAGTTTTAAATTTAGTCTATGGTACTAAATGCAAAAACTTACCCCAAAACCCCCCACAAACAAGGCATACCACCTCTAATGGTGCACCCTGCACACCCAGTCCACATTCCTTCAATATAAATTATACCAAATCATCAACATCATTAGTTTTAACTCATAAACTCCAAAAACAAAACATAACACACTAAAGTACACCCACACCTACTTAAGTACCACATACACACTCCCTTAGTTTCCACGGAAACCAGAAACAACATATTAAAAATATGTTATCGGGTCAAAAAATTAAGTTTGAATGTGTACAGTATGTTCACTTCTTTGCCATAGTAATAAGTTTTATTTTTTTTTAAACCTCACAGCAGACACAATGGCTCTCATAGACAGGCAGCAGGTCTTGTTGCCTAGACACGATGTCTCCCATGGGATACATTACAGAGTAAAGGATTGGATATACAGTATAGTAGATAATGTACCCCCTACTGTAAATATAAGGATATTAGATGTTACAGAGGCTTCTGTGACCATATAGAAGCCGGAGGCCACAGGATGAGGCTTTATAAGGGGAACGGAAATCCGGAGGGGGGGTGCCTTTTGTATCTCCATATAATATACAAGTAGGGGTACATTAGCTTTAATAAGTACACCTTGTACTGAATATAGCTTTTTGTGTCCCAAATTGTCACAAGTGCTCTTAACCCCCCCACTCTAGTCATGGACTCACACGCCCTTCTCCAAGCTCCCACACACACAAAGAACTGCCCATGCCTTGTGTCACCCCCACAACACCACACAAATGCAGAAAGAAAAAAATGTTCCCCTCCCCAGACAAAAATAGTTTACATCCAGGTGTTTGTTAAAGACCTTTTTGCTCGTTTTCTCTACCCCTAACTCTCCCCTCCCGGCACTGACAAATGACTTAGCTCAACTCTCGCGCGATCACCTCCTCTTCTAATGCAAGGACATCGCAGCGAGCAGATTATATGCCACCAGCAAAGTTAATGTAAGTAAGGATAGAGCAATTTGGAAAACGGTACTACATTTACTTTGGCTGGTGACGCGCAAGAATTGCGAGTCAGTGCAGTTGCCGGGAGGGAGAGAAAAAGAGAGAGAAACGAGCGAAGAAAAGGTCAGTAAACCTTTCTGAATGTTATAACGGCATGCTACGACATAGTAGCGTGCCGAATATAGGATTATTATTGATACAGTTGGGTCTCATAGAGACTCATTAAGGGGGTAGATATATGAAGTATAAACACTATAAAAGCCCAAATTATGTTAAGTGTTCCAGGAGACTGAAGGCATCTCAAAACTTGTTTTTGTGCATTTATAAAAAACTCTAGAACAAACAAGTAGGGATTCTGAACCAGCACGAAGAGATGTAATATTTTCTTGCACTTTTTGCAAGAGATGGATATTTTGTGGACAAACTGAAAGTTTTGTCCAAATCATCTTGAGAGAATTGAGTAGTTAAAAGGGTAACTCTGGTTTCTCCATACACAAACCATTCTTCTATTTAAAAGAGATCTTTGCTTTCAAACATGCTAGGATGCTGTCTCTACTTCTCTGGTTCTTAAAGGGCAAGTCACTGGAAAAAATCAAGTGCGAGTGTAGGAGACTGGCGTCACGCTAACTGACAGCTAAACCAGAAGTGGAGTAATCGTCAGCCTCAGCAGCCAGCAGAGTAGGAGAAAACCGTGAGGACAGGGTCAGGTAAGGAAATTAAGGAGGTTTTGGAAACTGTAATTGTTTAAACCTACATTATGGCATAGTTCTCCCATGTTTCTATTAGCTAAAATGTACACTGCCTATATAACATAGGCTGTGCGATTGACAAAAAATGGCGTAGCTAGTGGCATAATAGCATTGCCCTCTATCAGATGCAAGTAAAGTTCTTTATCATTAAAATGGTGCAATTTTGCCCCAACCAATCAGATCGTATTTAACATTTATAAAAACTACATCTGATTGTTGGGGCAAATAGCACCATTTTAAAAATAAGAACTTTATTGAAACCCTGTATGTATATCACAGGCTCCCCTTTCCCGGTATATTCCATCTGGATTATCCTTTCCATTCCCACTTATCCATTCCTAAGTCTCCATTTCATTTTCAGTTCCCTTCTCTGATTCTGTCCTTCTATCTAACCTTCTCTGATTTAATCTTTGCTGTAAAGGCATTTACAATCTAACTTGATTCATCTTGTCCCTTGTCTGTTGATTACATATTTTTGAATAAACTTTCTGATTCTTAGACTATACCAAAGACATACGGTTGTCCATTTTAGGACATCATCAGGTGTCAGGTATCGGGTATCAGGTGTCAGGTATCGGGTATCAGGTGTCAGGTATCAGGTGTCGGGTACAAGTGTCAGGGATTGGGTGTCAGGTTTCGGGTGTCAGGTATCGGGTATCAGGTATTGGGGATCAGGTGTCAGGTATCCGGGTATCAGGTGTTAGGTGTCAGGTATCAGGTATCGGGTGTCAGGTATCAGGTATCGAGTGTCAGGTATCGGGTATTAGGTGTCAGGTGTCAGGTATCATGTATCAGGTATCATATTTTGTGTATTAAGCTGGCCATATACTAAGCAAACATTAAATAGGTTAGACATTAGACAGATTAGCAAAATGTGACCTAGCTTTTGGGGAATAACATTAAAACATTTTTTAATAGAAGTGGGCATACCCTTAGCAACCAGTAAGTGAAAATAAGTGTGTGTAAAAGTATGTACCTGTATCTGTGTGGGGGTGGGAGGTATTAGCACTTGCATTTACGACCATGAAACTAATTGTTTTGATGACATGACCCTTAGGCTGAGGCCACACAGCACGCACAGGAATCGCGCACACAATCGCGAGCGTTATCGCACGCGATTGTGTGCGCGAGTCTTGTGCATTTTGCTTTTTCGCCATTTTGCGTTACCAAAACTCTAATGGACACGCATACGCATGCGCATCGGAAATCGCGGGAATTTTAACTTCCGTGATTTCCATTTTAGCAAAAAATCGCAGGCGCAATCAACGCGTGCGCAAACGCGCGAAAAACGCTAGTTTGGCCTAGCCTTAAACCTCGAAATATCCATATTAGAAGATTGTTCCCTTTATGGGAAAAAAATATCCTGAATTTGCCGATAATGCACTAACGCTTCCACCGATTCCTTAGCTAGCTAAAATGAAAGAACAGTAATTTAGCTTTTCAAGCCAAATTAAAAAAAAAAAAAAAAATATATATATATATATATATATATATATATCCTCCATCTCTTATATGTATATATAATATATATAATAATAAAGCTGAAAAAAGCACCATCTATTGCAAAGTTTGCACATGTCCCTAAATGTACAGAAAAAAACATCTTTGTGTCATCCTCATGTTTCGGGTTTCATGTATCAGAGTCAGGTATCATTCATCAGTTATCAGAGTCAGGTATATTCATCATGTATCAGAGTCAGGTATCATCATAAGTATCAAGTCAGTATCATTCATCAGTTATCAGAGTCAGGTATCATTCATCATGTATCAGAGTCAGGATCATTCATCAGTATCAGAGTCAGGTATCATTCATCATGTATCAGAGTCAGGTATCATTCATCAGGTATCAGAGTCAGGTATCATTCATCATGTATCAGAGTCATGTATCGTTCATCAGGTACCAAAGTCAGGCATCAGAGTCAGGCATCATTCATCAGGTATCAGAGTCAGCTATCGGTCATCAGGTTTCAAAGTCAGACATCAGAGTCAGGCATCAGAGTCAGGTATCATTTATCAATGATATCTGCTGGCTGATAACTGATTCCTGACTCTGATACATGATGAATGATACCTGAATTTGATAACTGACTTTGATGCCTGATGAATGATACCTGACTCTGATACCTAATGAATGATGTGTGACACTGATACCTGATGAATGATACCTGATGAATGATACCCGATGAATGATACCTAATGAATAATGAATAACACTGATAGCTGACTTTGATACCTGATGAATGATACATGAAACCTGAAACATGAGGAATGACACAAATGATGTTTTTTTCTGTACATTTTAGGACATGTGCTGACCGTTACATCCAATAGAGGGTGCTTATTTCTAGCTTTAATTTTAGTTTTTTTTTTAAATTTCGCTTGAAAAGCTAAATTACTGTTCTTTCTATTTTTTTATCTTTGACTTCTTTATTTAATAATTTTTTTTTATCATTGATCAAAAAATTTTTTTGACTATAGTTACCCTTTAAGTATGCTGCCACAGAAATGGAAGGGTCAGTAGGTGTGTGTACCTGGGTAAGATTGGGCATAAAAAAAGCACTTTTTTGATTATTGATCAAAATTTGTTTTTTGACTATAGTTACCCTTTAAGTATGGCTGCCACAGAAATGGATGGGTAGATCTGTAGGTGTCCCAAAATTTATCAATAACGCTGTAACGTGTCTAGCTCAGAAACTGTGGGAGGAGATACGGTCCAAAAAAGCGAAAAAATAAAACGGAAGAAGAAATAGAAAGAACCGTAATTTGGCTCTTCAAACCAAATTAAAAAAGAAATAAAAAATTAAGCTAGAAATAAGCACCATCTAGTGCTAAAATGTACAGAAAAAAACATCTTTGTGTCATTCCTCATGTTTCAGGTATCATTCCTCAGGTATCATTCCTCAGGTATCACTCCTCAGGTATCACTCCTCAGGTATCATTCCTCAGATTGATTTTACTGCTGTTACATCCAATAGATGGCGCTATTTCTAGCTTTATTTTCTTCTATTAAAATAGTTGAGACTATACCAATGTGCAATCTGTACCACTATAAAATCAGTTCAAATAGGTCCACACTAATTAAGCCTTTATACTGACCAATTGACATTCTGTAAATATATATTTCTGTTATTTACACAGGAAGAAAGAGGCAGACAGTGCTCCTTTTATGTCCCCCCCCCCCAAAAAAAAAAAAACACAAAAAAAAACCCTATGTATTTTTAAATAGTCTGGTCCATTCTTAGTGTATTAAATTTTCTAAATTAATGGTCCAAATTGGATTATCTAAAGGTAAAGAACCGCTGCATGTAAAATGCAGTCTTTAGACATTCGATCTATCTAATGTCTGCCTCCTGTATGGCCATGATTCCTGATAACTGAATCCTGATAACTGATACATGATAATGATACCCAATACACGATATTAATAAACCACGCCTGACACCTGATAGAAAATAACTACACCTAATACCTATCAACCAATACCTGACACATGACAACCGATACCAGATAAACAACACCTGACACCCGATACATGACATCTAATGAATGATACTTGATGAATGATACCCGACTCTGATAACCGACTCTGATACCTGATGAATGATGCCTGACTCTGATGCCTGATGAATGATGCATGACTCTGATACCTGACTCTGACAAATGACGAATGATACCTGACTCTGATACCCGATGAATGATGCCTGACTCTGATAGCCGATGAATGATGCCTGACCCTGATACCCGATGAATAATACCTGACTCTGATACCTGACTCTGACACCTGACGAATAATACCTGCCTCTGATACCCGATGAATGATACCTGACTCTGATACTTGATGGATGATGCCTGACTCTGATACCCAATGAATGATGCCTGACTCTGATACCTGATGAATGATACCTGACTCTGATACCTGACTCTGACACCTGACGAATGATACCTGACTCTGATACCCGATGAATGATACCTGACTCCAATAGACAATGAATGATACACAATGAATGATACCTGATACATGAAACCTGAAACATGAGGAATGACACAAAGATGTATTTTTTCTGTACCAATGAATATATATATTTACAGAATGTCAATTAATTGGTCAGTAAAAAGGCTTAAATAAAAACAGACACAGGTACACCCAGCTACTGACCTACCTTTCCATTCCTATGGAAGCAATACCTAAAGGCTAACTATAGTCAAAAAAATTTTTTGATCAATAATCAAAAAAGCGTGTTTTTTTAAATAAAAGAAGACAAAGATAAAGAAATAGAAAGGACAGTAATTTAGATTTTCAAGTGAAAGAAATTAAAGGGCATGTCCACCCCCAAAACTAAAATTTAACCCCTTACTGGCCACATCAAGTAGTTTAAAACAATCCTTACCTTACATTCCTGCTCAAAATAGTTCCCCTGCTGTGCCCCTCCAAAGTCCAGGAAACTGCTGTGTAGGAGCAGTGTGTGACTCATGCTGTGCCTGAGACTTCCTCAACCTCATCAAGGTTGAGGCATGCTCAGTGCAGCCCTCCCTGCCTCTCAGCCAATCACAGACGCGGCTGCCGGTCCAGCCCCCAGCTTTCAATTCCATGCAAGCAGAGGGCCTGAACACTGCAGCGGGGGAGAGAGGGCAGGTAAGTAAGAATCGGGGGACTTTCTAACAATTATATTAATGCGGTTGGGGCTGGGGGAGCATGCCCTACCACATATCAAAAGTTACATTTCGGGGTGGACATGCCCTTTAAAAAAAAAAATAAAGTAAGAAATAAAGCTGGAAATCTATTGCATGTAAAAGTCTGCACATGCCTAAAATGTACAGAAAAAAACATCTTTGTGTCATTCCTCATGTTTCAGGTTTCATGTATCATTCATCAGGTATCAAAGTCAGCTATCAGTGTTATTCATTATTCATTAGGTATCATTCATCGGGTATCATTCATCAAGTATCATTTATCAGGTATCAGTGTCACACATCATTCATTAGGTATCAGAGTCAGGTATCATTCATCAGGCATCAAAGTCAGTTATCAAATTCAGGTATCATTCATCATGTATCAGAGTCAGGAATCAGTTAACAGCCATCAGATATCATTGATGAATGATACCTGATTCTGACACCTGATGAATGATACCTGACTCTGATACCCGATAAATGATGCCTGACTCTGATACCTGATGAATGATGCCTGATGAATGATACCTGATGAATGATGCCTGACTCTGATACCTGATGAATGATACCCGATGAATGATGCCTGACTCTGATGCCTGATGAATGAGATGCCTGACTCTGATGCCTGACTTTGATACCTGATGAACGATACATGACTCTGATACCTGATGAATGATACTTGACTCTGATGCCTGATGAATGATACCTGACTCTGATACATGATGAATGATACCTGACTCTGATTCATGATGAATGATGCCTGACTCTGATACATGATGAATGATACCTGACTCTGATAACTGATAAATGATACCTGACTCTGATACATGAAACCTGAAACATGAGGATTGACACAAAGATGTGTTTTTCTGTACATTTAGGGACATGTGCAGACTTTTGCATAGATGGTGCTTATTTTCAGCTTTATTTTTATATATATATATATATATATATATATATATATATATATATATTTTTTTTTATATTTATAATTTGGCTTGAAAAGCTAAATTACTGTTCTTCCTATTTTAGCTAGCTAAGGAATCGGTGGAAGGGTTACTGCATTATCGGCAAATATCA
This sequence comes from Hymenochirus boettgeri, assembly GCA_019447015.1. Lineage (NCBI taxonomy): Eukaryota > Metazoa > Chordata > Amphibia > Anura > Pipidae > Hymenochirus > Hymenochirus boettgeri. The sequence continues at coordinate 67,227,525 of CM033474.1, read as the reverse complement.
GGATATTTCTTTCCCATAAAGGGTACAATCTTCTAATATGGATATTTCGAGGTTTAAGGGCTAGGCCACACTAGCGCGTTTTTCACACGCTTGCGCACGTGTTTTGCGCTCGCGGTTTTCCCTAAAAATGGAAATTCCCACGATTTCCAATGCGCATGTGATTGCGCGTCCGTTCGTGTTTTGGTAATGCATGTGTTCACCATTTTTGCTGCGTTAACGCATGCGTTTCCATAACGCAAAATGGCTAAAACGCATGCGCAAAACGCGAACGCAAACACAAAACGCACAAGAACTGCGCACACAATCGCGTGCGATAACGCTCGCAATTTTGTGCACGATTCCTGTGCGTTGCAGTGTGGCCTCAGCCTAAAGGTCATGTCATCAAAACAATTAGTTTCATGGTCGTAAATGTAAACACTAATACCTCCACACAGATACTTTCACACATTTATCTTCACTTACTGGTTGTTAAGGGTATGCCCACCTCTATTAAAAAACTTTTAATGTTATTCCCCAAAAGCTAGGTCACATTTTGCTAATCTGTCTAATGTCTAACCTATTTAATGTTTGCTTAGTGTATGGCCAGCTTAATACACAAAATATGATACCTGATACATGACACCTGATACCTGACACCTGACACCTAATACCCGATACCTGACACCTGATACCCAATACCTGACACCTGATACCTGACACCTGAAACTCGATACCTGATACCTGACACCCGATACCTGATACCTGACACCTAACACCTGATACCTGACACCTGATACCCGATACCTGACACTTGATACCTGACACCTGATACCTGACACCCAATACCTGACGCCTGATACCCGATGCCTGATACCCGATGCCTGATACCTGATACCCAACACCCGATACCTGATGTCTGATACCCGACACCTGATACCTGACACTTGATACCCGACACCCGATACCTGACACCTGATACCCGATACCTGACACCTGATGATGTCCTAAAATGGACACCGTAATCCATCATTTCATATCTGCTTTAGTTTTCATTGCAAAAGTAGAAAATACCAAATATTTATGTGTGTTAATGTTTCCCCACCATATGTTTTAACAAAATTTGGTTTAACACTGTTTATTAAATAGAAAACCCAATCTAAACCGATATAACATTGGGTGACATGGGTTTTCCACTGTTTTTGCAATATTGTATAGATTTACATCTTCCTGAAAGTGTGTTTGCTACGTAAAATTTACCCAAACTTAGCACCCTGTCCAAGATGACATTTTTTGTTTTTACTTGTTTTTATGGATGTTGAAATATCTAGAACTTTAAGCAAATATTAAAAGAGTAAACTAAACTAAACTTATTTCAAAAATTTTTTTTTTACTTTTTATGGCGGGAAAAAAAGGTTATATATAGGCCTTGCACTTTGGTGTATAGTACCGTAATAGTCCAGATCCCAACAAGACAATATGGTGGCTTAAGCCGAGTAGGGATGGACTAGAACTCGTAAAACGCATCTAGGTAAAATGTCCATGACGCGAGCATCGCATCCGGCAATAAAATGTTTATTATACCTAGATGCGAGCATCGAATCCGGCAGTAAAATGCCCATTATACCTAGACACGAGCATCAAATCCGCAAGTAAAATGTCTATATACCAATACGCGAGCATCGAATCCGCGAGTAAAATGTCCATTATACCTAGACGCGAGCATCGAATCCGCCAGTAAAATGCCCATTATACCTAGACGCGAGCATCAATCCGCAAGTAAAATGTCTATATACCAATACGTGAGCATCGAATACGCAAGTAAAATGTCCATTATACCTAGGCGCGAGCATCAAATCCACGAGTAAAATGTCTATATACCCATACGCAAGCATCGAATACGTGAGTAAAATGTCTATTATACCTATACGGGAGCATCAAATCTGCGAGGACCATTTCCCAGGTCCCACAGCCATTTACATTAAGTTACCATTGATATTTTAACTGTATTTCATCAGAACCTTTCAAACTATTTGACTCCCATTGACTTTAATGGGTCCGTTTTCGAACCTTCGAACCCTCCATATAGTTCGAAAGTTCGAAAACGGACCGAACTTCCTATTAGTGAGACAGGTTTTCAGCATCGCCTATGTTACTTACCAATTTACAGGGAAATACCTGTTATACCAACAATTTCCAGCTTTGCCCTCTTGTCTTTACAGGAAGAACTAGTTTCAGGATCTTGGATTTGAACTGATTGACTGGAATTGTTGGGGTGTTCAAACAAACTATTACTTGCTATCTTTTTAGTGTAAACATATAGTGCAAAACATATATATATAAACATATATATATATAATATATAAATAAAGGATGTATTTTAGGATTGAATGTATGAATAGTGTTATTAATTGTGGTATCTGTTATATATCTGATGCATCATCTTAAAAAATACATTCTCCAAATAATGTTGCCCAAACTGACAGGAATTTTGCAGCGAATTTGGGTAAAAAAATTACGTACCATTATAAATATGTCTCCTAAGTATGTAATAAATGGTCATAATGTAGACAATGATTAACATACCCCTATTACTGTTTGGTGCTGTACTTTCTCATTGCTGCCTGGTAACAGCCATTTTCAGATGAAGAAAACGCTATAATTTACTTGCTTTTCTCTTTAAGTAGAATAGGAAGAAGAATTTGCTACCTGTAAACTTTTTTTTGAGTAAACAGGAAAATCTGGTGGGGGTAATTACATTGCCCTGATTCAGATTAGTGGTAGAGGTTGCAAGAGGCAGCTGGATTGTGGATGATGGGTTTTGCATTGACAGGTTAAAGTACAATGCAGGATTCCTCATAGAATTTCGATGGTAGAAAGTGGTAGTGGCAAATATCCAACATTAGAAATCAGGTTTGGATGAAAACTACAGTAAATCCCTAATCTTCACCTGACCACTAGCTAAGGTCAATCATCCTTACACATCCTATTGAAAGGTAGTAAATGAGAGATAAACTTTCCTAAGTAGAATTGCACATTTTCTTTGAAGTATAAAGATACATTAACTACATATTTTTGTAATGTTTGAGGACATTCAATACCATTGTAGATGTTATTTTTAGACTGTATAGGACAGTGGGTCTTGCAAAAATACAGATGGTTGTAATTAATATCAAATTATTTCCTTATGTGGGGCACCTCGGAATTTTGACTGTTTATAGAAGTTAATTGTACATTTAATTTTACATCAACAGCAGAGTTTACTTTGATGTAAATTTTACCTATTTGTATACAAAAAGCAACATTATTATCTTTCCATAATCACCCACCTTTATACACAATCATTAAAAAGTTAATCAATAAATGGAATAAAAGAGCTTTTGGTTGGTCTGATGTTCTCCAAGTTGCATTTTAAAACTTAATTGGCTAGTTGATCTATCTGACATCACCAGGCACAGAGGATTATAGGGAACATAATCTTAAAATGGCCATACACTAGTCAGATATTAGATACATTAGATTTTGTCTATAGAAACATTTTTAATCTATCTAATGTCTAAAGACCGCATTTTTACCAACAGCGGTCCTTATCTTGAGATAATCCAATTTTCTTTTTAAAATCTCAATTTCATTGCAAAAAAGAATAGGATAGGCAGTCCTTATATAGATAAAACATCTATAGAAAAATGTCTAAAGTAGTGTATGGGCGCCTTAAGTTTATGAAGGTAATGCCAACATGGCTAAAGAACTTCTAACATAAGCATTCTGTATTTGGGAACATCGTTGGTCCAACAATGCAGTATGTGGGAAGGTCAGCCATAATAACTTATGAGATTTTAAGTAAATGTAAAAGATGCTGACCATACATCTGATCCTGAAAACCTCCTATCTGCTGTTCCAAATTTCCATTTCACATTGGATTAAAAACGTATTTCAAAAATATTTTAAAAATGGGCAGGTTCCAAAGATTATAGTATTTTCTAGAAAGCATTGCAGAGATATTTTTGTCCCCTGTTGGCAGATGTTTGGTCTGCTATCAAAATGCCTTTACATTTATCACAGTATTAACTTAAGCAGTATGCTATGTCAGTCCCCTAGAGCTTTGCCCTATTTGTGGACAAAGACACATTTTTTTAGCTGCATTCACAACTTGAGACTCAATACGTCATCTTTCTTTTCCCCATCTCCATATATAGTATACAGATTAGCTAAGAAAATGCATGTCTCCTAAACTATTTGGTGTGAATGGCTAATATATTGTGTCACACTGTGTCTAATCTGTTAAATTCACAAACTCAGTGACTTCACCCTAAATCTGCATAAAAAAACAGACCCAAACAGTTTACATCATGAAAATGATGTGCCTATTAAATACCATTAGTGATCATCTGTTCATAATGTATGAAAATGATTTGACTTAATAGTTTTAGTATATTACTAATGTTAATGAATAAATTAGAACAACTATACAGTAAATATTTACTTTTTAAATATTAAGTACCTGGCACAGGGAGGTAGAATTGCAATATAGTTCTCCTTTAAGGTTCTACTTTAAGGCTAACAAGGTTAAGGTGATTCTTAAGAATGATAGCTGCCATTCTTGTAAAGTTATTGATACATAACTTAAAGGGTCACTATTCTCACTCAAACAACTTTACATTACCTAAAACTACAATTTGAGATATGTAAAATGATGGTACTCACATATATATTTGTGCTTGCTTTGTCACTAATGTTTAGTGAGTGCTCCTAAATGCCCCCACCCCACCCACCCACATATTATAATTTCTGGAGTGATTGGTCTTTCCCTGTAAATGCTGTTATTTCAAATGATGATTTCTTTAGTGGGATCTTGCTGTTTCTTAAGGTATAATTTAAAAATCTAGATTTCCATTCAAGGCTTTAGCTACAATCTAAGAATAACCTGGGAAACGAGGAGGGCAGTATTTTCTTTCACATAAATGTAGGTACTAACATTTGTAAATGTTAAAATCTAACACTTGAACAGGAAATAAAGCTTTATTCTAAACTACATGTATCCCAGCAGACCCGGTAGCACAAAGTGCTGATTGAATATAATCCACTACTACTATTCTATGTGATTTGGTTCAGGAGATGCATGCAGGGAAAATATCTGTATATTAACAAACTCTGTTTTAGAACTGAAATTCCCTTTAATTTATATTTCAAGCTGCCTTTAGGTTAATGGAGCACCTGATTGGAAATTGTTTGCACCTTAGCACAGATTCCTTATGAGTGCTTTCATTGCCAGAGACAGGATCCAGCACCCCTCTTATCACAGACCAAACTGATATTAGCCTCAGATAGTCTCCGGTTATTAAAACTACCAAACCAGGCTGGCAACTTGGCACCAGCCAACATGTCCTAACAATTCCAGAGATTTGACATTCATTTATAACACAAGCTCCTTGAATTTGATCCTCAAATTCTGCTCTGAGGGCAACATGGCAATGAAAATAACTGCATCCTCATTACTAGTAAAATAAAAAGAACCTTGCCAACTGTCATCTGGTAAAGGAAAGTGCAAAAACAAAGTCCTAGCCTTTCCTATCATTACTGCATCATTACAACTATCCAAACCAGAAATCATGCACCCAATTTACAACCACAAACAAGCACAAGAAAAGAGTTTGCTGGTAACTTAGATCTTCATATTGGCAGGGCATAAGATGTGAATGTAATCGTGGGTATATTTCATGGTCTTCTCTTTAGAACTACAAAGAAAAAAGAGAAAGATATGAATAAGCCGGGAAAAAAAATAAGAAATCCAAGTCAGATATGTTAAGCAAATCTTGTGTCTCAGAATGAAGACATGCAAAGTCAGCAAAGTTCCTCAAATCTACAAGTGATAACAGCTGTTCTTTTTTCCATCTCTGTAATTAAAGATTCTCTAGATTCAGTTTTACAGAAGCAAGGCAGGAATAAATAAACTAGAAAATACATTTCACACTGCTATCAAGCCCCCCCCCCCCCAAAAAAAAACCAACAACAAAAAACCTATTATTTAAGAGCAGAAGCAACTGCCAAAAGTTACTATCAAGATTCTAGGATGGGAAAAAGAAAGGAAGTAACAAAAACTAAAACAGAATTAAAAAAAATAGACACCACACCATATTCTAAATAAGAATCCCACATAAAACCCCTCTTTTTTTATTTTACTATTATAGATATATACAGACTACACACACTTGCAAAAATGTACAAGTGTGTCCGTTGGTGGACAATAGGAGTTAAATGTTTGGTTTTGTGTGGATATAAAAACACACAAAATGACAGGTTTTGTAATAATAAAAAAACAATATCAAGGCAAATCCTGTCATTACTTGTTCCACCTTTATGGTAAAATGACCATCTATACAAAAAAAAGGAAAACCCTACCACAGCCTGGTCACATTAGGCAATAAAAACAACAGGTTTAAGGTATGTGCAAACTAAACACATCAAGAAATGATCAATGACACTTACCGAATCTTAAAGGGAATGTCTAACTCCACCTAAAAAACTCATACTTACCTTCACCACATCCAAAAACCCTGAGATCACAATATCTACTGGCCAGCATTCCTGTAAAGAGATGTTTAGCAGTTTGTAGTCCTCTTCATCAGTCCTGCTTCTTTATCTGTCTTTATTCACGTCAGTGACGGATGACAGAATGACACCAGGGCCCATGACTGACTGCTGCTGACGGGGCCACCATCTCTGCACATGTGGGAGATTGTAAAAAGCTAATACAGCTTTAAGAGGAAAGAGCAACAACAGTTAAAGAGGATGGTGAACTTCCAGATGAATAGCTCAAATTGTTTGATCAATAAGTAAAGGATTATATAGACACAAGTAATCAAGGAGTAATGCCTGTTTTTTATAAAAGCTTTGGACAAAAGATTTTTAAATGTTATCATAAAATTCTTCCCTAGCTCCAGTACCAGGAAACAACACAGAAAATATTAGACTGGGCCAAACAGTAATTATATACATTAGTTTTCTATTTACATTTCTTATTCTGTATAATTCAGTACCCTATCATGCAGTCACTACATCTCACACTGTGTTTTGAATTGTAAAAGCAAAATAGAACTCTGAAATCTAAGGGAAAACCCTACAAATCCCTTGCAGATGTAGCTTAGGGTGGATTTGAACCCATGACTCAGTGTTGCAAAACATCAGTGGTTACCAGTGAACCACTACTGCCCATCCTGTATGTCTGAGAAAAAAAAATAAGCAATTCTGTTGCCAAACATTTAAGAAAATAAAGAATTTCTGGAATAGAAAGTTTTAAAGATTACATCAGTAGCAGCAAGAAATATGACACTTGAGCTGTGGCTACACATAATACCGCCAAGTATAGGCCTACAGGGTTTTACAAACAAAGAAATGATGTGATGCCTTAACATGTGATGACTGAACCTACAAATTAACCTCGTTCTCTGACCTACAAAGACCAAAATACCGATTGACTGCAAATGGCATTTTACACTAACAGGTTGCATCATTCATGTAAATAAATACTGGACAACGTACTGGAATGTCTATAATTTGTATCTTTTATTTACATATTTATTTGTTTTAATGATATTTAGCTCATGATGGCATATGTCAATGTCTGAGATGTCTGTCTAAAATAGTCTATAAAAAGCCCAGCCCCAGCATTCAAGTTTTAATCCGGAATATGGGAAGAAAGACATCTCTAAAATGTACAGAATAAAACATTTGGCAAAGGACATTTAATAAAGACAAATGGACCCTTACTGTGAAATACAAGGAGAATATAGGCAAAAGATGCATTTTAGCACAATATATTTATTATCCTGGTCAAACAATTTGAACAAAATGTACACATAAATAAATGCATGTGCGTTTTTCAGTATTAAAGATGACCATAGACTACAGAGATCCGATTTCTATTACCCTGACACCTACCTTCAAGCTGGCAAAGGGGCAATACATTTAGTGATAGACAGATTGGGTCTCCCTTCTGGCTGAGTGTGTTTGTTTAGTTACACTAAGAATAATTTACTTACACCCCATCCTCAGACCTTTGCAGCGTCTTGGACCATATAATCAAATATATTATCCATGGTAATCATTTAAAATCATGAAAAATGTATCAACAAGGGAACAAGTGTAAATCTCATTTTCTGCGCATAGTGTTAATGAAGCGTTAAAAGGGGACATTTGTTTTTAGCAGGTGCATTGAATTAGTACATTTCACACTTGATCTAACTCTTAATTAATCATGTTCTGTGTTATATTCTGGCTGGTTTAAAAATGACACCAAAGAACATCCTTAAAATCACAAAATGATGTTTGGAAAATCATGATGGGGACTAAGTGCCCCCCTCCCCGGCTGTGTTCAAAGGTTATGACATTTATTGAAATATTTACTGGCTTGGAGCTTCTCTGTGGTCATTGAAGCCATGAGTGCAGTTTTATACACCTGGATAAAACCAATTGTCTCATTGAACGGTACAGTTCTAAATGATAATTCAAGAACAGTTTTGCTTTGAGCTAAAGGAATCAATTAACTGACACATCAGACTGAGCATGACATTTTTGTTTCAGTTTCTTAGAGAGTTATTGTTTCAATTTAGAAGGAAAATAACAAAGAACTGGTAGCTGTATGTGTTTGCCATCTAGGTATTTATTTAGGAAGTGTGCAGAAAAGAGCATGAAACTAGGTATTGTAAAAATAGAATTTTCATAAAAAGGTAGTGGTTATACAGTGAATAATGTACCCCCTAATGTAAATTATAAGAATATTAGAAGTCACAGAGAACTTCCCTGACCATAAAAAGCATGAGGCCAGAGGCCGAGTGCTTTCATAAAGGGCACCAGAGATTCCACTTGCAGATTCCCGGATTTTCAAAAAAGTCCGGAAATTCAAAATTCCGCAAGGAATTACAAAGTTCTGCCTAAAATTAAAGGGCAATTCCCTCATAATAACATCTTTTAAAAAGAATGTCCTCTTTAAAATATGTTAATATGTTATATATATTCAGTCATTGGCTGTGATGTCAACTGTCAAATCCAAAACTGACAATTGCTAATTGGAAGAACCAAGAAGCAGAAACAGAGGCAACAGGACATTGTGCAGGATTTCAGGTTTAGACTTATATATTTAAGATTTCAAACTTCAACACTTATGTTTTGGGAGGTGATTTACTTGTATATAAGTTTCATTTGAGGGCTGGACTTGCCCTTTTAGGTATAAATAGCAATGGTAACTTAATGTAAATGGCTCAGGGACCTGGAAAATGGTTTGGGGAACACATATCAATAACCAGAATAGGTATACCCACAAAGACACTGTCCAGTATTGGAAACTTCATGTGCTTCCGGTTTTGCCGTTCCACATAGTATTTTAACGATTTCTTGAAATTTAAAAAATGTTAGTTTTTAAAATTTTTGAAAATTGTTTCGCAGTTTGGTAAATTCTGAAGAAGCCAGAAATCCGCAAGGTCCAAGTTCCAGCAGATCCGTCAAATCTGCTTCAAAATCGGGTTCGGGTCCATCTCTAAAGGGCATGGCACTCCAAGGTGACTTCTAATGTCTGCATTATTTTTAGTAGGGTGTACAGTATTCATTATAATCTACCCCTTTCTAATAAAAAACACATGTACTCTGGTCATACAATCAAACCTCACCATGAACCAACCCCCCACCCCCCCAACCCTCAGTGGTCAGATATGTACTACGGTTAACACACACATTTACCCCCACCCCAAGTGACTTTTTCTCCTCTTTGCAAATTAAAGATATTTCAATGTTTCCTCCAGTCAACTATTCCTATTATATTTTAGCTTTATTTCTACTGCATTAAATTACTAACTAATGTTAAAATCCACACCACACTTGATAAAGGGTGTTTGGACCCGAAACATGTTGTGTTTAATTTGCTATTAAAGCACCTTTGCAACTTGCAGAATCTGGTCCGGTCTCTACCTACTTTCTGATACGTTAATATTCTTGTGCTCTTGGACAGAAGCACCTATAGAGCCCTTGGACCTGCCGTTTGGTACAAGACCAGGACATTATTCATATTCGTTAAAATCCACACACATTCAACACAGAAATCTAGAAAATAAACGGTTAAATATATGAGAAATATCAGTGAAAAAAAAAAAAAGGACTAGAAAAACATAATTATTGACTTTTCCAAGGACACATTATCCAGTTCTATTACTCATACTACAGATATGAGAAAATAACTCCAGAAAATGTCATACTTTCTGGTAACTTGTTTGGTGCTTCACTGACATTTGTAAATACACCAAATCCAGTAATGCTGCATCAGCATTTCAACTTGTTTTCCTCAAAAAAACCCAAAAAAAACCAAAAACAAACAACACCTCTTTGCACTTCTCTGCAGCAATGTCAACAATGAGAAAATTCCATAAAAACATGGGTTCCTGTTTCCTTAGGAATAAAACTGAAAAATAATAACCTTTTTCTTCTAAAAGAATGATAAAGTTTGGTGTATTTTGCTGATGGCGTTCTTTAAGATTTATTTGTTAGCTTTTCTTTGCTTTATAAAGACTGGAAAATGTGCACCTGGTTGAGATTTAATGTTTCTTTATAGAATTTCATGGTGAACAGGCGCACTTGCTTGGAACTTACTTCTGGAACACGAGCTGTCCTGTAAGAGGGCAGAAATGATTTATTTACTGGTACTTAATGTGAAGTGGGATCCCCTTCTTCAAGCTTCTCTAGTGGAAATGAATTTAGAAAGGTTGTCAGGAATGGGCTGGTTAGGTGAAAATGCTTGTGAGTTAGCATTAGATAGTAGAAACCATGATTAATTTAATAACAGCTACTGGGCTTTTTGCATCAGACGAATCACAGAAGATAACAATTTGGTCTAACACAAGGGATTATGCTGGGCTATCTTTTTTTACATAATTCCCAGAATATGTGAGCCCCTGGGTCCATTCAAAACTTAACATGAATGTGCAAAGGGACAGGTTACTATGACAAAATGAATTGCTCTGTGTTTAGCATAGATTCTGATGGCAGAATTCACCGACATTCAAGGAATGGAGATAGAAACATTAAACCTTTTACTAGTAAAACCTTTATATGAGCATCATAAAACAGATTAGGCATTATAATTTTAAAGGGCAAGTGCAGTCCCAAAATGAAAACTTACATACAGGTAAATCACCCCCAAAACTTTTAACAGTAATAGTTTGAAATCTGAAATATATAAGTCTAACCTGAAATCCTGCACAATGTCCTGTTGCCCCTGTTTCTGCTTCCTGGTTCTTCCAGTTAGTAACTGTCAGTTATGGATTTGACTGTTGACATCACAGCCAATGACTGAATGTTAATCCCCTGTCTGCCTCTGAGCATGCCCAGGCTTAGTACAGTCTCAGTACAGGTTTCTAAATTGCTAAGTTTCCATGAGGCATCCTGAAGCATAGCAGGGATACAGTAATGAATTCATAGAGCAAACTATGATATATCAACATATTTTAAAGTGGCCATTCTTACTAAAAGATGTTTTTATGAGGTTGGAGTTGTCCTTTAAAGAAACAAACAAAAAAAAGAACCTCTGTTAGTCAGAATCTGTGCCCCTAAATTCATTCCAAGGTTTCTGACCCCCTGCTTTATAAGCTCAAACATGCGCACTGAAGTTTGCATCACTCCCAAGGTTGTATCAAGGTTGTGCATGGCTAAAGGAGGTGCCGTCACAAAGTCCCACGCTCTATGGCCATCTCCTGATCTGCTCCCTCTTCATTCAGTTGCTACTGGGACCAATGCCAGAGGTGGGGCGAGACTTCTGGTAATGTTTTTTTCACCTGTATATTCAATGACAACAAGGATGAAATGTATGTATATTTCAAAATATTAATGTATGGGAAGTTTAGGCCAGTAATTCTGCTTGAACTATTAAGTGACAGCAACTATATCTGCATTACAATTTTCTTTATCCAGCAGATAAGATTAAACATTTATTACCCGTCTGATTGTTTTAATTGTTTCTGGGATATATTTGTATACCATAGATGTACATCGGATTTTGGGACATCGGATGCTATTTTCTATAATTATCGAACATTTGAGGACTATCGAAAATAGCTTTGAACATTTGATAATAATCGAAAATTTGTTCCGTTTTTGGATTTTTGGATCTTCGGGGTTTTCCCAAGATCCGGGAATCCAAAAACGGAAAGAAACTGGTGAGTTTCGGCCATCTCTATTGTGTGTATTGCATAGAGACAATGTTTCAGCTCTTGAAAAATTCTCTATGCAATACGTACAATAAAAGTTTGATATTTATATAAATCCCTGAGTGCACTAGCTCCATATGGACATTGTATCTACCTTTATCTTCTAGTAGGGGTCCTATATAATTCGTTTGGACTAATATATATTTTTTAATTATTTTTTTTTAAAAATATGGGTAGCTGCACAAGAGCTGTTTAGGAGAGCTGTCCCGTCATTTATATATGAGGCAGTGTGACTGCGAAATGATGGTGACTCCCCCTGGTGTGATGCAGGAGGGGTGGTTCCTTCATGGCACTATGGTGGCGTGTGTGGGAGGTTAAAAAGGGAGTAACTATCACTGTGGGGTTGTGATTCTGAAGATGGCTCCTGTGCAAGTGGAAACGCATCAATGTTTTAAAATTGCAATAAAGATTGCAATAAAGTTTTTACATATACAAAGTCCTGAGAGTGCCATCATATATATATATATATATATATATATATATATATATATATATATAAAATAAAATTCTTTAACACTGCACTCCGCTTCTTGAAACAGTTATTTATTGTCACACTGTTCTTTATTGTCACACTGTAAACATGTGCAACATTTCAAGGCACACTGCCTCTTTATAAAGCAACAGTGTAAGGTTTGTACCCAAACAAACAAATATGGCGTACAGCATTATCATCATGCTATATACCCCTATGACACACCTCCTTTTCCAATTACATCACAGGGCAAGCCCCTTATTTAACAACTCTTCTAATTAAAGGTATCAACAGACAGCAAAACCTTATTCAAAGCCACTATCTTTATCATTAGAGGATTAAACATGAAATCCTGTGTAAGGACAGACTTAAGGTTCGTACACACATGTGATCGCGGGTGCCGAACCACGACACACAATGTGTACGAATGGCCGGTTAGGGCGATAATTGACCGTGTATGGGCACTTTATCAGCCGAAACGGCCGCTCATTTACAAATCCATTTTGCCAGATATAGTGCCCAAACATGGGCCGATTATCGTCCGAAATGGCCATTCGTACATATTGTGCGTTGTGGGTTGGCACCCGTGATCGCACGTGTGTACGAACCTTTAGAGAGGGAATCAAAACCCTCCTACTCAACAGAAACATACGGTGGATCCACCACACCTCCCTCCTCCTAAGGATCAGTTCCCTATCCCCACTTCTTGATCTTGGAACTGCTTCCAACACTAGGAAACTCAGTTACCTTTCATGGTGACTCTTATATATAAAATGGACAGAAACAGGCAATTTACAATTCCTGCATCTTACAGTGGACCTGAGTTGAGAGATTCTACCCGTTACTGGCTGAGTGGTCTCCCTATTTAGAGCAGGTTACATGGGCATATGATACAGCAAAACTGATATTACATGTCGAAAAATAAGGGGTGTACTCACTTGCTGCCAGAGCTTTAATTTGAGGGGACAAATGTACATTGTTATACAAGCTGTATACTGGCTACTTTACATTGAATCAAAGTGTCATATCTTCAGTTTTAAAAATAAAATATTTTTAAAAAATATTTTTTTAGAAATGTGAGTGAAATATTCACTTTTGTGAAATTCACTGAAATTCACTTTTGTGAAATACTGTGTATATATATATATATAAAATTGTATTTATTTTAAAGGTCCCCAGGACCTTCCATACTGGGGTTACCTTGACGTGGTTGGAAGGCTTTTCACTTTTGTGCATAAAATTGTAACTAAAACCCCCCATGTTTTTACTGTTTGCACTAGCATAGATATTATGATATATGGGGCCCAGGAATGTGCATTGATCATCTCTTTTCTTGTTTGTTCTAATATTTTGATCAGACCAGTAGCACTTCTACTATATGTTATCATAATGGTGCCATAGGAGTGCTCCCACAGCCCCCTTTTTGCGTATATATATATATATATATATATATATCCTTCGCACTCCGTCCTCAAAGCATCAGCCTGGGTGCTCCTGTGTAGCCAAATGCATAATCACACGACATCACATAATCATCGCCTCACGATGGACCTGAGCAGTAGGGCCGAAACGCGTAGGTACAACAGACCTACTTTTATCTTAAATAAAGTTTTCTTGCAAGACCGTGAAGTGCTCTGCACTTCTGTGACTACATAAGAGTAATAGTGTGCACTCTATCTTCCAGATATAGGGCCTAAAATATATATATTTATTTATAAAATTTGTTTTTATTTTTTTTAAAGGTCCCTACCCTCTCTTTCAATTCCCATTTATTCTTCCTAGAGCATTTAGTAATGTAAATTGCTGTATCTAATTAGAGCCAAATCATAACTGACACAGCCACAGAGCCAGCACATCTGGAAGTATGTGACTGTTTAGCCACCTGTTTGAATGTTTATTCAGGTGTACTACTAAGTATAAGTTCCAATAGGCAGGCAGGGGAAATTATTTAGTGTAAATGGACTGCCTGAAGTAAAATCCCCCTTTGGCTCCGCTGTGCATCGGGCATTGACATACAATGGCAGGGGTGCTGGTGCCCTGAGCAGAGTTTTCTCTGCCCCCTTTAGATATACTTATTGGTAGACTGTGAGAGAAGGAGTTCATGTGTACCAAGTGATATCATTCTCCCCATAAAACTGATTGTTCAGATTGACCAATTTTGTCTGAAAATGAGTTGGTAATGGTGGTTTGGCTGTGGATCAAACCCAAATATAGGACTGTAGATTGAATGGTAATGAAATATTGACCCCTTCCCATGCAATATGCCCTCTGTGTGCCAAGATAGTTTTTATCAACAGTAGGTGGAGGATTGCTGAGCGGTGTGCATTTTTAAGGATGTTTTACTATAAATGTTATTTAAATAATCAAATGGGTGTTGCTGAAACCAATTAAAAAATATACATAGAAATAATTTACCGTAAATAGTCAAAATAAAGATTTAGGGTTAAACGCTTGCTTTCGAAACATATACTAACTGCACTTTTATAAATCCTCCTATACTCTTCCAAATAATAAAGAGGTATCATTATTGCAGTGCGTTACTGACCTTTAAAATTGAGACTTCTAGTTAATTTTTGTGTAATCTGCCCACACAATCTCACATCTTCTGATCATTCTTGTGACATAAGCACAGAACCACAGAAACAGCATTGTTTAAATATACTGTAGCTGGTGTAAGCGTTACAGATATGCCAACAAAGCATCTATTATTTAACTATCTATAAGGTGTTTTCATTTCTTGTGTTTACTTGATCTCAAATAGGAATGTGAATCTAGGTGCAGATTGCGTGTTACATGGTGCAACAAAATAGCAAAATCAATCACAGCAAGGACCCTTTTGGCACTAATGATTTTTTTGATAGACGAGAATCTTCCCCTTGAGGCTGACCTTTGACTCTTTCAGACACAGTTAAGAGACTTTGATATATTCCCCAGTAGAGGGCTTCCTGTATGTTCTCAAGGTCACCCAAGGACATTAATACTGAATAGGCTAAACTGTTTTAACATCATTCTCTTATTTCCATTAACATTTTTTGCATGTGGAAAAAGTTTACTTATTTCAGTATGTTTTCAGAGTAATCCCTATAACCAGAAGTATTTTTGAACATAACAATAATGAACTCAACAAGATCTTTTGGTTTTTTTAATCTTACTGGTTTTCAGTTTTTATTTTGTTCATTTGTATACTTTTTTTTTTAAATTTGTTTTAGTTAACCTTCTTTTATCACCTTTAGTTGAAAGAACAGTATTGTGTTTAAAGTAATGTATCTTAATACAGTTAGTTAGCACCCGTCCAAGGCAGTCAGTGTTTGCACTAAATCTTCTTCGCCCCAGTACTTCTAGGTCAACCATCTACTTCATTTCCAACTGAGAGCTAGAATCTGGGAATGCTATCATCTTACTGCTTTCTGTCCATTTCAACTTGACATGCAATAGTAACAGGAAGCTTTAGCAAAATTGCCTCTCCATCTTGCCTACTGTTCAGAAGGTTACAATCTTATGAATCTTTAAATCTGGAGCAACCAATTCGATGTTATCAAATGTTTTCTAACTGTAGATTAATAAAAAGATATCATGTGATTGGCTGCTGCAAATTAACAGATGCCAATGTTGTCATCTCTTTATAAATAAATATGAACATGTTGAGAATTCTGAAATCCCTTGCTAGGAGGTAATGTTGTTTTATGGCCATGTAATACCAAACTTCACTAAAAGCTCCTTCCACTGAAACATGGACCCTACAGTAAAACTAGACTAGGGGGCATATTTATAAACGGTTGTTAACTTTTCACGACCAAGTTTCCCACCCTTTTTGCCAAAATCGATATTAACGCGATTTATAAATGGGCGAAACCTGGCCGCGAAAAGTTAACGCCTCATTAACATTGCATCAGTTACTGCACGCTTCTATTTATAAAGCGGTGGTAACTGATTTACGGTGTTAATCTCGGCCGTTTTAATTCACCACCTTCAAGAGCCCTCTGACAAGAGCCCTTTTGGGCTTAAGGGGTCCCGCAGCTCGAACCAGGACCCCCATCGGCTCTTAAAATAGCCCTTGGGCATGATCTTCTTTGTTCCATCCAGTGACACCAACTCTGCTGAGACCACCAACCCAGAGAAGTACCCCTGCGGCTGCCAAGGGTACCTCTGGCGCTGGTGGCTCAAAACCGGCGTCTTGATCCGACCTCTTCGTTCTTCACAGCCAGCGACACCAACACCACTGAAGTCGCCGATGCCAGGCAAGCTCCCTGCGGCCGACAACGGAGCCGATGTTGCTGGCCTCTTCTTTCTTCTGCCTTCTACTGCGATGACTTCTGAGATCCGCTGAGGTTTGCAGCTCTTTATATAGGTTTGCAGAAAGTCCTAATCCAATTCTAATTGGTCAATTTTTCAATGCTTGTGATCACATGGTTATAAAGTACCCAATCATATTTCAGAAAGTTGCAACTCTCTGCTAATATTACATGATATGATATAAGCAATTAAGACTCAGTTATAGTTTAGTTTTACTTATCCCTTAAGTAAACTGCATTTTTATGCTTCACATTCCCATTATATGTTTAGGGGCTGATGCAATAAAGGGTTCAAGCATTTGCTAATGCTAATAATCTGCAACAACCAATAGCATTGTATGTCACTGCATTAACCCAGTTGAATGCTATGATCTGATTGATTGCTGCAAATTGATTGCACAGGCAAACTTTTGCACCTCTTACAGCATCTCACCGTGGTGGTTCCTTTTGTGCCATGTAAATATGACACATTATCCATCATCTTAAAATACCAAATGTGGCCAGATTGTTTTTTATTTACTGAACAATAAATGAAAATAGATGAACTCAGCTTAGTATCACTCTGATGGGAGAAACCTTTATTTATTTTACCCATCTAGAAAAGCCACACAAAACGCATTTCCTTCTTTAGGTGCTTTATTGATGAGTTTGTATAAATATATTTCTACAACTGAACAAAACCTTTGATAATAACCAAAGTCTGTGTCTGGATCTCCCAGTGTAACTGGAAGTGGATTGCTAGAGGCTTGTTTAGTAAATAAATCTTTTCTTTTAGAAAAACTCCTCCAGATGGAATTAATTTTCAAGCAGCAGTAGAACATTCATCAATGATTTCTTTCTCTTTGGCTCCATTAATCTTGCAACCATCACATAGACATGGCTGTCCCATAGCACCAGTGTCTACTGCCCTTTCAGTTATCCCTACCATCTAGTCAGAAAACAGATACTAAAGAGGTGCAGATCACAGATGTGGTGCTTTAGCTCCCTGTCTAAATTCCATTCCCATAGAGACTCATATTCTACATGAATTTCAGCAGCAGTCTCACTGAAGGACTTGATAAATATGGAAATCTCTTTTATGCATATTACTGTGCTATACTATGTGGTTTTAGAATAGTATTTCCAATTCGGTTAGTAACTAGTCATATTAGCTGCCAAACTTGAATCTTGGTTTACTTTCTGTAAACACCATTATTATGTAGAAAACCCTAAAGGAAGAGGAATCACATTCATTGTGTTTCCAAAACGTTTTTTCATTTGCTGCTTCCAATGCTGCTTTGCTCAACTTGATAATTCACTTAAACCTTCACAACCAGAGGCATATTTATAAAGCAGCGTTATTTTGCAAACTTGCCAAACATTTGCTTAATAACGTTTTTTCAATGACACAGTTAAAAAAAAGCAAAGTGACGCTCAATATTAAGTATAAGTAAAATAAAATCACGTGTGTATAATAAACTCTGTCATACACTGGTAAACTCACATTAAACTCTGGTATACTAGTACCCCCTGTACATAATAACTTTCCCCCCCTCCAAGCCATTGCTGCAGTGCCTCCTCTTTTGACTGCACTGGCCTACTTTCTGTCTCAGGTGCAATAAGGCAGACCCTGAAATGGAAAAGGCCTTTACACAGGGATTTTCGCAACAATCTGAAAAAATCGATCAAGCCCAACAATCGGAAAAAATTATTGGAATAACCGATGAAAGTCCTAGAACATTTGATTTTGAAAACTCAATAATTATCGAAAATCCAGGGAGAGTTCCACCATCTGTAAAATTCTGTCAGACCTTTAAAACCTTCAATTCCTAGTCAGAACCTGGTTTGTCTCGGAACAGGATTTGAGCCCTAATTTCTTTACAAACATTTAAAAAAAGCTGTAATTTTAGAATTCGTTCATTCGAGAGATGTTGTCTTTCTTTTTTTTGTTACCATAAAAGTACATTTAAAGTGAATATAACATAATAATTACCTACATAGGTATGTTTTCAACTACATGACATTGTCTGTCAAAGCCAAGGAAATCAAACAAGAAACGGCACAGATACATAAATTATTAGAATATTTCTAATTCCTAACATGTTTCTGCTAAGATTCCAATCCAAAATGTTTATCCTTAAACATTGTCCTTATTAAGTCATTTAAATAACATTTGAAACTACTAAATTAACCCAGTTTTCTGTTCATCTAAATTTAGAAAACATGTTTCAGTGGGTACGTAATGGATTCCATTAGAAATACACATGTGACGTCCTTGACAAGGTTACAGGTCATTGTTTTGTGCTCTTATCTCTGCCTGACTGTTTAGCTATGATCTTTTTGTTGGCCTTAAAAATCCTGAATACTAAGCTTTTCCATTTTAAATGCTTTACAACATTTTAATAAGCATTGATACAATCAGCAGTTCTACACAAAGATGAACTTTTAAAAAAGGACATATAATTGTTTGCAGTATCTACAGTTGTTTCTTGTTAAATAATCCCAAAAAGACTGTGCTACATGTGACTTTCCACTGATGGAAAAAACAGTTATGTGATGTAGGACTCTAATTACCCACAGTTGTGAATCCTGTATGAGATGGACTTAATGGAAGTATAATACATTAGGCTCTGGCATTTCAATGGGGAGGTGCAGTGGCGAGAATCTATATAATCAGTCACTCAGTGATGTCACTGAGTGACTTCTTGTATTCCACTGCCCCTCCCCATTTCTCTCTGTGACAGGGAGAGAGAAATGGGGAGGGGTGAGAGAGACAATGTTTATTCTCTTTTTTTAGTTACTTTGAGATAGAAACGGCAGTTAACTATTTGTATGTACAAAAATGGGCTTGTTATCTACATTACTAATACAGGGGGGGGGGGGGAGACAGAGTGTCTGTGCTGGATTTTTCTTTCTTTGACCTTATGTATTATATGTTAGGCCAAGTGTTTTTATAGAGGTCAGGGAACTCCGAGGTGAAGTAATATCCGTATATTATTCTGTAGGTAGCGTATTATTCCATATAATACATATATTTTATATTACACTGTAGGTAGCTTATTATCCGTTATATCAGCAATGAATTATATGTAGGACAATAAACTTATTAGACATTGGATAAAGTTGACTTTCTATCTATTGTATATCTAAAAGGAGTCATTTTTACCTGCTGACATCCCCACAATGTTTCCTGTCCTGGCCCATTTTTTGATAAATTGTCAATCTCAAAATAAATGGCCCATTTGGATACCTGAATGTCACATGATCCCTGCAAGATTTATGGCTAGCATTAGTAAATTACGTAAATTGAAAGAATTATAATGAAGCTGCACATTTGTATTTATATTGGTAACTGTGGGCCAATGTCTTTTAATATAGTCAAAAAAGTAACTCCTAGTGACAAAATAGGGGTGATTGCTTTAGTGTTGTTAACATGATGTCATGTTTATAGAGAATGATGTCATGCAAAAAGAGAGTGATGTCCTGTAGAGAATGATTTAATGTAAACAGAGAATTATGTTAGGCAAACATAGAATAATGTCATGCAAATAGAGATTTATTTTCACGCAAATAGAGAATGATGTCATGGAAATAGAGAATGTTGCCGTACAAATAAAGAATGGTTTCATGCAAATAGAGAATGACATTATACAAAGAGAGAATAATGTCAAGCGAATCAAGAGAACATCTAGGTAAAGAATGATGTAATGCAAATAGAGAATGATGTAATGCTAATTGAGAATAATATCATAGAAATAAAGAATGGTGTTATAGAAATAGAAAATTATAGCTTACAAATAGAGAATGATGTCATGCAAATAGAGAATTGTATCATACAAATAGAGAATGATTAGATTTAAAGTTCACTACCCATATGTTAATACCTCTGGTAATGGTGTCATATCATTTCCTGTGTATTAATGAGGGCATGTAAGTAGAATAGGAACGTTTATATGATACTGAGTCCAGTTCAGTAATACAAATACAAGGCAAATGCTTAACTTCAGAAATATTTATAAATACTCTACACATACTCGCATAAATACCCCCTCCCCTTCCCCAACAATGTCCCTGTAAATATCTTTGGAAATGGTGTCTTACATTAAAGGACAACTCCACCCTCATAAGAACATCTTTTAGAAAGAATGGCCTCTTTACAATATGTTGATATATCATACTTTGTCCTATGAATTCATTACTGTATGCCTGCTATACTTCTGGATGCCTCATGGAAACTGAGCAATTTAGAAACCTGTACTGAGCATTTACTGAGCCTGGACATGCTCAGAAGAGGCAGACAGGGGATTAACATTCAGTCATTGGCTGTGATGTCAACTGTCAAATCCATAACTGACAGTTACTAACTTGAAGAACCAGGACGCAGAAACTGGGGCAACAAGACATTGTGCAGAATTTCAGGTTAGACTTATATTTCAGATTTCAAACTATTACAGTTTACCTGTATGTAAGTTTTCATTTTAGGGCTGGACTTGCCCTTTAAAGCATTATTGTGCAAACACAATAAAAATATTTGGTGTTGTGCAGCTATAAAACAAGTTTAAATAAATAGTTTCAGGGTTCCAATCAGCAGTACAGGTTAAGTTTATGTAAGCAGTTTATAAGTGTTTCTATAAAAAAATTAAGCGAAAGGCACATATTATACACATATTCCTAATGTTGGCCATAAACTGGCCTGATAGTACAGTAATTTAACTTTAAACATTGATTTGATCAGAATATCAGACAGGCCTAGATAATTTCTAGGCCTGTCAAGTACATCTCTCTTTGAAGAAGCAAACCTTAGAGGTTGAGTATGGCCTTTTTTGGCCACAGGCTTAATAGTTTTCCTCTCCCAATATGCTGTATTGATAGCTGATCTATGCCTATCTATATGGGTTCATAACATTAAGTATGTCTTGCTGACATATGATAGCCTGCAAGGGCAAGTTATAACATATATAACGTGGGTAGTGGTATACGTAATAGGAAATGTTATCCCTACTTTTTTTCCTTTATGGGGATGGACGAATGAGGGGCCAGTGGTCATAAAATGACATGATGAACATTTGGAGAAATTATATGAGCCTTCTTTATGTATAGTAAGTTGGAAGACAGTTTCACAGTTCTCACTGTAAAGAAACCTTTCCTAGCCTGAAGATAAAACTTTTTTTCTTCCAATCTTAAAGGATGTCCACGTGTCCTCTGATGTGACCGATTAGTAAACAATGCACCAGAGAGTTTATTTTATGGCCCATTAATATATTTGTATAAAGTGATCATATCCCAACACAAACGTCGCTTTTCTAATGTAAACAGCCCTAACTTGTCTAATCTGCCTGCATAGTCAAGCCTTTCCATTCCCTTTATTATTTTAGTTGCCCTTCTTTGAACTGCTTCCAATTCCTAGATGTCCCTTTTGTATATGGGATTCCAAAACGGCACTGCATATTCCAAATGAGGCCTTACCAGTGCCTTGTAGAGAGGGAGAATAATATTTTTTCTCTTGAATCTATTCCTCTCTTTATACAAGACAGTATCTTGCTAGCTCTAGCCGTTGCTGTCTGGCATTGTTTGCTACAGCTAAGTCTGTTATCTACTAGTAGCCCCAAATTTTTTTCCAGTTGAGATTCACAGTTATTTATGGTGTAGGTGGCACAAGGATTGTTAAACCCTAAATGCATCACCTTACATTTATCAGCATTGAATCTCATCTGCCATTCTGCTGCCCATTTTGCTAATCTATCTAGGTCATCTTGCACCAATTGCACATCATTTGAAATTTCCAAAGCTCTGCATTGTTTAGTGTCATCAGCAAACACAGAGACCTTGCTCTCAATGCACACTTCTAAGTTATTTATAAACAGATTAAAAAGAAGTGGCCCTAGTACGGAACCCAGAGGCACTCATAGATGTAGCCACATTGACCCCACACTCTCTGTTTGCAATCCAATAACCAATTCTCTATCGATGTACAAATATTTTTTTCTAGGCCAACAGTCCTCAATTTATACAAAAGTCGCCTATGTGGCACAGTATCAAAAACTTTAGCAAAATCGAAGTATGTCTTAAAGACATATTGTAGAGCTGTATCAAGTATCTGGGTACTGTATTCTCTTATCTTTCATTTCCTGCATGTTGTTTCTCTATGATGTCAACATTGAAATAGCTTCTTACACAATTACACAACTGAATTGGGCGTCAGCCAATGACAGACGTGGCTGTTGGGTATGCAGACAGTCGAGGGAATGAAGGAGCATAAGAATGTTACTTGTGCTTATTGTATTAAACTAACACAGCAATTGGAATGGGCTAGGGTAAGCTACACAACAGAAAAGGGGGTTAATTCCAGGGAAGAAGCAGCCATAAGGGGATCCGGAGGTTGGGAGGAAGGGAGGTCTCCCCTGCGCATGCCATTGTACTCAGGTAGGCCATGGAAGAAGCAGGGACTGGATGACTCACAGACAGCTCCTACATTTCACTTTTCATAAATTCGAACAGGCACTGCAGGAGAACCATATGGAGCAGATATTTAAGTTAAGGATTTTTTAACATTACACAGTGGGGCCTGTAGTGGGTTAAATTCTTGTTTTGGGGGTAGACATGCCCTAATAAGCTTGTGGAGAATGTCACCTAATCATAAAGACTGGTCAAACAACGTATTTGGTAATCTGGGAATTATTTCTGTATCACCAAGGACAGACTGGCCTTCAGTTATTTATTGTGACTATATTTCATCATATCAAAGCCTTAGTTAACTGTTATGCAACATTTCAAAGTCATAGGGCCATATTTATAAAAGGCCGAAATTAGCGCCGTAAAATTATCGCCGCCGCTAAGTAAAAGTAATTTTAACTATCTTAGCGGCAATACTGCACTTAGCGAGATGCGCTAAGTACAATACCGCCGGGAATCCCGGAGCAGGGGGCTGGGAGGGGATGCCAGGAAAGGATTGCCGCGGGTGGTCGCATTCCTTAGAGTTGCGCGGCAGGGTGTAACCACACTTCTGCGCAAAATCGCAGAAGTGTGAACAATATTAGACATTTCTATGGGAAAGTGAGGTTATTGATTTTTTCCCCAATGCATGCAGTAATGCGAACGGCGGAAAATGCAAAAAAGTTGGTAGTGTGAACAAGGCCTTACTCTACACAGTTATGTCATACAGGTGCTGCTGCTATCAATCAACTCCTGGGAAACCTTTTGAAATTTTCCAGCTAGGCAGGGAACTAATATGGGGGACTGGCTCAAATACCTTGGGTGCTGTACAAGTTATACTTAAAAGTTGGGCAGCAGCCATGGCCAAAACTTGAAGTTTGCACACCACTTTTATAAAAATGTCCCTAGAATTTTTTCTGTGTAAATGTTAGCAACTATGGCAGTGCTTTCAAGCTGATCCAGGTTCTTTATCTTTATTTAGAATAAGCTTGAAAAAGGAACTATGAACTATTTTAAAAATCAGTGTAAAAGCCATGCTATAATACCAGGCTAGTGCGGATTTTACAATAATTTTATGGGCCCTGCGCTATTTCCAAAAAATTTCACACATGTAGCGCAATGTACCCAAAGCAATACAATTTTGCTTTTTTCTATCTGTCTTGCCACACTGTACATGCTGTGTTTTTAAAATTAGAATTTTTTAAAATTCAGATGATCACCATTTTTGGTGCAGATCAAATGCGTTTTTATACAGGCTAGTGTAATAGAAACTTTAGTGCACAGGAAACCCCTTATTTAAATGCCTTCTGTGCAGTTTGGTGTGGCCCTAGCCAATCTAATAAAAGGATCCTAATGTTATGCATTAAATTATGCAACTGTTTTAAGCTGTCTTTCAGAGACAGTTACTTAAATGAAAGATTGCTGGTTGGCCAAGAAAATTATCTGTATCTGCAAAAAGGTGTGACATTCTAGAGTATGATGTATTGAGGACCTCACATGCCTGTGTGACTTTTAGGAAGTGCTTTAGAAATTCCTTGAGTGGTGAGAACATGCAATCCTGAAAAATTGCCATTCAACACTTGTGGTTACATTTTCTACTTACGCCATCATTAGGAAGGTGGAACAGAAATTCCTTCCTGGAACAGATCTAGGACTGTTAAACATTATTTCAGACTTTGCAAGGAAATGGGAAACTTATTTAAAGATTAAAATCTTAAAATCTACATAATCACAGTAATTGGTGTTATCATCATACAGAATGTCCAATTGTATAGCATGACAAACTGCATTGAATCTGATTTATATTTATACCAGCTTAAATATCAAACTTATTATCTAGCATTTTAATCATTTTCACTATTTCCTTTATAAAATGATAAAACATTTAGAAACTATAAAGGGAACTAGTATAAAAACAAATAAAGGGAAAGTATAAACTTAAAAGTCTGCATTATGGAAGGGAATCCATGCTGCAGGTTTTAAAACTCAATGACCTTGCTATTGTAATGAAAGGGGACATTTGAATTCCATATATATTATGATAAAATATATATATATATATATACTGACTCCAATCAAATATATATGTGAAATTCTCTTCGGTAGCACCAAGGCCATTATACTTGTCAAGTGAGTGCCTAACCATACCCCAGATACACTAAGGATTTGAGACACCCTGTTGGAGCACCACTCCCATTGAATATGGAGGAACATATAGAATCTCAAGCTGACTACACAGAAACTTGGCATGTAACAGAGGAAGATGTGGAAAGAAGTTTATGGCAGAACTCACACACTGAATATCCTGTCATTAATACCATCAAAGATGTTACAAATGAATTAACACAAATGAAGAAAAAAGAAACAGAATTAGACTTACATGGATTGTTTTTGTCGGATTATTATAGAGAACGACATATCCCAAGAGGCTTTCGTATTAACAATATCCCAACTATTGGACGTAACAACCCTGAATTTTGCAAAAAATGAATAGGTGTTCTAAATCGCTGCTCATTGGACCTAATAGCATTGGTTATTGGGGAAGTAGCAAAAGAATATAAGGAGATACAAAACAAAATACAGATATTTGAAACTGAACATAAAACTATCTTGCAAAATGAATCTAACATGGAGCCACTGGCTAAAATGCATGACCTTATCGAACAACATAGACAAGATCTTCTTAAATTCAAGAAACAAAAAATCAGAAGAGTTACGGAGGATTACAATACACGCAGGGTGTATAGATGGTTGTCCGGTATGCAGGGAGAAACAACCAATAGAAATCGGAGCCGGGCAAGATCCCGGATTGGACTGAATATCCCGCAAGAACAAAGGGGACGGACGGGACGCAACAAGAACCACGAGGTTCGGGAACAGGAACAAGACTATGGCGGAGGTGCAGTGGGGATCTCACATTCACAAGATCGACATGTGGATTATACGGTGGATCCATCGGAGGGACTGGAATCGAAGAGACAGACCCGAAGCAATCAGGGGGCCCGTTTTTTAGAGCGGGCAACACGCAGCCGAACATGGGAAAAACAGTAATGAGGAGATATCCCATTCGAAGAGGCGGTAAGCATAAAGATAAATTGAGACAGACTATTCCTATTTTCAATCTTTCCAATAGGCACCTAAACACAAGTGAGGTCACACTATTACAAAAGGGATTAACATTTGTACCCACAACTAAATTCAACCCATTCCAATGGAGTATTGATTCATATAGGATACAGAGACAATTAACCTTTAAGAGTATGTATGGAAGTGAAGTACAAACCAATGTATATAATCCCTACAAATTGAAAAGTACCTATGATCCACCCTTTATTAATCCTACAATTAAAACATTTCAACAAATGGTTAATGCAGAGGTTACAGCTAGCAATTATAACCATAAGGATAATTGTAAACAAAAACATCATAATTTAACGGTGGGAGAAAGAAGGGCAATCAAATCCCTTGCTACAGATAAAAACATTGTAATACGCTCTGCAGATAAGGGTGGGGGTATTGTGATATTAAACTATACTGATTATCAACAAGAAATACTCACACAACTAGGAGACACTACAACATATGAGAAACTTAAATCAGATCCTACTAAGGAGTTTCAGAAACAAATCAATCTTATTCTTGATCGGGCTGTGTTTCATAATGTGATTAGTATTGAAATTAGAGACTATTTAAATCAAAAGCATCCAATATGCCCTATACTATATACAATACCCAAAATTCACAAAGATCTTACTAACCCCCCAGGACGCCCAATCATTTCGGCTCGGGGTGGATTATTGGAACCACTGGGTAAGTTCTTGGACGGACATCTCCAACCAATTGTTAAACAGCTCGATACATACATCAGGGATACAGGCCACCTTATTGAAAAGTTAAAAGAACTTAATATACCTTATGACAGAGAAATATGGCTAGCTACGCTAGATGTCTCTAGTCTGTACACCTGTATTCCACACACTGCTGGATTAGAAACAGTCAAGGAATATTTAGAGCAATATAGGAGTGGTACACCGTCCTTTCAGAACTTCCTATTGGAACTACTAGAGGCAACTTTGAAATATAATTATTTCAAATTTGAAAATCAGTATTATATACAAAGGGCAGGCACTGCCATGGGTGTGGCCATGGCTCCGGCCTATGCCAACCTATACATGCATGCATATGAAATGAAACACATTCTGTCTAAATATGGAGACCACCTATTAACCTATTACAGATTTATTGATGATCTCTTTGTTGTGTGGCAGGGGACCCAGGAACAACTGGAGGGGATGGTGAGCTACCTTAATGGACTGGACACACCTATTAGAGTCACTTGCAACAAAAGTAGAACTGCAATTGAATTTCTGGATCTACGCATTGGCATACAAGGTAACGAATTGTGTTATTCTCTATATACCAAAACAACAGATAGAAATAAACTGTTACAGTATTCTAGCTGCCATCCAACCCCACTTAAAGACTCTCTCAATACTGCAGGGTTTTACGTAATAACTCCAATGAAGATATGTGCAAACAACAATTAAATGAAATGATGACAAAACAAACAACTTTTTCTGTAGCATACAATACAATGATATGGGACATAAAGTGAAAAACAGTCTAAAAACCAGTTGGAAAGCATTAAAGGGCAACTATAGTGAAAAAAAAACTTTGTCTGTATACAATGTATAGATCACTTAGTATAAGCTGCCTTACTTTCATGTTTCTGTGTGGCTTCGTTTCTTCACACTGGCAGAAGTTTGTACCAAGCTGTGTAGTCCCCCTCCCCTCTCTGTCTACTCCCCCTCAAGCAGTGACGGGCTGTATACAGAGTCCGAGCATTGTCAGTTGAAAGGACTTTAAATGAAGTGCTGACATCCTGTTGACCCCTCCCTTCCAGAGCTAGACTGCAAGCAATCAAAGTGTGAAATAAAGTAGCAATATGCTGAAGGGAGGGGCAGAGGGGGAGAGAGGAGGACAAGTGGTGCTGAGATTCTTTACAAGTAAGTTACTGAACTCTGCCTGTTCTGTAACTTTGCTAATTGTTATTTATTTTTTACCTAAAGTTCATATCTCTCCCCTGCTTAGCTGAGATCATAATCACTGAAGAGAGAGTCAGTGTAACAGCAGCTTGTAGTGAGACCTTCACAAACACAGTGACACTGCTTGTTGTCCTGTTACATTTCAGTTGTTTTAGTCTATATATTTCATAGATTCACACTGTGTGTCTTGTTTGGTATATAGTCTGTATTATAAGATTTTTTTGGGGGGAGGGGCTGTTTTATAGTGTGTTATGCTCATATTGCTGGGTTAATGGTTTATTGATTGTGTTTAGCACTACAGTATTTGACTATATGTTGCACATGGTACATATAGTGTTGGTGAGAGAGTGCGTGACAGTACTGCAGGGGAGCTTTGGATTGTGTGGGTGTGTGCCTTTGAGTGACAGATGAGGTGTAGCAGCTCCTACAAATCACAGCATATTCAAAGGCTTATATCTCGGGGACTATGTAGAATTTAAAGAAACTAAAGGTACCCTGGTGGATGGGATGACTTATAGGATACATTAGAAGAAATAAAAAAAAAACAATTTTCTCACTATAATTGCCCTTTAACATCAGATGACACTCTGCAAAAATTATTACCAAAACAACCCACCATTAGTTTTCGTAAAGGAAAAAATCTGAGAGACATGTTAGTGAAAACCGACTCTATTATGAATTACACCAATGAGGAATCCTGGCTCCCAAAGAGAAAAAATGGATGTACATCTTGTGGCAAATGCAAACAAATGATACAAAGTAAAATCTTCACACACCCACATACGAAGGAAATTATTAATATTAAGTATCAGATTACTTGTACCACCACACATGTGGTTTATATGACCACATGTCCATGTGGATTATCCTATATCGGTAAAACCGATCTAAGTCTCAGATTACGTATAGATGGACACCGATCGGCAATAAAAACGGCCTTTCGGGATAACCAAAGTAACAAACCAGTGGCAAAACATTATTTACAGATGAATCACTCCCCGGATAGTTTCAAATTCATTGGGATTGACCATATCCCCCTACCCAAAAGAGGGGGAGATAGATCGAAATTATTGTTACAAAGAGAAACATATTGGATCAATAGACTAAATACCATTAGCCCAAGGGGACTTAATGAGAACTGCTCCTACCGCTGCTTTTTAACCCTTTCAGTGCCACCATTGGTAAGTTTCACGGCGCCTATTGTTTGGCTGAATATTTTCACTGGTTTTGAGCCATTGTGCATTGTCTCACTTCCTAGCTATTCGCTTCCACGTCCGTGTGTGTAACCACACATATGGCATACCGTTTGATTCAGGACATTTGGGAGATTGACATTTGGTAACTTTTTTTTACATTCCATGGGGTTTTGGCATGATTTCTACCTTTGAAAAATCTCCCTGTATAGTTCTTCTTTAAGTCAGTCCTCCAGTCCACCAGCCAGTGTCAAGTCAGCCCTAAACCCACGTCCACAAAGCATATTCACCTCCACAATTGACGCCCACTTTCTTGATGGAGCCATGCCTACTTTACCGCAACATCTTCTGTCTGCCTTTAGGGACCAATCAAAAGTCTTTCCAGGTGCCAAAAAAACTAAAAACAAATGTGTTATTGAGTGGGATTAAGGTATTGAAATTAAACTGCAAAGATGAAGAATTACAATATCAGGAAAAAGAGAATTCCAGATATCCTGAATACTACAAGATAAAATAATGACTGTGCCATAAAATACCACCAGTGCTGTATAAGAGCGATGCCCTACATTGTTTGGTAATATAGTGCCATTTACCAAATCCATTGTAGAAGACATTCTGTTAATTTTGTATAGATAATACATTTTTGGGAGTTGCACTTAGGGATCTATTTCTAAAAGGTTTATTCAAAACTTCACATATCTAGAACCTACAATATGTTGTAATGTTTTGTGGAACTTCGGCATGCTTTTTATTGCTTCACTTGTGGTGCTGCTGGTGCGAAGATCAGGACAGATTGCAAGTAGAAATGTGTGGAAAGAGTTGGAGCCTCAAGGAGGGCAACTTCAAGTAGTTCCTCCGATTTCGTCATTGCACTTGATCGGAAATCACCATCATGTATGGCTAGCTTTACTGTACCTTGATCCAATAGATTTAATGATATCTGAACTGCTGTTCTCAAAATGCACCTCCCATTATTCACCGGGGGGGCGATGCAATATTTTTTTCCGACGCAGCTTACCTGCCCGAGTTCCCGCGATGCAAAAATCCCTGTGCGAGATTTTGTACATCGCGGGATCTCTGCCAGGTAAGTGCGCCGGCTAACGCCTCCTATTCAGTGGCGTAAAGTTTCGCGCTACATGGTAGCGCAAAACTTTACTAAGGGCGGTTTTGCATCGCCTGCGCCACGCTATTTCCGAGCATTCTCGGAAATGGCGCAGGCAATGCAAACTCAGTGTAAAACCCACAGTAACCTGATGATACATCGGATTGCGTGGGTTTTACACTGACTTGGGCATTTTGCGCCCAATATTGCATCGCCCCCCTAATATATCTCAAATGCTGGTGAACACCACATAACAGTAAAATCCTACACTAACCACGATTCTAGACAGTGCTGTTCATTCAATCAATTATGGGGCAGGTTGTTTTATTTTTAAATGTATTTTATCTTGCACATGCAGTTTAAAGGGCAATGATACCCCCTAAACCACCGTCTTCCCCTGATAGTACCCAAGCTGTTTAGTCCCATACTGAGCTATCAATATCCAGCTCATAATGCCATTTATCGAACAGCTGATAATGCTCTGTTCCAGCAGTGGGCATGCTCCACATTAAGACTTGGTCAGAGCACTCGTGCTGGTGATGTCACCTCTCACAGGGCCATATTTATAAAGCTGCGGTGTCGCTTTTTAGCAATACCGCGGCTTAGCTGATTTATGATCGTGGTCGTAAAAGTACGATCACGTTCTTACATTTACGATTAAATGTACGTTAATTAACGAAGGTTTGATCGTAGAATACCGTGCTGTAGCAAACTACCGCACTGGTATTCTATGGGGATCGGAAATCTATGATAACGAAATGGTAGATTCATTAAAAAGCGATACTGCGGCTTTGTGAATATGGCCCACAGTACCAGCAAAAAAAACCCCACCTTTATACTGCTGTACCTTTGGATAGACTTATCATGATCCCGAGTCATTTTAAAGGAAGAAGTGTGCTCTTTTTAAATAAGGACACTAGTATGGAGAGAACAGTTCCTCTTTATTTAGTTATGAGTCCCAGATTTGATCCGGTCTATTTTCGGAATTTTGAAGGGTAGAACTTTTGTTGAAGTAATATTTTTAGACAGCGCTCCTCTTACCTTCTGGATTCCTGCAATGCATTATGTTGGGATGCAGAAAGCGGGAATACACTGCAGTAAGCGGTAATGCAGTATTCACTTAACGTTAAAAAGTGCACACAAGTGTTAGTCAGTTGACTTGGCCACACTTGGTGCACTGTGTTGCGATCCGCTTACCTGAACGCATGCAATCATCATTTTTCACACAAACTCCAATAATGCAAGATTGGTGGATCGTGCCCATGTGTGCTATTGCACTATGGCGCATGCAAGCGTCCGCGTTGATGCGTGATTTTATGTGCTGTTCCGGTGAGTTGTAGTGTGGCTTCAGTGCCCAGAATTACATTTCTTTGTACATGTAGAAAAGTAAAAAAATTGGTTTAGAATTGGATGTTGAAAGTCTAAAACGTTCACTCCCATCAACTTCCAATGGGTTTGCTTGGAATTTTTTGTTTAGTTCTTTAAATGAGCAGTAAACAGTAAAATTAAACTTTTTCTTAAGAGGATCTTCCATTATAAAATCCTAATCAGCCTTTTCAACAACAAAAGCATATTCTGGACCTATAGATGGCGCAATGTCATTAGCAGTGTAAAAAAACAGCATCAGTTATGTAAAAGACAAGTCTCCGATTTGATAGCAACATTTAACAAGATTGAAAACCGTTTCTCAATAAATCGGTGTATGCCCATTTGTTGAGACATCTACACTCATAGGCTTTTTTAAATAAATCAATTATTCATTCAATTACTGCAAACAAAAGTAATTAATGCTGTGCCAAACGTCCTTTCACTTAAGATTCCTTGCTATGTAAGCTAAATTCCTTTCTCATGAAACGTGGGAATTTCACTATACAGCATTTTTTTAGTTAAACCGAACTTTTTATTCCATGTTTATTTTCATTTAGCATACCATTGGACATTGCTATTTGTAAATACATAGTTTCATGGCTAGAAGAAAAAAAGTTTGATTTCTTGCCCGGCAATACGTGAGAACATATTTTAATATCTGATAGTATAAAAAATGAATGGTATTAGTTCTATAGGAAATAATTGTTTCAATGTGAAAAGAAGATAGAAGAGTTCATCTATTATGTTTGGCAATGGGAAAGTCCTGCTGAGTACTGATAGGTTTGGGGTGATAGCAGCGCTATTTTTACAGGGATTAAAACTTACCCTGCTCTCCTGTCCCATGTGTTTGATGTGTTTGTTTATAAGGAAATTCTAATTATGGTTGCTTGATAAAAGGATGAAGTAACCAAATAATTGGGAAGTTACGGATTAAGATTCCAAACCCAAAAAAGATTTATTCTAGAACTATATATATATTCATTTTTTATGTCTAGAGAGAATATAAAACAGAGAATATATTTAAAAGCAATGAATTCCCTAGTGTGTCCATTTACTTTAAGAATGTATACTATCTTGTTCTGCTTAATGCACACTGAATGAGAGACTGTGGGAAAGTGGCCAAAGCAGAAAATACAAAGAAAAAAAAATCCCAAATCATTAGTGTTTAAATTTCTTTCTTTCTTTTTTTCATGGCATTGGCCTGTATCCAGCATGCAATGTAAGGACACTAGCTATAGAGTCAGTTACTCATT
The DNA here is from genome assembly GCA_019447015.1 of Hymenochirus boettgeri. Taxonomy (NCBI): domain Eukaryota; kingdom Metazoa; phylum Chordata; class Amphibia; order Anura; family Pipidae; genus Hymenochirus; species Hymenochirus boettgeri. The sequence continues at coordinate 67,194,165 of CM033474.1, read as the reverse complement.
CACTTTTTTATGTTGTGTAAATAGATTTAAAGCATTCATTATCTTGCGCTGTAACATAACTTAATACCAATGGTAAAGGATACGTGATACATATATGATAAGTTCGCATATTTCTAATCATCTGCAGACAGTGGTGCCACGTGTTTATTTTACGTAGGTTGTAACCGTGCCAGAAACTGGGTCTTCGTGGTCTTGAATGTTTGCAGTATTTTCTTTAATGTATAGCAGCGTATACAGTACATCTATTCTTCTGGTAACACAGAACAAACTATTCTTTTATGCCATCTTTAGGCAGCTGTTTGCATCTGTGCGTCTCCCTGCTTAGTTCACTCATGTACAAATAATCCATGGTAAGCCAGTGACTTTACTTATTTATTGGGTCTGTAAACCTTGTGTGCTGTGCAAGCATTAAGAGACCTGTCTAGATGTACATGTGTATAATAGCAGATGATGTTTGGGTCAAACTGGCCCACTAGGCCAATACGGTAAGTCAGAACATTGTCTAATTAAACAATTTGCATCCTTCCAAACCAATGTAGGTATTTCCCCCCCATCTGATTCTACTTGTACCAGTACCCTAAAAAGCACTTCCTTAAAGGACAACAATACCCAAACAACATCTCTCACATTACATGTCCACACTACCAGCAGCTGAAATCCCTTACTCTCATTTACAACCGTGCTGCACTCCCTTAGATATCACACAGCAAAGATGAGTGCTAACAGTCCGCCTACTAGATGGCCCAGGGCCATCATTAACATATCACTTGTCATTGGCTGGCTCTGCCAGTCAAACAAATTTGAACTGTCCTGTTGCTAAAATACAGCCTATTTAACCAAGCTAATCAAGGTTAGGTACAGGGGTGTTTTCTTGCATGCTAGCTCTGAGTGACAATTACAGGCAGACAGAATCATTATGCCCCCTTCACAGTATGGCTAAATGAAGGCAGAGAGAAGCTCAAAATCAGGAAAAAAATGTATAGGGAGGGCTGCATACCATTACTCTTTTGAAAGCAGTTTTTTTTTTAAAAAAAAGGCAATAGAGTTATCCTTTAACATGGAGTAGAAGAAGAGGTGATTGTAGGATTTCAACTCTCCATCTCTAGTAGCCAATCACTGTTTTGTTTACACAAAATGATAAGGAAGTGGCCATTTCCTTTAACCGGTATAGGTAAAGTAGAAAAGTAGATTTGCTGATGAGGACAAATTAGATGGAAGGGAGGAAAATTGGATGGAGGAAGGGAAAGATTTAAGGTGCAGGATATAGAATGAGGGAACAGTTTGGAAAGAGGAGGTGGGGAAGATTGTACAGAGAAGGGGTTTAGATTAGATGGGAGGGGACCAAATTGGAAGGGGAAGGGCATAAAGAAAGGGAAACGGATTGGAAGGAGGAGGGCAAGCAGACTAGAAGGATAAAAAAAATGGATGGAGGAGAAGAGTTGACCGAATAGAGGATGGGAATTAGATTCATTGGAGTAGAGGAGCAGGTAGGATAGATAAAAGGAGGGAAGAGAGTTGACAGATGAAGTGGGAAAGGGGAAGAAGAAGGGAAAGAAAGAGAAAACCATAATGTTACGTAGTTTATAAAGAACATTTGAGAAATACAAATATGGCCTAAAAGAAAAAAGAGAACAGTTAGCAAAATGTGTTTGTAATTTGTTATAGTCAACCTAAAGGTTGCTAAAAGCTAGATATAAACAAGGAGCAAATGCTAAATACAATGCTTAGATTACTGATGATATATAAAAGTATAATTTAATCCAACTCTACTTGGTTCTTCTTTGGACTTAAAATAAAATCATAATTTATTATTCTATTAAAGAAGATCCAATGCGGTTTTATGAAAACATCCCCCATCCCCTTCACACGCCCAATAATATTTACTTCTGGCTTCCTGTCTTGTTCTCACACTCAGGGAGATTCAATAAAAGTTCTTATTGCTAAAAATGGTGCTAATTTTGCCCCAACCAATCAGGTTTTGTTTAACATTTTAAAGCAAACATCTGATTGGTTGGGGAAAATTAGCACCATTTAACTTTTATTAAACCACCCTGTCTGTGCCTTTTATGTCACATCACACATGCAACATCACAATCCTGGATATATTCCTCCATAGCAGAAAGGTTATATGGAGCACAGCCTGGAAACTAAAGACTGCCTATCTATGTCTGTTTAAACCAACAGGGTTATTCAATAAAAGTTCTTATCCTTTAAAATAGTGCTAATTTTGCCCCAACCAATCAGATCTTATGTAACATTTGAAAGCTAACATCTGATTGGTTGGGGCAAAATTAGCACCATTTTAAATGATAAGAACATTTATTGACTCGCCCTGTAAATGTTTTCTGGTTGCTGTTACTGAAAATTTACAATTGTCTGAATTTCCAGTAATCAAAGCTGCAAATTAGAAACTCTGTTTAATATTTTAATAAGTGTGTTTATGTTTGTTTCAGAAAAATTTTGATGAGACAATTTTGATGAGACAAAAATGTTTCAGGATCCAGAAAAAAAATATGCTTAGAATATAATTAAATATGGGTTGTGTGTTGCTGCAGGTCAGATCAGGTAGTGGGTGTGGGTCTGCTTGCAGGTCTCTTTCATTTTCAGATGAAGGTTGGGGGGTCATTTCTACTCACAGGCAAGGTCCAGTTAAGGAATCCACGAGAAAATTGGATGTGGGTCTGGGTAATAGTTTTCTGGGTGCGGATCTGTTTAATGTCGGGTGCATGTAATTTTTGCGGGTCGGGTGCGGGTAATGATTTTACAGGTGCGGGTCGGGTTGTGGATCTGTTTAATTTTGGGTAAAGGTAGCGGCTTTACTGTTGCAGGTCTGACATATTAGACCATTATGCTGCCATCTGTTGGTGAATCGAGTAATTGCCCCAGTGTGAAATGACTTAGCCCAAGATGGTTTTTGATTTGAAAAAAAATGGGCGATGCCGGGTACTGCCAGTAAAAAATAAAACGGAAGTGGCACCCAGTTTTATTACATGAATTGGAATAACTATCATTACTTGTTTTTGGGTTTCTGGCAAAAAAAAATTTGAGGAAAGAACATCCCTTAAATGGATAATGTCTGGAGTAAATCATAAAGTGACATATTAATCCATATCTGGTGTCATAAGATTGTAGGTTTATTTGTGAAATCAATTTACAGAAGATTTGTTCTTATATCAGTGTGTCGGATTTTAATTCAAGCCTTTGCCGGACACTCATAATTTCCCAAAACTGTTTGTACTGGACTCAGAAGAATTTGGGTTTTTTTTCCTTTCTTCTTTTTTAATTAAGAACAAGACTCAGCAGGCAATAAATCATAGCACAGTCTTCCTGTTCAGTTTTATTTAGAGCATGCTACTTTTAACCAGTCATTTTGCTGCACTTATAAAGGCTTCTATAAATGTTAATCCCTTGTGATATACAGTACAATGTAAGAAAAAGTTATGTTTTCCTGATTTTAAACATAATTAAGTCTAATTACTAGAGATGGATGAAGGTTTGCTGCTGAGTTTGCCGTTCAGCCAACTTTGTGAAGATCTGCTGTGTTTGCCACCAAGGAACTACCTTGGTAGGATCAGGGGATGGATATGAAATCATTTGTAAAAATTGTGGAAAGATACGTACTGTGTTTATCCTCATTAACATCTTAACCTTCCCATTGAAGTGACGGATCACTAATACATGGATCCTAAAGGATTTGAGACCATACAGGAGGTGACTTTTAATTTGATTTAAGTAGAATGCAGCCTCTTTTGAACCTTGTGAACCTTGACCAATTTAAGTGGTTATTGTGTATTTTATTGTGTCATGTGTGCATTTTTTATGAACATTTGTTATAAATGGATTTAGTTGAATTTAGCTTGCCAGCTTTTCTATACAGGTTTTTTTTTTTATCACTTCATAGATTTTTCTTTCTCTCAGTTTTTGAACTGCGAGTGTGTGTTTCTTTAGGGGTTCTCAGACCCTATACCACCTGGTTATATCATATTTTGAGGCACTTTAATATAAAAATGAATAAAATAATAGTTAGTATATTCCTCTGCCCTTTAGTCCTGCACAAGGAAATCCTTCATAGTGATGTAAAATACCTGTGTGCCATCTGATTGGCTCACACCAATCAGATGGCTAACATAGCTTATGGGGCAGCCCCCACACCATATATTTTGCCCCAGAACTTTCTCCTCAAGACATAATGAGCAGAGTAATTTGTCAGATAATGTAAATGCTAATAAATCAAATTCACAACTGGTAGTTTAGTCCCACACACCCCTAGTTGGCACTGTATGTAATATTATATAGTAAATAATGTACTCTCTACTGTAAATTATAAAGATACTAGATGTCACTTAGAATTTCTGTGGCCAGTATAAAAGCACTTGGGCTGCACAGAACTCCCTGGTGACTTCTAATATCTTTATAATTTACAGTAGGGACAACATTTACTATATAATGTTCTATACATAGATGGTTATAGGTCGATATAAGGTTTGTAAACTGAATTGTATTAGTGTTTCCATAACAGAAACATTTTCAGGGAAATTCAATAAAAGTTCTTATTGTTTAAAATGGTGCTAATTTTGCCCCAAACAATCAGAACTTATGTAACATTTGAAAGCTAACATCTGTTTGGATGGGGCAAAATTAGCACCATTTTAAATGATAAGAACTTTTATTGAGTCTCCCTGTATGTCTTTTTTGTGCCTTGTCCCTGTAAAACTTAAATCCACTGGACACATAGAAAAACTGCTTTTTAAATGCAATAAAGCTGCCCTCTTGTGGTTGTCTAGGTGTCTGTCACGCAATGAACTGTTTCTGTAAAACATACAAAATTGCTATAGATATTCACGGAGATTCAATAAAAGTTCTTATCGTTAAAAATGGTGCTAATTTTGCCCTAACCAATCAGATCCTATTTAAAATTTTAAAGCTAAAATCTGATTGGTTGGGGCAAAATTAGCACCATTTTTAACGATAAGAACTTTTGTTGAATAACCCTGATAGTTATTATTTCCACAGTATACACACAGGGGGAGATACAATATGGCCAATTTTCGTCTAAAACCCACGTTAACCCAAAGAAATTTCGGGTTAACGTGGGTTTTAGACGGATTTTCGAGCACAGCACCATTTCCGAATGTTTTTGGAAATAGCGCTGTGCTAACGATCCAAAACCCATAGTGTTAAGTTTTGTGCTACTTTGTAGCTTGAAACTTAACGCTATGGCTTGTGGAGCATTAAATTGCCGCTCCTTACCTTAGCCCGATCCCGCAATGCAATAACTGACGTAATCTCGTTTACGTCAGTTATTGTATCGCGGGATCGGGCTAAGTAGTAGTGCAGTTTGCAAACAGATATTTAATAATAAGTTCTATTCCTTTCGAGCAAAGGTATCTGCCTTCTCCCTCTGCGCAATGAGCTATTTATAGGCTTGAACATCTGCACAGGAGCCAGCAGGTGTAACAGCAGTCAGTCATTGATTATGATGTCAGCAGCAACAGCCTTGATTGACTACATGGAGGGAGGGGTCAGCTTACTCTGCCAGAATGGGAACAATAATTATCCTTAACTATCTCATTAGTAGTGCAGTTGGGATTGGGGGCTGGTAAGTGACAATTGACCAGTTTTTTGCTTTAAGGGTGGACATGCCCTTTAAATGATAAAGTTACAGTTTTAGAATTCACTTTAAAGTTCAGAGTCAGGACCCTAAAGTTAGAGTCAGGACCCTAACATCTAATCTGGACAGCCCCCCCCCCCCCCAACTTGCTTTGTTAAATTGTGTATAGTATTTGGCTTTTAAGAGGACATAAATTGGAATCAAAATGGGATGTAAGCAATATTTTTTTATGAGGAAATCTGATAGAAGCCAAAATATAACTCAAGAGGTCTGTTTGCTGAGACATAAGAAGTCTTGGCCAAATAAAGTGAAATAAAAATAAATTAATAATTAAAAAAAAAAGGATGGAAAGAGTTATAAATAGAATATCCAAAACATGCAACACAGTAAGCTTCCCATTTGGGAATATCTACCAAGCCTAGTGAACCACGTACTATAATTGACATTTATATTTACCTGTTATTATCCCTTACCTGACATTTCAAATGGGAAATCTGTGACATGCAAAAGGTCACAATATTTTTAAATTAATCTACCCCAGATTTAAAGGGGAAGGGTAGAGTTAAACAAAAGTGTTATTTCAGCCTTTGCAACAATCAAAGGTGTCAGTGGAGGACACAGGGTCTGGAAACATTTATTCTTTTTTCATCATATGTTTATGTTGATCCCAAGAGGAATTAGTTAATACATATACATACGATAAGAATATACATATTTCCACTGTTTTATCTGCATTAAATGTGTTTTGCAGCCAGTTTTCCCTGTTTTATAAGCAGTAAAGGGTCAAAAGATCCCTAAAATGAATTTTACAGAAATGTAATTGTGTCATCATATTGAACTATTCCAGTTGGTTCTACTCTTTCCACTCTTTATATGTGTTTATATATCCTCACCATTGTTTGTCAAAGTTTAAAGAAAAATATAATGATTATAGCATATACACATATATATAAATGATGTCTTGTATAAAGAGAGGTATGGATTCAAGGGAGAAGAATGTTATTCTCCCTCTTTACAAAGCATTGGTAAGGCCTCATTTGGAATACGGAGTGCAATTTTGGAATCCTGAGTACAAAAAGGACATCTTTGGAATGAAAAGGGTTCAGAGATGGACAACTTAATTAATAAGGGGATTGGGGGAGCTTGAATATGAAGAGAGACTGGAAAAGTTACAATTATGTACGCTAGAGAAAAGGAGCTTGCGTGGGGATATGATTACTGTGTATAAATACATTAACGGGCCATACAATAAACTATCTGGGGCATTGTTCACCAATAGAGCATGTCAGAGGACACGTGGACATCCCTTAAGACTTGAAGAAAAGAAGTTAAGGCTTCAAGCTCGGAAAGGGTTTTTCACTGTGAGAACGGTAAAGCTATCGAGCTGTCTTCCAGTGGACGTTGTTATGACAGGTTCATTGGACAGTTTAAAAAAAAAAAAAAGCTGGATGAGTTTCAGCAAACAAGGAATGTTGCAAGTTACTGGTATTGATACATAAAGTAGAGTTGATCCAGGGATATTTCCGATTGCCACTTAGTCAGGAAGGAATTTTTTCCCCTTCATAAATTTGTTTTTTTTTTTGTTTTTTGCCTTCCTCTGGATCAACAGTTAGGCAGGAAATGGGGATATTGCTAGATGAGTTGGACTGGATGGATGAATGTCTTTATTCAACCTCAAATACTATACTATACTATACTAGTAGGGCTTGGGAGAGGTTACAGGAGTTTTATTGTGGCACTGGAGCCTGAGTGTCAACTGTGGCACTGGAGCCTTTACAGGAGCACCCTGAGGGGCAATTTATACAAGGGGGAGCAGATTTGTCTCTCTCACAGAGAGCTCAGTCAGCAAACCTGCTCCAAATGTGGGGAAGGAGTAGGGCAAATGACACTCTCTAATGTTTTTACAGTTGCTACGGCGGAGATACCTTTCAAACAAGCTTGTCTGTGTCTTAAGTTATATGCTTTTAAAATTACACTCAGGTGGTCAGGATAAACTAGGATGTGTGTGCCAGTCACATGAGGTGCTGTGTAAGAAGCCCCATCCCCCCAAAAAAACACTATTTTCTGAAGCTATTTAAAGACATTTACAGCAGTAGGATACAACTGGCCATGCTCAGTGCCTGTGGCAAGGGGTAAAATCAATGGTGCTGGTGATGCCATAGCTCACAGTGCTCAAGCATGATCAAGCTGATTTAAAAAAGTTTTGGAAATGAATTAGTGTGAATAATACATTGGGTAGCTTGAGTTTTACACTAACATGATGAATAGCAGCTGGTACAGCAAAATAATTAGTGAAGCCAGCACAATATCTGTGTTAAAATCAAACACCTCCATACGTACCAGTTTCTATATCTGTTGTTTTTTTCTTGCCCTGATAAATAGAGTGGCAGACTACTGTACTTACCTCATATTTCATGAGGTTGATGCTGCTACAAACACTCCTGTTGTAAGGCTTCTCTACAACACTCCGCTTCAGTCACTCTTTTGTTTGCAAGTTAGACTTTCAGAAAGCTCTACCACAATGCATGCTCTAATGCAGTTATAATGGGGACACCCAGTGTTTTTAGTCTCTCTACTCACTATGCTTGGTACACATGCTCTGTTCTTTATGTATAATAGATAAAGGTAAGGGTAATGTTTTTGTGACTTAGTATTCTGTGATAGAGGTTTTTTTCTATAGAGGCCATAAGTTAGTGGGTGCTATCTAAGGGTCCTGGGAGAGTCTTTCATTCCTCTTGTGTATTCTATTATAGTCTATGTGATGGCTACCCAAGAACCAGTCTATTACTATAACACAGGCCATTTTATTATACAGCATATTAGTGGTCAGTGAACTGGATCTGTCTGTTACACCATATTGCACTGTTCCAGTTGGGCCCGCTCTGTGTTCACACAAAATATTTTTTTGTTAGTCTGAAGAAAGAAAAATGCATTAGAAAATAATAACAATAATAAATATATATCCTTAGGCAGAACGTAGTTATTTTCGTCTATAACCTATCATACTTCGAAGTGGATAGACAAATCTGAGGCATAAACAATTGTTTTAGGATTGGTTTCCCCCACAGCAAAGCATGTAAATCTGTTTTCTCTCACAAACAACACACTTGGATCTCAATACAGAAAAAACAGATTTTTAAATAAAGACAAAATGATGCAGTTTACATTTCTGCAATCCTAAGAAAAGTGACCAAATCTTTAAAAAAACCCATCCCAGGTGGTATCACATCAACTTACCAACAATTCTTCCCAAAGAGAATGATTGCGCTAAATGTATTCTGTGTGTGCCAGTAAATTCAGTTGACAATATCACACATGCTGGATTCCTATTATAATTTCCTTTTTAAATACGGTAAGCCTACTGAAGATAGCATTTTAAGGCATCATTTTTATGAAATGTAAGGCTATGGTGTTCAGATTTATAATTAAGCTTTTTTTTTTTTTTTAAAGGGCATCTCCAGCCTGAATAAAATGTTTTGATATTATGTAGGTTACCCCTTCCCACCCCCAACCGTTGTATTAGTTTAAAAAAAAAAAAAAGATTTAGAACTCTACCTACATGCCTTCATTCCCCTTGGTTCTCTGATCTGGCTCCCTGCTTGCCAGAACTGCAAGCAGGGGGCCAGACCGGCAGCTGCGTTTGTGATTGGCTTAGATGAAAAATACTTGTGCTACTTATACTATAAATGGCTCTGTGTTAAGTGAATCCCTGTTGGAAAGGGATCTTGGAGTTTTGGTGGATAACAAACTTAAAGGTAGCAAGCAGTGCCAGGCGGCAACAGCCAGAGCCAGCATGGTATTGTCTTGTATAAAGCGAGGTATGGATTCAAGGGAGGAAAATGTAATTCTCCCTCTTTACAAAGCATTGGTAAGGCCTCATTTGCAGTGCAATTTTGGAATCCTGTGTACAAAAAGGACATCTTTGAAATGGAAAGGGTTCAGAGAAGGGCAACTAAATTAATAAGGGGATTGGGGGAGCTTGAATATGAAGAGAGACTGGAAAAGTTACAATTATGTACGCTGGAGAAAAGGCGCTTGCGTGGGGATATGATTACTGTGTATAAATACATTAACGGGCCATACAATAAACTATCTGGGGCATTGTTCACCAATAGAACATGTCAAAGGACACGAGGACATCCCTTAAGACTTGAAGAAAAAAGGTTTAGGCTTCAAGCTCGGAAAGGGTTTTTCACTGTGAGAACGGTAAGGAACTGTCTTCCAGTGGACGTTGTAATGGCAGGTTCATTGGTCAGTTTAAAAAAAAAGCTGGATGAGTTTCTGCAAACAAGGAATGTTGCAAGTTACTGGTATTGATACATAAAGTAGAGTTGATCCAGGGAAATTTCCAATTGCCACTTGGAGTCAGGAAGGAATTTTTTCCCCCTTCATAAATTTGGTGGGGTTTTTTTGCCTTCCTCTGGATCAACAGTTAGGCAGGAAATGAGGATATTGCTAGATGGGTTGGACTGGATGGACGTATGTCTTTATTCAACCTCAAATACTATACTATACTAAAGCCAATCACAGACGCGGCTGCCATTATGGGAGAGTGCCACGGGAATGAAGGCATGTAAGTAGAGTTCTAAATCTTTTTTTAAATAACTAATAGAGTGGTTGGGGTTGGGCAGGGGTAGCCTATATAATATCAAAATCTTTTTATGCTAGGTGGAACGGCAGCAACGTATGGATCCGGATGGGGGGGGGGGAGTGATCCCCTGCGCATGTCACACTATCTCCTGGAGGCGACAGAAGAGGCAGAAACTTTTGATACCTACTACTCTTCAATTCCCTGGACTTTGGACAAGCACTGCAGGAGAAATATAAAGAGCAGGGATGTAAGGTAAGAATTTTTTTAAAACCCCACCACTATCCAACACAGCCCCTTCACATATCTCGGAGCTAATCCACCGATATCGTCCCAGACACAACCTCCGCTCCACACACAATCTCCTCTTCTCATCCACCCTTGTCACCTCTTCCCATGTCCGTATTCAGGACTTTGCTCGTGCTGCCCCTCTGTTCTGGAACTCCCTTCCTCCGTCTGTCCATCATTCACCATCCCATAATACCTTCAAACGTAACTTTAAAAACCACCACTTCAGGCAAGCATATAACCTGTCCTAAACATTACCCCTCTTACTACCCAATGATCCAACCCACCTTTCACACTCCACTGGCAATCTATTTACCCACCACCAACTGTATGGGGCATATTAATAAAAAAACGTTATTACCGCAAAAAAATTACTGCCGCACATCACGGCCGCGAAAATAGCACTATCGACGTATTTATAACGGCGAGCGCTATTGCCACGATATGTGCGGCCGCGATGTCCTGCGGTAATTTTAAGTCCCTTTGCGGCGATACTGCACTTAGCGCGATGCGCTAAGTACAATATCGCTGCAAAGGGACTTAAAATCCCTTCCCGACGCTAAGGGGGTGGGGCATATGCTGCCTACGCTTCCTAGCAGCCCCTCCCATGCCTTCATTCCCCTTGGTTCTCTGATCTGGCTCCCTGCTTGCCAGAACTGCAAGCAGGGGGCCAGACCGGCAGCTGTGTTTGTGATTGGCTTTAGATGAAAGCCAATCACAGGCGCGGCTGCCATCAATGGAGAGTGCCACGGGAATGAAGGCATGTAAGTAGAGTTCTAAATCTTTTTTTAAATAACTAATAGAGTGGTTGGGGTTGGGCAGGGGTAGCCTATATAATATCAAAATCTTTTTTGCTAGGTGGACACGGCAGCAACGTTGGATCCGGATGGGGGGGGGGAGTGATCCCCTGCGCATGTCACACTATCTCCTGGAGGCGACAGAAGAGGGAAGAAACTTTTGATACCTACTACTCTTCAATTCCCTGGACTTTGGACAAGCACTGCAGGAGAAATATAAGAGCAGGATGTAAGGTAAGATTTTTTTTAAACCCCACCACTATCCAACACAAGCCCCTTCACATATCTCGGAGCTAATCCACCGATTCGTCCCAGACACAACCTCCGCTCCCACACACATCTCCTCTTCTCATCCACCCTTGTCACCTCTTCCCATGTCCGTATTCAGGACTTTGCTCGTGCTGCCCCTCTGTTCTGGAACTCCCCTTCCTCCGTCTGTCCATCATTCCATCCCATAATACCTTCAAACGTAACTTTAAAAACCACCACTTCAGGCAAGCATATACCTGTCCTAAACATTACCCCTCTTACTACCCAATGATCCAACCCACCTTTCACACTCTACTGCCAATCTATTTACCCACCCCCAACGGTATGGGGCATATTAATAAAAAGTTATTACCGCAAAAATTACCCCGCACATCACGGCCGCGAAAATAGTGCTATCGCATATTTATAACGGCGAGCGCTATTGCCGCGATATGTCGGCCGCGATGTCCTGCGGTAATTTTAAGTCCCTTCGCGGCGATACTGCACTGCGGCAATGCGCTAAGTACAATATCGCCGCAAAGGGACTTAAAATCCCTTCCCACGCTAAGGGGGTGGGGCATATGCTGCCTACGCTTCCTAGCAGCCCCTCCCAGCCCCTTCCCCGCTCGCGGCAATCTCGGAACAGGAGGCTAGGAGGGGCTGCTGGGAAGGGGCCGCACCCCCTCCCCAGCAGCCCCTCCAAGCCCCCTGCCACGCCGCTGGTGGGGAGGGGAAGGGCCTGCTGGGAGGGGTGGAGTCACCCTCCAGCAGGGCCCTGAGAAGTGTGCGGCTCTTAAAAGAGCACTTGAGTGGCGTCTTCTTTCTTCCAGTCCCAGCGACACCAGCTCTGCTGAGGCCGCCGACCCCCGAGAGGTACCCCTGCGGCCACCAGGGGTACCCCCGGCGCCGCCGGAGACCTCAAGAGGCCGATGTTGCTGGCGTCTCGATCTGACGCGACGTCTTCGGGCTGGCGACACCAACCCCACTCAGGTCGCCGTTGCCAGGCAGGCTCACTGCGGCCGCCAGTGAGCCCGCTGGCACCGCCAGCCTCAACATAGCCGATGTTGCCAGCCACTTCTTTCTTCTATCTTCAGCCATCTACTGCGATGGTCTCTGAGTTCCGCAGTGGAGTGCACCTCTTTATATAGGTTTGCAGAAAACCCAAATCCGTTTCTGATTGGTTAATTTTTTAATGCTTTTTAATGCTTTACATTAACCAATCAGATTCTCAGAAAAACAGAAAATCTGATTGGTTAATGTAAAGCATAGGAAGCGGCGGCGGGTGGTTGAGGGCGGGGTGGGCGTGCCTCCCGGGGCAGGTGCGACCACCCGCCGTGGGTTGCCTGCCCATCTCCGCCGCAGGGAGGCTAGTATCGGCTGCTTTCGCCACCTTCAAGGTGGCGAAGCAAAACAGCCGATACTAGCAGTGCAAAACAGTTACCGTCACTTTATAAATAGAAGCAGCGGTAACAGGTAAGTATCGGCGCGAAGAGTTAACACCTCGTTAACTTTTCGCGGCTGTTTCCCGACATTAATAAATCGCGTTAAACGCAATTTATGCGGAAATGTCAGGGAAAACGGCCGCAAAAACTTAACGAAGCTTTATAAGTATGCTCCTATGTCTCACTCCCATATGCTCTAGACTGTAAGCTCTTTGGACAGGGTCCTCTCTCCTATTGTATCACGGTATTGCTGTAAGAAACTCATCACTCTGTTTACTCGTATTTTGTATTACCTGTGTATGTGATATGTATGACTTGTATAACATGTATTACCCTGTATGTAATGTATGGCTATGTAATTGTAAAGCGCCACGGAAGATGTTGGCGCTATATAAATCAATAATAATAATAATAAAAACTACGCAGTGGGGCCAGTAGTGTGTTAAATTTTAGTTTGGGGATGTGGACATGCCCTTTAAATGTGTAAGGAAATGTTACCTTTAAAAAATAACAGTTGATCCAGAGGAAGGTCTGAAAAACCCAGTATGAAGTGAGAATATTTTCCTTACTTACTCCAAGTGGCAAGTGAATAATGTTTTCTCTCTTGAATCCATACTCCTCTTTGTACAAGGCAAATAGCATGCTGGTCCACCCGGCACTGCTTGCTGCATTTAAGCATTTTATCCATCAAAACTTTAAGATCCTTTACCAACAAACATTCACTTAACACAAATACATTTGTGGTATAAGCAGCACAAGGATTTTAAGCTCAAAATGCATTAGCTTACATTTATCAACATTGAAACTTATCTGCCACTTAGCAGACCAATGTAACAATCTATCTAGTTCCACCTGCAACAATTGCACATCATCTGTAGCTTTTAATGGTCAACAAATTTTGTGTTGTCTGCAAACAAAGAGACTATAACTTATTGCTGACAATACCTACTTCCATGAGGAACAGAACTTGTCAAACTTTTGTTTAACAAGATCTGTTCCTCATAAATCCATGCTGATTCCTTAAAACATACTCTAAAATAAGTTCCCATATCAAACTTCCCAGTATCTTCCCCACCACTAAAGTTAAACTCACAGGTCTGTAAATACCAGTCGTAGAATTTTTTTTCAACCAAGAGGCATGTTTCCAGACATGAGGGTATCCAAGAAAATATCCAAGTTTTATCCAGAAAGTGCTGGATAAAACTGAACTATGTTTCCCCATTTATTGGGTTCAGGAGCTTTATTGATATCAATCATACTGTATTTAGTTGTTTCTCAACTATATCGTCAGTTATTCAAAGTGCAATTGCCTCCTTTTACACCATTATTACTAGGGACACAAAGGAGTGTTTTGCATATCTCCGCCCCTTACTCTGGGAAACATGGGAGTAACAAATTACTTCCTGTTTCTTAGGCTTTGTGGGCAATGCTATTCATATAGCATGAGACTGCAAGATGCCTTCTGTTATTAGAAGATGTTTCTCCATTTTTATGCTCAGTGAAGGGCTTTTTGCTTCTTTTTGGCCCCCCTCTCCCTAAGCTTTCTAGCTGCCTTTTCTACTATACTCTATGCTAACAGTACTTGGATCTTCTATTGTGTATACATGGTTATGTACAAGGTATTAGGTAGGAAAATGGCTGAAGCTAATAGCCTTTCATTTTCCATTAATAGAAAGTGCTTAATTGAACATTTCCCTTTGCTGAATTTGTTCCACATATATATCTAACTCTGTTTTACATTTTGCTGACTAAGGTATTATGAAGGGATATTATATGTGACCTTTCTCACAGCTTTTTCTTGTGTTTCATAATAAAGCTTGCACAGCAATACACCCAGTACACTGGAAAGGTCACACATTTTGTTAATATTATTTTAACTTGCTAAAGCACAATGGTGCTAAAAATAACTTTAATACCAACAATTCAAATTAAAGTAAAGCTAGAAAGGCTGGTCTGGCAGTAGCTCCTCTCTCTGAAAGTCTCCAGAGAGAAGGTCATTATAAAGAGGGAAAGATGCTGGGCATCATCAGCTGGGGTGCTCTCACAATTAGAACTTTGGAAAGATTAACTGGGAGATGTAACATCGCCTAAACCAGTGCAACCCAAGCATGATTTTGTTGTTGCAGTTTAGCACTAAACTTACAGGGGCTGATGCAATACAAGGTGCAAACGTTTGACTATCCTATTAATTTGCAGCTAATTAGGATTTTTACTGGATTACTGTAGATGGATAAATTCTTATTGGTTTCTGCAGATAAATAGCATGTCAAACTTTTGCACTTTTAATTGTGTAACTACAAAGACTCAGCCTTCAAAAATGGTCCAGGAAAGTGTACCTTACCCTTTTTGTTACTGTGATGCAGAAATGGCCATAAAGTGATTATTATACACTGAAAACAGTGGAGATAAGGAGGAAAAAGCTCTCTGCATCAATTTAGAAATCTATTTAAATCTGATTGAAACAAGTGTTTACAGTAATTGCAGGAAGGCTGAATGGAGAAAGTCATTCCCTAAAAACAATCTGGCGCCATCTACCAAGATTTTGAAAATGAAACAAGGGTGGACATTTCAGCAAGACCATCCAAAATGCACAGCAGAAACTTCAATTGGTTAACACAAAAGTTACAAGGAGGTGATTAGTGGTAGAATACCATGGTAAGACCATGACAAGGCAGGTGAGGGAAGAGACAGAGTTTAGGATGGCTAGTTAGGGCACGGAGACGATTAAGCAGGAGACTGGGAGGAGTCAGAAGGGGCAAGGTTTTAGCTACCTGAGGCAGACGCCATTTTACGAGCAGGTGAAAGCGACAGGCAGGAGAGAGCACCATGTCCCAACTAAAGCAGCTGATGGAGAAGGTTCAGAGGAGACCAGAGGAGATCGGCAAGGAGTGGGTCCGACAGCAGCTGGCGGAGAACAGGCCACCGGGCAATGAGCAGAGGTCTTGGCCACCATCATGCTTCAGCCTGCCAGATTAAGGGCAGAGGAGACAGAAAGGCAGGAGGGAGTCCCCATCTGTCAATAAAGGTACTAAGCACAAGGCTTAGGGGGAGGGGCGAGTGCTGAGGGAACAGGGGGTAAACGAGTTACACAGCCTCAGGGTCCTCCAGGAAAGTTTGGAAGACAGCCTAGTTGTGCTCAAGGGAGGTTGCAGGAGCATCCCTTCTTGTCAGGAGAGCAACATATACCGCTTTTAGAGACTTCAGGGAGCAGCTTTGACTCCCTCACAAAGAGCTCAGTCAGCAAACTTTCTGCAAAAGGGGGGAGGGAGTAGGGCAAATGACACACTCTCTAATGTTTTTACAGTTGCTATGGCGGAGAGCCTTTAGGTCACGAAAAGCGGCGTTTGTAGTGGAAGCATTTGCTTCTGGACCACAGAACTGGAGGGGGCAATGAGCTCCTCAGGGACAGTCAGGTGAGATGTCAAATGATTTACCTGGAATGCTGGGGGTCTTAGTGGTTCAAAAAATAATAACACACAAGACTCAATGGAGTTGAGAGCTTTTAGGTTGTTGGGAGGCAAGTATGTTTAAAAATACAGGAAATTCTGGGGGTGTTGGACAATCAGAGGGCATGTATGACTTTTCAGTTAGAAGAAAGTGGGGATAGGGTGGATTGATGGTCAGACTACCAGTTAACATTAGGCAATCAAACAGTCTTCATTGGAACGGAAAGTAGACTTGGTAGGGCTAACGTTAGCGCATGGTCTGGTGGAAGTATAGCTTCAGGTGCTAAAGACAGTATTTCATTTCCAGAGGTGCATTGTCTGATCAGGCATATACAGAGGAAAAAGAGAATATAGGGCACTAAGTATAGGGACAGTAAACAACCCAAGTGGGTCTGAGGTGCAATAAATCTACTAGGACCAATATGAATACAACAGCCAAGAAAAAAAGGAGCAGAATGCAACACTCTAAATAAAGGCTAAAAATCCTTTAATGAACCGGGACTTACATAATTAAAAACATATTAAAAACATCCTGTCTTATCCCCTTAAGTTCTGCCCCAAATGTAAGATATATGTACAAATGGACAAGTAAATACGAGCAGGAGGTGCAATATGAAAAAATCGTATACAGAGTAAGGTAGGTTTTACAGTATGTGGCCACAAAAGTACCTAACACTCCTACTCATATGTATCTAATCACCTAATGTTCAGGATAAAGCGTACAATAAAAGTATAACAGGCAAATAACTACGAGCAAGAGGTACAATATCATGAATAGTATACAAGATAGTAGTAGGTTTTACTGTTTGTGGCAATTAAATACCTAACACTCCTACTAATTCATATCTACCAGTCCAGTAGTCAAGTCAGTGTCAAGTATCAGAGGGCATCCAGAGAGATGGCAGGACCTAACAACTAATCAGGACCTAAAGAACTGATCAGGCAAATGGCAGAAAATGGCCCACTAGGGGCACATCTTAAAATAGAAGTAAAAAAAAACGCATCTGAAGACGTGAATATATTGACATTTTTACTGTATTGCCATTGGAGCATTTTAACCTAGATAAGTGAGAGAAAGGCAAACATTATCAAAAAAGAGGAGAATGATGATCAGCAGTGTTCCAGGCTGATACCCAGGACCTTCGGGAACTGGTAAAAAGCTTTCACAATGTTAGGTGATAAGGGAGAGGAGTCCGGAATCATGTTCTGGGATATTTTGTTATCTTGACTCGATATGGGAAGCATATCGAGTATTTGGCGAGACTGTTTTGTTTTAGTTTCATCAGCTTATGGTGGTACAGTCGTCGTTTCAATGGGATCATAAAGACATTTGGCCAGGATAGGCCAGGAACGGTAGGTCAACAACCCTTACTTGAAAGTTTCATCAGGGTTCAAACAGGTTCCTTGTTGGGAAGTACGGCATGTTGTGTTTTTACAGGCATGAATGTTCAGAATGTGGAGGATCTGGCCACCCTTTCAGCAGATGTTTTAAATGAGGGAGAAGTGGGAAAAAAAGAAGACGCCAGTGATGCCAATGTGTGCCCAAGGGTTTCAACAGGGAGGAACTTAAAATCAGCAAGAAAGAAGTGGAAAAATACAGATTCATACATAATCTATCATACCCTAGGGGGGGATTAATAAATGATGGGATTGACAAGGCATTAGTGTGGGTAACATTCTCTTAACTTGATGATGCCACAACAATAGTAAAAAAATGCTGTTTGGGTGCCCTCATGGGTAAGGTTGACATTGAGGCAGCATTCAAACTTCTTCCAGTTCATCAAGTGTCCCTACACTTGTTGGGTTGTTCCTTTAAAAGGAAACATATATTGATCATTGTCTCCCAATGGGGTGTTCATTGTCTTGTAGCTATTTCAAAGACTTTAGTTCTTTCCTAGATTGGGTCATCAGGCAAGAGACTGGTATTAATAACATCATTCACTCAATGATTTTTTTCTGTGTAGGGACAGCCAGTAGCAAGCAATGTTCATACATTCTGTAAACAATAAAAAGTGTTTCACAATGTTTCGAGGTGCCCATATCTCAGAATAAAACAGTGGGTCCCAACACAAGGTTACATTTTCTGGAAATCAATTCTGTGGCACAAGTTTCTACACTCCCTCATGAAAAGTTGGTGGATCTCTTGAGTGTGGTTAGATATGCATTAGTGGCAAAGCAATTGTCCCTCAGATAGATCCAATCACTTTTAGGAAAACTTAATTTTGCTTGCTGCAGTATCCCAATGGTACAGATTTTTTTGTAGGAGGATAGCTATAGCATCCAGTCAGCTTTTACTTCACATCATTTTATGCAGCTAAATAGAAATCATAGAGCAGATCTACATGTTTGGGAGTTTTTTCAAAAAAAATTTAACGGGAGGGCTTATTGGTAAGTGGAGGCAAGTTCATCTGTTGAATTGAATCTGTTTACTGATGCAGCAGGATCGTGTTTCCAGGGTCAATCGAGAGGATTGGAAAGCATAACTTTTGACAATAAATGTTTCTTTTCTGGAAATATTCCCTATTGTGGTGTCAGTGGAGCTTTGGAAAGATCAGTTAGCCAACAGGAAGTTTATGTTTCACTTAGACAATGAAGCAGTGGTGTATTAACAATATATCGGCCACATCCCTTCCAGTGATAAATGCAATGCAATATTTGGTTTTATTATATCTAAAATATAATATCTGGTTTAGGGTATTAAAATTGAATTGGCAGATGACCTTTCTCGGTCCCAGATGGATTGGTTAAGGGAATTGGCCCCAGAGGCTTTGGCTGAGGGTTGGAGGTGTCCGGAGCATCTGTGGGGGATACACTCGGGCAGTTGGCTGTTTGGTTTCAAGCCTCTGTAGCATTCTCAACATGGTCAGCTTATAACAGCATGTGGGACAGTGGTTGGCATTACAGGCTGAGTCGCATTTGCAGTATGGAGACCAGGATCACCTGGATTTACTCTTGTGGTGGATTGCGCAAATGAGTTGCAAGAATAAATCAGTTTCTGCTATAAGGTAATAGACGCTCTTTCCTTTTTGTTTAAATTCCAGAAGGTTCAGGACATTACAAAGGATTTCTTAGTTTGTCAAGTGTGAAAAGGTACAAAGGGGGTCTGTGGGAGCACTCCTGTGGCAAAATTACCTTATAACAAATAGTGGAAGTGCTACTGATCTGACCAAAACATTAGAACAAACAAGAAAAGAGATGATCAATGCACATTCCTGGGCCCCATATATCATAATATCTGTGCTAGTGCAAACAGTAAAAACATGGGGTTTTTTAGTTACAATTTAATGCATAAAAGTGAAACTCCTTCCAACCACGTCAAGGTATCCCCAGTATGGAAGAACAGTTTACCTTGGGTCATTTATCTGGGCTGACACTCCCTGCTTGGTTGCATTTTCTTGGGAAGGTTGTCTCCCTGACCTTGCATTGGATTAGTATTACAGGCTATCACTTCCCCCCGCCTTTTAACAAGGAGGGAAGAGGCCTCTCATCCAATGCTTAGTATTCAAGGCTTAGTTTTGGTCAGATCAGTAGCACTTCCCCTATTTGTTATAAAGTAATTTTGCCACAGGAGTGCTCCCACAGCCCCCCTTTGGTGTATATAATGTAGCAGAGTTTCTCTGCAGGAAGATTGACCAAGCTTCCAGGGACTCTTCCCTCCTTGTTAAAAGCCAGTAGGCGGGGGGAAGTGATAGCCTGTAATACTAATCCAATGCAAGGTCAGGGAGACAACCTTCCCAAGAAAATGCCACCAAGCAGGGAGTGTCAGCCCAGATAAATGACCCAAGGTAAACTGTTAGGAACTTCCATACTGGGGTTACCTTGACGTGGTTGGAAGGCTTTTCACTTTTATGCATACAATTGTAACTAAAAACCCCCATGTTTTTACTGTTTGCACTAGCATAGATATTATGATATATGGGGCCCAGGAATGTGCCCCATATGTTTTAGAACATTCTAAGACACTAAAGGCCTAGGTTGTTATATTCGTTTGCAAGGGATTCACGATTTTGCAATGTGTCCAATTAAGTTTTGCAAAAAATTTTCAAAAAGGAGACCATGTGGTAGAAGGGTTTTACAGTATCTGTAAAAACCTTTTTAAAGGAATAGTTTTCCTGAAAGCTGTCATGGAAACATGGAAATTATCCAGAAGGCTCCGTTCCTTATCTACATTGCTTGGTTTATCATAGATACCCACACGTTTGTATTATTTGGTCAGAAATCCTACCCTATTTTATTTGGCGCTTTGAGAGATGCAGGCCATAGACGGGGCAAGGATCAAGGTGAATAAAGCAATATCAGCCTTTACAAGGAAGAAAGGGGGTTTGGCGGTGAGGCATATGAATAAAGATTTTTTTTAGGAGTGATGGAATCAATCTCAATGATATGGGTATGTTTACAAGATGTAGAGGTTGCGGTCATAGGGTGGAGGGCAGAGGGAGCCTAAGGTATTAGCCTTAGCAGGTTCTAAATAGATGGACAGTTAAGAAGGGGTTACTCTCTAAGGGGGTGGCCCCTGGGAGTCATTTTGCTCATGTAACATGGAGTCGGAACTTGGCTACAAGGCAAATAATATTTCCCATTGGCACCAGTGTACCAATTGTTTCTGCTTAATGTTTTATAAAAGTGAAATGTTTTATATACAGTATGTTTGTGTCAAATACAGCTGTGGCCTATTTTGTTTCCTTTGGAAACAATGTGTGATCTCAGTTATTTCAGTAGATAGGGTTTTAAGGTGGTAAGGGTAAGAGTACAGACTCACACCCTGCATTAGTCAAGAAAAAAACCTGCTAAAATGGTCTATTAAATAATCCGACTTGAATTCAAATAAACATCAATGGAATTAAAGATTAAAGATAAGAGTTCATAGAAGACTCCACATAACCTTAGTGACCTGAAGAGTGGAATGAGATGTGTGGAAAACTGGGCCGTGCAATGCATGCAACTAGTTTCTACATACAGAAGACATTGTGAAGCTGCCAATTGCTTTAATAATAATGCCATTATTCAATCAATCAGAGTGTTTACTACTTATTCCATGTGTCATTCCACATTGCTACACATAACTCAATGTATGGACTTTTTGTTTTGATTTCTTTGGTTATGTGGATTGTTTGGGTTGTTACCTACATTGAATGTAACTATTATGTAAATAACTCCGTTAGTAAAATATATTTACTGAGAAATTAACAAAGTGGCAAACAATTGGTCCTGGCCAACTGTTTGTCACTGGCTAAAATTGTATAGTGGGTAGTCAGCCTTATGGGGGAGATTTTTGGCAAAACCAAAGGTACTATCGTGTTAGTCTGGGTTTGGCACTAATTTCGTGCTGGCCGTGCCATTTTCAAATATTTTTGTAAATAGTTTGGCGCAGCCTATTCAAAATATGGGCTAATTTAAGTTTTGCGCAAAATGTAACACACATTAAATGCAGGCATACAGGGTTGATGCAGAAAAAAAAGTTACATCTTACCTGACCGAGAGTCTCACGAAGGAGTTTAAAGCATTGTGGATCGGGGTCAGGTAAGATGTAACTCTTTTTCTAAAACATCGGCCTGGTAGTTGTTTTATATTTTTAATCATTGGACTGTAAGGCAGAACAGATTGTTTCTCCATTTTGAAGACTATCCATTGATTATGACACTGGAAAGGTAGATGTGCATTAACTGAATGAAATACATGGGAAAGACTGGATAATTTATTGATATAAATCCATATACTCCCCCAGTATTTTAAGTTCTGGTTAAAAGGAATTATTAGAAAGAACATGATAATCACTTGTCTTTATCTTATTTTCCATTCAAATCACTTTTTTGACACATAGACAAATAGAATATAAATAATATTTACAGATTTAGTTATACAAACTTTGGATTTATTTTAACAAAGGTTTTATTTTCCGGCTTTGGTGTAACCATAAGAGACTGAAAGTTAGCCAATGCTTTTTATGGAATAAGTATGTAAAGTTCCTGTTTTAGAAGGTTCAGCTACTAATTCTGTTCCATAGATGACTTTATAGCTCCTTCAACCCACCTAAGTAGCTTAATACTTCTTTATACTTGGTATTCTGTGCTCACAAATCCTACTTCATAGAATCCCATTAGTCTGCATCGCTGAGATCAAATAAGATTAAGACATTTCCAGGGCAACTTCCAGAAAGATGCAACCACTAATCTAAATGTCAAAGCTATTTTAACTTTTGTGTGACTGTTTTTGACCATCCTCGTAATCTGCAACAGCAATCAGATGTTAGTAAGTATGTTTTCTAAGCAGACCTGTAAAAATCTGATTGGTTGCTCCAGATTATAGCCATATACGAGTCAATGGTTTTCCGGTCAGATTTACAATTGGCGGAAATGTTTGTAAATCCGATCAGAGGATCCTATCCTAATTACCCACCTTGCACTGCCAATCTTCTGTAGATTTCAGCTTGAAAACGAGTGAAAGTGAAAGTGGAAACTCTGAGTGTCAGAGTTGTAAACCCCAGCAGGAGACTGGGGTACAACCAGCTAATTCTCCAGGGAGAGACACAGAGCTGTGTGAGTACTAGACTGTAAGTGTTCAAACAGTCAGGGACACTTATTTTGTATTAGTAAGGCCAGTGTGGCATAGGATTTATTATTTTATTGTGTGAACTAATACCCTAAATAAACCTGACTGAGTTGAGTTTGAAAATCAAACCAATGACTGTTGCCTGTTTCTGTGTGTTAAATTGTGCCCAAAGGCTGTCTTTCCTGGGAGACAATGGTCCGTACTACCTGAAAATGTTACATACACTTTAAATAGTATTTCTATAAAACTACTTGTGAAATCTATGGATTTTGTTAGGCTTTATTTGGCTTAGGCTGTGAGAGAACAGCCCTGTCTGACCCTAGCATCCGTGTTAAATCCCAGCTGAGAGTTCAAAAAATGCCTGTGGCATACTGTACTTTCTCCGCCAAAAGAACTTTCTATGATATTTTTAAATCCTTCTAAATATATTTAAACAGATACAAACAACTCCCACTGACACTTGTTTTATCTTGTAATTTATTTCAGACATGGGGTAGTTCTTTTTTTATTATTTCTTTTATTTTTTTCATTTTCTTTCAACTTTTATTTTGATATTTCTTAGATTCACTGATTTGGGGCATATTTTAAATTGTGTTTACGATTATAGTGTCTCCAATCCTCCTTTTTTTAGATTTCCAAGTCCTATTCAAAATCAGATTTACTTTAAAACACCAGCGCTGTCTGCCAATGACATATTGACAATTGTTTACTTACGGTCTGGAAGGTTTTCTGCATATTTTTGCATTTTTAAATGAATTCTGCCTGCTGTCACACTACAGAACAATCAGGTTAGACTAAGAAATATTAAGAAATGTTTGTGTTTGAAAGATGGAAATAAGGAGGCATTAACCTAGTAATACAAAACATAACATAGGACTTTCTTAGGTGTTTGGGCTTCATTTTTCCAGGATGGAGAACTCTGCAACCAGTCGGGGTGAGAGGGCCATCTAGGGTTAGAGGGGGCATAGTTAATAAAAGGGATAATCCGCCCCCTACAGTGTAATATAAGGCTATTATGCCACCAAGGAGTTCCCTGACCTTTTATACAGGTCAGGGAACTCCGAGGTGGCATAATAGGCGTATATTACACTGTAAGGGGCGAATTATTTCTTATAATACACAAGTTTTTATTTTAAATAAGTACAGTGATAATAGCTGGTGAAAAGAATTTATTTAACTTTTTTTTCCCCAAAGTTTGTTTAGTTTTTCAATTGCATGTTGCATGTAATGTTTTCTTCTTTTTTATACATAACATTAAAAAAACATTGTTAAACATTTTAACTATTATTTAAAATCTTTATCTTAGATATATGTTTATGTTATATATGTTTCATTGTTCAAATGTTAAAAGTAATTTAGTCAGAATCAGATGTTTGTTTTAGGTTTATTTCACTTGTTTTTTAGGCTTTATGTTTACCCCTGTTTGTTAATTTTGGTTTAGTCCATTTTGTTCGCGCCTCTTTTTTGTTTGCATAATGCGTGTGTGTTGGTATTGATTTCCTCATGTGCCATAATGGACGGTAATGCACATGCGTGCCAGGCTGTTTTGTGCCGTGAATACACGGCTGATCCATTCCTGTCCAGCTCTTGGATTTGTGATTTTGTGAAATGTTCGATTCCGGGGTGGCTGGATAAGAGGTAGGACAATGATTTTTATGTTATATTAGGAATGGAGAGCTGCAGTGGCACTAATAATTGAACTAGTCACTTAGTGACATCACTGAGTGATTCTAATAAGGATTCTCGCCACTGCAGCTCTCCATTGAAAATACAGAGACTTGTGTATTATAAAACAGATCTGCGATGATCCATCAAGACTCATTCATGCTAGAAGTATCACTTTTCTTCTCTTTATATCCCTAACGAGAAAATTTACATTATTGCTCAGTTTCCTGAAACGTGACCATTAAAAGACAGTGTAATTAAAATAATTTGTATAGTTTGTCGAACAGCTCTATTGTATGGGATTCATTTTAACATTTGAAAATTCTGAATCATGTGCAAAGGAAAAACACAGGCACCGAGTTAGTTCAATCCAGGAGCCAGAACACTCAAAAAACATCTCTGTTCTCTCAGTCTTTATTACCTTAATAAGCAAACTCTAATTACGGCCCAATTTGCTGCACCCTGTAATCCTAGGACAATTAAATTTCAGTGTAATTATTGTCAGGTCACTTCACATAAAATTTGCATGGATCAGAGATCAAGATTCCCGGACACTAAATGCAATCAAAGGTGCCCGAGCATCTGGTTGGTGAGGGACACACTTTATTAACTTATTTAGCAGGGCTGTATTGATTGCAAAGTGATTGTAATTCAACAGCATTCATTCTTGTGGTTTGTACATATTTTGCTCTGTGGTTCATACTGAACGAGCAACTGATGAACGCCCACCGCGGGCAGTAATCGCCTGACAGAACGCTGGGTACAATGCCCATAACAGTCGAAAAATCTACTTTCGATGGCCTCTGCATTGGATGGTTCTGACTGAAAACATTTTATTGGTCACTGTTGGTTCACTGTACTTTTAGGGATAGGCCACACTCATGTGCTTTTAAGCACAATCTGATTTCACTTTTAAAAGCACACACTAGTGTGGCCTGGTTGAAGTGGCTACACTAGTGCACTAGTGAGCGCTGCATGTGCGATCGGTAAATCGAAAAAGCATGCAATCTACATTTTTTGCGCAATTGCATGTGTTCCGATTGCGGATCAAAGGGGTATTGCACAGCAACGCGCATGCAATCATGAGCGTGCACGGAAGCGCATTACAGTGTGGCCTCAGCCTTACTGACACTGAGCATTATGTGTATGGCCACCTGTACAATCTCCCAGCATTCCCAAACAATAGAAGGAAGCCAGGAAATGCTGGGAGTTGTAGTTTTCAAACATCTGGCGACACACTTGAGAATCCCTGCTATACTTACTAAAGGGAGATCAGGTCTAGACTGTGTATAGCCACATCTGTAGCAGATCACAGACACAGTTTCCAATGGAATCTCTGTGAATTGTGTACGAAGCTTATCTCTATATGTGTTACATGTGTTTTTACTAAAGCCCCCCATACATGGCATTCTTATTTAAACATTTTGGCAAATTTGATCGAATCGCTCAAAATATTGATAGCTGTTTTCCTGATTGACCGCTCGATATTTATCGAAAAAACAAAGATCGGGCCAGGCTGAAAATGTTCTGCCGACCCCGTCTTCAAGTCCCAATCTCCCCCAGATTTCAAGGGGAAACATCTATTGGTTCTTCCGTAGCTTAAGTGTGCTTTGTTTTTCACTATTCTGGCAACATTGCATATAACGTACAAACACAACTTGAAAAATAAACACATAAATTCTAATGTGCCATTTCTGTGGCGTTTACTTAAAGGCTACATTTATATTAGTAGAGTATATTTCAATTGCTAATTAGCCATGCCAAGGGGATATTTTGTATGTGTTTGGGATTCACTTCATGTGGTGGGAACTTTACTAGGTTTGAAGGTTATTAGAGGAATTTACCATATTTATCTCTATATTGCTAAATAAATACATTCTGCACTGTGTTTGTAAAACATGTCCAATTGCAAATATGAATTTATTGTTTCCCTGCACCTCCTTCGACCGAAACTACTTCTCTGGTTTCAGGTGTAATCTCAGGTAGATCGCACAGACTTCTGGGCTTTGTGTTCTTGTTAGTTATTAGTTAACTTCCTCTGTGCTTGAAGGGACTTCAATTCCCACAAGCGATTTCGCACTGATGTGTCAATGCAAAGGGCAGGGCTGGGGAAGTAAGGTGTGTCTGAGTTTGACTAATCTTGCAGAACCAGGTAATCATTCCCAAAGCAGACTTTCTGTCGAAATAGGTAAACAACAGACAGCGTGCAGAGGAAATGCACAATTTACTGCACCTGACCTGAAGCACTTTTATACAGAAGGTAAATTTTCTTATTCCCCTTTATTATAGAGTATTCTCTAATAGAAATCACTACCATGACCACCCCTACCACTAACATATTTATTTATTTTATTTCTAAATGATCATTTTAAAAGTTCTTCCTGTGTGTAGTGTAGGTAATCCTTTTAGGTGTTGTACTTGGTTTTTAGTCTTTAATAATATTGACATGTTGTACACCAAGAAAAGACTACCCATTGAAAATATGTACCATTTCATACAGTATATTTGTCACATTAATTTAAGTACAAGGTTTCAGAATGAAAGTAGATTGACAAAGGAAACCAGAGCTGATATATTCTTTTCTGAAGCTTGAGTAGACTCTGGTCCATATGATTTATCCAAAAGATCTCCTGTCTTATAGTGAATACATTTGATTCGATTTTCTGTATTAGAGAAGATATGGGCAACAGTTACACTTGGCTTCACCCCAGTTAAATCTGGGTGGGAGTTTTATTGTCACACTTTGTAGAAAGTTGGTAATAAAACTGTTTAATCATAGGTTAGGTGTCACTTATATTTCTGTAACTTATAAGTAGCAAGTAACATTACCTCTAACTCCTTTTTGTGAAACTGTGTAACTAGTAGCAATGGCACAAAGATTCTGTAAGTTCATTCTGGTTTATAGGCTTTAGCCTTGTACACACCGGCAATTTCACCCATTATCTGCAACAAACGAGCGCCTGTCAAATGCATACACATAGACCATTGTCGGCCACAGTGGGCATTTGTTGTCACATGTTCGCCACCGATCATGGCTGAAATTGACTGTATGTAGAAAGCTTTAGACCAAAAACCATGTTATTTAATATCATAGCAAACTTGTATAACACTACTGGTGCTTTGTAAAAGGATACATGTCTCAGTATGAAAGATTTTAAAGCTAGGTACACACCTAGCGATTTTTCCTCCTGACCGACCGTTCAATACTTTGACTGGTCGTCTAGGAGGAAGGGCTGTCGGTCTTGGCAAAAGCAGCCACGTCCGACAGTTACTGCGGCCGATCGTGTGGTCCATAGATGACCGCACGATCGGACAAGGTTTTCCACCATGTCGATCGTCCTTTTTGTCCAATTCGGACGAACGGTCAGTCGGACATGGCCGCATTCGGATGCGATAATTTCGGTCTGATCGACCAATACACTGCACTATCGGTCGATCAGACCGAAATATCTCATCGTGTGTACCCAGCTTAAGAGCATCTATCTAATGTCTAAAGACCGCATTTTACAAGCAGTGTTTTTGATCTTGAGATAATCCCATCTCTCCTATTCATTTTGTTATCTGAAATTGATTGCATATAAGAACGGGCTAGGCAGTTCTTAGATAGATTTGACATCTGTCTAATGTCTTAAGTAGTGTATGGGCACCTTTAGTCTCATTCAAGTGCATAGATTAACCAACAATAAAGCAATGCATAATGTGCCAGAGAATTAAAGGGCATGTCCACCCCCAAAACTAAAATTTAACCCCTTACTGGCCACATCAAGTAGTTTAAAACAATCCTTACCTTACATTCCTGCTCAAAATAGTTCCCCTGCTGTGCCCCTCCAAAGTCCAGGAAACTGCTGTGTAGGAGCAGTGTGTGACTCATGCTGTGCCTGAGACTTCCTCAACCTCATCAAGGTTGAGGCATGCTCAGTGCAGCCCTCCCTGCCTCTCAGCCAATCACGGACGCAGCTGCCGGTCCCGCCCCCTGCTTTCAATTCCATGCAAGCAGAGGGCCTGAACACTGCAGCAGGGGAGAGAGGGCAGGTAAGTAAGAATCGGGGGACTTTCAAACAATTATATTAATGCGGTTGGGGCTGGGGGAGCATGCCCTACCACATATCAAAAGTTAAATTTTGGGGTGGACATGCCCTTTAAGGAAACAAAAATAAATAATGTTTTTTCATTCATTGACATAAAGGCTGATTAGCCCTAAGGCTAACGTTATAGATGTATGCCAAAAAATTAAAGTGTTAATACATTTTATCAGTTAAAAACAATTGTGTCCTACATGCTATTTATTCTACATGAATTACCTTACATATACCTTCCCACTGATATACAGTTTATTTCCATCTTCAACAGCCTCTTTCCACAAAAACGCTGATACCACACAGATGTATGGGTAATTCCTAATATCTCCCATAGAATAGATTATATACAATGAAATAACATTAAAAGACACATCCAACCCAAGTCAAAATAGAAACGCACAACAGGCAACGTTTTAAATTAACTTTTATTATTAAAAAAGCGCAATATATATATATATACTGTGTATAAAGAATGGAAGTATGGTACCGCACAGATCTTGCAATATGAATGAAATCTTTATTCCATATGTCCTATATTCAAACCATTTGGATCTAAGGGGTTGAGCTGTTTAATCCACCAATTCTCTCTCAGGATTAAACAGCTCACCCCCGTATATCCAAACGGTTTGAATAAGGATTATAATCTGTATTTGATGTATGAAATAAAACTTGGAGGGAGTGAGGTCATTTTCTGAATACACAGTGTAAGTGGGAGTGACTAATTGTACTGTGATCACTTTTTTTGTCCTGCCTGAAGAAGGGGAAACCATATCCCCGAAACATTCCAGATTTCATTGCAAAATCTGTGTGCTGTACCATACTTCTTTTGTATATAAGCCGATCCTCATTAGTACCATCAACCGTAAAATTTGTCTGTCACACTTGTTCATTCAGTGTCTGTATTTGACCGAACATTCGGAAACTAACGTACTTTCAGCATAAATGTATGATCGCAGACGTAGACTTATGGCCGCCATCGTAAGTTACCAATAACACACGGAATTGTCCAAATAGTTCTTAACAAAGACAAACAAAAGCTGGAGCCATTTTTACATTTGATAGCAGGGAAAGGACAGTATAGCTGTTATTTCACTACTTGTATGGGAGAAGCTTCCTCTTGGCCAGTTACTAATTGCCTAAAGCTGGGTACACACAGTAACGATAAAGCCCCGATACCGTCAGATCCAACGGTATCGGGGCTTTATCGTTACGTGTGTACGCTCATTTCCCGAACGAGCGCGCGGCCGCCAAACGATCGGGTCGGCCGAACACTCATTTGGGAAAGGCCAAAAATTTCCATTGGCCGCGCTAGACTCCCTATAGAGGAGTTTAGCGCGGCCGATGGAAAAACACAGTCCCGAGCGTTCTCCTTATGAAGTTCATAGGGAGAACGCTCGGGACTGTGTGTATGCAGATCTTTGAAAGATGGCAGACAGGATCTTGCAGATCCTGTCTGTCATCTTTCAGAAATCTGTGCTGTGTGTACCTAGCTTTAGAGTTACCACCCCCATTGGTTTATCATGTCTCCCAAGTCCAGCAGAAAGAAACAGACATGGCAACATAGTTAACACAGCTGTTATGGCTAAGAATTGGCTTGTGTATAGACAATGGGTAAGGCATCATTGATGATCCAGCACCAAATATTTTTAATGTAGCAGCACCCCAGCTGTTAGGACTGATGAAATCCTAAGATTTCTGTGGCTGAAAGTTAGATATCTGTCTACTCTGGCTGACAATATTTGTGTCATTCGTTGCTCATTGGTCCAGAAGGGTAGATCACAGTATTGTACATCTGTCCATGGCTTCAGATGTTGCTGTAAAAAGACAAGATTGTAATAGAAGGTAGTAGTAGAGAAAATACTCACACACCATGGTGTGAAGGGAAATGTTTGGCCATGTGAGGGTGGATGCTGTGTAAGTTGTCCTTTGTATTGTGTGTATAAAGTCGTCAAACATATCTTTCTTGTGCTCAGGGGTGTAGGTTTGGGGGAAAAGGAGAGATAACATATATATTTATATAAATATATATATATAGGTTAAGATCCCTGTAGAAATCTGTTTAAAATGATAACATATATTACTGTATATACCCATATTAAAATGCATAACCACCGCTAGGGGTAGAGCAGGCTTGATTGTGCTTTTCTGATGCTTTGCAGAATCGTAACTCAGCAACCCCTATACTGCACTGTCCTGTTTCTTGCATTATCCTCAGGGCAGCTGACAGATCAGTTTTTGAAGAGCACAGAAGTTCTAGATTTTATTAGAGTTCAAAATTAAGGGATTTCCAGAGAACTTAAAAACTGAACCAACCACAAAAGTATTTTATAGCAGATTATATTATAATTAACTTCACATTTAGGTCCATGTTTTGGTTGTCATGTTTGTCCTTTCTAATGTACAGGTGCATTCCTAGTTTTCCTAGATCAAGTAACTATAACAACCAAGCAGGGTAACCTGATTATACAAAATGCTCATTGTGTCTTTAGGTTACTGGTCTACCACTATATCACTCATGTTTCTGCATGAACTTGACTAAATAAAACACTTGTACAAATAAAACACAAGATTACCTTTAAAAAAAAATGAAGACAACCTTTACTAAGATTGATGAGATTATTTATAGTAACAATAAGCTTTACCACATATGTCTGCAACACCTGTGTCTTCTAAAAGCATATGCTAAGATAATAGGTAACGAGCCGAATGAAAGGCTAAAGACACTTAACAAGATTTCCCTTTTCCCATAAGCTATTGTAAGAACTAGGGGCAATGACTCAATGGAATTGCTTTTAGCATCTTTGTTGAAATATCTAGCTTTTATGCAACTACACCACAAATTTGTATGCATTCATTGTTTAATTCTCCTCAAGGGAGTGTTTGTGAGCATGTTGTCAAAGCCATCATTTAGTTATTTTGTACGAAAATAAACAAAAGTCAGCTTTAAGAAGCTATCCATGGAGCTTAATTATAAGAACATTTAGAGGAATAGAACATTAAATTCCTTTAAAGTTAAAATCTGATTCACATATTAAACATTTTAGGAAAAAGAATTGTTGCCAAGAACAACCAATACAAGACAAAATCACAAATCTTCTATCTAATTCAGTGGTTTTCAAACATTTTTAGACCATGGCACACTTGCTAATGCAGATTTCTCTCGCAGAACACATGTATATTTAAAGGACAATTATACTCACCTCCAATCCACAACTAAAGAGTACCCATGGTGAGAACCTAAACCACAGATTATCTGTAATGCATATTAAAGTGTTCCATTGTCACACCGCTACTCCTCTTGTCTTCTGTCACTGACAGTCGCAATGGTGCCAATAGAAAGATGCACTTCTCACAGAACGTCACGCACTTTAGGCATAAGTCAGAAGAGGAGCAGGCCGGCAGGGGGAAACTTTAAGTAAATAATACAAATGATCTGTAAAGTACCCAGAGGTAAGGACATAGTCATTTAGGTCCTTACCCTGGGTACTATTCGGCTGTTTTAGGAGAGAAGCGAGGGGAGGTGAGTATAATGGTCCTTAAATTTTGGACTTAATGTTGTAACTCCCACACTTAATGTACTTTACAGTGTATATTGTAATCAATATACAGGGAGAGAAGGCTCTGTAAATACAGATCTGTTTGTTTTTTTCTAAAGAAATATTGCGGCGGTTGGGGGTGGGCAGGGGTAAGGTAAGGATTTTTTTAAACTACAAAGTAGGGCCAGTAGTGGGTTAAATTATTTTGGGGTTGGACATGCCCTTTAAATCACACCACTTTGCCCTGGCACACTCTTTGAGGGACCCTGCAGTTAGGAACATACTGTACCTGTTTTGGGTTAAATGCAGGTGAAGGGATGTCACATCTTTAATCTTGTTAGTTAAATCCTGGGATTTTTGGACCCATGGACCCCATGTCCCATATATAGATGAAAACCACTAGTATACTCAACACCTGGCCTCCGGCTCTGCGTATTGCATGGGGACCTACCCAGAACAGCCCCTCCGCGCGTCCATACCACCACAACACACCATAGGTCAGGGTAAGCTGTCCTCTTCACCCCGTCGGAGGCAGGTACACTTCTTACAAACAGGGATCTCCAGGCAGCACCTTTACTCCTTGCGGTCCAGCAAACTTCTTACTTGTTATTATCATACATCCATCGCGTGTTTCACCCGTACTTCCCGATTCATCACAGGCTTCGTTAGGGATCCGTTTGTAAGAAGTGTACCCAACTCCATCACTTGGACGGGGTGAAGAGGACGGCTTACCCCGACCTACGGTGTGTTGTGGTGGTATGGTTGCGCGGAGGGGCCGGTCCGGGTAAGTCCACATGCAATACGCAGAGCCAGAGGCCAAGTGTTGAGTATACTAGCAATTTTCATCTATATATGAGACACGGGGTCCTGGGAACTTGTAAGGATTCCAGTGCATGTTGAACTACTAGCGGACTGAGGTGGCTAGTTCAGTATCTTTACTCAGGGGGATGGTAGTAAATCTCTGGGGACGCTTAGAGTGTGGGGTAATTTTTAGGTATTTATATGTGTATTTTTAGTGATTTGTAATTTGTAAGGTGGGTATTGTGATTTGTAATTTTTAAGGTGGGTATTGTGATACCGTAATAAAGCAATTTTTGTATAACCCACAAGTGGTGTGTGCTCATTAGGAGGGTCTGTAACTTGAACTGTATCTATCTGTTTGGTAGAGTTGGTATACCAAACTATTTATACGATCCACGGGGCTTTGATCTGGTATGTGTATTTAATGTGTATTTAATGATCGTGTCCCTTTAAGAAGAAACCCCCCAGCATGGTACTAACATTTGTTGCTGGCATCTGAGGTTGAAGCGCAAGTGGTTTATGTAGTCTGCTAATTTGCTTGCTGTCTTTTCATATTACCATACAAGTTTGATTTGCAAAATGCACATTGCCAACTGCTGGTAACATTGGCTTTGGAAGGCCCCCAACAATATATGCAAACATATATAAAGAGAAGATTTCTGTGTGTCATGCAACTGAAGAATGATGGCTAAACTGATCGTTGATTTTTTCGATCAGTTTAGCCATCGTTAATTTATGATCTTTATTGTTAATTAACGATAACAATAGTAAATCTATGATAACTAGATTTAAGATCCCCATAGAATACCAATGCGGTACGACATTTACTACCGTGGCCGTATATTATCGATAATGCAAGGTATCGCTAAATTGTGATATTGTGCTTTAAAATATGGCCCAATATGCCTAATATGTAGTGTAAACCTGAGTGCAGCCTTTGTAAATTGTTTGCAAGTGAAAGAAACTATAGGTAGAAGAAAGGTAGAAGAAGAAAAGGAAAACAAAATGATTATACGAAGAAGCTTATGAAGGTTCTCATTCATCCAGGTCATAGTTAGTTCTTGAAGATTTCTCTTTCACAGAACACATTAATGCGGTAGACCAAAACATTAAATTCACAAGGGAAGAGGTACAAAACAACAAACTGGCTTTCTTGGACTGCTTGGTAGAAGTTAAGGAAAATGGTAAACTGGAAGTAGAGGTTTACAGAAAACCAACCCACACAGATCAGTATTTGATGTTTGACTCCCACCACCCTTTAGATCACAAGCTGGGTGTCATCAGAACCCTGCAACACAGAGCTGAGAACATCCCCACTAGCACAGAGGCGAAGGCTAAAGAAATGAAACATCTCAGAGGAGCCCTTAAAACTTGTGGATATCCAGACTGGGCCTTTGTCAAAAGAAGTAGAAGGAAAGAAAAGAACACAAATACCAACAGTGAAGGGGAAAAGCAAGACAGGAGGAAGAACATATGTAGCAGGGGTCTCCGAGAAATTAAGAAGAATTTTCAAAAAACATCGTATCCCTGTCTGCTTTAAACCGAACAACACACTGAGGCAGCAATTGGTACATCCGAAAGACCCAATACCAAAACACAAGAAAAGCGACATCATATATGCAGTGCAGTGCAGTGAAGAATGCTCTGATTTGTATGTGGGGGAGACCTAACATCAACTGCATCAATGTATGGCCCAGCACAGAAGAGCCAATTCCTCGGGTCAGGACTCAGCCGTGTACCTGCATCTTAAGGATAAAAGACATACCTTTGAAGATTGTAATGTTAACATATTGGCGAAGGAACGTGACTGGTTCAAGAGAGGTGTTAAGGAGGCCATTTATGTGAAAATAAAGAAACCAAGCCTAAATAGAGGTGGGGGGGGGGGTTTCGACACCAACTGTCTGCCATGTACAATGCTGTTTTAACACCTTACTCTGGGCGTTCCTATAACACCTCTTAGCCACTATCCAATCACACCCTTAACACCTGGCTGTGATATGCTAATTGGGATTTTCCAGGGTACATAATTGCCACAGATTCTTGTACAAGTCATTTGAATTGAGAAAGCCAGTCGGATGACTAGCGAAACGTCTTCAAGAACTACATTTCAAGTCCAGTTGATCTAATTGAATACAACAGATATACCATGACCTGGATGAATGAGAACCTTCACAAGCACAGTTCTTGAAGATGTTTTGCTAGTCATCCAACTGGCAATCCAAGAATCTGTTGGTAATTTTGTACCCTGGAAAGTTCCAATAAGCATATCACAGCCAAGAGGTGTTGTAGGAACTGCGCAGAGTAAGGTGTCAAAACAGCATTGTACATGGCAGACAGTTGGTGTTGAATCCCCTTACCTCTATTCAGGCTTGGTTTCTTTATTTGTTACATAAATGTAAATTATTTGAGGGGGAAAAAAAGAAACAAACATATCTGTACTATTTGTTGCACAACACAAAAACTAAGATATCCTGTAAATTATACTGTATCCTTATTAACAGGGCTTAACTATGTCACCTGTTATAATTGTTGGTTAGCTGTGTCACATGACTCATTAAGCATTTTGTATTATAGGTAATAGTACATCTCTAATATATGGAACCCCTAATATATGGAATTATATATTATCTATATGTATAAATAACCAGGAGTGTCCGTAGGGTTTTTGGCACCTGAATGGCACCTGAATGGCTTGGTGTATGCGCTCTTTATGCAAATGGGCTCTGCATATATTTAAGAAATACACCTAAAAAAAAAAAAACACACATCCCTCTCGATGGTGAGTCCAGAAATAGGGGCTCCAGTAGTTCTCCTCTGATGCTGACTTACGTACGCTAGCCCACAACAATCAGCCACTGGAAAGTCCAATCACTGCCACTGCTTCAACTTCCTGTAGCTGCCAGGTAAAGTGCTGTACAGAGCACACTATAAAGAAAAATAGAAAAACTATTGACAGGCGCCTTTCTAACTTCCCAGAGGCATGCACCATGAGCAATATTTTTATTTTACTTCATGGCAGGAGCAGCCCTGTAAGTAGCCTTCTCTTTCTATGTTGTTTAATGGAATTCCCTTTTCTTGTATTTAATAGGAGGTGCCTTATTCATTACCAAAAGTGCCCTAAAAGCTGCACATACATTAGTCTATGTCCCTTCTGATGTACCTGCGATGTTTAAAAAAACACCTGACCCAATAATTTTATAATCGACATTTCAAACGTAGTATTGATTGCAAACCATGAAAGAACATCAGTAAAACCAACAATCTGGTCTATGTTATGATCAATTTAAAGTTTATGGCGGACCAAATGGAAGTGACGTTTATATAATAGATAACAGAAATAGACAGATAAATTATTATTATTATTGTGGATTTATATAGCGCCAACATTTTCCGTATACATTCGCATCAGGCCCTGCCCTGAAGAGCTTACAATCTAAGCACATTTATTTGACACATACAACCTCCGTATGTCTTTATGATTGTGGGGGAAAATGGAGTGCCCAGAGGAAACCCACGCAAGCACGGGGAGAACATACAAACTCCTTGCAGATGTGTCCAAGGGTGGATTCAAACTCAGGACTTCAGCACTGCAAGGCATCAATGCTAACCATTGAGCTGCCATGCTAAATAAAGTAAGGTACCATGTAGGGCTGCAGATTGCAAGAAAATCAAAGATGATTAAATGATTAATTCAGTTAAATAAATGTTACGACTGGTGTTTGATGATGGAGACTGTATGCCCCAGTTCCTTTAACTCAGAGACACAGTAGTACAGTATATACTTGTATTTTATCAGTGTGGGCTTCAGACATTCTGTGAAATGCATGACATGTGAAATGCATGGGTAGCATTTTAAATTCTGTGTAACTGTAAATCATAAAAGTGACTAAATACATTAATCATAAATATGATCTAAAGCTGTAACCTCAAATAAAACAGGATTTTTGAACAATAGCAACGAAGAACGCATATTAAAGAAACAGATGCATCACATTCATTAATATAAGCAAAAAGGCTGTATTTCCATACTTATCTGTTTAGATGAGAATTAATAACAAGATCTTTAGCTTTTAGTACATTTTGAGTAAAACAAACACTCAATTAGAACTCTTGAAGAAAATGTAACATGGGTCTTGAGATATTAGTGATATCACGTTATTCTGGACTTGAAAGTAGTAATCAGCATGGATTCATGAGAAATAGATCTTGTCAAACTAACTTGTAGTACTGAGTATACTAAATAAAAAAGGGGAATGGAGGGGCTTGACTATTCAGACAGATTAGACCAGTTAAGTCTGTTTATACTTTATTCAACCATAGAATAACCTCTCTGGTATATTGTTTACTAATCAGTCATTTCAGAGGACTTGTGGACATCCTTTAAAAAAAAAAAATTTCATCTTCAAGTTAGGAAATGTTTTTTTACAGTGAGAAGTGTAGAAGTGTGGACCTTTCTTCCAGCAGATGTGATAATGACAAGTTCATTGAATAGCTTTCAGAATGGGCTAAACAAGTTTCTTAAATGCTAAAAGTTACTGGTATAAATATATATATACAGGGACATTTACTAGAGACTACATGGCTAATGCTAGCTATCAGCTGGCGTAAAATACAAGTGTCCCTTACGACACAGCCGCTGCAACCTAGTGATTTTAACCCCTTAAAGAGAGTGCAGTGGTTCCGTATCCCTGTAAATCCTTGATAGTTCTTGTTGATCCAGGAAAACTTTCCGATTGCCATTAGGAGTCAGGAAGGAATCCCCCCCCCCCCCCTCTTTTTTTTTCTTCAGCTGCTGTTTTTTTTTTTGCCTTCCTCTGGATCAACTGTTAGCTAGGGCTCATGACAAGGGGCTAAAAGGTTGGACTAGATGGACATATGTCTTTATTCAACCTTCATTACTATGTAAATATATATGTAAGACAATAAACTATACACTAATACAATCTGCACATTAGTACGTTTGTTTGTCTTTGTATGTTGATAGACTGTTTATTTATCTATTGTGATTTACCAAAGTTTAGGATGCAAGCTTTGCTATGTTGTCTTTGCATTGAAATGTCAATTATTTTATGGCACATTTACAGGATAGAATCAAAGGATTCCATCCTGCAAGTAATAATCATGAATTATTAATAACCAATTGAAAAAGACATTCTACTTTTCTAAATGCTTTGATAAGCATCATGTGCCTTAGGGCTAACTGACATTTAAGCAAAACATGTGTCACATCAAGAACAGGCTGTATGAATTGTGCATATAAAATATGTAACAATTAAGCAAAGTTATTTAGACATTTTCTACATTTTTTATACATAATATGCTGATGTGAACTACTAATTTTAAGCCTAATGAATGCATTCAAGTTTGATTCTCTCCAGGGGAGAACTGGGACCTTTTGGCCTGGGGGGCAGATACAACAAAGTAGACCTTTCACAGTAGATTGCAAAATGTTTGACCATGCCCACGTTGCTACGATCACACTCACTTTGTTTAGGTTACACCCATTTTTAAAACTACTATTCTCATTTTATATGGTTGCCTGCAACAATTTCAAGTGTATGAAGTGATTAAGATAACTAACAGACTAAAGCTTTCAGTTGATTATCGCACGTGTGTATGTGTTCGGTCTGGCAGATCTATGAGTAGTGGCAATCGAATGCATACATACGTCCGGTTATCACCCGAAACTTGTGTTAGTGTGCCTTGCACTCAGGGGTCAATTGTCGGCGGTAAAAATGTATGTGTGTATGAGGCTTAATAAACTGGAGGGCTGACTTAACACTGGGTAATGATTTGGAGGGTTAATAATACTTGCTAAATATTTGGAGGGCTAATAACACTAGCTAATGATCTGGAGGGCTGATAACACTGACTAATAATCTGGAGGGCTGATAACACTAGCTAATGATCTGGAGGGCTGATAACACTGGCTAATGATCTGAAGGGCTGAAAACATTGGCTAATGATAGGGAGGTCTTACAATACTAGATAATGAGCTAGAGGGCTGCCAACACTGGCTAAGGATCTGGAGGGCTGACATAATACTGGCTAATAAAATGGAGGGCTGACTAACACTGGCTAATGATCAGGAGGGCTGATAACAAGGGCTAATGATCTGGAGAGCTTACAACAATGGCTAAGGATCTGGAGAGCTGACTAACACTGGCTAAGGATCTGGAGAGCTGACTAACACTGGCTAAGGATCTGGAGGGTTGACTAATAATAAATGTGTTTATATACCTGAGACCCCCTATATATTGCTCTGCTCTCAGCTTCCTTTAATGTGCTGCCCAGACTGTCAGTAAGTAATGTGCTAAACTTTAGCAAGAGTTTGAAGGGAGCCAAGAGCATAACAATGTATGTAGTCTGATAGATAAGCACATGCTAACCTCCCCACCCCCCCAATCATCTTTTAGCATGTCAGACAAGGCAGGCAGCACAGTTATGCTTTGAACTGATGCCCTGTCTCCAAAAGCTCAATACTGACCTCCCATTCTCATAAATCATTTTAGTTTAGAGTGTGGTGCATGTCAGCTCCCCTCTTCAGTAAAGGAAAGTTTAGCAGCAAAGGAGGAGTCTTCTGTTCCTTGCCCATGTCAGGGGTTTATAACAACTTTTCTTTGGGTATTTATTCTATGCAGCAAATTTCAAATTATGCTGTTAGATTGACCAGTTGACCCAGAAACATATAAAAAGGGCATGTAAAAGTCAAGGTTATTCCACTAGGCAATATTCACTCTGGTGAATAACCTTAGTGACTTTTTTCCCTTCCAGTGCTCACAGATATCTGGTGTAGGTGACCTTATTTATAGTGGGTTGTGGTAACAGGGACCTAGTTTCCGGTTTACTTCTGAGACACACTTTTTAAAAAAATTCATTAATGACATTGAATTTTCCAAGTATGTCATCCATGTTCCCACTGTTCAGTGTAAATTTGGCACAATGGGGTCTGCCTAGTTTTAGGACAGTTTTTATTAACTCTCACCAGCATAAAGGTCTCTGAACTGTAAACACTAAACACTTCCATAACACTCTGCCAGGATATATTTCACTGGTAGATTTCAATAAAACATTCATAAAACATTTACATATCTCTTTGGTTATGTGGTATATCTAGGGTCCATCTATAGTATTTTAATGAACGTATTCGGGGCCCTTCTTACCTTACTGCTGCTAGAGATGTTTATTTCTAAAGTGTGAATATTTCATTAGAAATTGCCAGTTCATTTGTTATGCCAAATTTATTAGATCTGTAAGGTGGGTGTGGTTTTCTATTTACCTGAAAGAAAAACTGGAATAGCATGATTTTGTTTTCTTTGGCTTGTACATAATAGCAGAAGGGTGTGTTGCATCACAGACCTGTCAGGTTCCATCTGCAGATAATGATAATAATATAGTTCACATCTTTTTAAAGCTGAGTTATTCCATTGATATACAAAAATGGCAGCTGAACTGTTTGACAGTTCAAAGGCCAGTACTTCCGAAAAATGTTAAAAACTCAAAGTATTTATTTTTCCCAGCATATATAAACAAGCCTTTTTTTTGTCAAATGATGTTCTTCTTTTAGTAGCAGTGGCACACAATGCATTTACCCAGGGATTCTTTTTTGTTGACTTCATTAACTTGAATGGTTACAGAACATCACCTGACTGAAGCCTTCTGGTGACATTGCTTATTCATTGCTTATTGTACTTACACGGAATTACCAGAAAAATCAACAGGAAGCAATTATAAACATTTTCTGGTTACTACTTTACTTATGTGACAGCTAAATGCCAAAAAATGCCCTGTGGGACATAACTCTTAGAGTGCATGGAATGAAATATATTTTCCTTTCCATCTTCTAACCAGAAGTTATTTTTTACTAGCATATAAAAAAGTATGTGCAGACTTTACCAAAAAAACTTCTGTGTTGCATGATTGTTTTAGAATGGGTAATACTGTATGTAAGTCTGTTAGCCACTTGATGGGATAGTTCAACATTTCCTTGTGGCAGTCAGAATTTCATATATTAATTTATAACAATATTTAACAAATATGTGTTTACTTCCCCATACATACGTGTCAGATTCCCAACAATATTGACTCTTGATGTCTGCCATATAATCCAATCCCCCAAAGGTCAATCTTGCAGAAATAGCTTCTCTCAAGTATATAGAATGTTCTAACAATGCCATTATCCAGGCTATTGGGTTTTTGTATTGTTAATAAAGCAGACTGCATCTGCCTCCTTCCACCTAGAAGTTAAATTGCATTGGTTCAGGTGTATAAGGATGTAATGCGGACCTGAACTGTAAGATCAAATGGGAGAAATGAAATCCATCAACTTTAAGAAGTTGTGACAAAGGAATAAATATTTTTAAATAAGTAATGCTTTCTGGGAAACTTTGTTCTACTTACTTATATAGTTTTCTTGTAAATATTCCCCAATCTGGAATGTGAACATTTTATTATAATAATTATTGCTTATTTTTAAATTTATTTTAGAAAATGTCAAAAGGTCGATTACATTCTTTTCGTTCTGCTGGAATCTCACGGAGTAAATCCGAAGGCACATTGATTGATTTTGATGAACCAACACCCCCCACCAATAATACAGGTGACATGAGAAATGCTTGTATTTCACTAGGATGCAGTTAAGTCTGTATTGCATTGGTGTCAGATATTGATCAAATGTTGGTTTTTGGTGATTAATGTTTTCTATATTATGCAGTACATTATACAATACCTAAATATGGATTATTGACTCACATTATCAACATTCATTTTTCAAAATAGTAATAAAAATCATACAGACAGTGTTTATGTGTCATGATCACATGTTTTCCTTTGTTAATCACCATTATAATCCAAATGAATGACATATCTAAAACCAGCATTCGCCATGGCATGTTCAGTTCAGCTGCAGGTTAGATGTCGGTATATTGTAGATAACCTTGATTATTTTTGGTCCTTTCTCTGTCGCTCCTCAAGGAACAACCAGGCACAAGGCCGAGTATCCCGTGTCCTTGCAGAGACTCATAAAAATGTTCATTTATTATTATTATTCATGAGCAGTTTTTTTTTCTTTTTACTGCACAATCAATGAGCATCAAGGCTAAACAATCTACACATCCTTTATTCTTAGTGAGGACTTCTGGCTTCCTTGCAATTTAAAGAAGAGTTTTCTTCTTCATATTTTGTGGGTGAACTGATAAACATTTTATGATCCATTTCTGCCTCATATGCTGCCAGTAAATATGTAACTGATTACACCCAGATTGTGTGTGTGGCAATGGTTTTTCTGTGTCTGTAAATGGTTAGTTACACTGTGTGGTCCAATCATTTATCTTTTGTAAAATGACCTTATTGGCTTATTAACTCCTCCGTTTGTTCATCAGTTTCAATCCTTCTACCTCACAGTGATCAATCCAATCAATTTTCATTTCTCACAGATCCAAAACATGTCTGAGACTGCAAAATATTTTACCCAATATGTTGTCAAACACAAACAGACAATGAAACCAAGGGTTACAGCAGGTGCTCATTACACCTTTAAGTACTTAACAATCACTTTCAACAGGATACATGTCAGCTACATATAACAAAGAGAGAGAGGCTTAATACAAATACATTAGTAGAAATCTTTTTAATTATATAATGCTTACTAGAGATGTTCGAAACTGTTGAGTTTTGTTCCGGTTTCGAAAATTTAGAAATTCGAAAATTCGAAAAACGAACCCATAAAAGTCTATGAAAGAATTTTTTTTTTAAGTTTCTGTCCATTTTCAGGGACAAATAGTAATAGTAGGTTACTGTAAATGACACAGAGACCTAGGGAATGGTCTGGGGAACCTGTAAATAGAGCCAAAACTTACTTTAAAACTATCTTGCCTTACAATCGGGCTGTTTTGAGCTTCCGCATTCTATTTTTGAGAGTTACCGAAATCGAAAGCTACTTTCGAGGGTTACCAATATTACAAATTCAAGGGATTCCCGAAATTGTTTCTTGCTTTCAAGGGCTATTGAAATCGATCATTACTTTCGAGGGTTGCCGAAATCGATCATTACTTTCGAGGGTTGACGAAATCGATCATTATTTTTTGTTTCGATAATCGTCTATTTTCGATGATTATCGAAATTTCAATAGAAATCAAAAATTCGGAAAATCCAGATTCCGTGAAATCCAGTAGTTTCGAAAGTTTCATTGGGACTTCGAACCCACATTACATCTCTACTGCTTACAGGCAAGAGATGAGCAATGGAATCTATTTGATTCATTTAGACAGAATATCTGATACTCAATTCAAGCATACTGCACACAACACATTTCCATTTTCCTTTATCTCAATAAACCTTTTTTTACATTGATATTTTCAACTTTTTTCTGGAGGAACATTTCTAATTTTTGACATAGATATCATAGATGCTACATTCACAGTGTGAGACCACTGAACTTTTTGGCTGTAGCCACACTATAAATGCATAATAAAGAGTGTGAAAAGCACAATCACTATGCAGCAAGTTTCATGCGCATTACTGTGCATTTGTGCTGCAATTTTGTAAATGATCTGTGATAATTAGGGATGGCCGGTTCGCGGATCCGAA
This sequence comes from Hymenochirus boettgeri, assembly GCA_019447015.1. Taxonomy (NCBI): domain Eukaryota; kingdom Metazoa; phylum Chordata; class Amphibia; order Anura; family Pipidae; genus Hymenochirus; species Hymenochirus boettgeri. Next base: position 67,150,527 of record CM033474.1, on the reverse strand, counting down.
CCCGGATCCGCCGCGGATTTATCCCGTTCGCGAACGGTGGATTTTTTCCGGATTTTACGGATTTCCCATCTTCCGAACTTCTGATTCGTGGATTTTTCGAAATTACGAGTTTTCATGTATTTTCGAAAATTTTTGAAAATACGGCAAAACACGTATTTTCGAAAATTTTCGAAAATACAAGGATTTCTCTTAATTACATACATACGTATTTTCGAAAAATTTCGAAATTACGAGGATTACTTATATTTTCGAAAATACATATTTTCGAAAATACACGAAAACTCGTAATTTTGAAAATTCCCGAAAATACGTGAAAACTCGTAATTTCGAAAATTTTCGAAAATACAAAAAATCTCGTTATTTAAAGGGTATTTTAAATTTTAACAGGTCCGCTCGCCGATTTTTGAATTTTTTCTAAAATTCGCGGATCCTCGAGCGGACCGGATTTTGCGAAGTTCGGACATCTCTAGTGAAAATAGATTCACCCAAAAAATGGTGACCAAAAATTGCAATGCAGCACATACAGAGTGGCCACCCCCTGAAATGCACTGGCATTTGATTCTCATCCTCTAATGGATCAAAAAAAAGAAATTGAGGTGCATGAGCTCCAAAAACAGATTGCAGTGCATATAGTGTGGCTACCCACGTTGAAATGCGCTGGCATGAGATTCTCTTGCAAAACACGATGGGAAGCGCATAAGAATCATACCAGTGTGGCCTAGCCCTAAAACTTAGCTCATTTCGAAACAGATATGATTTAGTCTTGCTGACTGAGCACAGCAACCAATATGGAGATTGGCTTATGTACAGCAAAAATATGAATAAAATGATTGGGCAATTTCACAACTTACAATTTATCTTAGTTTAATTCTGATTTCCTGTCATTAAAGCAAAAGTTTCTGAAAAATGTAACAGTAAGCATTAAGCAGGCCATGCATCGAATTGGTCCAATCTTATTTATTTTCCTATTTCCAATAGGGTGATAATCAGGCAAGCGACCAAACATGATCATGTGTCAAGGACATAGAAAAAGAAGGACATTTAATCATTTGATGGTTGTATGGTGTGTGTGAAAGTTTGAAAATAAGTTTGAAAATAAGGATTGTTTGTACTGTGTTAAGGACTGTGTGTGCAGGACTGTGTGTGTAGTAAGCAGATTAATCTTTCTTTCTTCAAGTTAAAGGGGTGCGCTGGGCTTCTATATTCTATTATTGCACCTGTTGTAATCACAAACAGGTTGTGAAAGGGTTAATAGGTGTTTTTTCCCTCTCTTCCTGGCTCTTGCACTAATTGGTGTGGGGGCTGGGGCCTATTAGTTAAATAGGATTCACATTAGTTGGACCTGTGGTTTGGACCTAACAAAAGGAAGTTTCCTGTGAGTGAAACAAACTAGAGTGGAACGTGTCCCTTGCTCTTAAGGACCTTGATCTCAAGGACATAGAAAAAGGACATTGAAAGAAGAACTGTGTGTTGCCTGCCTTGGTGCTAGGGTTCGGCATGTGGTGGATCGTGTAGACAGATTATTGGGTGGGGCCGGGTGTGACCTGGCGGTCTTGGTACACATTGGTGCCAATGACAATGTTAAAGAAGGAGGTGAGGGCCTTAAATATGATTTCCGAGAGCTAGGGGCCAAGTTAAAGGCAAGGACCTCCAGGGTAGTGTTTTCAGAAATACTACCGCAGCCACGTGCTAAGCCAGGGAGACAGCGGGAGCTTAGGAGCATTAATGCGTGGCTAAGAGGGTGGTGAAAGGAAGAAGGGTTTGGGTTTATTGAGAACCTACCAGACTTTGCTGTCGGCTACAGGCTCTTTAGTAGGGATGGGTTGCACCTCACTGATGGCGGTGCAGCTGTTTTAGGGGAGAAGATGGCTAGAGGGTTGGAGGAGATTTTAAACTAGGTTTGGGGGGTAGGGTATTAGCAGTCTCACTGGGATACACCCTGATTTCCCAGGAGGAAAGCAGGGTGCAGATAGGCCAGTGGCAGGAGGAAAGGGGGCTGGGGCTAGAATAGGGGATAGGGAGGCATGTGTATTAAAGTGTACAAATAAATTACAGGATCATAATCTAAAATGTATGTTTACAAATGCGAGAAGCCTGGCTGAAAAAATGGGTAAATTGGAAATTATGGCGTTGAATGAAAAGTATGATGTAATACAGTAGGTATAGCAGTAATGTGGTTGAACAGTTCTCACAACTGGGCTGTAAATTTAGAAGGATATGCCTTGTTTAGGCAGGACAGAGAAAAAAGGAAAGGTATGTGTTTGTGTTAAAAAAAAATTGAAGCCAAATTTAAAAGAAGAGATAACTGGCGATATGGATGTTAAAGTGGAGACAATATGGGTGGAATTAGGCAACAGGAAAGGGGGTAATGTCATTGTTGGTGTCTGCTATAAGCCGCCAAATGCTAGCATAGAGGAGGTGAGTCAACTTCATATGCAGTTGGCAAAGGCTGCAAGTTTGGGAAGTGTGCTCATTATGGGGGACTTTAATTACCCTGACATTGATTGGTGTAATGGAACTGCCATCACAGAAAAAGGCGATGAGTTCCTGAATTTGCTGCAGGATCATTTTCTCTCACAGGTGGTTGAGGTTCCTACTAGAAAAGGAGCTCTGTTGGATCTGGCAATATCTAACATTGTGGAGCGCATTATAGATATAAAGGTAACTGGAGGCTTAGGGAATAGTCACCATGAAATAGTGGCGTTTGGACTTTATTATTGAAAGGAAAAGTAGGGTGGGTTAACAAAGACTTTTAATTTCAGGAAGGCAAATTTTCCCAGGTTAAAAGCAGCTCTTCAGAATGTCAACTGGGATAATGTATTATCAGGTAAAGGTACTGAACAGAAGTGGACTGTGTTCAAGGGGATTTTAAGCCAGTTCACATCTAAATTTATACCCTTGGGAAATAAATGTAAAAAAACAACCATGTGGCTGAATTCTGATGTGAAGTGGCAAATGGAAAGGAAGAAAAAGGCATTTAAAACCTTTAAGGCAGAGGGAACGGAAAGGGCCTTTAGGAATTATAAAAACTGTAACAAGGAGTGTAAGAAAGCAATCAAACTAGCTAAAATTAATAATGAAGTTAGGATAGCTGAACAAAGCTTCACTAAGGGGCATATTTATAAAGGTTCGTTAACTTTTCGCGGCCGTTTTCGCGGACATTAACGCATAAATCGCGTTTAACGCGATTTATAAAAGTCCGAAAACGGCCGCGAAAAGTTAACGAATCGTTAACCCTTCGCGGCGATACGTACCTGTTACCGCCGCTTCTATTTATAAAGCGGCGGTACTGGTTTCGCTCTGCTAGTATCGGCTGTTTTACTTCGCCACCTTGAAGGTGGCGAAGTCAGCCGATACTAGCCTCCCGCGGCGGGGATGGGCAGGCAACCCGCGGGGCAGGCAACCCGCGGTGAGACACGCCCACCCCGCCCACAACCCCCCCGCAGCGGCGGAGACCACCCGCCGCTTCCCAGCAGCCCCTCCCAACCCGTTCCCCGCTCGTGGCAATCTCGGAACGGAAGGCTAGGAGGGGCTGCCGGGAAGGGGCCGCAAGCAGGTGGTCGCGACCAACCGCCGCGCCACCCCTCCCCGGCAACCCCTCCAAGCCCCCGCCCCGGCGGGGGAGAGGGAAGGAGGGAGCCGCTGGGAGGGGTGGAGGCACCCTCCAGCGGGGCCCTAAGAAGGGCCTTTGGGGCTTAGGGGGTCCCGCAGCTCGAAACCGGGACCCCCCTCCCCGGCCTTGTAAGGGCCTTTGCGGCACTTACAAGTGCCTTGCGGCTCTGACAAGAGCCTTTTGGGGCTTAAGGGGTCCCGCAGCTCGAACCGGGACCCCCCTCCCGGCCCTATCAGGGCCTTTGCGGCACTTACAAGTGCCCTTGCGGCTCTAACAAGAGCCTTTGGGGCTTAGGGGTCCCGCAGCTCCAAACAGGACCCCCTCCCCGGCCCTTATAAGGGCCCTTGCGGCACTGACAAGTGCCTTTGGGCTTAGGGGGTCCCGCAGCTCGAACCGGGACCCCCCCTCCCCGGCCCTTGTAAGGGCCTTTGCGGCACTTACAAGTGCCTTGCGGCTCTGACAAGAGCCTTTTGGGGCTTAAGGGTCCCGCAGCCTCGAACCGGGACCCCCCTCCCCGGCCCTATCAGGGCCTTTGCGGCACTTACAAGTGCCCTTGCGGCTCTAACAAGAGCCCTTGGGGCTTAGGGTCCGCAGCTCGAAACAGGACCCCCTCCCGGCCCTTATAAGGGCCCTTGCGGCACTGACAAGTGCCTTTGGGGCTTAGGGGGTCCCGCAGCTCGAACCGGGACCCCCTCCCGGCCCTTGTAAGGGCCCTAGGGCACTTACAAGTGCCCTTGTGGCACTGACAAGTGCCTTTGGCGGGGGTCCCGCAGCTCGAACCGGGACCCCCAGTGTGCGGCTCTTAAAAGAGCCCTTGGGCGACGTCTTCGGGCTGGCGACACCAACCCCACTCAGGTCGCGATGCCAGGCAGACTCACTGCGGCCGCCAGTGAGCCCGCTGGCACCGCCGGCCTCAGCGGAGCCGATGTTGCCAGCCGCTTCTTCTTCAGCCATCTACTGCGATGGCATCTGAGTTCCGCGGCGGAAAGCTCCTTTTATATAGGTTTGCAGAAATCCATAATCCGTTTCTGATTGGTCAATTTTTAATACTTGCTTTACATTAACCAATCAGATTTCAGAACTTTCCAGAAATCTGATTGGTTAATGTAAAGCATGTAAAGCAAGTATTAAAAAATTGACCAATCAGAAACGGATTATGGATTTCTGCAAACCTATATAAAGAGGAGCTTTTCGCTGCGGAACTCAGATGCCATCGCAGTAGATGGCTGAAGAAGAAGCGGCTGGCAACATCGGCTCCGCTGAGGCGGCGGTGCTAGCGGGCTCACTGGCAGCCGCAGTGAGCCTGCCTGGCATCGGCCACCTGAGTGGGGTTGGTGTCGCCAGCCCGAAGACGTCGCGTCGGATCAAGACGCCGGCAACATCGGCCTCGTTGAGGTCGCGGCGCCCGCCGGGGGTACCCCTGGCGGCCGCAGGGGTACCTCTCGGGGGTCGGTGGCCTCGGCGGAGTGGTGTCGCCGGGACTGGAAGAAAGAAGACGCGCCCAAGGGCTATTTAAGAGCCGCACTGGGGGTCCCGGTTCGAGCTGCGGGACCCCCGCCAAAGGCACTTGTCAGTGCCGCAAGGGCCCTTATAAGGGCCAGGGGGGTCCCGGTTAGAGCTGCGGGACCCCTAAGCCCCAAAAGGCCCTTCTCAGGGCCCCGCGGAGGGTGCCTCCACCCCTCCCAGCGGCTCCCTCCCTTCCCCTCCACGGGAGCGGCCGGGGGGGGGGCTTGGAGGGGTTGCCGGGGAGGGGGTGCGTCGCGACCACCTGCGCGGCCCCTTCCCGGCAGCCCCTCCTACCTCCGTTCCGAGATTGCCGCGAGCGGGGAAGGGTTGGGAGGGTGCTGGGGAAGCGGCAGCAGGTGGTCTCCACCACCACCGCGGGTGTGTGGGCGGGGTTGGCGTATGCCCCGCCCCTTAGGGAGGCGTCGGGAAGGGATTTTAAGTCCCTTCGCGGCGTTACTATACAGTACGCCGCGAAGGGCTTAAAATTACCGCAGCACATCGCGGCCGCGATACATTATAAATATTTTTTTCTTGGGCGAAGCGCTATTTTCGCGGCCGCGATGTGCGGCGGTAATTTTTTGGCGCTATTTTCGTTGCTTTATAAATAGGCCCCTAAGCCTCATTTTTTTAAAAGTATATTAATAGTAAGAAGATGAGGACTGAGAATGTGGCACCATATATTCAGAATCTACCATTGTCTAGCAGTTATAGGGTATTTTACCCCTGTTAGTAATATATACTTGGGGATATATGGTGGTAGAGTGCCACAGGGATTGCATTTCCCTATGTAGAGGCAGGGATCTTCCTGGCTTTATTGTCAGGGGAACTGTATTTTGTCTTATTGCCCTTGTCTAGCAATAAGAAAAATAGCCTGAAAACCGAACCTAAACTTATACTCTGGTCACTTACCTCAGTGTGAAATCCGGCTGTGGCTCGCTCCGCATCAAGTTTGTGATCTATATAAAAGTACACAGCATCTCTTAATAAGTGATCATAACATTGCACTTACAGGATTATTTTCATATGGTTATTATACTGTTATAAACAGGCCTTAGAATTAAAGGGTATGTCCAGCCAAAATAAAAAATTTTGATATAAGATTCCCCAAGGGCTCCCAGCCCCAACCGCTATATTTGTATCTTTAGAAAGCCCCCCAAACTCTACTTACCTCCCATCTTTCCTCCGCCGCGCTCCCGGCCCTCTGCTTGCGAGAAAATGCAAGCATAGGGGCGGGACCGGCAGCCGCGTCTGTGATTGGCTGAGCGGCAGCCAATCACGGACGCGGCTGCCGGCAGCTCACTTCGCCTGAAAGAAAGAGAGAGGTAAGTAAAGTTTGGGGAGCTTTCTAAAGATACAAATATAGCAGTTGGGGCTGGGAGCCCTTGGGGAATCTTATATAATAAACATTTTACGCTAGGGGAGGGAATCGGGAGAGGGAGGGAGGGAGGGGGAGAGGGCTGCAGTACGCATGCCAACTTCTCCGGAGCCAGGTAGGAGGCAGAGTCCTATATGGACTCTGCTAGCCTCCTGTTGGGCAGTTTTGGGACTTTGGGGGGGGGGGGAACTACAGGAGAACCCTATGGAGCTGGGATGTGAGGTAGGATTAGACTACACTACATGGTGGGGCCAGTAGTTGGGGGGATTATATTTTTGGGGGTGGACATGCCCTTTAAAGCATGCCATACACAGTTTTTTTTTTTTTATCAATTTGATCATTTCAGGCAAATCATTCAGACTGACAGTTCAAGATGGTGCATTTTTTTAGGTGAATCACACTGAACATAATGAGCTAGGAAGGAGGAAATATCTTACTGCATTACTTTAATTAACAATTCATTAAAAAGACGAGTAATTCATCACTTCATCTGCAATTTCTGGGCACAAGGAAAATGTGTTTTGGAGTGCTGCCTCTGTTCATTTAGATTTTCTTTCCTATCTTGAGGTTTGGTGATCAATGCTGACATTTATAGAGTATGCTCTGTGTCTGTGTTAAAAGCAAACTACCTTGTTTGATTCATTGAGGTGATTTGTATACTGCTGTGTGTGTGTGTGTTTACTTGCCCTTTATAGTCCCTGCCTGTTGATGGGCTATGTTTTTTGTAGCTATGTATGGGAGTTTATACATTTGTTTTACACAGACAGTAAAAATATAAACTGACTTTCTGAATAAAAAATCCTTTTTTGCATAAATTGAAGAACGGGAGGTAAAAAAAGAGCAACGTTTACAGGAGCCAAGAACAAGATAGAGAACTTACCTGCGAGTGAAATCCACCACTGGCTCCTCTGACGGGTTCCAGCTGCTTCCTTCTTTAACTAAACTATAGCTTGCATGCATGCTATAATTTAGTTACAGCCGGAAACAGTTGGGACATGTCAGAGGAGCCAGCAATGGATTGTGCTCGAGGGTAAGTTTTCTGTCTTCGTTCCTGGCTCCTGTAACATTAATTGAAGAACGGGAGGTAAGACATAGCTTCTTTACCTTGTGTTCTTCAATTAATGCAAAAAAAAAAAAAAGAAAAAGTTTACTTTCAGAATGAATTATTCCTTTAAGCAATGTACATTTTGTTAAGATGTTTTTACTTGTATCTATTAAAATTAAAAAATAACAAGAGATAATATTTTTAATGTTGTATCTGAACCACGCTTTTTTACTTTTAAGATATTGGAAAGAAGGAGTTAGAGTTACTTATTGACTGGTCCAATGCATTCCGAGAGCAAAATATTTCAAAGCCTTCAAATCCTTTTTGGAATGGACTGTCTGAATCCAACCCTTTCCTTGATGATGTCGTTCAAGCCAACACATTTTCAAAGAGTCATGCACATACTTCCATCTTAAAAGAAGATCCATATTTGCTCTTTTCAGAGCCAAAGAATAGAAACTCGTTTGCATCTTCAGGAGATGAACTTGACATTGATAATCTATTGAGAAAAGCTGCTTCAAGGAAGGGCACCAGGTCTAAGAGTGTTTCTGATTTGACCATTTTAGATTTTAAAGAATATGATGTATCCTCTAGTACAGGGCAGATATTGGCTCCAGATTTAGAGTGGCTTCAGAATGATCGGGAAGCTTATAAAATGGCATGGTTGAGTCATAGACAGCTGACACGTTCTTGTCTTGATCTGGATGTTATAAGCCAAAGTCCAGGTTGGGCTCAAACACAAGCCACAGATATGCACACTGTTTGTAAAATAGATCATCAAGGTGGTGCATTGCAGCTGACTGGCTCTGATATCACCATTCATGTTCCTAAAGGACATGTTTCTCTTGGGGAATACCAAGACATTTGCTTGAAAGCTCTCCTGGATCCACCGGCATCACTTAACAATACCCTTTCAACTACAATAAGTCCTGTCCTAGAAATAACATTAAGCAATGTTAACATATTAGAAGCTCTACTACTGGAAATCAAAATTGCTGCAGAGGTTAAGAATGATCCTTACAGCCAAGTCATGACAGAGGTTGGAACATTTTACAGCTATAACAAAGAAGGGCCATATGAAAAGCTCCAAGGTGGATATATATACAAAAACTCTTTACAAATCAAACTGCCCATCCTTAGCCGAATAACATACGTTGTAACAGCTGCTCAAGCCAAATTAATACAGCCGCCAGCTGCAAGTATTTACGACTACATTGATAAGAGTGTAACCGTAGCAATTTTCGGACCAAAACATATCCACCCGGCATTCACCACTGTTTTAACTGTAATAGGACACAACTATACACCTGAAATTCTCACAGTGGATGATATTAAGAAAAGTGGGAAAAACATGCCACCAGTTGTATTTCAATTATGGGGAAAACATCAGTTTGTTCTGAATTCAATTCAAGATTTGTCCTTCTACCTTGCTCCAAACAATCCTAACTTTAAAGTGAGAGCTGTAGATAATCAAAATGAAATCAAAGAACAACAATTAAAAAGGGGTAAAATGATCCGTATACAGTTTCCATTTTCTCTCAATGGTGGTGCAGAGGTTAACTCATTTAATTTCATGATTCAGATAATAGACAGAAAGACAAACACACTAGTATCAGAGTTTGATGTTAAGACACCTAAACCTGCACCAAAAATACAGAGTTCATCAAAGAGTCAAAGTCATTTTCAGAAAAGAAAAGAAATAATTTCTGCCCCCATTCCACTTTTAAGTACTATAACTTATCCTAAATTTCAGGATAAGCCTCTAAAGATCAACAACTTTGCAGTAACCTTAAAGACAGTTTTAAGGCAACAAAAGATCGAATACTTACTTGAATACTTTAAAGGGGACACAATAGCTCTTCTTGGGGAAGATAAAGTAAAAGCCATTGGTCAGACCAAAATAAAAGAATGGTATGTTGGAGTTCTGCGAGGGAAAGTTGGACTTGTGCACTGCAAAAATGTAAAGATTATTTCGAAAGAGCAGGTGATAGATTTTTCTGATCGTCAGTTTACCACTAAGATGCTTCTTGAGCAAATTGCACTGCCTTTTAAAAAACTTACATATATTTATTCATCAGTGCTCTCACTTGTTTCTGAAAAAGTTATGGACTGGAGGTGTCTAGCTGATGCATTAGGATATTCACATTTGTCTTTGGATGATCTCTGTCACGGACATACTGAAAACGAATTTGAGAGAGTCTCTTCTGTTATCAAAAAGTTGAAAGAAGACTGTCATGCTGATTCCAAAAAAAGAAAGTTCCATTATGAACTAATTATGGTAAGCACTGCACTTTTAAAGATTGTATAAATAATAATCCATAGGTATACAGAATTATGACTATAAACTACAATGACAGATTTTAATTCTCTACTACTATAAACTACAATAACAGATTTCTTATCTTTAAAGGACATGTCCACTCTTAAAACAAAAAACTGATCACCTGTCAGTTATCTGCCTAAAACCCCAACTGCAATTTTTACCAGTTTATTACATGCATTGTAACCAGATATTTAATCTTAAGTTATCTTCCATTCAGGAAAAGGTATCAGCCTCCTCCCTCTGCTCAGTGAGCTTTTTATAAGCTTGATCATACGCATAGGAGGCAGTAGAGGAATCAGCAGTCAATCATTGGATGTGATGTCAGCAGTCACAGCCATGCAGGGAGGGAGGGGCCAGCTTACTCTGCCAGAATAGAGGCAATAAATATACTAAAATTTCTAGTTGATAATACATCCAATAATGCGCTGAATATATTATTTGGGGTTGGGGCAGGCATGTGACCAGTGGACATACCCTTTAAAAATAATTTTGTCATTTATTAGCTAATACAGGGTTTCTCAAAGGGTGTGGCAGGGCACAGTGGTGTGACTTCAAAGAGACCGAGGTGTGCCTTGGAATTTTGGTAGTGTAGTATAGAATTCACAAGTAAAACTTATATTTTTGTTATTTTGTACATAAAATATATTTTATGATAAAATTGCAACATGTTTAATGTGGTGTAACTTTACACAACATTGAACAATAATTAGAGAACAATATACACTGTAAAGTGCATAAAATATGGGTAATTACAACATAATATCCAACAATAAGAAGACAGGTATGCCTCAAGAAAAATTTGCATTGCCAAGTGTGCCACACTTTGAAAAACTTTGCGAACCAGTGAGCTAATATACAATTAACCTGCTTTTCAATTCGAAAATTGCCTACCTTTACAGTTAGGGATATTTTGTATTCTTGAATGCTAAACAAATTTTAGAATTGACTGCCAAATCCCCCTACATAAAGTAAGTGTTCCTCACTGCATTTTTCTAATTAAGAACTAATACTAGAGTCAAAAATTCACATTCAAAAAACATATTAAAGTTTCTTACCTTTTGTAGAACTTTGTATTCTGCCTAGATTGACCTTCTGCTTTCTTTGGTTAACAGAAACACTCTTTAACATTATTTATTAATAAATAATAGTTATATCCAAACTAAGCTAATCTTTAACCTTATCTAGTTATTTCTTTCTCACCCTCATTGTTACCTTTATATTCCCTGCATACTGAATTCCTTAAATTGCTAAAAAGATAAGGATTTGAAGCATGAAGTAAATATCTTAGGGCAAATAAAAAAGGCCCACAAAGCTCAGAATCTTTTCAATATTTATTGAATGGTGTATTTTCGCTATTTCTAAAACAAGTTAAAAGTCTTTTTATTTTCAAAATGTCTGTGTATAGGGTCTCATCAAGATGGATTGCCAAGGACTAGTAGCTCGTTTAACGCAAGATACAGTCATTTTAACAGCTGCAGTCCAGCTAGGGGTACGATGGAGAGAACTTGCAGAAAAGCTAGCTAGACTAACTAAGCAACAAATGGAGGCCTACGAAATTCCTCATCAAGGGAAATCTGGAGAAGTTAGCTTACAGGTACAGTTTCTTAAAATAAAATCACTCATTTATAACAAAAAAAAGTGGACAGAGAGTTGGAAGAGTGAAGCAGTTTGTGTACATTGTGTTTATTGCAGCAAGAGAGATTAATAAGCACCCTAACAAAAACTTTTTGTTTAAAGTTGTCTTGGAAACACAATGTTAGTGTTAATATTAAAACTACACATAGTTAAATATAGAGTAGGACACAAGTCAAACAAAATGCAATATTTAAAAAAAGTGTTACTTGGTACTAGTGCACCTAAGATGGCTTTTGTTACAGGCAGCCTACTGTAGAGAGTGGCCTGTGAAGGATATTGAATGCTCCTATGATGACAGTTCATAGCATGTGACTGTAGAAAGCCAATCATAACATTTATAGAGCCCAGGGGCAGGTTTTAAAGAGGCTAAACAGAGGCAATTGTCCCGGCCCCCACCATCTTAGGCACCTCCATCACTGAACTATTTTTTTTAAATTCCCAAACATGCTGCAAATGTGCCCTCCCCAATACAATCAGCATAGCAGCAGATTCCAACCCCTCTTTTGAGTCATAACAACAGAGTAAGTGGGCTGTGCACCTGTTCACAGTCACCAGTAAATCTTATCCATCCATTTTTGCTAGACAGGTCCAGTTTAACAGTTATTCAGAAGTCTCAAAGACAGACGTACACTTTTTTTGCAGCAGTAATGTGCTACATGCACCATTTGTATCCCCTAAGTGCCTTAATAGTTTGGGGGCCCTTGACAGGACTGGCAGTCACTGGGCAACTGGGATGAACTTTTGTATGGGGGAGGGGAGAATGATTAACCTTAATCCAGTTATGTCGATTTGAACGAAAGGGCACGTCGTAAATCATGGCTGATCATGCAGTTACCTATAGACCACATAGTCAATTTTCTGGGCACCATGTAAAATTGCTCTGCTAGATTTTTCATTTATGGCCATGACTCTAACTGTATGATTGCAGACAATTAATCATAACATTTCTTAACTAGCAAACACATTATATATATTGTTACTAATATGATTGAAAATTCAAGCTTTCAAAGCTCTTAAGCTTCTTCAGGCTGATACAGATACTGAATCCTATAAATTCTCTATTTATCAACCATCACATTTTGAGAGTCTGCTGAATGGATGGATTGGTACAGAGCACCAATAACTTAACAATCTCTTATCTGTGTGCTCCAAAACCAGAAATGGGAAGTTTTAACCATTTCACTGCCAGCAGAATTTCTTATTTTATCTGTGAGTGTTTTAATGTCCATATGGGGAAGTTTCTAATCTTTTCTGCACCATCAGATATTCTCATTGTATATGCGTGATATGAAATCAATGCTGGGGTATTTTAACCCTAGCTGCTGAATGGTTTATATTGCATGTTGTATTACTGAACTGCGCTCAGTATCCCATTATACTGTAGTTGCACACCACCTAAATGTTTTTATTCTACTTGCACACCCTCTTTAGTACTGTAAATGCAACATAACTTGAGTGCACACCCGGGACCAAGGAAGAACTCCCTCGTAATGGTAAAAATAGTCTTTATTAGCTATGATTAAGGGCTTTGCGTAGCCGGAAACGTTTCAAGCTAATAAAGACTATTTTTACCATTACGAGGGAGTTCTTCCTTGGTCCCGGTTGTGCACCTCTATTATACTTCTATCTGTAATACACATTTTGGTCCAGCGATGGGCCTGGGGTGGCTTGCCCCTGGGCCACCTGTTACCTATGGTGAGTAGAGATGGCCGGTTCGCGGACCCGAACCCGGATCCACCGCGGATTTCTCCCGTCCGCGAAGGGTGGATTATTCCGGACTTTCCGGACTTCCGAACTGCGGATTTTTTTTTTTACGAAAATTTTAGAAAATACGAGTATCTCCGTAATTACGAGGATCTACGATACTTTCGGGATCTGGAAAAACCGATGATCCTCGTAATTACGAGGATTCGCGTAATTACGAGGATTCGCGTAATTACGAGGATTAACGTAATTACGAGTATTTTCGTAATTACGAGAATACTCGTAAAAACGAGTAATTCGTGTAAATTTTTCAAGACGGAGCAAGCCATATGATCCAAATTAGCCAATGGCAGCTATCATAGTTACGGAAAGCCTCGTTTTTTTATGGAAATCTTCGTTTTTACGGGAATCCTCGTATTTTCGAAAAATACCGTTTTTTTAAAGTCACGCTAGCGGACTGTACTTTTTAGGTATTGTTGGCATTTATACGTGCTTCTAAAGCCATTACCCAGGTCCCTGAGTGGTTAAGTGTACGTTACCAAGGCTATTTAGACCACTTTTAATGCGGATTTTGCCGAACTTTCATTTTAATACGTTTTAACGGGTCCGCTCGCGGATTTTCAAATTTTCGGATTTTTTTCGAAAATCCGCGGATCCTCGCGCGGACCGGATTTTTCGAAGTTCGGACATCTCTAATGGTGAGTCGTTTTATTCATTCATCTGTAAGCTGATATAGGAAATTCTGCTCATGTGCAGGGTTTGGGGCATGAGCACCAGAACCACCAATATATATAAGTAAGTTTATTTGTTCACATTTCATTGTACGATCACCGTTTAATGGAAGATTATATAATTGATGTGGGGGGTTTTAAGCACTGTGAACTTGGCATTGGAGAATATAGGAATCATTCTCTGTCATTTAATAATCAAGCTACACAGATCACTAAAAAATGTTCACATGCTAGATTGTCAACTGTAATAGTCAATTTAGACAACAATTATCTATTATGTGTACATGTTAAGTTTAACACTGCACGTTCTGGTACAGAATACTGTATGGCTAGTCTGACTAGACCTAGAACCGTGTTGTCTAAAACTGGACCTTTTAAAAGCTAGTAAGGTCTAGGTCACACTGGCATGATTCTCGCGTGCTTCCTATTGCGTTTTGCGATCCATTAACACGTGAGAATCATATGCCAGTGCATTTCAATGAATACGATTGCACACAATTTTATTTATACATTTTATTTATGAAACATCACAGTTGTCCCTTCCTTTTCAGATGATGTGGAAGCCTGCATTTGACTTCTTGTTCACATGGGCAGCTCACTATGGAGAAAGTTACAGGGATGTGCTTCAAGATTTACAGTGTGCTTTGGACAAGATGAAATATCCTGAAACCAGGCACTGGAGAGAATTGACTGGAACTCTGATTTTCATAAACTGTCTTGAGATACTCAGAGCTACAGCATTTTCTAAATATGGAGACTGAATGCCAAACGGAATAATGCTGAGATACCTTTCTAGACATGAAATGCAAATTCTGACAACCAAGCAACAAAGAGCCAGAATTCTATTCTTCCTCTCTCTCCAAACTGACATTTAAAGTGCTAAAATGCTTGCTTACATATTGGCAAGTTATATATTTTTTATAAACTTTTTGTACAGTAATTTTATATTATCAAACCATAAAAGTCTTTAAAAATTTTTTTTTAGCTACAGCAGTATTTTATGGACAGTGTCTCGATACAATATTTGAATACATGTTTTAATGCCACATAAAAAATATATCAGTATCCAGATGTTATATTCATAATAGATACATCAACCTATGAGGACATTATTACAGTGCAGTCATTATATACCTGTGGGAATACAGGAAACCCTTTTGGCAACCTGCAAGAAATTGTTAAATTTTATCAGAATCAAATCTGGTCAAAGTGGACTCACATCAAAACTGTTTAATGGATATGTACACTTGGAAATGTGTTTTTTTAAATTGCCAGTTACTGGAAACTATAATTCTTCACTATCACTGTATCCTAATTGTTTTTAGATGTCCCCTATTTCTTTAGATATCCAGTCTGAAACATTTTAAATTTCAGATGTCAATTAAGTGCCTTAGTATCATAAAATCTTCTGTTATGCATAGTTTTGCTCTAGCTGGACAGTTGGTAGGTGAACTACATGGTGGGAAATTTCCTCTCCCAATGTGGCCTCATAGGGATTACTGATCATGCTTGCCCTCACAGAGAGTCAGATAGTCTGTCAGGGGGCTGGGGGACTGAGGGATTGAGCTAGAGCAAATCAAGTACTGGATTCATAAAGCAACACAAACACATAAGAGTAAGGGCTACTTACATGTATTCATTTATAGATTGAAATGAGGCAAAGTAATTTTTTCAGTGTGCAATTTCCTTAATCTGCTAGATAAAAACTGAATGTTTTTTTCTTTTTGTAAAATTGCTAAATATTGATTGATAAATATTTTTACCCATCAGAAACCTTATTAGAATGTATACTAAAGGTGTTAAAGGGTAACTACATATTTTATTTTTAATTTAAAACAGGCACCAGTCAAAAAAAGTGTGACTGGATGTTGCTCTTCTTTCTTGAATATGGCTGAATGTGAATCATGGTGAAACAGACAGAGACTCCGGGATGAAAGGCTAGATCAGTCATACACGTAGCTGATCGAACAATTGGTCCTGATACTGTAATTGTGCTACAATGAAAAAAAAAACCTGTACGATAATGATAATCGAATTGCTTTGTTGGACCACAACACTGAAAGCAAATACTGAACAAAATTGAGTGTTGTCTTACAATATCAATCTGTTTATGGTTGGCCTTATGATTTAAAATATAGTACCCCAATACGAATACTAGTTAATTTGGCTTAAAACAAATTTCTGTTCTTTCTATTTCTTCTTCTTCACTTTTATTCTTCCTATATTTTGGACTGTATCTCCTACAGTTTTCGAGCTACAGACACGTAATTGAGATATGCAGACACATAGTAGAAGTGTGCTATATTCTAGCTAAGGAATCCGTGGAAGTGTTTCTGATATATCGGCAATTTTCCAAACTTTTCTCCGTAAAAACTTTACTGGACATGACGCAGCCACAATCAACACCTACCTCTTAATTGTATCAGTTGTGAGCAGACCTAATCTAACACGTTGTGTTACGTGTGATGTGTGGTTCACAATAAATTGACTTATTATTTGGAGTGCGACCCTCAGCTTCTTGTTTTCTCTGAAGCACTCAGGAAGCTTGGCGGAAGCCATATTCTTTGTGCTGCCACTCCTCATAGAAATGATATTGGGCCGTAGAAAGTTCTTTTCTTTTTAACAGTTTTTTTTTTAAACTTATATGCACAATTGTTCTACTTTAATAGAGATTTGTGCAGCCTTTCAATCCAAATTCAAAGTTTATACTTAAACTTTCTCTTTCTACTTGCTATCAATATTGTTTCACTGCTTTTTGTCTCTTGTATAATTCAAGAAAAATAAGCTATGGCTTAGTAAATATATATCTATAAATGCTACTATGACAAAAATAGTGTAATATTTACAAAACTGCTGAGAAACCATGCTGTAAGTTAGAAATGCCAAATGCTTTACCACTTGATTATCTTTAGGGTGTTTAAGTCCATGCAGTAGGCTAGCCTTCTATAGTGTGCACCTGTTCTCAAGGACAATGAGTGACCAAACAGAATGAAATGATGAAACGATCAATACAAAGAATGATTAACTTTACAGTAGTCACTGAGGTGTTCTGTAATCGTAAAGAGGCATATGATCACTGCCTAACGTATTTTTTTTGTGCATTAATAGTTTTAATTCATGCAACAAACTACTGTACAGTTCAACAAGAGATCAGTTAGGCAAATCGAGAATATGCAGTGCTGACTGGCTGAAATTTAGAGAAATGGTGGAGTCTTGGTGAAAATGAATGATACAAAAATTTTCCATCTTGTTTTTTATTAACACCACGAAATATAAAAAAGAAAAAAATTGTAGCCCATAGAGAAGTTGGATAGTAGATGTATATATAATATTACAAACAGTCTACACATTATTGTTGTGATTGGTCTACAATAATTTATTGATAAAATTATATCTGCTGTATTTAATTGAATTAATGTATATCTGCCATTTAATTGAAAACTTTTATGCCAGACATGATCTTGTAGACCTTGGACCAAACAATTTTTTTTCTTTTTAGCAAACGGTTCTCTGTCCTGACATAAGGTTGGATTGATGAGAAATGAATTGATTAATACTACATGTTTTGCCTAACTGAAAACCTAATTAGAATTGCAATAGCACCTGTTAATACATAGCCCTGTTAATGCTTTTGTTAAATATTTTGTACATTTGTACATAGATGTATTTAATTTAATACAGTACCAAGCATGTCCTTTTGTATTTACTGCTAACTATATGTTTAGTGGCCAAGAAAAAGTTGTTGTCTTTGTTCAGTTTAACAAAAAAAAAATCACAACAATAAAGATCGAGCTGGTAATGTTATTGCCTTGGTCAATGTATAACTACAGACAATGAAATATAACTGAGCAAATAAAGATAGCCTTGCTCCATTAGGAGAGACCATCCTTCTAAACCAATAGACCATAATAATAATAATAAAATATTTAATTCATTCCTTTTAAAGTTTTGCAGTTAAACAAAATTTGTGTCATCTGTTGCTTAGTGGAATTCTGAACCTAGATTATTAGCTAACATTGATGAGAAAGTATAGTATTTTCACTAATAGTTTTCTTAATAGATTATCTTTCGGGAGCTTCGTCCCTTCTTCAGATCTTTACATCATTTGGCAACTAACAAACTTTTACAATATACAAGAACACAAAATACCATTGGGTATTGAGTTCAAAGGTTTTTCTTTCTTGGGTAGTTTTAAAATTTCCCTTTCATAACCAAGACATTTAAATCTCCAGCTGTGTGCCCTGTCTGGCTGAAATGGTGGCCAACAGGCAAACAATTATCCTTCTGTTTTATAGTATTCCTATGTGAGTTCATTCTTTTTTTTAAAGGCTGTGATGTCTCACAGTGTAACGTCCCTTATCACATTTGTTACACTGTATGAGGTACACAACATTGCTGGATGAGCAGCAGCAGGAAGTTATAAGTCCTCATAGCATGTGCAACACTTTGTGATTGGTTGATGTGATCACATAAAGGGAGATTCAATAAAAGTTCTTATAGTTTAAAATGGTGCTAATTTTGCCTCAACCAATCAGATCTTATTTAACATTTGAAAGCTAACATCTGATTGGTTGGGGCAAAATTAGCACCATTTTAAAAGATAAACAGGGAAATTCAATAAAAGTTCTTATAGTTTAAAATGGTGCTAATTTTGCCCCAACCAATCAGATCTTATTTAATATTTGAAAGCTAATATCTGATTGGTTTTGGCACAATTAGCACCATTTCAAGTGATAAAAACTTTTATTGAATAACCTTGAAAAACTTTAATTAAATAACCCTGATAGTTTGCAATGGTGTCCTTTGCACGGTTTAATGCCTGTGTTGATATTGTTGTCTGTGTGAAGTTTCCTATTAACCAGTTTGTGTTTGAGGTTGGTTGATTGTCTGAAAACCATATTAGGGGGCTCTGGGGAGATTTCTTTTAATGTCTCATTTAGCTAAAATTGATTGAGCATTTAATAGAAACCTGTGTTGATTTCACATTGCTTCTAATTTGCATTGCTGAATTATTTTTTGTAAACAAAACATAAAAAACTACTATATATGCATCTTCCAATCTTTAAAATACGCATTAAAATAAAAATTGGTAAAGCAATGAAATCAGGTTTAGTTGAATTTCACATACATTGCCATAATGTTGTATCACTGCCATCTTAGTAACCCAAACTCAAACACCAGGGGGCGATTCAAAAGAGTTAGAAACAAACAAGAGTGAATAATTTGTATTTAATAACATACCCCATGTGGGTCTACGCTTACAAGATTTGCTTTTCAAAAAAGAAATACATGTACATGTACTCCTCCCATAGCCTGCTGTGCTGGGGGTCCCGTCCATCAATAATATTGTGCTGTCCATCAGTCTTGGTCTTCCAGCCAGTCCATCAGCTTCAGTTTGGTAGATAAGATTTTTTACTGTGGATTGGGGACAGCATTCAAAATTTTACTATACGGCTTAGCCATAGGAAATTGTATCTATGCCCTGTTCTATACAGGTTAAAGTTGTACAGCAAACAGAAAATTAGATGCTAACACTAAAAGGATTAGGTTACCACTTGCCTTTTCATTTAAAAATAGCATCTATTATATTCTTACAAAGTTCCCTGTAATTGGCTACTAAAGATATTAACATTTCAGTCAGTGTAGTTCTGATACTTAATAATCATCCACTCTGCGAGAGCTCAGGTTTTACATTGTCAGCACGGATGTTCCAAAATCATAATGCCCATTGCAATGGAATCAGCTTATCATACTGTAGGTGACCTTTCACTGAGGCTGATAGAACAGGACAGATGCACTCTATGTATCCTGTCACAGGATAGTTGGCCTTTTTATTTATGGTGTAAGAGGTAGAAATGGAATTTAAACTATGTAATAACCTTTTCTGTGTTTGTAAAATCTGCAACAAACCAAAATGAAACACAAATATAGCTTTCTGCTTAAACGTTTGTGGAATTGTAAATAACTTGGCTTGAAGAGCCAAATTACTGTTCTTTCTATTTCTTCTAGATATGTTCTGTTGAGTTTCTTTCCGTTTTCGAAATTTCAAAATTTTCTACTATCGATTTTCAAAAATCATCTACTTTCGATAATCGTCTACTTTCGATTTTCGAAAATTGTCTACTTTCGATTTTCGAAAATCGTCTATTTTCGATAGTCCTCTACTTTCGATTTTCGATAAAAATCGAAAATTCAAAAAATCCGGGTTCAGTCAAATTCCGGAGTTCTGAAAGTTCCGTCGGGACTTCGAAACCCTCAGGTTCGATTCGAAACTGTGTTCTATTCGAACCCACATTACATCTCTAATTTCTTCTTTTTCTTCTTTTCCGTTTTCTTCGTCCGCTTTTTTGGATTGTATCTCCTCCCACAGTTTTTGAGCTAGAGACATGAATTTCGGTACAGACGTGCGGGGCATATAGGAGAAGTGTGATATCTTCTAGCTAAGGAATCTGCGGAAGCGTTACGGCTTTATCTGCAAATTTCTGGACGTTTTTTCCCATAGACTATAATGGTAACAATCCTCAAATGTGGATATTTCAAAACAGTTTGTTTCATGGTCATAAATACAAATGGTGATACCCCCCAACACAGACACAGGTACACCCACATACTGTGCTTTCCTTTACATTCCCATGGAAGCCACACTTAAAGGGTAATTATAGTCAAAAAACTAATTTTGATCAATCATCAATAAAAGTTAGTTTTATGGTCATACATGCAAAAACACCTACCCCAACCTCACAAAGGCACACACACCTACTGACCTACATTTCCATTCCTGTTGCACCCATATTTAAAGGGTAAATAAATTTTTAAAAAAACTAATTTTGATATATCGCCAATAAAAGTTAGTTATATGGTCATACATGCAAAAACAATACCTGCAGCCTACATACACCTAATGACCTACCCTTCAATTTCCGTGGCAGCCATACTTTTTTAACCCCCAATGTGACACAGGTACAAACACCTACTGACCTACCCCTCTATTACTGTGGCAGCCAGGAAAAGGGTAACTTAAGTTAAAAAAAAAACGAATTTTGACCAATCAATAAAGTTTGTTTTTTTAACCACCACCCTGACACAGGTACACATACATACTAGCCTACTCTTCCATTTCTGTGGAAGCCATAAAGTGTAACTATATTCAAAAAAAAATTGATCATTAATCAAAATAGTTTGGTTTTTTTAACTTCCAACCTGACACAGGTAAGCAACATTTCAATGGGGAACTGGAAGTTTAGACTAAAATCCAGGTTTGGTCGAAAGCTAACAGCATTGGAGGATATTGGAAAACCCACAAAAAATATAAAGTAGTTTATTAAATAAATTTAATTTGTAAGTAAATTAACCCCTTCTTATAATTCTGGAACAGAGTTTATTTCAAATGCAAGTTCTCTTTATTCATTAGTATTAACACATCAGTATCTGGAGGTGACTTGTTTGTGACCAATCAGATAAAAGTACTGCAACTTTAAATGTAATTTGTAACATTTCAAATATTTATATCCCCATAAAAAAACAAAAAACGTCAAAACCAATCGTATTTTTGAACTGTTTTGCTCTAAAAGTTGACATGTGTGGAGAAAATGTTTTTATGTTTTATCAGGGCCGATGGAATCTGGAATATATCCTAAAACAATGGAAATCCAACTTATGAGTAATATTATATTCTTGGTATCTGAAGATATGCATGACTGAGCAAACCTAAAAAAAAAACAGCTTGAATTATAAATAATTTTTCCATGGTAAGCATGTATAATTAAAAACATAAAAGGAAAAAGAATACAATTCAACCTCATTCTCTGTGCTTGATAGAGGGCCATGGAATAGCACAACAGATTTTTGCTAAGCGCTTCACCATTTACAGGGCCTCATTTACCAAGAGCTGGAAGCACACATTTTCTTCTTTAAGTCACACTAACTCATTTTGTGCAACTTTAACAAGAGGGTTGGAATGGTTGCTCAGGTATCGCAAACGTCACCCTTTAGCAGCAGCAAATAGCTGACATTGAAGTTATGCGTCAGGAAAGACTAAAACAGGTCTGACTTTAAACCTTGTGACAGTAATATGGAACAGTATATAACAGTAGGTTACCATTGCTATTTTACCTTATATTTAGGCGGATATGTGCAGATTTTTTTTCTCCCATTGACTTTAATGGGTTTTTACACAGAGTTTCGAATTTTTTTCGAAAATCCGCAGGCGGAACGGATTTTAGCAGTTTCACCCATCTCTATCCATAGCAAAACAGAAGCCAAAAGTTAATGCTACAACAGGCAAAGACAAGAAGCCAAAGTAAGCCTAAAATAGGCAGTGCAACCAACACAGAAACAGCAAAGCTTACTGTCCACATCTACCAGCACAGTATGAAAACAAACTGCTAGAAGTACACTGAAAGTACAGTATGATGTTAAGCGAGGAATAGAAACAGAGACTTAATCAACAGGAGAAAGCTTTACAAAGGTACTGTATACGAAGTCTAACATAGAAATTCAAAAATGCTGCCTGGGTCTGGAATTGACTGCCTGTTCTTCACCAGAGCCCCTGATGGGGGGGATGTTGATATGCAGGCCAATCACCACTCCACTGTCCCAGAAGAAAGTAACGTCTCTAGTAGTAGGTTGAGGCTTGTAATCGGTGGAGAGACACAAGGTCGAGTAAATAATCATTTCCAGGTTTTAGTGAGAAATACAGTTGACAAGTAGTGATGGACCTGAACCCGAACCCTTTATGACTTTGGACAAACTTAAATTATCCGAATTCTTGAATTTTTGAATCTGTAACCCTTGAATGTAACATTCAAATTCGGTAATCCTCGAATACATACTTTGATTTCTGAAACCCTCGAACGTAGTCTTCGTTTTGGTAACCCTCAATTTTTAGTAACTAGTGCGTAACAAACGCACTAGTAATGGGGGACAAAAACTAATCAGATTGCTACTAGAAATATTTCAGACTTGCTACCATGAAGAAGTATATCTGTTGTATTCAGTTAGATCAACTGGACTTGAAGTTTAGTTCTTGAAGACGTTTCGCTAGTCATCCGACTGGCTTTCTCAATTCAGAATGACTTGTACAAGAATCTGTGGCAATTATGTACCCTGGAAAATCCCAATTAGCATATCACAGCCAGGTGTTAAGGGTGTGATTAGATAGTGGCTAAGAGGTGTTATAGGAACGCCCAGAGTAAGGTGTTAAAACAGCATTGTACATGGCAGACAGTTGGTGTCGAACCCCCCACCTCTATTTAGGCTTGGTTTCTTTATTTTCACATAGTCCAGTTGATCTAATTGAATACAACATATATACCATGACCTGGATGAATGAGAAACTTCACAAGCATACCATGAAGAAGTATTCCAAAAATGGTAAGGTATTACTGGCTGTTATTTGGGATTGTACTGCAGCAAGCGTTTTCCAGTAAAAATAATAAAAATCATATCATAGTATATAAGATTGCATTCTCCATAACGGGAAAAATTATATTTTGAATCATTTAGCACAAATGGAACCTAAAGAAAGAAATAAATGAAACATTAAAGGGAATGTCCACCCATTATAA
The DNA here is from genome assembly GCA_019447015.1 of Hymenochirus boettgeri. Taxonomy (NCBI): domain Eukaryota; kingdom Metazoa; phylum Chordata; class Amphibia; order Anura; family Pipidae; genus Hymenochirus; species Hymenochirus boettgeri. The sequence continues at coordinate 67,127,029 of CM033474.1, read as the reverse complement.
AAATAGTATATTAAGTAGGACACCCCCTATACCTAGAGTCCCTTTTGGTTATAGTGATTAAATCTGCTCCCAACTAGAGAATTCATACGTACAAGTTTGCGATCCTCAGACGCTTCCTGTCTCTCCACTCCCTCTTCAATGCTGCTGCTCCATTCTTCTTCCCTTCCCGAGAGCAGCAGCGGGGGCTTGTCCAGGAATGGCAGTCAGCCATAGGCCGTGACATCAATGTCACGGTCAAGACTGACTGCTTTACCCGGAAGTTGAGCACGAAGTGTAGAGCGGCTGCGGTGGATCGCGGAGCTTGTAAGTATAAAAACTCTTGCTGGAAGCAGATTTAAACACTGTAACCAAAATGGACTTTAGGTTTAGGGTTTTCCTGCTTAAAATATTATTTTTTCCCAAATGGGTGGACTTACCATTTAATAAAGAAATATAAATGTCTACCTTTAATAGCTTATTGTGACTTATTTTACAATGTTTAGATACAATGGAAGATGTGATTTGGATAATTGGTCTTTAGAAATATGTACATTTAGGGAAAGTTTCTTGGCAATTAAAAGGGGCATTTATCTTGTTTTTGCAAATGTATACAATAAAATATATAGGGTAATTCCCTGAAACAGTGAGACTGTGGAAACGCTCCTTAGGCTAAATTACAACTACATTTTGGGGAAGTGCTACTGATCTGGTCAAACATTTATACAAACAAAAGATAATCAGATAATAAGATAGGCCCCATACAATATCATATTAGCTGCCCACTTGCATACATTATAAACAAAGGGATTTTAGCACGGGTGTCTCTAGGGTCTGAGAAGATCAAGGGCACTTTTGGGAACTTTATGTGCAGCGTGGCAATTTTATTCTATGCCCCGCCCCTTCTCTGTCCCAATTAAGCCATACCCACTAGGTACTTAATTGAGATAGAGACAACAGACAAACTGAGAGATAGATACACAGCCAGGTATTAATAGAAGTTATTAATAGAAATAGACAAAGAAATAGATAGACAGAGTTAAGGTGTATACAGAGATACACACATTAATGTCACAGAGGCACAGTATTCCATTATGCTGGTAGCAAACTGGAAATTTCAGTATATAAAAGAAAAATAGTGTATATCTAACCTAAATACAGTAGCCCCTGAGATTCCCCCTCTCAGGAAAAAAGCTCCCACACAGACAAAACAGTAAAGGGACCTAATAAGAATAAAAAATGGCAATCTATATAAATATATATGTTAAAACTCAATGGATAATAAATAATTTATAATTTATTAATAGTAATACTACTAAGCAAAATCCAGAAAAGGCTGGCCAGCAACATATATATATTCCTACATTAAATAGTTAAAAAGTATAAATAACCATATAAAACACCTATAGCAATAAAACCCTATGAGCTCCATATAAGCACAGTCTCCAATAAATCCAGATCTCTATATAAAAGTGTCTAAAAACATATATGGGAACAGTTTGTAGATAACGTTATCCTAGGAGATCCAAAGATTAAAAGTAATCACATCCAGTTACTATAGATAAAGGCCAAGGCGATATAAAATGATCAGACTCTAATTCTTGTGATAATACATCATTAATAGGTAATTCCCGCATCAAGGCATACAGAGTGTCACTTCTTTGATCCCCCAGACTTAGCTTGCAATATTGTCTGTGGCCGCAGCTCTTGGTATCTCAACTTCAGTCAGAAACAGTTAACTCCACTGTCCTTGTATCTCGCGGGTTCCCAGAAACCACGTGGTTCAACGCTTCACTTCCGGGGGATGACTTCACTGCGCATTTCGCTCTGCGTGAGCTTCATCAGGTAGTAATTTCAGTATATACACTACTGCTAACAAACTGTCATTTTCATTTTATACTGGTAGCACACTGGCAATTTGATTATGAACTGGTAGCAAACTGGTAAATTCATTATATACTGGTAGCCATGGGAAATAAATCACATACTGGTAGCCATGGGAATTTCATTACATACTGATAGCCATAGGCTTTTCATTACAAACTGGCAGCAAACTGGAAATTTCATCACATGCTGGTAGCCATGGGAATTTCAATATTCATTACACACTGGCATCAAACTGGTAATTTTATCATATATTGGTAGCCATGGGAAATTAATCCCATACTAGTAGCCATGGAAATGTCATTACATACTGGTATCCATTTCATTACATACTGGTATCCATGGGAATTTCATTACATACTGGTATCCATGGGAATTTCATTACATACTGGTATACATGGCAATTTCCTTACATACTGGTAGCCATTTCATTACATACTGGTAGCCATGGGAATTTCATTGCATACTGGTAGTCATGGGGATTTCATTACATACTGGTAGCCATGGGAATTTCATTACATACTGGTATCCATGGGAATTTCATTACATACCTGGTAGCCATTTCATTACATACTGGTAGCCATGGGAATTTCATTACATACTGGTAGCCATGGGGATTTCATTACATACTGGTATCTATGGGGATTTCATTACATACTGGTAGCAATTTCATTAAATACTGGCCCCCATGGGCATTTCATTACATACTGGTAGCCATTTCATTACATAATGGTAGCCATGGGCATTTCATCACATAATGACAGCAAACTTGCAATTTCATCATATACTGGGTTAGGCTATTACCTACCACATGTGCAGGGCAATCCACTCACTATATTAGTGCAGGCAGTTAGCAACATTGTCTCCTCTAATAAAGGAGGAGAACATGATGAGTGGATTGCCCTGCACATGGGGTAGGTAATAATCTAATAATGCCTAATGTGGCTATCACCTAACCATGATGTGCATTGGAGCAGAGCAGCTGGAAGCCAGAATTCAAAGCAGACACATTGCAGAGCAGCACAGGGGCAGCAGTTCCAAATTCCCAGTAGTGCAACGAACCCAGCGCAATGATGTCACCACGCACGCCGGCAGCCGTGAAGTATTAATGAGAAAAAGAGATTCAGGGCACCTCTATCAGGAAATTTTTTTAAAAACATTCGGTGACACTTTGCCAAAGATCCTGGGCACGTGCCCCGGATGTTTTAACGTAGCAACGCCACTGGATTTTAGTATACATTACTGTGATCACGTGAATGAAAAGCCTTTCAACCACGCCAAAGTAACCCCAGGAATGCAAAAGTTCGATAATCATAATTAAAGTAAAAAAGGTTAGAAGTTAGGACCTTCCAGCCTGGGGTTACCCTTTTACCAAGAAGGCTATTCTCTTCTTAAATGCTGGCCATAGAGACTACAAAATGTAATCGTACGATTATCGTACGATCATTAAAATCAGATTAAAACTGTATAGTTTGTGTACTAAAACGATCATCGTAAGATCATATCTATCAGGTCATATCTTCACAAAACAATGTATATATATATATATATATATATATATATATATATTCCGAAATATCATTTTTTACATTTAAATAATATAGGTAAGGTATTATTTTATGATTTTATGATATCTATCAGATCATATCTTTACAAAACAAAATTGGACTGGATGAAAAATATTTTTACAATATAGACTGAATTGTGTAGTGTGTGTGGGATCGTTGTACGATACATAACTGATCATTATGGTTATAACAACTAAACCTGAAATATTTATAAAAAACATTTCATTTTGCTAAAACAAAACTTTTATTACCATAAAATAATAATTATTTTCATTATTTATAGAATTTAATTATTCCATATTTAAAAAAAATTACTGATAAATATTTTATATGCTTTTTTACTACATAACAAATAGAGATGTTCGAAACTGTTGAGTTTCGTTCCGTTTTTGAATTTTCTAGATTTTCAATAATTTCGAAAGCTCGAGTTTCGATTTTCGAAAATTGTCTACTTTCGATTTTCGAAAATCGTCTACTTTCAATTTTCGAAAATCGTCTATTTTCAAAAATCGTCTACTTTCGATTTTCGAAAATCAGCTACTTTCAATTTTCGAAAATCGGATACTTTTGATAAAAATTGTAAAATCGAAAATTCCGGGTTCCGTGAAATTCGGGAGTTCCGAAAGTTTTGTAGGGACTTCGAAACCCTCAGATTCGATTCGAAACTGGGTTCTATTAGAAACCACATTAAATCTCTAGTAACAATGTAAACATAATTATTTTTATTATTATTAATTAACAATCTTTTTAACTTTATAACAATGTTGTTTTGTTTTTTTTATCAAGTATTATTAACAAATAGTACATTAAGAATATATTATTGTATTATTAGTACAAATACATATTTTATCATACTCAAAAATCAAATCATAAGTAATATTGTACCTATATTATTAGATATAAAACTATATATATATATATATATATATACTACCTCCAAAGAATAGAGCACTCATGGGTCTTCACACATCAAACTTTTATTTGTACATCGACGCATTTCAGCTGACTCAAGCAGCCGTCCTCAGGATGTTACAGACGTGCAGGTAAGTGAAAATTTAAAACCTAGAGTGAACCGCTTCCTCCCCCTGTGCTCCACCCTCCAATTATTAACCCCTATTAAAGTGCATATAGTGAACATATTAGCAAATGCCATAATAAATAAGTTACTTAAGAATCCTCAGTGATAAAATCCAGTGTACAGTGTTAGAGATGTAAAATAGACACCAAGGTGTGATAAAAACAATAAAATCAATAATACAATATATCATAAAATTCCGTATGTTGATAATCAAATATATAATGACAAGTGATGTAAAAATTTACTATAATAAAGTGGAAACATACTGATCCAATAGATACCAATGGGTCCTCTAAAAAATCCTAACCGTAACATTACATAATATAATTTGGTAGGTCATAATGGGGCAAAGTGAAACAAAGTAAGACAAAATAAAGAAAGAAAAAATACATAAAACAAGATGAGACAGTATCTGGGCTATATACAATATAAAGCTCTAAACATAAGCTAAATGATACAGAATGTAGATCCAACTTATATGTACCAAATACAGCGAATAGACTCTCAAGTTAGCGCAAGGGAAAAAGAGGGTTCTGTTTACTTTATACTTTTATCATTAATACCCAGCTGATTCAAATCATCTCACAAAGTACAGAGATCAAGGACATCTTACAAGAAGCATGATAATCCATATTGTTCATTTAACCCTTTGGGCGATAAGGTGCCCATTTTTTTTATCCATGGGCTTCCCTCTGTAATAGCTTCTTGCCCCTCTCTGTTGATTCTTTGATGCCCACCACTTGACAATACCAACCATCTAAAAGTTGCAAGTGGGTGGCCACACTCTCTAAGTGACGTGCTACTGATTGTTCGCCAATCTTAACTCTTTTTCCGGGGCCCTGGGTTTACCCTCACCACCTATTGTCAGCTGCCCGTATAGATGATCGGTGATTTGCCATCCTCTCCCTAGGTTGTCGTGTTTTTTCCCACGTAATATTACTACAGGGACACATGATGATATTATAGCATCCACTGAGACAGGATAGTTTAAATTTGATTTTGAATCTATGGCCAGTGTATGGATGGGGAAAATCTCCCCCCGGTGTCATATAGTTGCAGGCTTGACAGCCAGTACACTTGAAGCACCCATTTTCTTATGGGATAGCCATGTTTGTTCTGGCTTGGTTACACGGGGTGTCATATCTGTTTTGACTAATAGGCTTCGTAAATTCCTGCCTCTCCTATATGCGAATAAAGGGCTAGTTTCCTTAAAGGGGAGGGAACCATCCCTACTAAGTATTTCCCAATGTTTTTTAACACTTTGTTTTATCCCACTAGAGTAAGGGGAATATTGAAGTGAGTAAGGAATACTACATAGATCTTTTTTCCTGATTGTTGGACTAAGCCTATTGGACTAAGCCTATTAGTCAAAACAGATATGACACCTGACACGCTTGAGTCAGCTGAAACGCGTCGATGTACAAATAAAAGTTTGATGTGTGAAGACCCACGAGTGCTCTATTCTTTGGAGGTAGTATATGTTGTATATAGATGCACCGGGGCTAAAGAAATTTCAAACGTGAGTGCGGGACCCACGGCAGACTATATATATATATATATATATATATATATTTGAATTTATAGATTTAAAAATGTGATTACCTACCTGGAAGTGCTGATATAACTATCCTATTGTGATCTTGGCATACTTTATAAACAGGGGTTTTAGTATACATTACTGTGATCAATTCCAACCATGTCAAGGTAACCCCAGTCTGGAAGGTACTAACTTCTACACTTTTTTACAATTTACCATTAGCAAACTATTCTCATAGTTATGCACTGTATCATTATAGCAGGCTTTCTCACTTCCCCCCAGCCCTTTGTGCATGGATTATCTTATTTATATATATATATATATATATATATATATGAGAATTAGACAAATCTGGTAGCACTCCTGGGTCTTAAGTCAAACAGTTTAAATTTATTTAGTTTAACACGCCAACATCAATGCGTTTCGGCCGCCATCTTGGCCGTCATCAGGATGTGATGTCACAACAAGTTACGTGATTTAAAGTGCCAAAGTGAACCGCCCTCCTTCTACTTACTACCTGAACTATACCTCTGTGCTAGTGATGCGAACTCCTCCTGTGCTACCGCTAGTCGCTGTCCACTTGAAAGTGCTGAACTCCTTTGTATATACGTGGGGGTATTACGGGCTGGAAACCCGTATCACTATAAAATTTTTAAAACTACTAAATTCCTAAAATACTAAAATACAGTGACTATAATTATATATATTAAAAGTGCTAGAGGTGTTTTAGATGTGAACTAATGCTAAGTTCTAGAACTTAGCATTAGTTAGAGGATCTATACCGTATATACTTGAATATAAGTCGAGATTTTCAGGCTTTAAAATTAGCCTGAAAACCTAACCTCGCTTATACTGGGTCAAGTCCTATTTTAGATCCAAATGCTGCAATTGTGGATAGTACAGTAGGTGGCGCTGTGTTAAAAAAAAATCCTTCACCTGCATAGAAAGTTACAAGAGCCTTTACACTCCTTCCTGCTTCCTGTAGTCAGGCTGCTGACTAAAGCCTGAAAACAATACAGAATCAAGCAAACAATAGATACCATCCTCCTGATTCTGTATTTGAATGGACAGTAATCCTATACAGTAACCCCCAATTCCTTGGCACTCCAGATGTTTGGAAACTACACTCCCAGTATACTTTGGTTGCTGGGAGTTGTAATTCTAAAAATCTGGAGTGGCAAGTTAAAAAAGAAAAATCCCCATGCCCAACTCTGAGAGCAAACATCACCATTGTTTTTTTTTAAAGGCACTCCAGATGTTTTGGAAACTACAACTCCTACATGCTTTGCCGGGAGTTGTAGTTTCTAAACATCTGTATTGGCAAGTTAAAAAAAAAGTATTCCCAACTCTTTCCTCCATTGCAGCTAGACAAGGAATTGGCTGACTTCAGCTTCTTGTTTGCTGTATTGTGGTGAACTGGTATTCCTTCTCGTACAGTTCTTCTTAGAGTAAAGGATTGCACAACACGCTCCCGACAGCCACGCCGGATACAGTCACCTGGGCTTAAGTGCTAAATCTGCGTCTTTCTATTTTAAGTTTGGCGCGGCACAGCTGTGTGTGAGTTGCGCTCGCGCTGGAGGATTTTACTTCGGGGGCATGCACGGCACTGTGGGGGTTACGCTTGCGCTGGAGGATTTCACGTTCGGCGCGGGCACACAGCTGTGTGAGTTACGCTTGTGCATTTCCTTATCTGGAATGTATGGTCCGTTCAGTCATTCAGCAGTAAGAATTTAAAGTTATTAACTTATGAGAATGAAGGAAAATGAATGGGCAGCTCTACCGGTATGAAGTGCCGGTAGCTCCATTGCCATTCAATTTTACTTCGTTTTCCTGATGTGACCCAATGTATAAGTTTTTTAAACCTAAAAAACTCGGCTTATACCCGTATTACGGTAAACAAGATAACAGACTTTTTAAAAATTTCTGGTGATTTGGCTAATTTTTTGGAGTAACTGTCAAAAAAATTCCTTTTCTTAAAAAAAAGTTACGTTTTACACACAAAATGTTTTGTTTCTAAAAGCTTTTTTTCTCCAGAGAACAATGATACCAGACATGTTATGGTACCCCACACTTCCTGCTCAGACCCCCCCCCCCCTCAGTCTTTATTCATTAGATCAACTGGACTTGAGTTTATTCTGGAGTTATTATTGCTAAAGGTAAAACCTAATTACAAGCAGCAGGATTATTTTGGTTTTCGAAATCAAATTATTTAATTTAACATGATAATGGAATTGGTAAATTCAGAGCACAATGTGTTCCAGATCAATGCAAATTAGAGTAAATTTTTGAAGACCAATAAATGGTTCACAGTGATTAATGCTAAATCCAGCACTTTGAACTGGTTGACTCATCCCCTTGCTTAATATAGTTATTTATTTATTGCTCCATATAGCAAAGCTACTACTGTATATCTATGTAGTCTATATACCTATATCAATGCATATTGAAAGATTGTTATGAAGAAAAACAACCTGCTTATGTGGCAGTCCTGAACCTTATTAAAGTTCCAGTAGACAGTAAATATATAATCTTTAAATAATCAAATGCTTTCACTTGGTCTGCTTGAGCAGTCAAATCACATAATAGGAAACTTTAAAATAAAGTAATAATTTTGGGAATATTAGGCACATTAATGGTTTAAGCATAAAAGATTTTTTTTTGTCTTAATGGAAAAAGGCTTTTTGTTAAGTCTGCCAGGCTTGCGAGAATATAAGTAAGGATTCTTGCAGACCACAGCAGTTTTTATTTTACCACAAAGCCTAATGCCTATTAGCATCACAGAACTATTTTAAGATTTGCAGAATATCCTGTTCCTGTTAACAAAAAGATGGGATATCCTAATATCTTTTGATAGAGAAAAACAAACACAGATGCATTCCTAAGTAATAATATAGTAAGAAAAACAACCCTTTTAAACTGGATTAAATGAATACTAACTCCTTATAAAAATAGAATCTGATCAGTACTCTCTACGTGTGCGTACCTAAACAAAATACTAAACATTATAAACCTAACCAATACTAAATCTAAACAGCAGGGGCCTCCGCATGATTGGAGGCCGGGACCCTGACACACCATCCTTGCCAGCATGACAAAGATGCGTTATCTGTTTTTAACAGCTGATCCACCAATGAAGTAAACATACACACAACCAGCTATTTCAAGACCAGAACCGAACCGGAAGTTGGTTTCCGGTCTTTTAAACCTGATCACACAGCTAATCCAGACCTTTGGTGTGGACTCTCTTACCTCCCGGCCCCCCTGTGTCACGTGGGTGGATGTAGTGGTAGTTTCTCCACTGCTAAACTTTACTATTACCATAAAGGAGAATTCCCACATGGCTACAAACTGGTGGTAAAACAATGTAGCACTTATCTTTCCATGAAATTCTCAACAAAATATACTATTGTCGTCAGAAGTGTCGGAGCAGGACCAGGCCTCCAGGCTGAAATATGGAAGTTTGAGGCAAAAATCAGTGAATCTGACATTTCAGCAGGAACAATCATGCCTGACGAAATGTACTGATATGTTTCGGCCCCATTGATCGAAATACTGAAATATCGATTGGTGTCAGGGTTCAGGCATTATTCTCCACATTGTGCCACATAGGAAACTAATGTATAAACTGAGGTCGTTTGGCATGAAAAAAAATTGTACATGAATAAAAAATTGGTTGTTGGATCGCAAACAGAGAGTAGTGGTCAATAGAGTTACATCCATATAGGCCTCAGGGTTCTGTACTGGGGACATTTCTTTTTAATCTGTTCATAAATGACTTAGACAGTGGCTTTGAGAGCAAGGTCTCTGTTGCTGATGACACAAAACTATTCAAGCATTGGAAACTTCAAACCATGCGCAATTAATACAAGTAGCCCAAGATAAATTTACAAATGGGCAGCAGAGTGGCTGAAGAGATTTCATGTTGATAAATGTAAGGTGATGCATTTTTAACAATCCTTGTGCCAACTACATCATAAATGGCTCTGTGCTAATGGAATCCCTATTGGAAAAAGATTTAGGGGTTCTAGTAGATATAATATAGTATTTGAGGTTGAATAAAGTACATACGTACACATACGTACATCCACTCCAACCTACTCAGCTATACCCACATTTCCTGCCTACTATAACTATACTTACTCAAAGGTAAATTTCAGCCCAGGTGTCACCCACTTATCTGAACCAGTGGCTGGGTGCAATGCCCCGGAAGATATTAAGAGCCTGTGTTCCACTTCCTTTATGTAAAGGTTTGCCATGATGATGTGATGTGGTGAAACTGAGATCCCACAGCACATCCATTTTTTTTTTGTTTAAGGGTATCTCCACTCGTTTTTTCAACTTTTGGTAATCCAGTTCTATTGAAGAACGGGAGGTAAAGGAGCTGTGCCTACCTTCCGTTCTTCAATAGAACACACAGGAGACTGGTGACAAGCTAAGAACTTACCCGCTCGCTCACTCCCCCGTCGCGTAGTCTGACAGTCCCGACGGACCTTGTCTTCTATGCGCATGCGCGATCTATGCGCATAGAAGAAAGGTCCTCGGACCTATATTTAAAACAGATGGTATTCAGGCATAAGTCCATATGAAGCACACCTTTTCTTGGTTGTTCTGTTCTGCTGGGTTTTATCTTGGCACAGCCATTTCTCATCATTTAAACAACCTCTGTGATGGGCATACAGAAGATATTACATTACACACTATAATTGCATAATCTGCAGCGAGTACTACATCTTGAATTTTTTTGAAAAATCCTGGGAGTTCCAACCAAGGTTCTAGGATGTTGGCTAGTATTTTGCCACATTGTATGTAACAATTGTGTCCATTAATACATGGATGTGCCTCACCAGGGGCAATATTTAAAACTTGTGGTATCGCAAGTAAAAAAACTGGCTAAGCTGCAGATACCTTAATGCGAAGTTCTGTGTCACTCTGTTTGTACCTTATTATTGTGAATTGTGGCTTTTGTTGCCTTTCCTTGCTCTTATGGTGCTGAGATAGCTCTGCTTGCTTGGAGAAGTCACTCTTTCCTAGATGGCAACAGGGCTGTGAAGTCAAGTTCTGTTCTAGTTGACTGATGTTGTGTCTTAAACTGTTAAATGTGTCTGTTGCACACATTTATGGAGCTGTATTGAGCCATTGGCAGCCTCTTTGTGGCTCTGATGCCTTTTAGTGGAATCCAGACATATGCTGCATTGTACCAGCTTTTTTTGCCTAATCTGTGGTTGAAGCTCACGCATTCTGGAGTCTGTCAATTCCTTAAGTCCTTCGTCTTTTGTATTGTATTTGATATTGACAACAGCTTTTGTACAAGTCTTTTGAATGAGCAAGCCAGTCGATGACTAGCGAAACGTCTTCAAGAACTAAACATCGAGACCAGTCAATGTAACTGAATGTCACCAATTAACATGACCTGGATGGATGAAAAACTTCACAAGCAACCCAGATCTATTATTAAGTTTATATTAATATAAGAGTTTTCCATACACCAAGACATTCTACATTTAAGCCTGTATGAATGGATTGATTAATTCTTAAAACACTGCCTTGAGATATGAATAAACCCCTGGTATAAAACTGTCAATCTACCTTCACTTATAAACAGCCCTTCCTGTGGCTAGGATCAGAACATATATATTACATATCTATTTCGTCTTTTTTTTTTCTATTTGCACATTTCACTGCAAGTCACTTAGTAAATTGTTGTTGTCGTGTGCCGATGGGATCTCTGCACAACACAGTGTAATTTAACGAACATGTATCTTTCACTTAAAACTGTACCCCAGAAAGCAGCTGTAGTTGTTAGATGATTCTCTGTGGACCCTTGAGAGAGACTTGGTTTATTTTATTATTGATATAGCAGCAGTGAAAATCTCACCTACATAAAGTGGGTACATACAGCAACAACTTGTCAAAGATGACAGAATCTGCAAGATTTTGTCTGTCACCCTTGGCATATGGGTGAGTTATATATTAAGTATGGGAGAATGTTCGTGACTGCCATACTCCCTAAGATCGCTAATGTGTGTACCCAGCATTAGACACATGTAAACTGTTCACCTTGGATACAACAGATTGCATTAATATGATTATATCAGGTCACTAGATGTGCATAGATAAACTGCAACTGGATCATGCAAATAATCATAACAACTGGATAACATATGTTTGATTAAAATGCATTGGATGAAAGAGTTAATAGTGGCTCAATGAAGTGAAAATTAGATTAAAGGGTATAAAACTGGCAAATTTGTTTTTTTTAATTGCCTATTAGAGTAAACTATATCATTCCCAACCAAACTGTGTCATTTTTTTTGTTGATCCGCCCCCTATTCTTTAGATATCCAATCTAAAACATCTTACATTTCAGCTTTCTGTAAGCAGTTTTGCTGAAGCTGGAATGGTTTGATAGTTGGTGTGCTCTATACTGTATGCAGTATTACAGTTGGTATGGGGGAAAAAATCAAGTCAGTGGTCAGAGCATGAGCAAAAATTTACTTTATTGAAGGCATGCAGCAATAAACACAGCTCGAGTAAGTGCTACTTACACATATTTATTTATAGATTAAGATGACGCTAAGTCATTTTTTCAGTATACCGTATATACTCGAGTATAAACCGACCGAGTATAAAACCGAGGTACCCAATTTCAGCTAAAATCCTAATAAAAGTTGTTGACTCAAGTTAAACCTAGGGTAGAAACTTGGCATTCAAGATGTTTGGAAACTTCAACTCCCAGCTAATAAAGCATGCTGGGAGTTGTAGTTCCCAAACATCTGAATGCCACCCTCACTTGGCATTCAAGATGTTTTGGGAACTACAACTCCCAGCATGCTTTATTAGCTGGGAGTTGTAGTTTCCAAACATCTTGAATGCCAAGTGAGGGTGGCATTCAAGATGTTTGGAAACTACAACTCCCAGCTATAAAGCATGCTGGGAGTTGTAGTTCCCACCATCTTGAATGCCCCCCTTACCCTCCCACCCAGTTCAGTTTGTACCTGTCCTCTCTCTGTGGTCTCTTCTCCCTGTGGGCTCGTGTCTCTTCTCCCTGTGGGCTCTCCTCCATCCTTCCTGGCAGGTACGGTGCGGTATCCTGAGCATTCCGGCAGCCGTGCGATCTTACTGTGCACTGGCGCGCCGGCTGACGTCACTGCCCGCGCCGGGCTTGGCGCCGGGCAGTGACGTCAGGCCGCGCGCCATACACAGAAAATCGTCGGCTGCCGGAATGCTCAGGTAAGCTGGTGACTCGAGTAAAACCGAGTCCGAGTTTCAGGCTGATTTTTCAGCCTGAAAAACTCGGTTTATACTCGAGTATATACGGTACATACACTTTAAGCTAACTGTCTGTGTTTTGTATTCAACAATATCTGTTGAATCAATTAGATCAACTGGACTTGAAGTTTAGTTCTTCTATTAGTTCTTCTAAGAACTAAACTTCAAGTCTAGTTGATCTAATTGAATACAACTGATATACCATGACCTGGATGAATGAGAACCTTCACAAGCATGTAGTCAACAATGATCTAACAAGTTTTTTTTTATTACATTGTTATTTCACTCAAGTTACAGATTAAAATAAATATCATACTGTATATTGGGCTCTAACTTTAGTTAAGTGGCTAAGCTGAGCATTTGCTAATTAGCTGAGCTAATTATTAGAATAACTCAGGGATGTGTAACCATTAGCTTTTCAGATGTTTAAAACCAACAATTCCCTGCATTCCCCTCCAAGCACTCTGTAACATATGATGATTATTCCAATTAAATAAAACAAGAACAAAAAAAGACAACAAACAACAGAGAACACAGAATGAAAAAAATATACCTAGTTCCAATAAATAGCTTTTCTTCCTTGAGGTACTGCCACCACTTCTCTGGCATCACAAGGTGGCATAGCAAAACTGCTCTGAATCTCACATCCTACCTTGGCATGAAGGATTTCCTTCTTTCATTATTTCAACTCCAAGAATCAATTGCAAAATACAATGCCCTAAGCAGTCTCAAACCAATAATTCAACTCCATGTATCACATCCCTTCATTAATATAATCTCCTTTGTTTTACTGTCTCTATATTTCCCTGTAGTGATTTACCGTATATACTATACTCTATTATACAACCAAGGTTTTTATTTTTCAAATGACCCAGAAAAGGTAACCTCGGCTTATACTCGGCCTATGCTGCCTCAAATTGTAAGGAACTGGACATAAGGAGCAGGCAGAAGAATGGCGCGATCAGGTCGCCTCTGTATTTCCGTCTCAAAAAAACTTTTCCCTATCAACAGTTTTCCTAACAAACTTCTATAATTTAGTGTAGATCTCTACTGGTTGCGTGTTTAAGTTTTACAATTAATTTTTTTACATTTTTTTTTATTTATTCAGTCCAATTCTTTTTATTGGTTTGAGCACAAAAAAAAGGTTTTCTGAGTAATGTTTAAACCGTTAAAGTGTCAGACATTTCTAAATATGCTTTTGGGTTGCACCCATGGGAGATTATAGAGCAACAAATTAGACACATGGTAGTTTGCAATTTTATAGTTAGATAGGGGATTGTTTAATGGTTCAGCATAATGAAAGGAGGAAGACTAACTGTATATACTGTATATGGTGTGCATTCTTTCATAAGTGATGCATCACAATGACATCATGTTGTCGCACCTGTACCCTGGAGTTGCCACCTTGGAGAGGTGGAACACGGGTAAGGTAAGTATCGCTCCTTTCATGCAATGACATAGGGGCATATTTATAAAGGTTCGTTAACTTTTCGCGGCCGTTTTCGCGGCCATTAACGCATAAATCGCGTTTACCGCGATTTATAAAGGCCCGAAAACGGCCGCGAAAAGTTAACGAAGCGTTAACCTTTCGCGCCGATACTTACCTATTACCGCCCGCTCTATTTATAAAGCGGCGGTACTGGTTTCGTCGGCTAGTATCGGCTGTTTTACTTCGCCACCTTGAAGGAGGCGAGTCAGCCGATTAACCTCCCGCGGCGGGGATGGCAGGCAACCCGCGGCGGGTGGTCGCACCCGCCCCGGGAGACACGCCCACCCCGCCCACACCCCCCCGCGGCGGCAGCGGCGACCACCCCGCCCCGCCACTCCACACGCCCCTCCAACCCGTTCCCCGTTCGCGGCAATCTCAACGGGAGGCTAGAAGGGGCGGCCGGAAGGGGCCGCAGCATGGTCGCGACCACCCGCCGCGCACCCCCTCCCGGCAACCCCTCCAAGCCCCCCGCCCCGCCGCTCCCGGGGAGGGGACGGAGCCGCTGGGGGGTGGGGGCTCTCCTCCAGCGGGGCCCTGAGAAGGGCCTTTTGGGGCTTAGGGGGTCCCGCAGCCAAACCGGGACCCCCCTCCCCGGCCCTTATAGGGCCCTTGCGGCACTGACAGTGCTTTGCGGGGTCCCGCAGCTGAAACCGGGACCCCCCAGTGCGGCTCTTAAAGAGCCCTTGGGCGACGTCTTCTTTCTTCCAGTCCCGGCGACACAGCTCCACCGAGGCGCCGACCCCGAGAACCCACCCTGCGGCCGCCAGGGGTACCCCCGGCGGGCGCCGGCGACCTCAACGAGGCCGATGTTGCCGGCGTCTTGATCCGACGCGACGTCTTCGGGCTGGCGACACCAACCCCACTCAGGTCCCCGATGCCAGCAGACTCACTGCGGCCGCCAGTGAGCCCGCTGGCACCGCCGGCCTCAGCGGAGCCGATGTTGCCAGCCGCTTCTTTCTTCAGCCATCTACTGCGATGGCATCTGAGTTCCGCGGCGGAAAGCTCCTCTTTATATAGGTTTGCAGAAATCCATAATCCGTTTCTGATTGGTCAATTTTTAATACTTGCTTTACATTAACCAATCAATTTCAGAACTTTCCAGAAATGTGCGATGTGCGGCGGTAATTTTTTTGCGCTAACATCGTTCCTTTATAAATATGCCCCATAATGTTACTATTAACACTTGCACGTGTGGATACAATAATTTGCTCTATGAAAGAAGCAAATCAATTTAAATTAATTTTATTCTATTTGGCAATGTTTTTTAAAAGTTGAATAAATGTCAATGTTATGTAAAAATCATGGATGCCATTCACATTAAAAATGCATGTACACATAAATATGTACACGTAATATTCTAATAAATTCCAGTGATCTGGTTGTTTAAACTACCACTTACTCAGTGGCGTAACTGCAGTCCCCACAACGGAAAGGGGGGTTCTAGGGCTAAGATCTCATATTAGTACCGCAATCAGTAGTTTAAAACAGATAGAATGCATACGATTTAAATTACTGCTGGTCCGGTACTGGTGTATTAAACTGCGATCATGCACTCCTTTAACTATGTACACACGTTCAGCTGTTTAAAAAACTGTTGATCTCGGTTCTAGTAGGAAGACTGGTAGAAGAGGGGTGTGTGTCAGGTGCCTGGCTCAATACCCCCCCCGCAATATTAGAGGTTGGATCCCTGACCCATGCAGGGAAGGGGATGCTTTTGGTGCTATAACTGCAATGTGTATAATGCCCTAATAACAAGGGATACTTTTTGCACCCATATTTTTGATCTTTAGATACTATAATTATAACATTAAAATCATTGTGTGTATATGTTGAAATGCTCCTGTTGGCTGGTTTACATTGGTAAGACGATTGTCCTTTAAAAAAAAAAGATTTCAACAGCACAAAAGTGATAATTAAGCTACTCTTGAAGAACCTGAGAGGAAATTAAAATACAACTCAGATGTACCACTTGTAGCTTATTATTTCTGTATGATGAAACACCATGTTTCTGATTTACGGTATTAAAAGAAGAGTACTGTGATACTTTTAATGAACTGCTCTGACCTGAGGAAGAGGGTGATCCCTCGAAAGCTTGTCTACTAAAATAAACTGTTAGTCCATTAAAAGTATCACAGTACTCTACTTTTTACTACATATATTGGACTGATACAGCATTTTTTAATGTTTACTCTGTTTTTACGGGACATGGTTATTGATATATACCTCCCTTACAAGGGGTGGTGACAAGAGACTGTGCTACTACAAAGGGAATCATTTTGGATTTTTTTGCACGTTCATTGTAAAGACAGTCGAGACCTTAAGGGGAAGCGTGTTAATCACTGTTAAGTTCTGTCTTCCCTTCCTGCTCATGTCTAAATAATGGAAGAACAGGAGGAAAGCAAATCTCTTTACCACCTATTCTTGAAACTATAGAGGCAAAATTACAATTTTTAGCCTTACACACCCCACCCAACTCTTTTGCACCAATATTGTAGGGTTAGCTCGGTTTAAGTCTAAAATTGCAGAGGCTTTACATATTTGAATTACATTCATTATATTATCATAATTACACAATTTAATTAATTAAATAAATCAACACAGAAGATAGCTATAAACCTCCCACCTGCAATCACAGTGACCCACGGACCCCCACCGGTGGGGGGGCATTGTAACGAAGCTGGAGCGGCCGACTAGTTTGGGGTGCCTGGTTAGGATCGGGGAGGAGCGGGAAATGGGTGATGGAGGTATTAAAAGCCCCCGGCGGGACGTTTTTAGGCATTGCCACTTAGCAAAGAGCTAGGGCCCTATGTTAAATCAGGGCACCTATTCTTCTCATATAGCATCTCCCTGTCACTTTTACTTGCTGTGTTAGAACTGCTCTCCTTGTTCTGCTGTAATTTGTAATATTTTAGTGAATAGAGAGTCTGAACTCAGCTCAATCTACTTGAATACAATGTTCACAATGAACTGAAGGAAGGAGGGGGAGGATGAGCTCAGCTAAAAGACTGAGGAGAACAGTTTCTGGCAAGTGAAAGCTGCTGCAGCCATGAAATCCCTATCCCTGATTTTCTTATTTCCATCCAACTCTCCAATTAGAACTCAGGTGAGGAGTGAACAATTCAATGGAGAAGACATGGAAGCAGGTACATACTGTATATCATGTCAATGCTGGCAGCTGAAAGGGTTAGGTAATATACTCTGCTGGCATGAAAGTGTTAAAGGCAATAACCCTGGCAAAGGTGCTGGCCGAGGGTTAAGGACATATCCTGGGAAAGTGCTGCACTGAAGGGTTAATTTAATACTCTGGGAAGTGCTGGCACTTAATAGGAAGTCTGGTGGCCTGAATGGTTAATGTTAATATTCTGCTGGCACTGAAAGAGGTAATGGCAATATTTTGGGGGAAGTTTGCTGGCACTGAAGTTTTAATAGCAATACTCTGGAAAAGTGCTGAAACTGAAAGTGTTAATGAATCCAATACTATAGAGGGCTAAGCCACACCTACTGCACTTTTAAGCGCATGGGATTGCGATCCGATCACGCTAGGGCACCAAGATGGCTAGAAACAGCCCTGCCCCCAGGCTAAATCCGAGGCCACCATTTTGTAGCCCAATGGCTTTTCAGGGTTCCATGGTTAGTCATGTCATCTGGTGTGCAATTTTCCTTAATTTAGTTAACACTTCTGTCCATTTATTATTTTCTCTGCCTCTAGGCTGATGTGCTGCATTGTTATCTCTTGTTTTCTTTTACTGATAGGACGTTATCCTGGGCTCTTCAGGTGAAACTGTCACTGCTTGGCGGGTCCCAGTCAGTTGGGAGGATGGTATTTGGTCCTGGTCTAACCCCAAGGTGGGTAGTCAGAAGGTGATGGTGGGCAAAATTTTAAGTAAGTGCAATATCTAGCGAACAAGAGTGAGCAGTTCCGCAGGATTAATTATGTCCTTAATTAGGTGATTAGTCAGCTGACAGGGCTGACTACCAAGGTTCAGAGTATTGTATACTATTGTTCTGGATAAGTGTTGCTATAAAAATAATGTTACTAGCAGTGTTGTTTTTTCTGTATGTTGTTGTCCTAATGAGACGAACTGAGTGTCGTCAAACTAAAGTATATGTTTGGAATTAAGAAACCAGTGTGCCCGGGAATTATCTATATATAGTTCTGCTTTATTAATAAAAGGAATTATGATTTTCTTTTTTTGTACAAGCTATTGAAAGTCCTTTACAATTAGCAAGGGATGCAGCAGTATCTCATAACAGCCATTAAAATATCACCTATCAATAGTTAAATAGGAGGCATGCAGCAAACACTAAATTGAGCGTCTGCAAGAACAAAATGTGCATTAGGCTTACTAATTAAGACAAATCCTTTGAAATATTTATTTCTTTTAGTATTATTAGCAATGCCTGTTGTCATGTCACTTCCTGTTCCTTGTATATTTAAATGACTACTTGGCCTTTAAATTAACCAATCTGACTTTCTAGCCACTATGTTGTTTCCTATAAATTCTGTGAAATCTACTTGACTAGGACAGGCTGCTAGAAAGCTTAGGGATGCGGGGCCAAAAGGAGCAAAAAGCCCTCCACTGAGCATAAAAAATGGAGAAACACCTTTTATAACAGAAGGCATCTTGCAGTCTCATGCTATATGAATTGCATTGCCCACAAAACCTAAGAAACAAGAAGTAATTTCTTACTCCCAGATTCCCCAGAGTTAGGGCGCAGCAGCAGTGAGTTACTCACCAAACAGACTGTTTGAAAGAGGAAACTTTCCTAATCAGGAGTTTAAGTTACCTTGCTTGAGAAAGTCTGTTATTCCTACACAGTGAAAACTGCTTGGCTATTCCGATTGGTGGAAGTTACTTAGTAGGAAGGATGAGCTAGTAGGGTTACTTCTGTGAAAGAGCAGCTGTACACATGAATGGACACAAAGGGCATGTTGATAAGGGGCAGAGAAGCAACATTTTACAGGGATTTTTAGCCCTGCTCACTGCTTTACAGCCAACTTTATCCATCAGTTACTCTAAAATGCAGGCTCAGATTGCAGCAAGGAAAGAGCATTGAACAGGAAAAAAAGCAGCCAAAAACAAATTAAAATATAATTTTTTGGGGTGGACATGCCCTTTAAAGTGTATAGATAGTATAAGTATCGTACCTTCTGTACCTTCTGTTCCCTTTGACACATTTGAGTTGGAATTGATCTTAAATTTTTTTTTTTTAAATGTTTCAAATGTGTCGCTCTCGCTCTCTTATAAACTTGTATGCTGATCGACCTAATGATGAACCTAGGAACCATTACAACTACACTCTAACCCAGTCTAACTGACTAATAATCATCTAAAAGCCGTGTGTATAAAAAATAATTCAACAAGTGCCCCACGTGGATATCACGGGTGAAAATCAGTGTCACCACAGAGGAGACATACTAATTTAAACAAGGAGGAAAATAATAGCCCTCAAAGGCAAGGTTATAATAATTCGCACACAGTCAGTACAAGGGTTTGTGATGTGTTTTATCTCAACTTTGATATCGGATAAAATGGATAATGCTTATAACCGCCAACTATCAAATACTTGAATAAACTGAGGATATGATACAATAGCTGTTTTAATGGGTACTATTGACAACGAGTTGGTGATTATTTACTTCAGAAACATCCTATATGCCTATTTTATACACTCTTGCCCAGATTCACAAGGGCTCTCCAAAACCGTCCAGGTGCGAGTATGTGGTCCTAAGAAATGTCTTTACTGGTGGGCAATAACTAGAATTTATATTGCACCCATTGTGCAGAAGGCACTACATACTGTATATTAAAGAAACCATGCATTCTTTCTTTATTCTGAGCTGAAATACCAGTAAGTGGGGAATCTCCTCATACAAAGGATGTAAACATTTTATATATTGTGATCCACATGAAAGGGGATTGAAACAGTCAAAATGGCCATTGAATGGAACACTATGGTAGCCCACGGCTAAGGGATTTTCATTTGAATTATTGAGAATGACATTATATAACAATTATTTCATTTTGAAAGGTCTTTTTATTTACTGAGCTTAGGTACACCATGCGTGCGCCATGGCCCTTGTAAGATCAAACAAAAGAACTATACGAAAATATTTGGTTTACAGATGTTACCAATAATGTCCCCTTCATCAAGTGTCACCTAACATTGTGACGTTGTGATCCCCGAAACGTTGTATTTTTTATGGATTTAATAAAAGACATTGATTTCACCTAAAAGTGCCCCTTGCAAATATTTGTGCTATAGCTGTGGGTCGGGGTAGAGGACCTGACTGGGGAGCACCTTGGAAACTACTGGCTAGTAGCAAAAAGGAGAGTGCCTAGCCCGAAATCTACATATAAAACAGACAGAAACACTTTTAGAAACGAGAGTAAATTCTTAGCTTGTGCCTCCATAGTCAAAATTTTATATACTGCACTAGAACATGCAATCGAGGGAACAGATTAACATAAGGATTTGAAAAAACAGATGAGAAAATTTTGTGTGTTCCACTGGTTTTAATGTTTTATAAAATCACTAATGCAGTTAAAGACAATTGGCAATATCCTAAATTCTGATGACAAACATTTAACATATACATCCTACTTTAGGGTTTAGATGGGGTAAGCCTAAGGGATATTGGTAAAAAAACAATCTTTGTATGAGTTATACCTCCGCCCTTCCATGGCTAGATAAATGAAAGAATGACAGTTTTAGCAGCCATAAATGTTTATCATGTAGATATATGACCACTGCATCTTCTTTTGTACATCCTCACAATAGTAAGAGATTAACACGCAATCATGGTCCCTTTCGAATTACCTTATGTCCACAAAACTGATCTGACTTTTCGTTACAGACTGGAGATGGGAAAACCCTTAAACCTGTGCAAAACATTTTTTAGAAGCATGCCACCCACTTTCTGCTTCCGTCATATGACCTTGATCACGTCCCCCAGCTTAATAGGGTAGGGGACAGATCAAAGATATTGTTAAAGAAAGAACTGTACTGGATAAAAAACGTAGATACAGTTAGTCCTAAGGGACATACCGAACATTGTTCTTTCAGATTTTTTTTCAGGAACATTGAATCCATATCTTGCAGTTTAATCATGTTGTGCCTTAATCATGCTGTTCCTTTTATTCAGCTATTACTGAGCTATGATTTAACTATCTGGATTGAGAAATATCCCTAGATCAGTAATTATAAGATGTAAATCCCAATGGAGAATTAAATAATGTGTGATCATGATTGGTTGCTTTTGATTATTTGATATATTTTGATATTCACCATATCTTTGAAGACTTTTACATTTATTAAGCTTTTATGCATAAAGTCACTTTAATATTTACTGCATTCACCTTGTCACTTTATTTATTTATTTGTATAAAAAGTTATGGTACCGCTAGTATACTATATATTGTATTGTCTGCACTTTAATATATACATGGTTCAATGGCTTTTCCTACCCCTCAAATATGGATGTTTTTAACGTGTTAACAGAAATAGTGTAACGGAAATGATGCACTGAATGTTTTTAAATTTTGATGCACTTTGCTTTTCACTTAACACTTGGCTTGATAAAGCACTGGAATAAATTTAACTTGGCCAATAAGGCAATTTTGTTCACTAATCCCTTTGTGTGCACTGGAATTCATGACATTTGTATATATAAACAATTTTTATTGCAATGTTAGATATAATCACATCATATAACCTGTCAATATGTAATGTTTTGAGAACTTAGTTTCATTTCTCAAGCTCGACAGGTAAAAAAGTCATAGATTAATTACTAAGCTGTAGTCTTAATAAAGCCTTGAACAGGAAGTAACTAAGCACTAGCTCCTCCTCTTAAAGGGACATATTGTATTCATATGTCAAAGAGGATATTCGAGAGGTCTCATGGCCCAGAGACAATAATGAGCTGTATAATATATAATAATAATGCATGTGGACAGATCTATTTACAGAAAGAATAAAGGTCATAGTCTTTACTAAGTGAAAAGACTCTAAGCCTTGATCCATTTAACTTTACAGCCTTTACTTCTACTACCACCTACCCCTCTATGTGGTGTGGACACAGTCTCTAGAACCATACACTTGAGTATCTGAGAGTCAATACAATGTTCAGAAACAGATAAGTTACCATTTTTGTGTATAGAGTATCTATGCTGTGAAAACGAGATTTTACTCAAAGAGTGCTATGAAGGCGTTAGCATAGAAGGGTGTGCAACATTGGACCCCCATCACAGTCCCATGCAACTGGCACATTGCTACCTAATGAAAAAAATGGGATGTAAAATTCTGTAATTATGTAATAGTAGGTGTCAAATTGTTACACCCTAGCACTTAACAAACATTTAACCTGAATGTTGTTTTACCTGTGACAACTGGTGCCATATATGTTTTTATGTCCATGGTGGACTATTGTACAGTATGTCGAGAACGACTCAAAAAGTAAAATATGCTTTTCACAGCATAGATCCCCCCTAACAAAAAAATTAACTACCTGTTTCTAAACATTGTATAGACTTCTCACATACTTTTCCAGTGCGTAAGTATAGAAATGCAAAAGTTTGCTAATCATAATTAACGTAAAAAGGTTAGAAGTTAGGACCTTCCATACTGGGATACCTTAACTGGATGGAAGGCTTTTCATTCATGTGATCACAGTAATGTATACTAACCCCTTCGTTTATAATGTTGCCGTGTGCAGATATATATATTGTAAGGGACCCAGAATGTGCATTGTTATCTTTCCTTTGTATAAATGTTTGACCAGATCAGTGCACTGCCGCAAAATTGTATATACTATGGATTATGGATTAATCCTGAATTCATTAAATAAATATAATTGTACATTTATAAATTGTAAATTGTAATTTAGCACCCACAGTAAGGAAACCTAGTCGCTAATCCATTAATGAGATTAATGTACCGTAAGACTTGTTTACTTATCTTAACCTTAACTTTTAGTGTGGTTTCACCACAATAAATTAGGTGACAGGGGCAATATGATGGCATATATGCTGAACTTGGGGTCACAATTAAACACACCTATTAGTTTAAATCTCTTCTCTTGTACCTGGATGTACAATACGGGGGCTTTCAACACCAGTCTACAGTGTATGCATTTAGGCAGGGGGTACATCCTCTTTTTTTTTGTCTCTAACCACACAGTTGTTATGGATTTATTTTCTACCATGGGTTTGTTATGGTGATCATAGAACCTATATGATTATATGTTGGTGTTAAATTTAGGAGTCATTATGTAATCAATTAATAGAGCATGGAATGTAAGTTTTTATATTTGCATTTCCAATCAATACACGAAGTACTCTTATTCTGCTCTGACCTGATGAAGAGGGTATGCACTCAAAAGCTTGTCAATGTATAAAACTGTTAGTCCTTAGAAAAAGTATCACAGTTACTCTATTTTTAAATATCTATATAATGGACTAATACGGCGCTACAATCATTTTCGCACTCAATAATTTTACTCATTGTTACCATTCTCCTGAAAGTTTGATGTAAACAAGCAAATCCTGTGACAACAATACTAAATTATTCAAGCAGGAAAAATCATGGTGCTGCTGTAAACATGTGCTGTGATAGAGCAGCTAAATATCACTTCTGCTTGGTTTACTTTCTATGATGGAACTCTTGCTGATCAAAATAATGATTGCTTAGTAAATACCAGCTAAGCCATCAGCCCTTGACAGCGTTTCTTGTTATTTCAAAGGATATGTGTTCCTCAGGGGCGCTGCAGATAACTAATCAAGGACATTTCACACAGAGCAGGATGTGTCACTATGGTGTTTGCTGGTGATAAACATGATAAACGTACATAATTTCACTTATTTGTGCACGTCTTTAATTAGAAAATAAGTGACAGGGATAAAAAAGAAATATTCCTTTACAGCTACCAAAAGTATATGTATATTGATTAATTAAAGGAAGATTCTCCAACAGATATACAATTAGAGGAATGTTAATATTTAATCTTGAAGGAGCATTCTCACTCAAAATAATTTATTTGAGAAAACCCCAAACATCTACCGAGTAATGACGCCCTGGAAGCCATTTTGTCTAAATTTAACACTTAAAGGTCACTATAACTGAAAAAATGACTTTGCCTCATCTAATCTAGAATTGAATACATGTGAGTAGCACTTACTCTGATTTGCGTGTGTTTGCTGCTGCCTTCAATCCAGCACACATTTGTTTAGGAGCAGTTTCCCTTGATTTATTTTTAGGTGAATTTTTTTGTATTGACTGAATGTTTAATCCTATTATTTTTAAATTGGCTTGAAATGATGTTTGACAAAGCAGTTCATTTCAGTTCGTAAAGAGTTAATTATCTGCAAATCTAAAGTGTGTTTTACTAGGCAATTCAATAAACTTGTGTAATTAGAATCACATCCACCCCACCCTCCAGCAAACAGACAATATGGCCCTCCAAAACCGGATAGTAAGAGTGACAGTTGAAAACTGATTGAAATTTTTGTCAGGAAAGCCCATACTCATAAGAAACAATTGGTAAATTTTCATCATGGAACGACAGATTTACCATTTATGTTCATATGAATGGCCACCTTTACCATGATTTTGAGGGGAAGTGGGGGTTTCGAAAATTTGCTGATCTTGTAGAACTTTCGGTAAACAAAGAGCGAAACAATGCAGAAATTTAAAAAAAGTGAGTACACCCCTAACTGAAAATGCCAGATGCCATTTTTCCCCTGTCCCGGTGATATGTGACATGGTCTCAGGTGTAAAGGGGGGAAGATGTGTTAAATTGTGGTGTTATCACTCTCACACTGGTCACTAAAGTTTAAAAAATAACTTAATAATAGTGATAAAACTCTGAGGATCTAAAAAAAAAAAAAAAGAATTGTTGCTCTACTAAAGATGGCATAAGCTGTAAGAAGATTGCCAACAACCCTAAACTGAGCTGCAGCACGTTGGCCAAGACCATGCAGCGCTTAACAGTACAGGTTCCACTTAGAATAGGCCTTGCCATTGACGACCAAAGAAGTTGAGTGCACATGCTCAATGTCATTTCCATAGTTGTCTTTTGTAAATAGACTATAAGACTTATATAATGACCCCAAATACACCTCCAAGACTCCCGCTGCCTTGCTAAGAAACTGAGGGTAAAGGTGCTGGACTGGCCAAGCATGTCTCCAGCATAAACCCTATTAAGCATCTGTTGGGGATGCCCGTGCTGGAAAATAATGGTGGCCATACAAAATATATTGACATAAATATGCACAATTTGGACATAAAAAATGTTTATGCGTTAATGGCTGTGTGTTGAGTTTTTGAGGGGACAGCAAATGTTACATTACATTCACACGGAATACTTTACATTGTATTAAAGTGTCATATCTTCAATATTGTACCATGAAAAGATATCAATAAATTTAACAGAATTTCTACACTTTTTTGTGAGAATACAGTAACTATATATTTTACATTTCCACAAAGATCCAAAAAGGGAAACTTAAGGGCATAGCTGATAGGAAATAAGTTAAACGGTACGTAAATCTGTTCTAAAGCAAATGCAGTTGCAGCTGAATTTAATTTGCATCAGTCTTTTGGTAAGCGCTATGATGCTTAATTTAATGGAACACAGAAGACATTTACTTGGATGGATCAGTGACAAGCAACAAGCCTCACTTTTTTTTTCCAGGAAGTTCTTGAGTGTCAAAAATATTCTGAGTCTAATACTCTGTGTACTTTGAAGTTTTGCACAGATTAAATAGAAGGACATTTGTGTTTAAAGTTGTTCTACAGCCAAAAAACTGATAGCAGATATGATAAATATCTGCTGTTTCTGCATATATGCTGTCATTCTTAAATTGCTTAGAGCCTTAAAATAATACATATACAAACCCGATTAAGCTCACATTAACTACTGGCTAGAACTAGCTAAATAATGTAATCATGTCTTGAAGTAAGTTCACATTAGCACAAAGCACAGTTGTTTTATTAGTACCTGTTATTTTTAAATTATAAATAGATCCAGGCATCGTTACTTATTGATTATGGGGGGGAGGGTGCATCTCCACCCTAAAGCTAAACTTTTATACAGGGAAGTTGCAATGGACCGACCAGCAGCCTGCATCTGTGATTGCTGAGAGCACCACAGACGCTTTGCCATCAATGGGAAGTTGCAGGAACGTTGGGAGGAATAACCAATGGAAATCCAACACTGAATGTATCAAATGTCTATATAGTGTTTAACCAAAACATCTT
Organism: Hymenochirus boettgeri; assembly: GCA_019447015.1. Lineage (NCBI taxonomy): Eukaryota > Metazoa > Chordata > Amphibia > Anura > Pipidae > Hymenochirus > Hymenochirus boettgeri. The sequence continues at coordinate 67,099,970 of CM033474.1, read as the reverse complement.
AATTCCAGCAAAGTCTGTGTCAACTGTGTAATGGACCATATTATTAATATAAAGAAATATTTCAATGGAACTCCTCCTGGCTGAGTTCTGAATCTATATAAAGGTACAAGGACACAGACTGAGTTATACAGGGAACTCTGGGTACCACTCATGTATTATAAGGGATAATGTATCCCCTACTGTAAATTATAAGGATATTAGATGTCACTGAGGAGTTCTGTGTCCATATAAAGGTACAAGGACACAGACTGAGTTATACAGGGAACTCTGGGTACCACTCATGTATTATAAGGGATAATGTATCCCCTACTGTAAATTATAAGGATATTACAAGTCACTGAGGAGTTCTGTGTCCATATAAAGGTACAAGGACACAGACTAAGTTATACAGGGAACTCTGGGTACCATTCATGTATTTTAAGGGATAATGTATCCCCTACTGTAAATTATAAGGATATTAGAAGTCACTGAGGAGTTCTGTGTCTATATAAAGGTACAAGGACACAGACTGAGTTATACAGGGAACTCTGGGCACCACTCATGCCTTAAACCTTTCTCTCTTCTGGCTCCCGTCCTCTGGAATTCTATTCCCCTTTCTCTATGTCAAGAAACCTCAATAAACAAGTTTAAATCTAACCTCTCATCCTATCTCTCCAAACACAGCACAACATAGGACTGGTGATACTGCACCAGTTATTACTTTAGCACTATCACTCTTTCCTATGTATCTGTATGTTACCCACCTAATTAGATTGTAAGCTCTACGGGGCAGGGAGCTCTTTCCTCATGTTACATGTTTCAAGCTCTTGTATATTTCATGATGCTCATACTTATTTATATATTTACGAGAATTAGACAAATCTGGTAGCACTCCTGGGTCTTAAGTCAAACAGTTTAAATTTATTTAGTGTAACACGCCAACATCAACGCGTTTCGGCCGCCATCTTGGCCGTCATCAGGATGTGATGTCACAACAAAGTTACGTGATTTAAAGTGCCAAAGTGAACCGCCCTCCTTCTACTTACTACCTGAACTATACCTCTGTGCTAGTGATGCGAACTCCTCCTCGTGCTACCGCTAGTCGCTGTCCACTTGAAAGTGCTGAACTCCTTTGTATATACGTGGGGGTATTACGGGCTGGAAACCCGTATAACACTATAAAAATTTTAAAACTACTAAAATTCCTAAAATACTAAAATACAGTGGACTATAATTATATATATTAAAAGTGCTAGAAATGTGTTTAGATGTGAACTAATGCTAAGTTCTAGAACTTAGCATTAGTTAGAGGATCTATACCGTATATACTTGAATATAAGTCGAGATTTTCAGGCTTTAAAATTAGCCTGAAAACCTAACCTCGGCTTATACTCGGGTCAAGTCCTATTTTAGATCCAAATGCTGCAATTGTGGATAGTAACCAGTAGGTGGCGCTGTGTTAAAAAAAAATCCTTCACCTGCATAGAAAGTTACAAGAGCCTTTACACTCCTTCCTGCTTCCTGTAGTCAGGCTGCTGACTAAAGCCTGAAAACAATACAGAATCCGAAGGCAAACAATAGATACCATCCTCCTGATTCTGTATTTGAATGGACAGTAATCCTATACAGTAACCCCCAATTCCTTGGCACTCCAGATGTTTGGAAACTACAACTCCCAGTATACTTTGGTTGCTGGGAGTTGTAATTTCTAAAAATCTGGAGTGGCAAGTTAAAAAAGAAAAATCCCCATGCCCAACTCTGAGAGCAAACATCACCATTGTTTTGTTTTAAAGGCACTCCAGATGTTTTGGAAACTACAACTCCTAGCATGCTTTGCCGGGAGTTGTAGTTTCTAAACATCTGTATTGGCAAGTTAAAAAAAAAAGTATTCCCAACTCTTTCCTCCATTGCAGCTAGACAAGGAATTGGCTGACTTCAGCTTCTTGTATTGCTGTATTGTGGTAGACTGGTATTCCTTCTCGTACAGTTCTTCTTAGAGGTAAAGGATTGCACAACACGCTCCCGACAGCCACGCCGGATACAGTCACCTGGGCTTAAGTGCTAAATCTGCGTCTTTCTATTTTAAGTTTGGCGCGGGCACAGCTGTGTGTGAGTTGCGCTCGCGCTGGAGGATTTTACGTTCGGGGCATGCACGGCACTGTGGGGGTTACGCTTGCGCTGGAGGATTTCACGTTCGGCGCGGGCACACAGCTGTGTGAGTTACGCTTGTGCATTTCCTTATCTGGAATGTATGGTCCGTTCAGTCATTCAGCAGTAAGAATTTAAAGTTATTAACTTATGAGAAATGAAGGAAAATGAATGGGAATGCAGCTACCGGTATGAAGTGCCGGTAGCTCCATTGCCATTCAATTTTACTTCGTTTTCCTGATGTGACCCAAGTATAAGGTTTTTAAACCTAAAAAACTCGGCTTATACCCGAGTATATACGGTAAACAAGATAACAGACTTTTTAAAAATTTCTGGTGATTTGGCTAAATTTTTTGGAGTAAACTGTCAAAAAAAATTCCTTTTCTTAAAAAAAAGTTACGTTTACACACAAAAATGTTATTGTTTCTAAAAGCTTTTATTCTCCAGAGAACAATGATACCAGACATGTATAGGTACCCCACACTTCCTGCTCAGACCCCCCCCCCCCCCAGTCTTTATTCAGTTAGATCAACTGGACTTGAAGTTTATTCTGGAGTTATTATTGCTAAAGGTAAAAAACCTAATTACAAGCAGCAGGATTATTTTGGTTTTCGAAATCAAATTATTTATAATTTAACATGATAATGGAATTGGTAAATTCAGAGCACAATGTGTTCCAGATCAATGCAAATTAGAGTAAATATTTTGAAGACCAATAAATGGTTCACAGTGATTAATGCTAAATCCAGGCACTTGTGAACTGGTTGACTCATCCCCTTGCTTAATATAGTTATTTATTTATTGCTCCATATAGCAAAGCTACTACTGTATATCTATGTAGTCTATATACCTATATACATGCATATTGGAAGATTGTTATGAAGAAAAACAACCTGCTTATGTGGCAGTCCTGAAACCTTAATTAAAGTTCCAGTAGACAGTAGAATATAATAATCTTTAAATAATCAAATGCTTTCACTTGGTCTGCTTGAGCAGTCAAATCACATAATAGGAAACTTTAAAATAAAGTAATAATTTTGGGAATATTAGGCACATTAATGGTTTAAGCATAAAAGATTTTTTTTTGTCTTAATGGAAAAAGGCTTTTTGTTAAGTCTGCCAGGCTTGCGAGAATATAAGTAAGGATTCTTGCAGACCACAGCAGTTTTTATTTTACCACAAAGCCTAATGCCTATTAGCATCACAGAACTATTTTAAGATTTGCAGAATATCCTGTTCCTGTTAACAAGAAAGATGGGAATCCTAATATCTTTTGATAGAAGAAAACAAACACAGATGCATTCCTAATGTAATAATATAGTAAGAAAAACAACCCTTTTAAACTGGATTAAATGAATACTAACTCCTTATAAAAATAGAATCTGATCAGTGACTCTCTACGTTGCGTACCTAAACAAAATACTAAACAGTATAAACCTAAACAATACTAAATCTAAACAGCAGGGGCCTCCGCATGATTGGAGGCCGGGACCCTGACACACCATCCTTGCCAGCATGACAAAGATCTGCGTTTAGCTGTTTTTAAACAGCTGATCACACGAATGAAGTAAACATACACACAACCAGCTATTTACAAGACCAGAACCGAACCGGAAGTTTGGTTCCGGTCTTTTAAACAGCTGATCACACAGCTAATCGCAGACCTTTGGTGTGGACTCTCTTACCTCCCGGCCCCCCTGTGGTCACGTGGGTGGATGTAGTGGTAGTTTCTCCACTGCTAAACATTATACTATTACCATAAAGGAGAATTCCCACATAGGCTACAAACTGGTGAGTAAAACAATGTAGCACTTATCTTTCCATGAAATTCTCAACAAAATATACATAGTGTCGTCAGAAGTGTCGGAAGCAGGACCAGGCCTCCAGGCTGAAATATGGAAGTTTGAGGCAAAAATCAGTGAATCTGACATTTCAGCAGGAACAATCATGCCTGACGAAATGTACTGATATGTTCGGCCCCATTGATCGAAATACTGAAATATCGATTGGTGTCAGGGTTCAGGCATTATTCTCCACATTGTGCCACATAGGAAACTAATGTATAAACTGAGGTCTGTTGGCATAGAAAAAAAAATTGTACATGAATAAAAAATTGGTTGTTGGATCGCAAACAGAGAGTAGTGGTCAATAGAGTTACATCCATATAGGCCTCAGGGTTCTGTACTGGGGACATTTCTTTTTAATCTGTTCATAAATGACTTAGACAGTGGCTTTGAGAGCAAGGTCTCTGTTTGCTGATGACACAAAACTATTCAAAGCATTGGAAACTTCAAACCATGCGCAATTAATACAAGTAGCCCAAGATAAATTATCAAAATGGGCAGCAGAGTGGCTGAAGAGATTTCATGTTGATAAATGTAAGGTGATGCATTTTTAACAATCCTTGTGCCAACTACATCATAAATGGCTCTGTGCTAATGGAATCCCTATTGGAAAAAGATTTAGGGGTTCTAGTAGATATAATATAGTATTTGAGGTTGAATAAAGTACATACGTACATACATACGTACATCCACTCCAACCTACTCAGCTATACCCACATTTCCTGCCTACTATAACTGTTACTTCCAAAGGTAAATTTCAGCCCAGGTGTCACCCACTTATCTGAACCAGTGGCTGGGTGCAATGCCCCTGAAGATATTAAGAGCCTGTGTTCCACTTCCTTTATGTAAAGGTTTGCCATGATGATGTGATGTGGGTGAAACTGGAGATCCCACAGCACATCCATGTTTTTGTTTAAAGGGTATCTCCACTCGTTTTTTCAACTTTTGGTAATCCAGTTCTATTGAAGAACGGGAGGTAAAGGAGCTGTGCCTTACCTTCCGTTCTTCAATAGAACACACAGGAGACTGGTACAAGCTAAGAAACTTACCCGCTCGCTCACTCCCCGTCGCGTAGTCTGACAGGTCCCGACGGACCTTGTCTTCTATGCGCATGCGCGATCTATGCGCATAGAAACAAGGTCCGTCGGGACCTATATTTAAAACAGATGGTATTCAGGCATAAGTCCAGTATGAAGCACACCTTTTCTTGGTTAGGTTCTGTTCTGCTGGGTTTTATCTTGGCACAGCCATTTCTCATCATTTAAACAACCTCTGTGATGGGCATACAGGAAGGATATTACATTACAACACTATAATTGCATAATCTGCAGCGAGTACTACATCTTGAATTTTTTTGAAAAATCCTGGGAGTTCCAACCAAGGGTTCTAGGATGTTGGCTAGGTATTTTGCCACATTGTATGTAACAATTGTGTCCATTAATACATGGATGTGCCTCACCAGGGGCAATATTTAAAAACTTGTGGTATCGCAAGTAAAAAAACTGGCTAAGGCTGCAGATACCTTAATGCGAAGTTCTGTGTCACTCTGTTGTACCTTATTATTGTGAATTGTGGCTTTTGTTGCCTTTCCTTGCTCTTATGGTGCTGAGATAGCTCTGCTTGCTTGGAGAAGTCACTCTTTCCTAGATGGCAACAGGTAGCTGTGAAGTCAAGTTCTGTTCTAGTTGACTGATGTTGTGTCTTAAACTGTTAAATGTGTCTGTTGCACACATTTATGGAGCTGTATTTGAGCCATTGGCAGCCTCTTTGTGGCTCTGATGCCTTTTACTGTGGAATCCAGACATATGCTGCATTGTACCAGCTTTTTTTGCCTATATCTGTGGTTGAAGCTCAGGCGCATTCTGGAGTCTGTCAAATTCCTTAAGTCCTTTCGTCTTTTTGTATTGTATTTGATATTGACAACAGCTTTTTGTACAAGTCATTTTGAATGGAGCAAGCCAGTCGGATGACTAGCGAAACGTCTTCAAGAACTAAACATCGAGACCAGTCAATGTAACTGAATGTCACAGATTTAACATGACCTGGATGGATGAAAAACTTCACAAGCAACACAGATCTATTTATTAAGTTTATATTAATATAAAGAGTTTTCCTAATACACCAAGACATTCTACATTTAAGCCTGTATGAATGGATTGATTAATTCTTAAAACACTGCCTTGAGATATGAATAAACCCCTGGTATAAAACTGTCAATCTACCTTCACTTATAAACAGCCCTTCCTGTGGCTAGGATCAGAACATATATATTACATATCTATTTCGTTCTTTTTTTTTCTATTTGCACATTTCACTGCAAGTCACTTAGTAAATTTGTTGTTGTGCTGTGCCGATGGGATCTCTGCACAACACAGTGTAATTTAACAGACATGTATCTTTCACTTAAAACTGTACCCCAGAAAGCAGCTGTAGTTGTTAGATGATTCTCTGTGGACCCTTGAGAGAGACTTGGTTTGTATTTTATTATTGATATAGCAGCAGTGAAAATCTCACCTGACATAAAGTGGGTACATACAGCAACAACTTGTCAAAGATGACAGAATCTGCAAGATTTTGTCTGTCACCCTTGGCATATGGGTGAGTATATATATTAAGTATAGGGAGAATGTTCGTGACTGCCATACTCCCTAAGATCGCTAATGTGTGTACCCAGCATTAGACACATGTAAACTGTTCACCTTGGATACAACAGATTGCATTAATATGATTATATCAGGTCACTAGATGTGCATAGATAAACTGCAACTGGATCATGCAAATAATCATAACAACTGGATAACAATATGTTTGATTAAAATGCATTGGATGCAAAGAGTTAATAGATGGCTCAATGAGAGTGAAAATTAGATTAAAGGGTATATAAACTGGCAAATTTGTTTTTTTTAAATTGCCTATTAGAGTAAACTATAATTCATCCCAACCATAACTGTGTCATTTTTTTTGTTGATCCGCCCCCTATTTCTTTAGATATCCAATCTAAAACATCTTACATTTCAGCATTTCTGTAAGCAGTTTTGCTGAAGCTGGAATGGTTTGATAGTTGGTGTGCTCTATACTGTATGCAGTATTGACAGTTGGTATGGGGGAAAATAATCAAGTCAGTGGTCAGAGCATGAGCAAAAAATTTACTTTATTGAAGGCATGCAGCAATAAACACAGCTCAGAGTAAGTGCTACTTACACATATTTATTTATAGATTAAGATGACGCTAAGTCATTTTTTCAGTATACCGTATATACTCGAGTATAAACCGACCCGAGTATAAACCGAGGTACCCAATTTCAGCTAAAATCCTAATAAAAGTTGTTGACTCAAGTATAAACCTAGGGTAGAAACTTGGCATTCAAGATGTTTGGAAACTTCAACTCCCAGCTAATAAAGCATGCTGGGAGTTGTAGTTCCCAAACATCTTGAATGCCACCCTCACTTGGCATTCAAGATGTTTTGGGAACTACAACTCCCAGCATGCTTTATTAGCTGGGAGTTTAGTTTCCAAACATCTGAATGCCAAGTGAGGGTGGCATTCAAGATGTTTGGAAACTACAACTCCCAGCTAATAAAGCATGCTGGGGTTGTAGTTCCCAAACATCTTGAATGCCCCCTCTTACCCTCCCACCCAGTTCAGTTTGTACCTGTCTCTCTCCTGTGGTCTCTTCTCCCTGTGGGCTCGGTCTCTTCTCCCTGTGGGCTCTCCTCCATCCTTCCTGGCAGGTACGGTGCGGTATCCGGAGCATCCGGCAGCCGTGCGATCTTACTGTGCACTGGCGCGCCGGCTGACGTCACTGCCCGGCGCCGGGCTTGGCGCGGGCAGTGACGTCAGGCCGGCGCGCCAGTACACAAAAGATCGTCGGCTGCCGGAATGCTCAGGTAAGCTGGTGACTCGAGTAAACCGAGTCCGAGTTTTCAGGCTGTTTTCAGCCTGAAAAACTCGTTTTATACTCGAGTATATACGGTACATACACCTTTAAGCTAACTGTCTGTGTTTTGTAGTCAACAATATCTGTTAATTCAATTAGATCAACTGGACTTGAAGTTTAGTTCTTCTTTAGTTTCTTCTAAAACTAAACTTCAAGTCTAGTTGATCTAATTGAATACAACTGATATACCATGACCTGGATGAATGAGAACCTCACAAGCATGTAGTCACACATGATCTAACAAGTTTTTTTTTATTACATTGTTTATTTCACTCAAGTTACAGATTAAAATAAATATCATACTGTATATTGGGCTCTAACTTAGTTGTGGCTAAGCTGAGCATTGCTAATAGCTGAGCTAATTATTAGAATAACTCAGGGATGTGTAACCATTAGCTTTTCAGATTTTTAAACCAACAATTCCCTGCATTCCCCTCCAAGCACTCTGTAACATATGATGAGTTATTCCAATTAAATAAAACAAGAACAGAAAAAAGACAACAAACAAACAGAGAACACCAGAATGAAAAAAATATACCGTAGTTCCAATAAATAGCTTTTCTTTTCCTTGAGGTACTGCCACCTTGCTCTGGCATCACAAGGTGGCATAGCAAAACTGCTCTGAATCTCACATCCTACCTTGGCATAAGGATTTCCTTCTTTCATTATTTCAACTCCAAGAATCAATTGCAAAATCATGCCCTAAGCAGTCTCAAACCAATAATTCAACTCCATGTATCACTCCCTTCATTAATATAATCTCCTTTGTTTTACTGTCTCTATATTTCCCTGTAGTGATTACCGTAATACTATACTCATTATACAAGCCAAGGTTTTTATTTTTTCAAATGACCCAGAAAAGGTAACCTCGGCTTATACTCGGCCTATGCTGCCTCAAATTGTAAGGAAACTGGAACATAAGGAGCAGGCAGAAGAAATGGCGCGATCAGGTCGGCTCGTAATTTCCGTCTCAAAAAGAAACATTTCCCTATCAACAGTTTTCCTAACAAACTTGCTATAATTTAGTGTAGATCTCTACTGGTTGCGTGTTTAAGTTTTACAATTAATTTTTTTACATTTTTTTTATTTATTCAGTCCAATTCTTTTATTTGGTTTGAGCACAAAAAAAAGGTTTTCTGAGTATGTTTAAACCGTTAAAGTGTCGAGACATTTCTAAATATGCTTTTGGGTTGCACCCATGGGTAGATATTAGAGCAAAACAAATTTAGACACATGGTAGTTTGCAATTTTATAGTTTAGATAGGGGATTGTTTAATGAGTTCAGCATAATGAAAAGGGAGGAAGACATATACTGTATATACTGTATATGGTGTGCATTCTTTCATAAGTGATGCATCACAATGACATCATGTTGTCGCACCTGTACCCTGGGAGTTGCCACCTTGGAGGAGTTGGAACACCGGGTAAGGTAAGTATCGCTCCTTTCATGCAATGACATAGGGGCATATTTATAAAGGTTCGTTAACTTTTCCGGCCTGTTTCGCGGCCATTAACGCATAAATCGCGTTTACCGCGATTTATAAAGGCCCGAAAACGGCCGCGAAAAGTTAACGAAGCGTTAACTTTCGCGCCGATACTTACCTATTACCGCCGCTTCTATTTATAAAGCGGCGGTACTGGTTTCGCTCGGCTAGTATCGGCTGTTTTACTTCGCCACCTTGAAGGAGGCGAAGTCAGCCGATACTAACCTCCCGCGGCGGGGATGGGCAGGCAACCCGCGGCGGGTGGTCGCACCCGCCCCGGGAGACACGCCCACCCCGCCCACACCCCCCGCGGCGGCAGCGGCGACCACCCGCCGCCGCCGCCACTTCCCAGCAGCCCCTCCCAACCCGTTCCCCGTTCGCGGCAATCTCGGAACGGGAGGCTAGAAGGGGCTGCCGGGAAGGGGCCGCAGCAGGTGGTCGCGACCACCCGCCGCGCACCCCCTCCCCGGCAACCCCTCCAAGCCCCCCGCCCCGGCCGCTCCCGGGGAGGGGACGGAGCCGCTGGGGGGGTGGAGGCTCCCTCCAGCGGGGCCCTGAGAAGGGCCTTTTGGGGCTTAGGGGGTCCCGCAGCCCAAACCGGGACCCCCCTCCCCGGCCCTTATAAGGGCCCTTGCGGCACTGACAAGTGCCTTTGGCGGGGGTCCCGCAGCTGAAACCGGGACCCCCCAGTGCGGCTCTTAAAAGAGCCCTTGGGCGACGTCTTCTTTCTTCCAGTCCCGGCGACACCAGCTCCACCGAGGCCGCCGACCCCCGAGAGGTACCCCTGCGGCCGCCAGGGGTACCCCCGGCGGGCGCCGGCGACCTCAACGAGGCCGATGTTGCCGGCGTCTTGATCCGACGCGACGTCTTCGGGCTGGCGACACCAACCCCACTCAGGTCGCCGATGCCAGGCAGACTCACTGCGGCCGCCAGTGAGCCCGCTGGCACCGCCGGCCTCAGCGGAGCCGATGTTGCCAGCCGCTTCTTTCTTCAGCCATCTACTGCGATGGCATCTGAGTTCCGCGGCGGAAAGCTCCTCTTTATATAGGTTTGCAGAAATCCATAATCCGTTTCTGATTGGTCAATTTTTAATACTTGCTTTACATTAACCAATCAGATTTCAGAACTTTCCAGAAATGTGCGATGTGCGGCGGTAATTTTTTTGCGCTAACATCGTTCCTTTATAAATATGCCCCATAATGTTACTATTAAACACTTGCACGTGTGGATACAATAATTTGCTCTATGAAAGAAGCAAATCAATTTAAATTAATTTTATTCTATTCTGGCAATGTTTTTTAAAAGTTGAATAAATGTCAATGTTATGTAAAAATCATGGATGCCATTCACATTAAAAATGCATGTACACATAAATATGTACACGTAATATTCTAATTAATTCCAGTGATCTGGTTGTTTAAACTACTCACTTACTTCAGTGGCGTAACTGCAGTCCCCACAACGGAAAGGGGGTTCTAGGGGCTAAGATCTCATATTAGTACCGCAATCAGTAGTTTATAAACAGATGATAATGCATACGATTTAAATTACTGCTGGTCCGGTACTGGTGTATTAAACTGCTGATCATGCACTCCTTTAACTATGTACACACGTTCAGCTGTTTAAAAAACTGTTGATCTCGGTTCTAGTAGGAAGACTGGGTAGAAGAGGGGTGTGTGTCAGGTGCCTGGCTCAATACCCCCCCCGCAATATTAGAGGTTGGATCCCTGACCCAATGCAGGGAAGGGGATGCTTTTGGTGCTATAACTGCAATGTGTATAATGCCCTAATAACAAGGGATACTTTTTTGCACCCATATTTTTGATCTTTAGATACTATAATTATAACATTAAAATCATTGTGTGTATATGTTGAAATGCTCCTGTTGGCTGGTTTACATTGGTAAGACGATTGGTCCTTTAAAAAAAAAAGATTTCAACAGCACAAAAGTGATATTAAGCTGACTCTTGAAGAATCTGAGAGGAAATTAAAATACAACTCAGATGTACCACTTGTAGCTTATTATTTCTGTATGATGAAACACCATGTTTCTGATTTACGGTATTAAAAAGAAGAGTACTGTGATACTTTTAATGAACTGCTCTGACCTGAGGAAGAGGGTAGATCCCTCGAAAGCTTGTCTACTAAAATAAACTGTTAGTCCATTAAAAGTATCACAGTACTCTACTTTTTACTACATATATTGGACTGATACAGCAATTTTTTTTAATGTTTACTCTGTTTTTACGGGACATGGTTATTGATAATATACCTCCCTTACAAAGGGGTGGTGACAGAGATACTGTGCTACTACAAAGGGAATCATTTTGGATTTTTTTGCACGTTCATTGTAAAGACGAGTCGAGACCTGTAAGGGGAAGCAGTGTTAATCACTGTTAAGTTCTGTGTCTTCCCTTCCTGCTCATGTCTAAATAATGGAAGAACAGGAGGAAAGACAAATCTCCTTTACCACCTATTCTTGAAACTATAGGAGCAAAATTACAATTTTTAGCCTTACACCCACCTCAACTCTTTTGCACCAATATTGTAAGGGGTTAGCATCGGTTTAAGTCTAAAATTGCAGAGGCTTTACATATTTGAATTACAATTACATTATAATTATCATAATTACACAATTTAATTAATTAAATAAATCAAACACAGAAGATAGCTATAAACCTCCCACCTGCAATCACAGTGACCCACGGACCCTCCACAGGTGGGGGGGGCATTGTAACGAAGCTGGAGCGGCCGGACTAGTTTGGGGTGCCTTGGTTAGGATCGGGGAGGAGCGGGAAATGGGTGATGGAGGTATTAAAAGCCCCCAGGCAGGGACGTTTTTAGGCATTGGCCACTTAGGCAAAGAGCTAGGGCGCCTATGTTAAATCAGGGCACCTATTCTTCTTCATAGCATCTCCCTGTCAGCTTTTACTTGCTGTGTTAGAACTGCTCTCCTTGTTCTGCTGTAATTTGTAATATTTTAGTGAATAGAGAGTCTGAACTCAGCTCAATCTACTTGAATACAATGTTACAAATGAACTGAAGGAAGGAGGGGGAGGATGAGCTCAGCTAAAAGAACTGAGGAGAACAGTTCTGGCAAGTGAAAGCTGCTGCAGCCATGAAATCCCTATCCCTGATTTTCTTATTTCCATCCAACTCTCCAATTAGAACTCAGGTGAGGAGTGAACAATTCAATGGAGAAGACATGGAAAGCAGGTACATACTGTATATCATGTCAATGCTGGCAGCTGAAAGGGTTATAGGTAATATACTCTGCTGGCATTGAAAGTGTTAAAGGCAATACCCTGGCAAAGTGCTGGCACTGGAGGGTTAAGGACAATATCCTGGGAAAGTGCTGGCACTGAAGGGTTAATGTTAATACTCTGGGAAAGTGCTGGCACTTAATAGGAAAGTCTGGTGGCACTGAATGGTTAATGTTAATATTCTGCTGGCACTGAAAGAGGTAATGGCAATATTTTGGGGAAGTTTGCTGGCACTGAAGTTTTAATAGCAATACTCTGGAAAAGTGCTGAAACTGAAAGTGTTAATGCCAATACTATTAGAGGGCTAAGCCACACTACTGCACTTTTAAGCGCAATGGGATTGCGATCCGATCACGCTAGGGCACCAAGATGGCTAGAAACAGCCCTGCCCCCAGGCTAAAATCCGAGGCCACCATTTTGTAAGCCCAATGGCTTTTCAGGGTTCCATGGTTAGTCATGTCATCTTGGTGTGCAATTTTCCTTAATTTAGTTAACACTTCTGTCCATTATTATTATTTTCTCTGCCTCTAGGCTGATGTGCTGCATTGTTATCTCTTGTTTTCTTTTACTGATAGGACGTTATCCTGGGCTCTTCAGGTGAAACTGTCACTGCTTGGCGGGTCCCAGTCAGTTGGGAGGATGGTATTTGGTCCTGGTCTAACCCCAAGGTGGGTAGTCAGAAGGTGATGGTGGGCAAAATTTTAAGTAAAAGTGCAATATCTAGCGAACCAAGAGTGAGCAGTTCCGCAGGATTATATTATGTCCTTAATTATGTGATTAGTCAGCTGACAGGGCTGACTAACAAGGTTCAGAGTATTGTATACTATTGTTCTGGATAAGTGTTGCTATAAAAATAATGTTACTAGCAGTGTTGTTTTTTCTGTATGTTGTTGTCCTAATGAAGACGAACTGAGTGTCGTCAAACTAAAGTATATTGTTTGGAATTAAGAAACCAGTGTGCCCGGGAATTATCTATATATAGTTCTGCTTTATTAATAAAAGGAATTATGATTTTCTTTTTTTGTACAAGCTAAATTTGAAAGTCCTTTACAATTAGCAAGGGATGCAGCAGTATCTCATAACAGCCATTAAAATATCACCTATCAATAGTTAAATAGGAGGCATGCAGCAACAACTAAATTGAGCGTCTGCAAGAACAAAATGTGCATTAGGCTTACTAATTAAGACAAATCCTTTGAAATATTTATTCTTTTAGTATTATATTAGCAATGCCTGTTGTCATGTCACTTCCTGTTCCTTGTATATTTAAATGACTACTTTGCCTTTAAATTAACCAATCTGACTTTCTAGCCACTATGTTGTTTCCTATAATATTCTGTGAAATACTACTTGACTAATGACAAGGCTGCTAGAAAGCTTAGGGAGTGCGGGGCCAAAAGGAGCAAAAAGCCCTCCACTGAGCATAAAAATGGAGAAACACCTTCTTATAACAGAAGGCATCTTGCAGTCTCATGCTATATGAATTGCATTGCCCACAAAACCTAAGAAACAAGAAGTAATTTCTTACTCCCAGATTCCCCAGAGTTAGGGGCGCAGCAGCAGTGAGTTACTCACCAAACAGACTGTTTGAAAGAGGAAACTTTCCTAATCAGGAGTTTAAGTTACCTTGCTTGAGAAAGTCTGTTATTCCTACACAGTGAAAACTGCTTGGCTATTCCGATTGGTGGAAGTTACTTAGTAGGAAGGATGAGCTAGTAGGGTTACTTCTGTGAAAGAGCAGCTGTACACATGAATGGACACAAAGGGCATGTTGATAAGGGGCAGGAGGAAGCAACATTTTACAGGGATTTTTAGCCCTGCTCACTGCTTTACAGCCAACTTTATCCATCAGTACTCTAAAATGCAGGCTCAGATTGCAGCAAGGAAAGAGGCATTGAACAGGAAAAAAAGCAGCCAAAAACAAATTAAAATATAATTTTTTGGGGTGGACATGCCCTTTAAAGTGTATAGATAGTAATAAGTATCGTACCTTCTGTACCTTCTGTTCCCTTTGACAAATTTGAGTTGGAAATTGATCTTAAATTTTTTTTTTTTAAATGTTTCAAATGTGTCGCTCTCGCTCTCTTATAAACTTGTATGCTGATCGACCTAATGATGAACCTAGGAAACCATTTAACTTACACAGTACATATGACCCCCAGTGACTAACTCAACCATTTAAATATTTCAACAGTCCTTGCACGGTGATATACTGAAAATATCCACACAATGTAGGAGACATAACTATAATTTAACTAAGGAGGAAAATAATGCCCTCAAAAGGACAAGGTTATAATAATTCGCCCAGCCGACAAGGGCAGTGCAAGTGTGATTTTAAATTATGGTGATTACAGAGATGAAATCATAACCCAATTAATGGATAAAAATGTATATATACCATTAACTTTTGATCCAACTATCAAATACTTGAATAAACTTGAGGATATGATACAATAGGCTGTTTTAATGGGTACTATTGACAACGAGTTGGGTGATTATTTACTTCAGAAACATCCTATATGCCCTATTTTATACACTCTGCCCATGATTCACAAGGGCTCTCCAAAACCTCCAGGAAGTCCGATTGTGTCCTGTAGAGAAAGTGTCTTTGAACTGGTGGGCAAATAACTAGAATTTATATTGCAACCCATTGTGCAGAAGGGCACTACATACTGTATATTAAAGAAACCATGCATTTTCTTTCTTTAATTTCTGAAGCTGAAATACCAGTAAGTGGAGGAATGCTCCTCAGTACAAAGGATGTAAACATTTTATATATTGTGATCCAACATGAAAAGGGGATTGAAACAGTCAAAATGGCCATTGAGATGGAACACTATGGTAGCCCACGGCTAAGGGATTTCATTATTGAATTATTGAGAATGACATTATATAACAATTATTTTCATTTTGAAAGGTCTTTTTATTTACTGAGCTTAGGTACAGCCATGCGTGCGGCCATGGCCCTTGTATATGCAAAAACAAAAGAACTATACAGAAAATATATTGGTTTACAGATGTTACCAATAATGTCCCCTTCATCAAGTGTCACCTAACATTGTGACGTTGTGATCCCCGAAACGTTGTATTTTTTATGGGATTTAATAAAAGACATTGCATTTCACCTAAAAGTGCCCCTTGCAAATATTTGTGCTATAGCTGTGGGTCCGGGGTAGAGGACCTGACTGGGGAGCACCTTGGAAACTACTGGCTAGTAGCAAAAAAGGAGAGTGCCTAGGCCCGAAATCTACATTATAAAACAGACAGAAACAACTTTTAGAAACGAGAGATAAATTCTTAGCTTGTGCCTACAATAGTCAAATTTTATATACTGCACTAGAACATGCAATCGAGGGAACAGATTAACATAAGGATTTGAAAAAACAGATGAGAAAATGTTTGTGTGTTCCACTGGTTTTAATGTTTTATAAAATCACTAATGCAGTTAAAGACAATTGGCATATCCTAAATTCTGATGACAAACATTTTAAACATATACATCCTACTTTAGGGTTTAGATGGGGTAAAAGCCTAAGGGATATTGGTAAAAAAACAATCTTGTTATGAGTTATACCTCCGCCCTTACATGGCTAGATAAATGAAAGAATGACAGTTTTAGCAGCCATAAATGTTTATCATGTAGATATATGACCACTGCATCTTCTTTTGTACATCCTCACAATAGTAAGAGATTAGACACGCAATCATGTGCCCTTTCGAATTACCTTATGTCCACAAAACTGATCTGACTTTTCGTATCAGACTGGAGATGGGAAAACCCTTAAACCTGTGGCAAAACATTTTTTAGAAGCATGCCACCCACTTTCTGCTTTCCGTCATATGACCATTGATCACGTCCCCCAGCTTAATAGGGTAGGGGACAGATCAAAGATATTGTTAAAGAAAGAACTGTACTGGATAAAAAACGTAGATACAGTTAGTCCTAAGGGACATACCGAACATTGTTCTTTCAGATGTTTTTTTCAGGAACATTGAATCCATATCTTGCAGTTTAATCATGTTGTGCCTTAATCATGCTGTTCCTTATTTATTCAGCTATTTACTGAGCTATGATTTAACTAATCTGGATTGAGAAATATCCCTAGATCAGTAATTATAAGATGTAAATCCCAATGGAGAATTATGAATAATGTGTGATCATGATTGGTTGCTTTTGATTATTTGATATATTTTGATATTTACACCATATCTTTGAAGACTTTTACATTTATTAAGCTTTTATGCATAAAGTCACTTTAATAATTTACTGCATTCACCTTGTCACTTTATATTTATTTATTTGTATAAAAATGTTATGGTACCGCTAGTATACTATATATTGTATTGTCTGCACTTTAATATATACATGGTTCAATGGCTTTTCCTAAGCCCTCAAATATGGATGTTTTTAACGTGTTAACAGGAAATAGTGTAACAGGAAATGATGCACTGAATGTTTTTAAATTTTGATGCACTTTGCAGTTTCACTTAACACTTGGCTTGATAAAGCACTGGAATAAATTTAACTTGGCCAAATAAAGGCAATTTGTTCACTAAATCCCTTTGTGTGCACTGGAATTCATGGACATTTGTATATATAAAACAAATTTTTATTTGCAATGTTAGATATAATCACATCATAACCTGTCAATATGTAATGTTTTGAGAAACTTAGTTTCATTTCTCAAGCTCGACAGGTAAAAAAAGTCATAGATTAATTACATAAGCTGTAGTCTTAATAAAGCCTTGAACAGGAAGTAACTAAGCACTAGCTCCTCCTCTTAAAGGGACATATTGTATTCATATGTCAAAGAGGATATTCGAGAGGTCTCATGGGACCAGAGACAATAATGAGCTGTATAAATATATAATAATAATGCATGTGGACAGATCTATTTACAGAAAGAGATAAAGGTCATAGTCTTTACTAAGGTGAAAAGACTCTAAGCCACTTGATCCATTTAACTTTACAGCCTTTCAATTCTACTACCCCCTCTATGTGGTGTGGACACAGTCTCTAGAACCATACACTTGAGTATCTGAGAAGTCAATACAATGTTCAGAAACAGATAAGTTAACCATTTTTTGTGTTATAGAGTATCTATGCTGTGAAAAACGAGATTTTACTCAAAGAGTGCTATGAAGGCGTTAGCATAGAAGGGTGCAACATTGGACCCCCATCACAGTCCCATGCAACTGGCACATTGCTACCTAAATGAAAAAATGGGATGTAAAAATTCTGTAATTTATGTAATAGTAGGTGTCAAATTGATACACCCTAGCACTTAACAAACATTTAACCTGAATGGTTGTTTTACCTGTGACAACTGGGTTGCCATATATGTTTTGATGTCCATGTGGACTATTGTACAGTATGTCAGAGAAACGACTCAAAAAGTAAAATATTGCTTTTCACAGCATAGATCCCCCATAACAAAAAAATTAACTTACCTGTTTCTAAACATTGTATAGACTTCTCACATACTTTTCCAGTGCGTAAGTATGAGAAATGCAAAAGTTTGCTAATCATAATTAACGTAAAAAAGGTTAGAAGTTAGGACCTTCCATACTGGGATTACCTTAACGTGGATGGAAGGCTTTTCATTCATGTGATCACAGTAATGTATACTAAAACCCCTTCGTTTATAATGTATGCCAGTGTGCAGATAATATAATATTGTAAGGGACCCAGGAATGTGCATTGTTATCTTTCCTTTGTATAAATGTTTGACCAGATCAGTAGCACTGCCGCAAAATGTAATATACTATGGATTATGGATTAATCCTGAATTCATTAAAATAAATATAAATTGTACATTTATAAATTGTAAATTGTAATTTAGACCACCCACAGTAAGGAAACCTAGTCGCCTAATCCATTAATTTGAGATTAATGTACCGTAAGACTTATGTTGACTTATCTTAACCTTAACTTTTAGTGTGGTTTCACCCACATAAATTAGGTGACAGGGGCATATGATGGCATATATGCTGAACTTGGAGTCACAATTAAACACACCTATTAGTTTAATCTCTTCTCTTGTACCTGGATGTACAAATCTGGGGGCTTTCAACACCAGTCTACAAGGTATGCAATTTAGGCAGGGGTACATCCTCTTTTTTTTTGTCTCTAACCACACAGTTGTTATGGATTTATTTTCTACCATGGGTTTTGTTATGGTGATCATAGAACCTATATGATTATATGGATTGTGTTAAATTTAGGAGTCATTATGTATATCAATTAATAGAGCATGGAATGTAAGTTTTATATTTGCATTTCCAATCAATACAGAAGTACTCTTATTCTGCTCTGACCTGATGAAGAGGGTATAGCACTCAAAAGCTTGTCAATGTAATAAACTGTTAGTCCTTAGAAAAAGTATCACAGTACTCTTATTTTTAAATATCTATATAATGGACTAATACGGCGCTACAATCATTTTCTGCACTCAATAATTTTACTCATTGTTACCATTCTCCTGAAAGTTTGATGTAAACAAGCAAAATCCTGTGACACAATACTAAATTATTCAAGCAGGAAAAATCATGTGCTGCTGTAAACATGTGCTGTGATAGAGCAGCTAAATATCACTTACTGCTTTGTTTAGCTTTCTATGATGGAACTCTTGCTGATCAAAATAATGAATTGCTTAGTAAATACCAGCTAAGCCATCAGCCCTTGACAGCGTTTCTGCTTATTTCAAAGGATATTGTTCCTCAGGCGCTGCAGATAACTAATACAAGGACATGTCACACAGAGCAGGATGTGTCACTATGGTGTTTGCTGGTGATAAACATGTATAACGTACATAATTTCACTTATTTGTGCACGTCTTTAATTAGAAATAAAGTGACAGGGATAAAAAAAGAAAATAATTCCTTTACAGCTACCAAAAGTATATGTAATATTGATTAATTAAAGGAAGATTCTCCAACAGATATACAATTAGAGGAATGTTAATATTTAATCTTGAAGGAGCATTCTCACTCAAAATAATTTATTTGAGAAACCCCAAAACATCTACCGAGTAATGACGCCCTGGAAGCCATTTGTCTTAAATTTAACACTTAAAGGGTCACTATACTGAAAAAATGACTTTGCCTCATCTTAATCTAGAATTGAATACATGTAAGTAGCACTTACTCTGATTTGCGTGTGTTGCTGCATGCCTTCAATCCAGCACACATTTTGTTTAGGAGCAGTATTCCCTTGATTTTATTTTTAGGTGACTTTTTTTTATTGACTGAAATGTTTAATCCTATTATTTAAATTGGCTTGAAATGATGTTTGACAAAGCAGTTGTCATTTCAGTTTCGTAAAGAGTTAATTATCTGCAAATCTAAAGTGTGTTTTACTAGCAATTCAATAAACTGTGTAATTAGAATCACATCACCCCCCTAGCAAACATACAATAGGGCCCTCCAACCGGATAGTAAAGAGTGACAGGTTTGAAAGACTGATTGAAATTTTCTGTCAGGAAAAGCCCATACTCATGAATGACAATTGGTAAATTTCATCATGGAACGACAGGATTTACCCATTATTGTTCATATGAATGGCCACCTTTACATGATTTTGAGGGGGAAGTGGGGGTTTCGAAAATGTGCTGATCTTGTAGAACTTTCGGGTAAACAAAGAGCGAAACAATGCAGAAATTTAAAAAAAGTGAGTACACCCCTAACTGAAAAATGCCAGATTAGCCATTTTCCCTTCCCGGTGATATGTGACATGGTCTCAGGTGTGAAAGGGGGGAAGATGTGTTAAATTTGGTGTTATCACTCTCACACTGGTCACTAAAAGTTAAAAAAATAACTTAATAATAGTGATGAAAACTCTGAGGATCTAAAAAAAAAAAAAAGAATTGTTGCTCTACATAAAGATGGCATAAGCTGTAAGAAGATTGCCAACACCCTTAAACTGAGCTGCAGCACGTTGGCCAAGACCATGCAGCGCTTTAACAGTACAGGTTCCACTTAGAATAGGCCTTGCCATTGACGACCAAAGAAGTTGAGTGCACATGCTCAATGTCATTTCCATAAGTTGTCTTTTGTAAATAGACTTATAAGACTTATATAATGACCCCAAATACACCTCCAAGACTCCCGCTGCCTTGCTAAAGAAACTGAGGGTAAAGGTGCTGGACTGGCCAAGCATGTCTCCAGGCATAAACCCTATTAAGCATCTGTTGGGGATGCCCAGTGCTGGAAAATAATGGTGG
Organism: Hymenochirus boettgeri; assembly: GCA_019447015.1. Classification (NCBI taxonomy): domain Eukaryota; kingdom Metazoa; phylum Chordata; class Amphibia; order Anura; family Pipidae; genus Hymenochirus; species Hymenochirus boettgeri. The sequence continues at coordinate 67,079,092 of CM033474.1, read as the reverse complement.
CCATACAAAATATTGACATAAATATGCACAATTTGGACATAAAAAATGTTTATGCGTTAATGGCTGTGTGTTGAGTTATTTTGAGGGGACAGCAAATGTACATGTACATTCACACTGAATACTTTACATTGTATTAAAGTGTCATATCTTCAATATTGTACCATGAAAAGATATCATAAAATATTTACAGAATTCTCACTTTTGTGAGATACAGTACTATATATTTTACAATTTCCATCAAAGATCCCAAAAGGGAAACATTAAGGGCATAGCTGATAGGAAATAATGGTTAAACGGTACGTTAAATTGTGTCTAAAGCAAATGCAGTTGCAGCTGATATTACATTTGCCATCAGTCTTTTGGTAAGCGCTATGATGCTTAATATTTAATGGAACACAGAAGACATTTACTTGGATGGAATCAGTGACAAGCAACAAGCCTCACTTTTTTTTTCCAGGAAGTTCTTGAGTGTCAAAATATTCTGAGCTTAATACTCTGTGTACTTTGAAGTTTTGCACTAGATTAAATAGAAGTGACATTTGTGTTAAAGTTGTTCCTACAGCCAAAAAACTGCATAGCAGATATAGATAAATATAGTGCTGTTTCTTGCATATATGCCTGTCATTCTTAAAATTGCTTAGAGCCTTAAAATAATTACATATACAAACCCTATTAGCTCACATTAAACTACTTGGCTAGAACTAGCTAAATAATGTAATCATGTCTTGAATGTAAGTTCACATTAGGACAAAGCACAGTTGTTTATTGGTACCTTGTTATTTTTAAATTATAAATGAGATCCAGGGCATCGTTACTTGATTGATGGGGGGGAGGGGTGCATCTCCACCCTAAAGCTAAACTTTTAATACAGGAAGTTGCAAATGGCCCGGACCAGCAGCTGCATCTGTGATTGGCTGAGAGGCAACCACAGACGCTGTTGCCAGCAATGGAGAGTGCAACAGGAACAAAGGGCTTTATTATTCAACTTCTTTTTTAAAGAACTAATGCGTCGGTTGGGTTGGGCAGAGGGAGCTACCTTATATTAAAATTCTGGCTGGCGTGGATGGATCCGGGTGGTTGGAGTGGTTAAAGGGCTCCCCTGTACATGTCACACTACCTACCGGAAGCTACAGAAGAGGCAGAAACCTTTCCCATAGGAAGACAGCTCCTACTCCTCAGTTTCCTGGACTTTGGACAAGCATTGCAGAAGAACCATAAGGAGCATGGAAGTGAGGTAAGGATTTTTTTAAAACTTCACAATGGGTACAGTAGTGGGTTAAATTTTAGGTTTGGGGGTGGACATACCCCTCTATCCCAAATCCATGATCCCCCTTCTGTCCCAAATCCAGCTGCTCCTCTGTCCCAAATTCAGAGTCACCCCCTCTGTCCCAAATACAGCCCCCCTCTGTCTGTCCCAAATTCAGGGCCCCCCTCTGTCCCCAATCCAGGGTCCCCCCTTTGTCCCAAATCCAAACCCCTCTCGTCCCAAATCCAGGGGTTCCCCCCTCTCCCAAAGCAAGGGTCCCCCATCTGTCCCAAATCCACCCCCCGTCCAAAATCCAGTGTCCCATCTCTGCCCAAATCCAGCCCCCCCCCTGTCAAAATCCAGGAACATACCTTTGAAGAATGTAAGTTAACATATTGGCAAAGGAACGTGACTGGTTAAGAGAGGTGTCAAGGAGACCATTATGTGAAAATAAAGAAACCAAGCCAAATGGAGGGTGAGGGGTTCGACACCAACTGTCTGCCATGTACAATGCTGTTTTGACACCTTACCCTGGGCGTTCCTATAACACCTCTTAACCACTATCCAATCACGCCCTTAACACCTGGCTGTGAATGCTAATTGGGATTCAGGGTACATAATTGCCACAGATTCTTGTACAAGTCATTCTGAATTGAGAAAGTCAGTCGGATGACTAGCGAAACGTCTTCAAGAACTAAACTTCAAGTCCAGTTGATCTAATTGAATACAACAGATATTAATTTAGAGGAGATAACTCTATAAGGTTTATAATCAAACACTGGGCACACCAGTCTTGAAAAAAATTTGTTTATTACCTCAAAATAATCACTGTGATGAATCTGATGAGTGGCATCTTCATCGGACGTGACTAATCTTTGTCAGGTCTAACAAATGTGCAACCGTGTAGTAGAAAATATAGGGAAAGTACCTCACCTTGACACCATGACAGTTTGACACATGTGTATGGTCACATGACAATACAATTACCACTTCAGAAGGATATGCTGACATTTTGCAACTCTTTTATTGATGACAATAGAAAATCAGCATATTAGAAGCCATTAGAATGTTTAAGAGGCTGTGTTAACTTAATTAAGATGTTCATAGTCTTCCCAATATCAACATTGCCCCAAAATACAAAAATGGACATTTTTCATATTCGGACTGGTATATTTTATGTACCGTATATACTCGAGTAAAAGCCGAGGTTTTTAGGTTTAAAAATTAACCTAAAAACCTTGACTCGGCTTAACTCGAGTCAGTAGCAACTTACCTTCAATCCAGAGGCAGCCGCGAGTCGGCCGGCAGTTCCCAGTAGTTTCTCGCGGTTGCGCGATGAAGTCATCACGCACGCTGGCGGGATGACGTCATCGCGCAGCCGCGAAGCAGTAATGGGAACTGCCGGCCGGGCTCGCGGCTGCTTCTGGATTGCGAGAGAGGAGACTGAAGACCAGGTACTGGTAAGTGAGCTGGGGGGTACTGGGGAGGGTGGGGGGGACAGTATGCCATGCAGACACCCACATTACCTTTTTACTATAGGTGGTTGGAAACTACAACTCCCAGCAACCAAGCATGCTGGGAGTTGTAGTTTCCAAACATCTACAGTGGAAAGGTATTAGGGGGGGGGACAGTATGCCATACAGTAACCCCCAATACTTTCTACTATAGGTGGTTGGAAACTACAACTCTAGCAACAAAGCATGCGGGAGTTGTAGTTTCCAAACATCTACAGTGGAAAGGTATTAGGGTTACTGTATACCCTCGGCTTATACTCGGGTCAATCATCTTTTCTAATTTTTGAGGCAAAAATGGGTGCCTCGGGCTTATACTCGAGTCGGCTTATACTCGAGTATATACGGTAATATTTTCACCACAAATAAAATTTGCAGAAAACAATTCTGATTTTCTAGCACCCCAGGCTTGTTTATTTTCACCATGACAAAATTGTATAAATCAGTTACATGAGCAGTTTACTTCCTTGATGGTTTGGAAGCAGATGGTAAAACTGCACTCTAAGCGTCTCTTGAACAATATGTCGCCTCTCTGACAGGATTCCTATTGACTGTGCTATAGGTCATAGCTACGTGTTCAGATTATTTATCAAACGTAAGCATTTTATTTCTAATACAATCAATGAAAATGAAAAAAAATTATCAACTAAAGTCATAAATTTGGGTTTTTCCCATTTTTACGTTGGTCGGATTTGTTTTATGTCACAATTCTTAAAAAAACAGGGCACAGTGGTGCAAGTCCTTATTAAACATAACTACTGCCATTGAGTACCAACGGAGAGTTGTCACATTAAAAATTCTTGAACAAATGAGTATTATCTAATACTAATATATCAATATTTAACAATTGCTAGACTCAAAAGATAGAACTATTCCTATATATGTTAATAGTTAATCTTCAAATCTATTAAGTCTATTGCACCACCCTACTTATCTTGTCTTTTAGCCCTTTATACTGTATTCATGGACATGCCCTGCGTCCTTTACAAGAAAATCCACCCCACAATTCCTCAACTTAACATACGTGCCTCATCCTTGCCTTAAAAATTTCTCTTTTGCTGCTTTTTACCCTTGGATTCTATCCCCCTCCCCTTCTCTCTATCTTCACCAGGGAACATCTAAACTTTGCACTCACAATGTGCCAAGACTAGAGATGATTCCCAGTTTCGAAAACTAAACTGTTTCTAATTGGAACTGCCGAATCCGAGGATCTGGTATAATTTTAAGAAATTAATTTTAAGTCAGGACCACTGGTGGAATGAAACTCACTAGTTCATTTATCTCTAGTCACACATCCCTTTCATCCTCAATTTCTATGCTCTTTGCCTAGTTTTAGAACATTTTATTATTAATGTTTTTTTTTATGTATCTGTATAATTGCATGCATTTGTATATAGATTTTATTTGTTATAACATTCAGTGCAGTGTACCCAAGTGCCACTTTCTAAATAAACAGATACATTCAGGGTATAGCCATGCAGATCTGTTAAAAGCATATAATAGAGCCAGGGGGACAAATAGGTCCCAGTTACTGTATCAAAATAAGGCCCCTAAAAAAAGTAATGAGGGGTTTGGAAAGATCAGACTGATTACTAAATATAATTGTGAATGGAGGAGTTTGTTAAAATGTTTACAAAAATATTGGTTTCTGATTGCAGAAGATGATGAGTTGAAAGAGATGGTTGATGCAGAACCCTCCATGACAGCTAGAAGAGCAAAGTCGCTAAGGGATGTTTTGTCTCATATGCTTTGTCACTATGAGGAAAAAAGTCACCCAGCAAATTTGGATAAGTAGCTGGGTATTAAAAAGGCCAGTGGAAATAGACGCTGTGGCCACTGCTCCATGTGCCAATATATGGTGGAGGTTGAGAAGGTGTTGGATACAAATGGTAAAAAATGTAGAGAATAGGTAATCCTATAACCTGTCAGATGTCCCATGTAATATAGTTGATCAAGTGCTCTTGTAGTTTGAAATATGTATGGAAAGCAAAACGGTCCCTTACTATAACAGTCCAGGAGCATATAAGGGCTATAAAAAATAAGGGACCGGCACGGAGCAGTGCAGCAAAACATGTGTTGGAACAAGACAGGGGCAACCCGTATGTGATTACATTTTGTGGCTTAGAGAGTCTGAATATGGGCCAAAGGGGAGGAGACCTGAATACAGTCCTCCTCAAAAAAGAATTAAAATGGATATTTAATCTTAATACATTGCACCCTCACGGAATAAATGAGGAGATGCACTATGGTTGCTTTCTGTAAGGTTATATTGCCATGTAGCATTTATCTTATGACTCCATATGACTATAAGATTCAGAGCTATAATTTTGGTAAATAGGAGGTAGGAAAATGCATTTTGGTCTGGACACAATATGCTAAATTAATAAATGTTATTTGTTTATTCCACCTTCACTCCTTATCCTTTATGCAGTTATTAGATTTGTATGTGACTGCACGATTGGGATACCAAGTTGGGATATGTATGTATTTAAGCTCCCGAGGGAGGATAGGAGTTAATATTAGGATGGGATGGACTAAAGAATAAAGTGGGCGGAGAATCCGCAGGTTAAATCAACCCCTGTATGTGATGTTAGGACGCCCTCAGGAAGTCACGTGGGTGATGAAACGTGCGTAGGCGGAACAGCAACAACAACAGCAACGGAGTTTGTTTGGATATTGAGAACGGATTAGTGGATTTAATATATGTTTGGGGAACAAAGTCTCGCAAGGTTGGTCGGTTGGACTTAAGGAGGAACAAATACAGAGCCCTACCCGGGAGAGCAAGTGGAAACCAGACGAGAGGAACACGAACATTCCAGGATGGTAACTATGGGCTCATAAGTTCCGATTGTTGTTTGATTCAAAGGGCCCTATTTAAAAAAGATAGGTATCGTTATCATAAAATACCGATCGTTATCGTAAAATAACGACCGGTTATTTACTGATAATGACCGGTATTTACCGATAACGACCGGTATTTAGCGATATCGTTAAATGCCGGTCGTTATCGGCCTTTCACCGATCTTTTATAAATAGGGCCCAAAGTAACACATTTCAGGCACTTCCAAGGAGACTTTGTTACAGTATGATGAAAGGATTTCATGTCTGACTACATAATTGGAGACAGTGTTGCTGGTTACTCAAACATGTGTATCTCATCAGCTATGGACAGACTTTTGAATCTGATTAACCTCTCATGCTGCCGTTGTTGTTAGGTGTTTGTACATTTTATATGGGGTAATGTTTTTTTGTAATATGCATATGCTATGATATAATAATACATCTTGGATTTTTGGTATTCCTGCTTATGTTATTTGTTAGTGCGTAATTTGCACATTATATTAGTGCCTTATATTTGATGCAGTGCTATAGAGTCGCTTTGCTTTAAAGGAGGTGACGTCTTTGCCATCGCCCCTTAAAATTTAGTCTTTAAATTCAGTACAAATGTAGGGAAGCTAAGTTATACAAAGCACATAAAGACTGTATAGCACCCACAGTAATAACCCCCTCACATAAGCCCAAATATAAATACATAATGGAGTCTAATACATAACAGAGGGCATGCAAGTAGAATACAAATGTTTGGTGTTGCGCTATTATATCATAAAACTGTATTTACAAACTCTTATGTAATCTCAAGTCATTTTAATGTTTTATTATATATCAGGACTCTTCAATGCCATCCTATTTTGAACAGGGATGCTTGAATTACACAAGTCCTAAAGCTAAATCTACTAGTTTGAATCAAGAAAGAATTGGCTTAGACTGACAGGAAAACAGTGATAGGATCTGCTCCTGTCATTTTGCTAAACATTACTATTTTAAAAATGGCGATAGAAGAGTTTTTATACAGCAGTCCCCACAATATTCCAAAATAAAAGTCATTAACAACTTTCACACCATGTGACATCTACTCACCCTATTTAAAGGGCATGTCCACCCCCAAAACTATAATTTCCACCACTACTGGTCCCACTCTGTAGTGCATAAAAATCCTTACCTTACATCCCAGCTCCAAATGGTTCTCCTGTAAAGTTCCCCCAGAAAACTGTCCACCAGGAGCCTGTCTACCAGGGAAATTGTTTCTGCCTCTGAGATGTCCTCTCAGAGGTTTTTGGCTTGCTCAAAGCAGCCCTTCACCCCCCCCCCCTCACCCATCTGTTTTGTTCTCCCTCCCCCTAGTGTAAATCCCCTTGTAGATATACGTAGGGCTAGTTCCCCCAGCCCCAACCGCAATATTATCTTTTCCAAAGACTTCCCCAAACTATACTTACCATCCCTCTCTCCTCCAGTATTCTGAACTGCCGGCAGCTGCGACCATGATGCCACGTCAATGATTGGCTGCCTCTCAGCCAATCACAGACGCGACTGTCGGTCCAGTCCCCTGCTTGCAGTTCCATGCAAGCAGAAGGCTGGGCAGTGCGGCTGAGGAGAGAGGGAAGGTAATAAACGATCGGGGGAGTCTCTGGAAAAGATAATATAGCGGTTGGGGCTGGGGGAACTAGCCCTACTATATATTAAAAAATTGAAAAAGGGGTGGACAATTAGCACTAATCACTCAGAGCCGCACAGCATGGATCTGGGGTTAAAGGAGAACAAAACCCAAACTTTTGCACTCCAGAATATGAAAAGATCCCCTCTCAAAACACCAATAAATTGTAAAATTCCACCCCAGTAGATTAAAGTAAATGTAACTCCCTAAAGAACTGCATGTGTATGTACAGTGACTGGCCACAGCTCTGGCCTCAGTCACATGCTCCCTTTCCTAATCTGCCCTGTAATAGGATTGGCTAAAAATAAAATGCAAACCTCATGTTAGAAAGGTAAATGTCCCAACAACCAAATCAAAATGAGAGGTGAGATACAGATAAAACTCTTTATATTAGAGTGCTCTTCTTTCTGAAAGAGTGTTGTTCTGAGTTGTCCTTTAAAGTTATGCAAACTAATTCAGGATTGGTTAATGTGACTTTAACAAGTGTTGCAGAAGACACACCAGAGGCTAACTTATACCTTGCATTAAATATTAACAGAGGAATGAAATTCACCCAAAACAGCACAGCCTCTGGTAAATCTCATTCAGGAGATTTACCAAGAGAACCTGCGGCTTTCAGTGAATCTTCCTAAATTGGTCTTCCAATAGTAGTACTGTTGTCAGAATTTTTTTAGACTGTAATCTGTTTATACACAGACCAATGTAAGAATTCAAACACATGTATCAGTACTGCAGTATGGAAACTGGCCTTATTAATGTCTAGCATAAATTCAACCTTCTAATTCAGTATGTACTGAAATTCAGTAAAGCTCCACCAGATGTTGGCGCTATATAAATCTAAAATAATAATAATTAGGCACTTTCATTCAGGTATACAATGTAAGTGGAAGAGAGAAAACAGTTATCATTTAATGTATCCACACTGTAATGATCTTTGATGCTCCTATTCTCAGCCACACCAGTTGAGAGAAAACCAAAACCGACCCACTTTGGAAAGCCTTATATGAACTTGTAAAGCTTTCCCTTGTTATGGCAACAACCATAATAATCTCCAGTTGGTTGAAATATGATTTGATGTCCCTGTAGTAAACATTGCTGTTGCTCCAGATACAACAAAGAAATATTCTGCTACAGAAATATAATTTTGATTACTGTAATGAGGAACGTGAAAACCAGAGGAATTATTTAACTTTATTTCTGAAAGCAGCTTAAATGAATTACTTTTCCGTATACAATACTATACAACTGTGTAATGCTTCAATGAATAAAATGATATATGTTAATGGTAGCATGGTGACTGTCAAATTAACTCCTCAGAATGGACATCCCCTACACTATTTTGGATATGTAAAGTATATTTTATCCAATTAGAACCTGATAAAAATTCTCTCAAAACTTGATGTACAGGTTATAGACCAATGTGTAGGAATAACTTTAAGTTTGATATATCTCTGTAAGAGTTCTGGAAGTTTATGAAAAGGATTAGTCACATTTAGGGAGAGATTTAGGAAAATGGACAGCACCCACTGGTAACCACGTGTAAAGATATGTAACCGCAAAAAATAGTAGTCATGTTTGTACCACATCAGGAAAAAGAATACATTTACAAATCATTCCAAGTCACAAAGATGAACAAAACAGAAATACAAGAGAGGAAAAACAGAGCTCCTTAAGACTGTTGCTCATGGAAAGCAATAAGGCATTCAAAGAGATCCACAGTGAGAATTATATGAATGACTTTATATGCATTGGAATTTTTTTCTCATACTGGAAGTCCTATACTAGAGATACACATTAGAAAACTACCAACAGCCTTTACACAATCATAATGCGAATAAAGAACAAGGTGTTGTTCAATTCCCTAAGTTAATTTTTATGTAACTATGCATGTATAATGGGAAAAACAAAAGTAGGTGTGGTTAGAATGGTCCTTGCTAACATTTCTAAACCCTAAAAATATTGCCACTGAAACTAGACAAGTAAACATAGATAGAGAGACATTCATCACGGATTTGTCGCAAATAATGAAATTTTAAAAATAGTAAAAATTACAGAATCAAATGGGAAACAACAACACACTTATTTTTTATTTATATTTCAAATTATACTACAAGAACATGTTTTATTAACCACATGTTATTCTGTAGGTAAGTGATCTCCTACTCCTATAGTTAGCCAGGACATGCACAAAATTAAGTCTCTTGCATATGGTGAGAGAAAGTGGCTCAGTTTACATTGATAATGATATTCACGTCACCAGGTCAGCAGGAAGGGGACGCACTTCATGCATGGGTGGACTTTCCTGGCCATAACCACAGAGTTTAGTGGAATTTAGAGAAACTAAAGCTATGGGGAAGGTTTGGGGGAATTTGGTTTTAATGGCCCACTGTCAAAAATGTTGGTTTTCACAATATAGATGCCCTTAAAGAAGTTTTTTTTTGTATTGACAGTATCTTTTCTACCTTGTAAAGTATAGTTTGTAAAGTTGGCGAAGTTAAAATGTGGCATAACTGAAACTTGTTTTCAACCTTTACTTATCTGCTTGTGGAGCACAGTCTATTCCTCTTCATTATGATGGCAGATTGCTTTATTAGTAATCCCAGCATGATTTACAGGGCGGTATTTATAAAGGTGCAGTATTGTTATTTCGCGATACCGCACCTTTAACAAACTATCAAGGTTATTCAACTAAAGTTCTTATCATTAAAAATGGTGCTAATTTTGCCCCCACCAATCAGATGTTAGCTTTCAAATGTTAAATAATATCTGATTGGTTGCGGCAAAATTAACACCGTTTTTAACGATAAAAACCTTTTATTGAATCATCCTGTAAATTCCGTGTTTTTCATGAACAAGTTATATTCTTCTGTGTTCACCGAATGGTAATGATTTTATATGGTATATTACATTTAAAATTCTATTTGTTTTAGCTTCCCCATATTTCTGTCCATGTTTCTTTTATTTGCCAACATACATTTAACAATATCATACATTTTACATATATAGATATATAGCCCTGGCCGTGCTATCCCAGTCTCTCATAACCTTCTCAAGGCTTCCCTATTAAATCACATTCTTTACATCTTAATGAACCTGAAAAATACATTTTAGTAGAACTCCAAGGATCCGTTGGTTTGTGTATATTAGCAGTCGCCCCACACTCATCTCTTTTCTTCTTCCTCAGGGACCAGATTAAGGCTCTCATGTAAATGTTGGTTAGGTTTGGTGTGTGGTGATTTAGAGTTAAAAGTTAAACACAAAAAAGTGGCTACAGAAACTCTTGTAGAAATTCTCATGTTTCTTTTACATACATAATACATAAAATGACATATATACACACAAAGTAATGTTCAAAGAACCCTCTGTTCTAGAAAACACTTAATTATGTATAGCCAACCATGATTAAATCAGCATTAAGTGGCAAAGAAGGGATCAGATGCATATATATTTCATGGGCCATATCCTCCGAGTCAGTTGCATGACCACGCCCCCATCCTTTTATTCCTTAAATTGCATAAATTGCAGCTGCAGAAAACTACATTAGCTACATCAACCTAATTCTTTTTTCTATCCTAACAGTCAAACATTCGTTGACCAAATGAATAAATTACAAATAATGCAGTAATTAAATATTAGGTGATGAATCACACAAGTTGTGTGAATTTCCCCCATACTACCAGTAGCATCCGGCTTTGTCATCTGTGCAGTTAGTTATGTGTATTATTATTATTTTATTTTTATTCCTATCTCTGTATCACTTAATATCACTAAATAAAGGCAACTGCCATGGCTTTTCGGTTGGTATAGATATTTTCTGACGACTCCAAATATTAAATTGTATAAACCTGCTGCACTGTGTTACAGTTTTACATTGGTTAAACAAGGGGAAATGTTTATCTTCCACATCCAGATCAGAAATAAAAGCCCATTTTGCCTGAATTTAGTGTATAAACACCCCTTCCTCCATTTGAGTAATGAATTGTCATACGTAACCCATTTGGACAATGATTTGTAGAATGACTATCACTATTACCTTTCTAATGTGCCCATATATACACACTAACTATACACACTATCATTGTAGCGGTAGCTGTTCAATATTTTGGCTGCGGTTTGCAAATTCCTGGAGATTATCAGTAAATGGTGGTTTGATTTTTCGGTTCAGTATGAAATGTGCTGCAGCCATTTTTGTAAATTGGACCATTGTGGGAAGCAGAATCAAAGATATTTTATTCAAACCTTTCCCCCGGTAGAAGAATGTACAGTTAGGCTAAGTGACATCTGTGCAACTGATGACATGTTCTGCTTTTAGTATAGCTGATGTGTAATACACTGCAGACTCCCCTAATGATTACATTGCAGTTTGATCAATAAACCTGTAAGCTATCACTGGGATCCAATCAATGTCATAATACAATGAAGTGTTATGGCAAAAGTTGGTGGATAAGGATTTGTTTTCAGAGATATGCTACATCCCCGAGCTGTGACATACATAAATGGATCGCGTTAAGAGTCAATCAATCACTGTCAGCCGCTAAACAATTTTTTTGCCTGTAAGGGATGGAATCCTTTGGATAATGTCAAGCATAACAATGTATTAAAGGGTATAATCACACACAACACAACTGTACTTCAGGCTGCACAAGTGAATGCTCTGGTAACAAACATTTAAAGTGAGACGTTAATGAAATAGTTTTTTCCGTAGTGGACATTGTAATTTGTTATTAACATAAGAGGTGTACAGTAATTAAAGGGCAACTATAGGGGAAAAAATACACTTTAAACACAGTTTCCCAGGATGGATTTTAAAACTATGTTGGCCTTTAAATTCACATTGCTATACTATATGTGTACTAAATGTGTTGTCAGAAATACAGATCCACTTTAGGGCAAAGGGGGAGAAGCAATATACTTATAAGAAAGCAATTTAAATGCTTTCTTTCCTGCAATGTTTTAACCACTTTGCAACCATTCGGTAAGTTACTATATTTTGTGGGCTTTTACACCTCAATAGAAATTTTCATTTAGTTCTTAAAAACGGTGCAAAAATAAATGCTTGCACTATGCTCTTTCCAAAAGACATAAAATGGGGCAGGCAGAGAAAATTGAGTGCAAACCTTACGTTAACCCAAAAGTACATTGGGTAGGGTGGATTAATAGCACTGGCAAACTGTTGCACTTGTTAGTAACTAAGATTATTTTTAAAATGCATGCATCTGTGATCAGTTTCCAGGGAACTCTAGTAGGTCCCAAACATTCTGTAAAGGGTCTCCAGTTTTCAATTTCATTGGCTCAAAAAGACCTTCCACTGCCACCACCTCCAGTTAGGTTTCCTAGAAACCCTCTCAATACAGTTCTATTTTATAAGTAGCTATCTGTTACATTATGATGTCATAAATAAACAAGCCAATGTTTTTGACAATATGAGCAAATCTTGAAGATAATAGGAACTCACCATTTCTTTTTCCAACTGTTATTGATACAGATTAAAGGACTGTATTTAGTTACAACATATACACATGAGGCTACATTAACCTGATATGTCACTAAAAATAAGCTTATCTTTTTAGATGTTCTTGAGAAATATCCTAGTTTAGTAATTTGCATCCTATTTTGCACCACATTAAACCCAATTTAATAGTATGTGACTAATAAGGTAGAATACTAAAATCCCTGGATTGATATTTTATTCTATTGTACAGTTTGCAGAAAGACAAGGTGAGCTAATGTCTCTCTATCCGTCAGCATCTCTATACCCTGCTGCTGTCAGCCAAAGGGCTTGGCACTATCATTGCTCCACTCAGGCAAATGATAATGGATCTATATGATGTCACCTGGCTTTAAAGCTGCAGACAAATCTCTAAGTTAATAGGAGTTTAAGGGGCACATTTATAAATGATGTGTCATCTTTTTGTGGCTGCTTTTCCTGCCATTTTCACCAGAATCGCAATTACCGTGATTTATAAATGGCCAGAAAGCGGCCGCGAAAAGTTAACGCCTCGCCGCTTCTATTTATAAAGTGGCGGTAACTGAAGCGCCACGCTAATCTCAGCCACTTCACTTCGCCACCTTGAGGGTGGCGAAAATGGCAGAGATTACAGGGGGCTGGGAGGGGGGTGTCGCCAGCCCGAAGACGTCACGGCGGATCAATATGCAGGCAACATCGGCTTTGCTGGCGGCCGCAGGGCACCTCTTGAGGGTCGGCAGCCTCAGCGGAGCTGGTGTCACCGGGGCTGGAAGACGCCACCAAAGGGCTCTTTTATGAGCCGCTCACTGGGGGTCCCGGGACGAGTTGCGGAACCCCCGCCAAAGGCACTTGTAAGTGCCGCAAGGGCCCTTATAAGGGCCGTGGAGGGGGGTCCCAGTTTGAGCTGAGGGACCCCTTAAGCCCCAATGGCCCTTCTCAGGGCCACAAGGGCACTTGTAAGTGCCGCAAGGGCCCTGATAGTGCCGGGGAAGGGGGTCCCGGCTGCGTGACCCCTTAAGCCCCAAAAGGCACTTTTCAGTGCCCCCGCTGGAGGGTCCCTCCTCCCCCCCAGTGGGCCCCCAGCCCCCTGTAATCTCGGCCATTTTTGCCACACTCACGGCGACAAAGTGAAACGGCCGAGATTAGCTTCAGTTACCGCCACTTTATAAATAGAAGCGGTGGTAACTGTTCCGATAGGTGTCATTCTGAATTGAGAAAGCCAGTCGGATGACTAGCGAAACGTCTTCAAGAACTACATTTCAAGTCCAGTTGATCTAATTGAATACAACAGATGTTCCGATAGGTGCTTTCCAGCCATTTATAAATTGCGGTAATTGCGGATTTGCCGAAAATGGTGGGAAAAGCGGCCGCGAAAAGATAAAGCTCGTTTATAAATATGCCCCTTTGTGAATTTTCAGAAATTCCCTTTTGCTTTTTCTGATCCTTGCCTTATTCATGAGAGCTGAGTACACACCGGCCTATTATTTGTCCCGACCGAGTGTTTGGCCAGGGACAAATGACTGCAAATAACAGCAACAGTGGCCGCGGCTGACAGTGCACGCGACCAATAGTGCAGTCCCATAGGGAACTCCATGATCGCCCATGATCTACCAATAGACCCGATCACCGGTTTGTCAACTGAGCTCAGTCGCGGCCGGCTGACCAACACCAGCAGATATTTCTGTGCCATGGATCGATCAGTCGGCTGGAAATATCTGCTGGTGTGTACCCAGCCTAAAGGTGCCCATACATCTATAAGATTTTACTTACCCGACCGAGCGCTCACACAATGTTCAACGATGCTGCCGGAACCACTTCTCCCGATCTTACATTCGGCCGACATGCGATCGCAAAATCCCATTCATTTTGCGATCGCATGTCGGTCGAATGTAAGATCGGGAGAAGCCATTCCGGCAGGATCGAAGGAACACCGCGTGAGCGCTCGGTCGGGTAAGTAAAATCTTATAGATGCATGGGCACCTTAACAAGGAAGTTTATAATACCTCTATCCCCCTTGTAAAACAATTAATAACAGTTCTTATCAATAACAATAACAGTTCTTATCGTTAAAAATGGTGCTAATTTTGCCAAAACCAATCAGATATTATTTACCATTTGAAAGCTAACATTTGATTGGTCGGGTCAGAATTAGCACCATTTTTAATGATAAGAACTTTTATTGAATAACCCTGTTTGTCTGCAAAACTCATTTGATTAGTGAATTAAATATGTTTTAAACATACAGAATTGTAAAACTGTTAATAGCTTTGCCCTGCAAAGGTTCTATTTCTAGATTTACAAAGTGAGATAAGGTCACCAAGGAGTCATTGACTGCACATCTAGAAACTGCCAAGACAAAGCATTACTTCACTCTGGATAGAGATAAAGATTTAGTTCGATGGTAATAGCGAAACAATAGTTTTAGGGGTTCTGTCCAATGAAGTACCTATATACTCGAATATAAGTTGATCCGAGTACATAAGTTGATCCGAGAATATAAGTTGAAGCCGAGGTACCTATTTTTCCTGAAAAATTAGTAAAACATGATTGACTCCAGTATAAGCCAGGGTTGAAATTATGACCACTACTGCCTTCTGATTCTGATTTGTTTTAAAGCTTTAGTTGCCCTTTAAATGGACAGCAGAATTCCCATACAGTAATAGCCAAATCCAGTATGGCTATTACTGTATGGGAACTCTGCTGTCCATTTAAAGGGCAACTAAAGCCTCAAAACAATACAGAATCAGAAGGCAATCTTTAACAATAGATACCATCCTCCTGATTCTGTATGGTTTTAAAGCATTAGTTGCCCTTTAAATGGAGAGTAATCCCTCACAGTAACTCCCAATTCCTTGGCACTCCAGATGTTTTGAAACGACAACTCCCAGCATGCTTTGGTTGCTGGGAGTTGTAGTTTCTAAACATCTGTAGTGGCACATTCAAGTAAATAATGCACCTGCCACTTGCCACTACACCCATTATAGACCCCAGTAACAGGAAAAATGGCAAGCCTAAACTTAAGATAACAATACAGATAACAATAAGATAACTGTCCATCTACCAGTATTTGTCAGTTATGCCCAGACTGATATTGAATTCCAAGGAGACCAGAGATGCATAGGAAGTTTAAGAAGTATGGTAACTTACTGTACTTTATGTTCTATCAGGCCGATTCCCATTAGACCACTACATATGGTGCACCTGACCGGACTACAGCAGACGCGTAACATGCGTAGTGACGTGCCCGCGCCGACATGTCACTACGCAAGTTACACCTCTATCCGCGTCTCTGCTGAAGTCCGGTTGGATGCTCCATATGCGGCATCCTAATGGGAAGCAGCCTGATAGAACATAAAGTATGAGAAGTTGCCGTACTTCTTACACTTCGCATGCGCCTCCGGTCTGCTGCCATTTTTTAGACATGACCCGAGTATAAGCCGAGGCAAGGTTTTTAGGCTATTTTTAAAAAAACCAAAAAAACCTCGGTTTATACTCGGGTATATACGGTAGCACTGTCATTACCAAAAGCAAATGGAAATTTATTTAAATTCAATAGAGAGTACTATATTTCTTTTACAAATAATTTATACATCGTCACACGGCTGTGGTATCAGAGAGAACCTGGACACAGTCATTTTAAGAAAAGGAATTCTTGATGTTTTTGGAACTCAATCACCATTTTACTGATTTATAGTCAGGGAGATTCAATATGGGGAAAATCCGTCTAAAATGAACGTTAACCTAAAGTAATAATGGTTAACATGGGTTTTACACGGATTTTAGGGCACATCGCCATTTCCAAATGTTTTTGGAAATAGCGCTGTGCACCCAATACAAAATCCCTTTTGTTAAGTTTTGTGCTAACTCATAGCGTGAAACTTAATGGGGTTCATTCTGTAGGGGGACTTTATTCTGGCGCTGCCAGAAAGTCTTACCTTTACGCAACCCCACAATGCAATACCAGGTGTATTCTCGCTTACGTCTCGTATAGTTTTGTGGGATTGCGCACTGGTAAGAAGCGCAATCCACATATATTGAATTTTCCTGAAAGTTGGAAAGCTGAAATCAACTGTAGATAAAAAAAATGGCTTGTTCACCTTGTTAGATATACTGTAGTCCTGTCAGTTATTTAAATGCTTTAGTCTGAGGCCACACTAGGGCGCAAGTCTTTTCCCATTTGTTACTGTTTGCTTGCTTTGCAATCCGCATATAGTTGCAATCCCCATACACGGGATAGATGTTCGAGTGCATGCGATTTACAAAGAAATAGCTATCGCATTGCTCCAAAAAGTGGATTGCAGCCCACCTAGTGTAGCCAGAATGATTGGCCAACACTGCCATGTGCTTTTTAATGCTTTTTGCCAGCAAAACGAACTAGTGTGACCTAGCCCTAAATGGAGCAGTATTTTTCCATCCCAATTACCTTAATCTGCCCATTCAGAATTTTGTCTGTATATAAATAAATGCTTCCGATAAACTGACTTCCTGTTTGCAGGACCCCTACTAGATACCGTTATGGACTTGCCCTTGACCCAGTGCCTGGGTTGATTCAGTTGCTCAGTAGAGTTATGAGCATCTTTGACCCATCCAACAGCCAATCAGTAGAAAGTACTGTTAGGAACATTCCAAGGATGTGGTGCATCCTGGGAAGAAGAAGGACCATTAGAACCTGAAATGTCAGCTCACTAATGTCAAGAGCAGGGAACAGCAACGGGTATGAATTCAACTAATTTTTCAAAATGGTAGATTAACTAAATATGCATTAGACACTTTAACAAATATTGATAATTTCCACTGAACTGACCCTTTAATACAAGTCATTTTAAAATATTTTTAATTAGCATTTGTAGTGGATGGGTTGTTTTTTTTTAAACAGTTATTCCAATATAAATAAATGTCATTTTTTTTAAAAATAACTTTCTTTAAGCCCAGCTTTTTTGGTGTTATATATATAATACCACACCTGCATAGCACTAATTCATACTCACATACCTCATGGAAAATTATTAAATATAAAGATTCCCCATTGATGACAACAGTAATAATGAACCTGCACCATTGACAGGAAAGATAAGATATACTGTATGTTGATTGAATTACAAGAGTGGCATATATTCCAAATCAATAAATAGCTCCTAGTAGCAATCATAGAATTAGGCCTTCACAAACACATGTGTTGTGGTAGCAGGAAATAAAAGAAGCAGTTTACAGTATGTACACTGCATAATAACTAAAATATTACTATACTCTAAAAAATGCATAAATATCCGAGCAAGCAATTCTTCAATTTATGGGTCTTTTATTTTATTTGTTTGTCAGCAAATTCAATCAAATCGGTCAAAATATCGATCCGGTGGATGCCGATAATATCAATAGGTTTATCGGAAAAACGAAGATTCGGGCCAGGCAGAAAAATTTCCACCAACCCCATCTTCAACTCCTCATCTCTCTGCAGATTTCCCCTTCACCAGTTCTTCCACTCGGATTTCCAATCCTTGCAGTCGATCGGAAATCTGATTGGAACAACATCTGCCTGTGTATTGGCAGCTTTTGTTTTGTATGTGACCACAACATCTCAGGTTAAAATTTTAATTCCTCAACTGTATCTTTTGTGTTTGCAGTGTATTTGTTTTTTTGTTTTTTTTTATAATAATCACATTTTGCATTGTTTAACAATTATTCACCCCCTTTGTTCTGCTTTTGGAGGAGCTTTCAGAACAGGATAGATCTTTTAATAATACACCAACTTAAAGGGATTTAAACTATATCTCCCATAGCCAGTGTAAATATTTAAGAGATACGTCTCATTTAAAGTTAAAGTAATAGCTTGCAAGGAATCTATAACCAAGATGACTTATTACAGGTTCTTTACACCATTTTGGCTTTACTTACTTTACCCTGTATGAATCATTTTATATGTACATTAGTCCATTCAGTGGAATAAATGGACAGACATATATCATTAAACATTAAGGGGCATTTCCATATCTATCTTTTGCAAAAGGATCCCCCACCCAAACCTGAAACCTAAATACTTATGCTTGTGAAGGTTCTCATTCATCCAGGACATGGTATATCTGTTGTAAATGTACCCAGGTTCTTCTGGTTTACAGTTACCAGCAACTCTGACACCTTGAGGTTAGAAAAGGGGATTGCAACATTGAATACCAATATGTAGAGATGAAATTTGTTAATTGATTGGGGACATTAAACTGATTGTGTAGATGGTGACAGAGGCGAGACAGTAGCTCAAATCGGAACTTATCATCTCCAGTCCTTATATATTGTCTCATGTAACATATCAGTGTTAAAGGTATACTTTAACATGGGAATGCCCTTTAAAAGAGGGTGTGACTAAAATGTTTGTAGTGTGCTCTTCTTATCAATGCCCATGATAACCCTTTCAACAAGAGGAGAGCCAGTTGAGGGAATGGGGTTGTTAGGTGAGTTATAGAGAGCCAGTAAAAATGGTAAGTATTGTGGTTCCAGGATTTAGGGTGGTCCTTTGGCTATATAAAAATTTTAGATATGGGGATAGACATGCCCTTTAAGGAATTTATGTAAAACAAAATTAGCTCAGTCTGTTTCTCTTGAGATTCCTTTTATTTTGCACCTCCCCCTTTTAGTACAGAACTGTGTATTAAATAAAGGATCCATATTATTGACATTTAGTGGAATGCTATAACAGACTCTGCAATCATGATTAGTTTCACTGTATTCTCAGCTGAAAATTTTCCAATTTATAACACCTCCAGCTCAATATGGACAGATGTATCCATATAAGGGGACCTTATTCAGAGGTTGAATAAAACATGCCTAAATTTTTTTTTTATGTTTCCAAAAAAAGTTGACTGGCCAATAAATAAATTACCAACTGTACGATTACCTGGAAATATGGGTATTGCTTTTTAGAAAATAATTTATGCTGTTTATGGCTACTCTGAACTTGGATGTGGATCTTTACTTTTGGAAGGTTTGCTTGACACCAAATTCAACACTCCCTATTCAGAAATCTGAAGCTCATGCCAGCAGAACTTAGGTTTTTTTTATTCAGCACCCTTTACTTGCCAACCGCACACTATTGCCTTTGTAATGTGCTTGCAAATATATTTTTTATTTGATCAATAGTAAGACATACAGAGGTACGTTTGCCACATTAACTTATTAAAAATATCAATTGCTTACTTTGTTTTTTTTTTTACTTTGTGCTTACTTTGTGAGTTCTATAGAACATACTTTGATGGTCAGAGAAGATATACTGTAAATATGCACATATTCCTTTCATTCCTTGTCACAGTTGTAAAACCAACACTGGCTGAGCCTTTCCTGAATTGCCTGAAAAAGACTGAGTGGTCCTTTCGAAGTTTTCATTTAGATAGAAAAAGAGAAAGAATTTCACATAGATTTTGTTCATATTTCTCAGTTTGCAAAGCAGCTTTGTCACAGTGTGCATACTTGGACCAGCCTTAAGGTGTCATTGCTTAAAAAATACCAGAGGAATTATTATTATTGTGGATTTATATAGTGCTAACATTTTACGTAGCACTTTCCAATTACCTGTATGCATTCACATCAAGCCCTGCCCCGGATTACAATCTAAACACATTTATTTGACACAAACAACCGATCAGCATGTCTTTATGATTGTGGGGGAAACCGGAGTGCCCAGAGGAAACCCACGCACAGGGAGAACATACAAACTCCGTGCAGATGTGTCCAATGGTGGATTCGAACTCAGGACCTAAGTGCTGTAAGGCATCAGTGATAACCAATGAGCCACCGTACTGCCCAATAAGGAATAAATAATAATCTATTCTTTTTTTTTAATGTATAGCATGTATAGCCTATGTCTCTCAGGGTAAACCTCATTGTCCATTTATTGCTAATGATAAAGTTATAGGGACACAAAGTATGGACACATTTTGAACAGCGCCACCCTCCAGAAAGAGTTTTATATTATATTAAGGTGTTGGTAAAGTTAATTTAATGTGCTACTGCATGTAACACCTTTAGGATAGCATCAACCAGTCAAAATGTATTTGTATAAAACACAAATTCATGTCAAATACTAACTTGCGTTCACAAAGAATAACATTCCTAGGAAATACAATTAAAATAATGGGTTTTTATAATATCCAACTGCAGGTGAATTTCCCTGACACGGGAAGAAAATAATGAAAAGGTCCCTTAGTATTCTGTAGTGATGAATGCTCAACTGGGATTTTGTTTGTTGTATTATCAGCCTACAGTTCACTTCTACATTCCCTACCAGCTGTCAGATCAAGTGATATCCAGCTGGGAAACCACTTTTACAGCATTTCTTTCCCTCTTACTTCCTGAGTGCTTATTATGATTCAAGTTGAAATATTATAGAAAGTATGCTGCTTATGGAAACAATGTTAGTATAAGAGGTCACTATCTTGAATAAGAAATCCATTTTTAGACTTATAGAAAAAAGGGTGGGAATTAAAATAATGAGATTTTATCCATCAGCAAATACAAGATGCTTCTTCTTCAAGTACTGAGTGTCACCTTTTCAAAAAGTGTAGGGTCGTTCAGGTACTTTTTGATCAAGACACCGATCAAGTTTGATTGCTATAAATAAAGGCAGTGGTAGATTACACTACATTTCTATTAGAAGGCTGATGTAGGTTAAGTTGTTGTAGCCGTGTTAGTTTAGTAGAATATACTAAAGATCAGTACTCTAGCTGACATGCACATGATTGTGTCAAGATTGCATTAACAGGACCAAACTGGATAGTTTTCTCAAATGAGCACTTTATGTAAGATTCCCTCAGTATTGGAAGTAACAGTCATATCAACTCATATGGAACTGGGCTACAGTTTACAGGACTTTAGAGCATCATACTTACTGAATAAATCGATAAACATGATATCGGGTCCTTTGGTGCACTACTATGGGGCATATTTTTAAAGGTTCGTTAAACTTTCCGCCTCCGTTATTGCTGCGTTTTCACCAAATTCTGACTTTTCGCAAATTATAAAGAAGTGATAAAAAAGTGGTGAAAAGTCATTACCGCTACTTTTCGCCATGCATCGCTGCGGTAACCGCTCAATCATATTTATAAAATGGTGAAAGTGTTTAATTGCGCTAAGTTCAGCCATTCAAATTTGCCAAGTCTGAGGTGGCGAAAACGCATAAGTGGCCATTTATGTAGCCTGCCAATGGGTCCATGGAAGTTATCAGTATATTGTGGAGTGTTTCTCAATACTAAGTACTACTCAGGGGGGTGTTAGACTATTTTCCAGCATTTACTGTAATACGATCTGAGATTTCACTTTTTTATATTTTTTTAAGCTGTTTAAGATTGCCTTTTTTTTTTTTAATGCTCTGATTTTCTTTATTTACCAATAAAGTCCAAGGGGGGTTTAAGAGATATATTTATAAAAGGGCATTATTTTTGCTTTTATTTGCCACCAGACTTTGACAATTTGTACACTAGAATAATAATTATTCCCTGTGAATAATAGTTTGCTCAGGGGACCTGGAACTTACCGTACCTTACCACGCTCCTCTCGCAAGCCGCTCCTGCACAGAAGAGCTGCTCTGTCCCGATCGCACGTCCTATCTTTTGTATTGGTGCGCATGCGCTTAAGATAGGGTGCACGGTCGGGACAGAGCGGCTGTCAGTGAAGGAGTGGCTTGCGAGAGGAGCGCGGTAAGGTAAGTTCCTAGTCCCCTGAGCAAACTATTATTCACAGGGAGGTGGGAATAAGCGTTCTTACCTGTGAATAATAGAAACGGATGACACATACTTGTTTTTTAAGTTTAGTGTTCCTTAAACGCAATGAATAAGGCGAAATTACCATCACACATCGCCGCAGCGAGGCATTTTATAAGTAAGGCGAAAATAGCGCCCTTTGTCATTGCAATGTCCTGCGATAGCAAAATGACGAAAATAGCGATTGTTTATTAATATGCCCCTATGTGATTAGTAGTTTCCTGCCCAAGAAAGGATCAGAATTTGTGTGGACATTATAAGAGATAATTTTTTTGTTTTTATTAGGTTGTCAAAAAAAACCCAAAAATAATAATAATACTGATCTCTAATTATTCTCATAATTTATCATATCATAATATATTTATTTCTGATACCGAGGGTTTTTGTAAAAAAAAGTCCGCAGCCGTACATTTATGGCCACAATCGTACATTTACGATCATTTGGCCATACAATGCCATTTGGTAGTGGACAAACGCAAGGCAATTGTATAGGTTATAGTACGTACACTGTTAATTCACTTTTGTAGCTTGTTCTAGAAAGAGGACCAAAATGTTGCTTATTGCACTAACTACCCAATAAAGGGTTTTTTGAATGAAGACCCAAGTATGCCCCTTTGAAATAAATATATATACATTTTTTTTTGAGTGCTCTGCAGTTGCTACTTGTATGTATGTATGTATAGTTTATTTATAAAGCGCCACTAGGGGACACAGCACTGTACAGTAACAAAATACAATAAAGTCATAAAAGGGGAACAAATACATAAATAGTTCAGTACGTAAATAAATAAATTATATAAATACAAGTGCTTGAGCGTTGCCACAAGAGGTAATGAGGTCCCTGCCATGTAGAGCTTACAATCTAGTTAGGTGGGTAACATACAGAAACAATGGAATGGGAATAAGTGCTGGGGTGAGATGTACAGTATGCAGTGCAAATAAAACAATCAAACACTGTGCTAATTACCAGATAGATGGGATGTAAGGCTAGATTTAAACCCCCCAATTGAGTTTTCTTGACATAGAGAGAGGGGAACAGAATTCCAGAGCATGGGAGCCACACAAGAAAAATGTTTAAGGCGAGAGGAAGCAGTATGAGTGGGGGGGTCTGTACAGGAGCTCATTCTGCAAAGAGCAGAGGGTACGGGCAGGAACATACGGGGAGACTATGGGAGGAAATATAAGGAGGAGCAGCAGAGCAAAGGGATTTAAATGTTAGGAGAACAATTTTATATGTAATGCGCTGTTTAACGGGGGAGCCAGGTTGTTGCCTGGTACAGAGGAGATTTGGGATCCGGTTTATGAGAGAGCGAAACAATACGTGTGGCAGAGTTATGTATAGACTTCACTTTAGAGAAAAGTAAATAAAATCAAAATACTCAACAGTAAAGGCTTCAGTTCCCCATGTTAATGTCACAACTCCATTATTCATTATCTTTCTGAACTTATAATGACCCAATATATTTGTGATCTTACAGGTTTTCCCCAGCCAATAGTGTAGTTCTCATACCAATTTTTTTAGTAATTACCTGTATGTGGTCAAATGTTTGCCAATCTAAACCTTTGAAATGTAAAGACCTGACATCACTTAAATCACATTGTCAGCCAATCTTAAAAAAAAGTTATATCTGGATTTTACATGCAGATCTTCAAAATTTATGGACGGACAGGGCTATGACTCTTCCACTTAAAGAAAGTAATTTTGTACAGCATTTCACCCTGAAATTATCCCTATATGTGTGACACAGCAGCACTGAAGTGTCACAGAAGAGCACTAAATCACTCACCCCTATTTTGACACTTATTTTATATCACAGGAAGGAGATAGTTTCTGTGATTGGGTTCCCTCATTATTTTCTTAATTCCCACCTTCCATTTTATACTTATCTGTTACTTTAATTATTTTGCTCTCCTTTTGTTATACTGGACCCAGAGGACTTAATAATTTTGTATGAAGAGATTGACAGGTACTCTCCATGGATAGTATTCTCTCTGGTTTTATTAGACTGTACTTCTGATTCTTAAAGTAGAGTGGAAATTATATAACTTATATTTTACATTTTATTAATGCAGTGCCAATGCCAATTCCATGTTATGCTAATATGTTTTGTTCTGTGTAGATATGTTGTATAAAGTAGCCCAAAATAAACCCACAAATGGTATGGTTTTAAAAGAATGGCACATGGCATTTTCACCCCAGAACATGTCTCTGGGGGAAATGTGTTGATGTAATGCACACAAATCTTGAGTAATTCAACCAACTGTCACTAGGACACAGACCATGAGATTTTGCACACTTGCTGTGCCCAAAAAAACATCTATGCAAAAAACAATCTCATTGAGTGGTAAAGTGCATTTCCCATTAAAACCCCACTATTTATATCACTCATTATATAAATTTTCTCTTCTGTATTTTTTGAATAGGCCTCTTGCCTGTGCAGGTAGGACGATGGTACTTTTTCAGGCAGCTATCACGATAACATTAACCATTGGTGGCACTAAAATTCAAGATTTTGAGTGAATGAGAATATTTACAATTTAAGATTGTGCCATTTTTCATGACGTTTGGGATGGAAATATTGATGTATTTGTGGTATGTGTACTGACTGTCGTGGATGCTGCTTGTGTATTTCTTTTTTAATTTCTGATTAACCTTGCATTGTTCCTCAAGTGCCTGGTTTTATGTAAAAATGCATGTTTTGTGTATGGATTGGAAAATGAAACCTGAAATAAGCAGATAAACTGCTTATGGAAAACTGTTTATGGAAAATGCATAATGATGATATACAGTATCAAGTGCCATTGTCCAAATCAGTGCAAGATTAAATGTTTTGGAGGAAACATGGAGCAAGCAGTGTAACAAAAACAATTGGAATTTTACCCTCCAAGCCATCCCCTTCCCATCTGAAGTACCCAGAGTGATGGCCTTAAATGCTAGGTCCTCACCCCTGTTTTTTATCTTATTCTTGTGACCAATGACCAATGGAAGATATGCTCTGATTGGTTGTGCTTTGTGCTACAGTTAACCACAGAAATGTAAAATAAAAGGAGGTGAAGTGGATCACAATTTACAGTACCTTCCATCTTCCCTAAATGCAGTAAGAGTTGGAAAGTGTATTATGGGAGATCAACACTGCACCCAAATTTGCATTCCACAGAATGAGAGCAAATCTGGCTAGATAAAATACTTT
Source organism: Hymenochirus boettgeri (assembly GCA_019447015.1). NCBI lineage: Eukaryota > Metazoa > Chordata > Amphibia > Anura > Pipidae > Hymenochirus > Hymenochirus boettgeri. The sequence continues at coordinate 67,053,442 of CM033474.1, read as the reverse complement.
CATTATTCATTAGGCTTTTTACTCAGCTAAACTGGTCTAATTGGGCATATAACGATTATATGGTCTTTTTTCAGTTCATAAAGAATTAATTTCAAAGAAGGAAAAACATATCATCTAAATAATTCATGATGAAAATAAAGAAAAACAGACACAGTGGCTTCCAGGTGGCAGTATATTTATAATTATTTCATATACATTAACCATTAAACCTGCATATGAAAGGAAGCATATTCATTTGCTTTGAAATAGCTCTCTTACCGGTCACCAGTAGTTTTACTTTTCCAATTTCCCAGCATAATAATCTTTGTGGTAAAGAAAATGATTGTAGTGCTGTATTAGCCCAATATATAGATATTAAAAAATAAGAGTGCTGCAATACTTTTTCCAAGGACTAACAGTTTATTAGGTTGATTAGCTTTCAAAGGCTTTCTTTATCAGGTTAGAACAGTACTGATTTTGACAAAGGTTTAACAGAAAGTAATAAAATATGTCATTATTAACATTACCATTGGAATGTAACTGAACCTTCACAGAACACTTCGTCTTTAGAAATGGTATTCTGGATTAGTAAAGTTTTCTGACATTCTCTTTTTGACATTTATTTTCATCTCCTGCCGTAGATCCTCACTCCAGAATCCAAATAATTGTCATTGTACACCACAAAATCATTGCTATTAGTGATAATCCCAGTCCCCTCCCCCAGTGTATATACCAACACCATACAGAATTGAACCACCTACAGTGCTGTATAATAGTTGGCACAATGTCGGCTTTCACTTTCCTGCTTGTTAATATTTCTTTCTCATATGTCCACACATGAAATAAATAAACAAATGCAGTTTCTTAATGCCCTTTAGTCATATGTCACTCTGATCACTGTTATAATAAAACAAAGAGCAAAGTGATAAGGTCTTGAGTTGTGTTTTAAGCATAAATAAAATATACCCTGAATAAATTAGAGGCTAAAGGCACATTTGTTTATTTGATAAGAAAAATCCTTTGGGAAAATCAAATAACCAAATACAAATTAAAAAGAGGGTTTTTTGTTGATTAGTGAGCAGTTTTTTTTGTTTGTTTTTTTACAATGAAGTCTGATACCTTTATTGATATCCCCATATAATGTCAGTTTTTAGCACATATAGACAAAATGTAGCTTGCAGGGTTTTAAACATGCCAACAAAGTATTGGTATTATTAAAATCAGCTGAATGGGGAGTTTTTGCATTAGGCACTGGGTGAATTAGAATGCATTTGACCAGGATTATAGCATTGATACTTCTGGACATTGCAGTGATTGGGTTAATATAAATGAATATTTAAGGACATGCTGTAAATTCTGTGTATTAAACAGATCTTGCTACTTGTGTTGTTAGGCGGAAGATGTCTCTACACATTGCACTTGCATTGTCGATTGTTTGGGGATTTACTATGTAAACTTAACTGCAGCAGACTGAATAGCAGTGTGTGAAAGGTGCCTTTAGGACCCAGAATAGCTGCGTACTCCTGCATAAGCAGTCTGGAACACATCGCATCAGGTTACTATCTTGAGCACGTCAAAGGCAATTGAAGTAAGGCTGCCTAAGTGAAAGCAAAGCAACCCAGCAAATTTAAACCGTTCAGCACCCAAGACAGCGAAGCCACATCCTGCTGCAATGGGTACCTGCTATACTTTATCTAAGCATCTTAGTTGCTGATTTTGTTTGCCTGTGCTACACTTACAGTTATACCCTGGAGTTTATCTGCAAAGTGGTGTCTCAATTTTATGCAAGATGTGAATTCACTCTGCCGTAAAAAAAAGTTTGGGACACGGCTGAAGCTGGAGGCTGCAGAAAAGATAAAGGTTAATGGTTGATTTTTCTCTTGCTAACCTGAAAGGAATGATGACCAGTACAGCATGTGCACCAGCAGGCAGATCATTGGAAGTCTCTTGGTGCTATCGGTGCTGAAGATAGGGCTGGGCTTGTCCAGTGTAGCCGTGGGAGCTGTCACTTTCATCAGAGTCAAGATGGAACAGAAACCGCAGCTGGGAGACTCTTCTCCGGTATGGAGCGGGGCGTGTGTACGTTAGCCATTTCACTCTATTTAATTCTTTACTGTCTAGAAAAATCCTGGTTGACTTAGGCAAGTCATAAATTATATCACGGTCAAAGTCTAAGGGGCAGCAACGTCAATATATGCAGAGTGCATGTGTAGCTGCTACAGGCTATTTTGTGCCCGCAGCATGCTCATGGGGAGCACAGTAACATTGTAATCATCGGTCATATACCGAGTCAGTAGAATATCCCACGCACCTAATACACTTGGGAAAGAAAAGGTTGATGATGCATGTCAAGGGATTAGAGAATGATTTTCAATAGAGGAAGCTTCCTGTTTGTTTCTTAGTCTACATTCAATTCATCATGCCATTATAGGCATATATTATCAGGGGCACTGGAACTGACATTGCTCATTAAATTCAGGCAGGACATTCAGTAATTAGTTCAGAGCACGAATAAATCAATGCGATTCCATGTCACTTCGTAAAATTAACCTGCTCCTATCAGGATTTTTGGTTTCCAGTTTTGCTTCAGTACAGACTGAAAAAGAGTGTATGTGGCTGAACTACCATAAATAGCTCTGGCACTGAGCCCAAAATTCTAAACATATTAAATATGTGAAACAATGTGGCACACTGGGGAAAACGTGTAGAATTCCTTCTAAAAATAACTCACAGATATTAATGTTTATGTTTGTTTTAATGGAATTTCAAGAACAGTTACTGTTAAAATCCCTCACACACATGAAAGTCTAAATAAAGTTTCATAGTATACTGGTGGGGAACAAAAGTGTTATTTTTATTACAGTACCACCCATTCCAGGGGAATAGGGCTATCAAGTACGTCACTAAGAAAAGTATATATATATATATATATATATATATATATATATATATATATATATATCTGCAAAAATTGCATTTATCCTCTGTGTTCCGACACTGGTTCAGCATGTTTCATAAAGTCCTGTGAGTGCCCTCATGGTGGAGAGTTGGATGTTGTTTTGGGGGGTTTATGCACCTAGGCATTTGCTGAGTGCTGGCGAAGATGGAATTGTTTATATATATATATATATATATACTATCAAGTGTAATTACACTGCATGGATGCATTTAGGACTTATTGTAAAATAATTCAATAATATAGTCAGATTTTATGATTTTTGGGTATCACCACATACAGAACCTTCCTTACGCAGTGTACAGTAAACCCATTTCTATGAAATGAACCTAGTTTCCTTCTGTCAAACAGTTAGAAAAAATTGTCATGATCATGTGATCAAGGTGCATCCAACAACTGTATAACTGTATGTGTATAACTGATACAAAGGGAAGATTTACTTATTGATGCCTACCATCATGTAATAAATCATAGCATTTTCTTAAAAAATATTTCCATGGCTTGATAATATATAAAATGATTCCTGGGTCTTTTTTTCTGAATGAAAAAAAAATATGTAAATAATATGTATCCTGTACAAATACATAAAACACAAAGAAACTATAGAAAACCAAACCGTGTAGATTTAATATTTGGCATTATCGTCAAAAAAAGTATAAAACCCATGCTACCTGATGACGCTACCAATAAGATCACTTTTATGGGGGCCATGATCATGCGATGCAGTAATTCTCACAGGATTTAGGGCAGGTAAGGAATGACGGTGTGTGTTATTGTATTTTCCCCAGTTTATTTTGTTGTTGTAATAAATTGGGGGCAGGGGGGGTGGGGAATTTTTAGTTTAAAGAAAGCTGAGGAAATAAAAGGATGGAGCTGATTTACCCGTGCTATTAATTTGCAATAACCAATCAGATGTTAGCTTTTGCACCTATTGCTCCCTTTAATTATTATGAATCTGATTTTTTGCAAAAATGTCCCCTTAACGTTTATTTTGGTACCTTATGTGCTTGTTTACCACAGGAACACAATTATAACGGCTTCTGCAGAACTGTCTTTAATTAATTGTGAATCTGTACAATATAAAATGTATATAATATTTCATTTCTGCTTACTTGAAAGACATTAAACCCTAAAACCACCACCCTTCTGTAAACCCACATGGTCAGGACCTAAAATTAGAGTGTCAGGAATACTTACACAAATTTTCACCCACTTCTCCAGTCCAGCCCCTTTACTCAATCTATGAGAAGTAGCGCTCTGGAAGAAGCATGTCTAACCATAGTTCAGGCCAAATTGGGCTGGCGAGCGCACATTTAAGTACGTATTACTGGTGATCTTATGGAAGGGTGGTGGTTTAAGGGATTTTATTTCTCTTTAATTAATGGTCAGTATCCTATGACCATAGATTTATAGGACTATGTACCGAGAGCCTCTTTTGCTGTCTATTGCCACTTTTAGGCAATGCACCGAGCCCATAGCGGCTCTCACTGCATAGCGAATGGTTTCAAAACATTCCAAATCTTTACTGCCAGCTATTTGCTGGTGTTAAATAGAGATGGTCGAACTTTCGAAAGTTCAATCCGTTTTCGAACTTTCAAACTATATGGATAGTTCTTAAAGTTCTAATGAAATACAATTAAAATATCAATGGTAACTTAATGTAAATGGCTGTGGGACCTGGGAAATGGTCTTGGGAACATGTTCTAGTATCCAGGGCATTTGAAAAATCAATTTTACTCTCACTCCATGTACATTTTACACGCGGATTCGATGCTCACGTATAGGCTTTAATGGACACTTTACTCGTAGATTCAATGTTCACGCCTAGATACCATGTACATTTTACTCGCGGATTCGATGCTCGCGTATAGGTTTTAATTGACACTTTACTCGCGGATTTGATGCTCGCGTTCGCGCCTAGATACCATGGACATTTTACTCGTGGATTCGATGCTCGCGTATAGGTTTTAATGGCCACTTTACTCACGGATTCGATGCTCGCGTTCGCACCTAGATACCATGGACATTTTACTCACGAATTCGATGCTCACGTATAGGTTTTAATGGACCCTTTACTCGCAAATTCGATGCTCGCGTATAGGTATAATACGCATTTTACTTGCACATTCAATATTTATCGAAAGTCCGAAGATATCGGTTCCGGTATAGTTCGAGAAGTCCGAATTTGTTTGAATTCGAATAGTTCGGCTCGAACTCGGTTTCGAGTTCAAGTTCTAGTCCATCTCTAGTGTAAAAGATTGTGTCCAAAGGAGACGCTATCAGCTTGACGACCAGGTTTTTGCACACCGACGGAACCAGCGTTGTTATTATTATTATTATTATTATTATTATTAGCTTAATTAGTATTGTTTCACTAGTTAAAGCAACTGTCATACATGAATACGTTTTTTTAAATTCTACATTTTTGCTGTCTTACTATTTAAGGCACATTAAAGCAGAATTGTCAGATCAAAATCTTTTCCAAACCCCCCTAATGAGCCCATTTGTGCAAAGTTGAGGTGAGATCAGCTGTGCATGGAATGTTTCTGAATAGCACTAAATTGATTAATAACTATCTATGCACAACTATCTCCCCTCTGATTTCCAGAAATGGCTCTGCATTTAGGACAGGACACACGTGTCTATATTTATACGAGACCATATAGTAAATGGTGTTTAGGGATGAGAGACAATCATTAGCCAATTAGCAGCTTATAAAAAGTCATTCTAAAACCCAATCACAGTACAGGAATTTATAACGTGCTCGTCAGACAACTGATATTCTCTTTTCTGTTTTACATCAGAAGAATTGCAAATGTCATGTCACCGGTGAGGGTGGTGTTTAGAATGCTGGTTTTTGCTTTTTATTTATTATAAAGCATATGTTTTATATGATTAATATAAATATACCCTAACCAGGGGTGCTGCGCCCTTGGAGTAAGCTGAATAACATAGTTAGGGTTCTAGTTGCCCATGCAATTAAATCCCATGGTAATGTGCTCCTAACCACAGAATATTACATGATTTAACAAATTACTGGGCTTATTCTCTATACGGATCTAAACCATGCAGTACTGTATGGTGCGATAATCATCAGTGTCACGTTCATCAGAGATAAATATTTGATGTTAGCATCAGTTACAGAGAATATAATAGTTTTGACACATTTGCCTTTTGCAATTATTCACTTTGATAGTGGGGTGATACCCTGCACATCACCTGAGGAACAGCTCACTACCATATTGGGGTAGTTTGAAAACCTACCTACAGTTTTTCCAACCTTGCCATACACATATTAAGCACTAAAGTCTCCAATTGAACCTCTTACCATTGCACATTAGTTTATCAATGCACATCAGACCCATCCTGAGGAGCTTATAATTGACCATGACAATATACAAAGGTCAATGTAGTCAGTATGTTAATCAGCCCATATGTATGTTTTTTGGCAGTAAACTTAGACAGAACAGGCAAAGTGCTAGCATATAAAATCTATAGTTGAGCATGGAAAGACATTAATACTTAACTGTAACAACACATAAGAAAATCGCATACTTACATAGTGAAAGAAAGTCCATAGGAATACTAGGCACAGCTTATATACATACTAGCTTATATGTATATAATGACAAGCTAAGATTAATGCTCATTCAGAACAGAAGATAAACTGTAAACAAGCTGGAATGGATTCTATAGTTATTAACTAGCAGAGAGCTGTAACCCCACAAGGGTCCCTCTGGGGGTTCCAAATGAAAAACCTTGGTCTATTAATATGCTCCTATGTATCTAGCTATGTGACTAGCTGTATAAGCTAGAAACACAGAATTAAACCTGCTGATCTCAGGAATAGAAAAACACTAACTATACTAGTTTGAAATTCTTGCAGTTCTTTATATTTTTGTTTAAGTTTTCCTAAAATATATCTAAAGTGTTCAATTTCATTCAATGCACATATTTAAATTGTAGCATCTTCTAGACTTCCAAATTTCATTGTATTTTATTCAGCATGAAAAACCCATGGAAATCATTCACTCTTTTTAGAACACTGAAATCGGACGGTAGAATGCAATATTAAAGAGCAGGAGTATAACAGCAAATCTCCAGGAAGGCTGGGTGTTATTCCAAGTCCAATTCAATTTATTGCCACTTATGTCTGAACCCTGTACATTAGGCACCCTAATGGAAATGTTACGCTAATGAAAATGTTACCTCTGTGGTGCAGGGGGTCACTGTATATGAATAAATCTGTATAGTGTTCAGCATAAATCTATTGGTCTATATAACAAATAAAAGAAATTAAAAAAAGAATATGTTAGATAATTCTAATTCAGTGTTACCGTATGCTTTCCTGACTGCCCTTTCGTGTCATAGGTAGAATAAAATAATGACAGTGAAAACATTACATTTAAGAACAAGTTATTGGCACATTACAGGGATTGTTGTATATTATTATTTGTTACAGCTAAGATTATGTTTATTGTAAGCACTTAAAACATTTGTACGTGCTCACTCCAAACAAATCAATAGCACAATTCCCAGTGATTCATCAATATGTAAACCATTCATTGATTTGTGCTGATGTGCACTCAGCAAAAAATCAAAGGATAGGGAAATAATCTTCTGTTTTAAAACGGTTTTGGTATTTACTGTAATTCATCTAGAACACATTGTGAATTTGCATACAACTTTAGTTTCTTATTGACTTATTATAATCTTGTCCCACCTCAAAGAAGACAATTAACTTTTTGCTCTATTGCAACAGCATCACATGAGTTATCTCAAGTTTGCTTCCAGCTCACAGTATTGTATAGTACTATGGTGCACATGTGTATCTCCTGCTCAAGTATTTATTAAACCATCAAACCTGTGGATTAAATACACAATTTGTTGCTAGAACATAATACAAAGAGCATTAAAGGTGTAGTAGCTTTTTCTTAAGCCCCCTTCATTTTAACCAAGTGTTTATGAAGGCCACTCAGGGAGCAGCATTGCAAGATTAACTTACTGTATAAATATTGTTCTCCTTTCAGGAGGCAAAATAAATTTTCCATCATTGCAGTAGCCCATTGAATTACTCTGTACTGTGGAAACAATTGAATCATGTTATGTTTGGATGATGAAGTAATATACTAGTTTCCCTTAAAGGAAATTGGTCTTCATGACATTATTTTTTGTAGCCTGTGAAAAAACTATATTTGTGTGCACGGCTTGTCAGAGGATTGGGAGGGGATTTTCCTCAGCAGTAATGTGGAAATCTATAGCTGTAAAGAACTTAAGCATAAGGAATGTAAAAAAATATGATTTCTCTGCCAATTGAGGGAAAAATTACACTAACATTCCAATGTAGTAAAAAGTGTAAGTCTTACCTGACTGAGATCCCACCAGGCTTTAAACTCTTTCGCCAGACTTACTGCATCGTTAGATACTGGTCAGTATCGGTGTGCATGGCTCCATTCAATATTCATTAAGTTTTGTGCTACCTTGTAGTATTAATACATAAACTGCAGTTCTGGTTGATCCAGAGACACTTTCCGGTTGCCATTTGGAGTCAGGAAGGAATTTTCACCCCTTTTTTAGCTGTTATTTTGCCTTCCTCTGGATCAACTGTTAGGTAGGGTTAAAAAGAAGGTAGGTTGGACTTGATGGACGTATGTCTTTATTTAACTTCAATTAATACCGTATGTCAATTACTATGTAAACATTTAACTTAGTCTATATTGAATATTTGGAAAAATATGGAAATTGTACAGCCAAAGTGAATTTAGTAATGTGTGTTTTGTAATAATATATATAACATTGGTCTGTAAGCTTCTACTAATGCATTTGTATGGAAAATAAACCCTCAATTCTGTTATCTGCAGTACTTCAACATGACTTTAAGTCCATATGTGTGCAGAAAAACAGTCAGTTATGGAAATTCTAGCAACGTTTGTCTGTATAGATACTGTACATACCTGTTTCAGGTTATCCTTCTGGTACCACCTTTCAAGACAGACTTCTGAGTTTGAGAAAGAAGACAGTAAAACAATAAAACAATAGCAACAAAACATTTTCAAGGCGATGCACTGATTGTTGCTATTGACCTACTGGTACAATATTGCTGGCGATGTTATATGCAGAAAGCAGATCTCAGTGCATTGTTAACTGCCGTCAGCCATTACAAGACTTTTAATGCCATCCATTAGCTGACATTAAATGGTTAATGTTATCTGTATATAACATAGCTTGCAGTAGAGGCTTGGTTAACTGAAATTACATCTTCTGCAAGACTCTTCTGGAGCATATGCATCTTTACTTTGCCATTAGAAACACGGAAGAAGTAGTATTTCCTTTGGCATGACCCCTCCTTCATGAGTACACTTTAAAGAATAATGCTTTTTTTTAACTTGCTATGCCAAAATCCTAATCGATGGTGAGAAAAAAGAATCCTGGTTATTGCTTGTTTATGTTTTTCACATCTTAGATTAATTTGCAATACAGGTGCATATCACCAGTAAAATCATCATATTTATTGTGTTAAGTCCAGTATTGGAAGGAAAATACTATTAGAGGAAAAATATTAGAGGAAAAATGTGAAAATCTAAAATTTCAGATGGTATTTCATTAAATGACTGATAATAGTCTCACACACCCCTCTTTATTTGTATTTGGAAATCCAACATTATGTACTGACACCTTCCAGTGACATTTCTTTAGGCTAGAAATGGGCAGCACGGTGGCTCAGTTATTAGCATTGATACCTTGCAGCGCTGACATCCTGAGTTCGATTCCCCCCTTTGGACACATCTGCATGGAGTTTGTATGTTCTCCCCGTGCTTGCGTGGGTTTCCTCTGGCACTCCGGTTTCCCCCACAATCATAAAGACATACTGATAGGTTGTATGTGTACATAAAAGTGATTTGATTGTAAGCACTTTGGGGCAGGGCCTGATGTGAATTGAGTAAATAGTTGTAAAGCGCTGCAGAATATGTAGCGCTATATAAGAAATAAAATACATACATACATCTCAGACTTTTGTAGGCTTAACACCAAAAAACAATTTTTGACACTTTATAAATATGATCAAGCAATTATGACTGCAATGTTTGGCAATATATGGTGAAAATAGGTATATGCGTCGGTATGCATTTTTGCCACTGGGTATTTCTGCTCTTATGAATTGTGCTTTATAAATGTTCCACTTTTGGCAAAAATGGCTGTGATAACGGCTGTAAAATTGTAACACATTTCTATAAATGCCCCATAGACTGCTACTATAAAAGGCCAATTGGAAGAGAATGTGGAATAATCAAAGGAATTTGTTAAAACTTGACCAATTGATTGATAAATGAAATAAAGAATTAGATTGTTTTAAGCTAACCTACAGTATCCTGCTTCTGTTGTTCAAAACAGATTTGTGCACAAAACAAAATCCTTATGCCAGGGCAGAGTATTGTTAGTACAGAATTTCTGTCCCAGATCTGCAAACAATGTCAAGAAAATAGCAGGGCTTGGTAGAGACTGGGTGGACCATGGTCATTATTTGGTACGATTCATGTCCCACTTCTGCCCGGATTATTATAAGCAGGTATGCTTCCTTAGAGACAACAAAAAAAATACAATTCAAGGTACCAGGCTGCTGATACTGCAAATAGCTACTAATAATCATAATAATCACAATCATAATATTAGTATTATGTATAATATTGTTATTATTAATAATATTGCATTAAACATTTATGTATTAATATTTATTACATTTCTGCAAAAGCAAAGGACAATTTAGGCGGTCATTTTCTGACAATTTACATGTGACTAAACCTCATGCATGTACACAAACAGAATTACACATTACTTATACTTATAATTGATTATACAGAAGTCTTAAAGGGCATTTATACTGAAATATTTGTTTCAGTATAGTAACTTGCCCTTTACTATGATTCTTTTCAACTATCACTGTAATATTTATTTGTTGATCTGTCCTCTATTTCTTTAAATATCCGATCTGAACCATCTTGCATTTCAGCTGTCAATCAAGTGCATTAATAATATAAACTCTTCTGCTGTGTGCAGTTTTGCTGTAGCTATAATGGTGACAGTTGGTATTTGAAAATTGCATGATTGAAAATTCCCTCTTCCAAAGTTGCATGGTGACTACTGAGAATGCTTGCCCTTATAGAAAGTCTGGTCAGATGGAAGAAGATGTTGTTCAAGAGAGGGAGGGGTGATACTGGGCCTGAGCAAATCAATTATGGAGCAGCAACACACATACACCAGGTATTAAGGGCTACCTACATGTAGTCATATAAAGATTAAGATGAAAAAGGTCCTTTTTTCAATTATACTGTAGTTTCCCTACAGTATAATACAGTACAACTCAATCAGCGCTGTAATAAATGTATTAAAGTTTGTTAAACGTTTTATAAGCAGTCTATTTATATAGAAAGTAATTTACTCTTTATACCTTTAAAGGTAAATAGAGATGGGACACGGATCCAACACGGACCCAGATCAGACACGGTGCCCCTTCGTTCTGAAATCCGAATTTTCCATCCGAAACAGACAGATGGTTCAGATTTCGGGACTTCGGAGCACATTTCCAGTAATATCGAACCTTCAAGCTATTTTTGAAAATTCTTGAAAAATACCCTTGAACGCTCGATAATACTCGAAAATACGATCGGAAACTTGAAAATAGTTTCTGATCGCATTTTTGAGGATTATCGAATGTTCAAGGCTATTTTCGAGAATTTTCAAAAATAGCTTGAGCCCTGCAATATATTTAAAATGAATATCGAGGGTGGAGATGCCCTTTAATAAAGAGAACAAATATACAGAGAAAACAGGGAGAATAAATGGTATTACCAGCACTGCTGCAATCAATTTGTACCAGATCACTGCTTTATGGAATGATTATGGGTAGCATGGCACACAGTGGGTTACTCAGGTGGTCTGGCACAAAGCAGACAGTGCTCTCACTTTCTTTAAACAATATAAACCTGTTTTAATTACATTTAACAGTAAGTATTGCAATGATTTAATAACAAAACAGTTTCCCCACATAACATGTGCAGTAATGGACTAGTCCCTGCCTACGGTGCACCACTTTAAATATTCACTAAGCCTGTATATTGTGTGTCTTTGTAAGTTGGTGTACACTTATCTGGTGCCTCAGAGTTTGTATCCAATAAGGTAAATTGTCTGTCCAATAATCTGTCCTTCCAACAGGCGGAAAAAGGATCTTATACACAAGATCTTGTTCAATATCAGTCCAAAGCACACATCACAATCTACTTTCACTTTCTCTCCTCATAGCCATAGAGAGCAGGGATGTCTTGTCTCTTATTACTCACTGACACCACCTGCAGGCTGGAGGTGGTATATAAGGAGCCTTGGTGTATATTTCCATCACAATACCCATCACGTCCTGTGTAGCAGACAAACTTTTTTTGGATTACACTTCCTTTTAGTATTTACATTGAGAAGACACATGGGTGTGGTTTAAACTCCCATTTTGACCATAACATATTGACATAGGAATCTCAGCTCTGTAAGTAAGTTTATGAAATTTGTATATTTTTTCTTGTACCTAATATAAGTCAGTGCTATACTTTATATACATTTATTGATGGTCTTTTAAATGGTAATAGTGAGATAGTATACACATACATATACACCTTTCCTATATGTAATATCATATACCCCCACCTCAATTGGTAGCTCCTAAAACCTCAATGCAATCTCCTATGAAGGTATACATTTATTTATATAATATAAGGGATATTTGTGCTTTTAACTACATTAGTATAGTATTTGAGGTTGAATAAAGACATACGTCCATCCAGTCCAACCAAATCTAGCAATATCCTCATTTCCTGCCTAACTGTTGATCCAGAGGAAGGCAAAAAAACAACCCCACCAAATTTATGAAGGGGAAAAAATTCCTTCCTGACTCCAAGTGGCAATCAGAAATATCCCTAGATCAACTCTACTTTATATATCAATACCAGTAACTTGCAACATTCCTTGTTTGCAGAAACTCATACAGCTTTTTTTTTTAAACTGACCAATGAACCTGCCATAACAACGTCCACTGGAAGACAGTTCCATAGCTTTAAGGTTCTTACAGTGAAAAAGCCATTCTGAACTTGAAGGCTAAACCTTTTTTCTTTAAGTTTTTAGGGATGTCCATGTATCTTCTGACATGTTCTATTGGTGAACAATGCCCCAGATAGTTTATTGTATGGCCCGTTAATGTATTTATACACAGTAATCATATCCCCACGCAAGTGCCTTTTCTCTAGCATACATAATTGTAACTTATCCAGTCTCTCTTCATATTTAAGCTCCCCCAATCCCCTTATTAATTTAGTTGCCCTTCTCTGAACCCTTTCCTTTTCAAATATGTCCTTTTTGTACACAGGATTCCAAAATTGCACTGTATATATATATATATATATATATATATATATATATATATATATATATATATATATATATCCTTTAGAACCAACAATATTACTTCTATCAATAATGTAAAAAAAAAAATATATATATATATATATATTTTTTTTTCTAAATGCACATCTAAATGTCCTAAATGAAATTCTAAAGTAGATGAACACCAATAAACATCGGCTGGGTACACACGGGCAGATTTTTTGGCCCAATTAACTGATACTTCCGTGTAACGGTTGGTTGGGTTTGAAAAACTTTTTCAGTTTTTGCCAAAGCCATAACCGAGCTTGGTTGTGGCCACTATTGCCAAAACGGACAGTCATTTGTCCCAGCCGAGTGCTTACTAGTAACGAACGCTTGATGGGTACAAATGGTCCCCTCGTGTGTACCCAGCCTTAATCAAACTTATTATTCTTTACTGAGCAGCAGAGATTTGTATCAAGCCTGAAGAAGCAGCGTATGTTCTTGGAAAGCTTGTATTTTCAATCATTTTAGTTAAAAGGCCAATAAAAGGTATTAGCTCATATCCAAGATGTCTTAGATTGGAATCATCGCTGATTTCAACCTTCACTGAACATAACATCAAACATAGCATTATCTGATAACTTACCTCCTTCACTTTAACTTTAACTCATTCATCAAGGCCACTTCTGGAAAGTTATTTTTTCACATTGATTCAAAGAGCGCTATTGAATTCAATAAAGCCTAATGTATACAAGATTCCATCCATTGTAAATTACATACATTTAAAATTAAATACATATAAAAATGGAATATATTATAATTTTTCAACTAACTGTATTAACTTTTAATCCAAATTTTTATTTTCATTTGTAATTAAAGAAAGTATCCATTATCCAATATATACAATATTTTATTTTTTCCCCCTAAAATATCTGTTCATCCCTTCTATTCTAGTTTATAGAAACCAGTAGTAAAAATTACAATTGTTTTTTAATATAAACTTGCTGGTTGCTTGTGAAGGTTCTCATTCATCCAGGTCATGGTATATCTGTTGTATTCAATTAGATCAACTGGACTTGAAATGTAATTCTTGAAGACGTTTCGCTAGTCATCCCGACTGGCTTTCTCAATTCAGAATGACTTGTACAAGAATCTGTGGCAATTATGTACCCTGGAGAATCCCAATTAGCATATCACACCAGGTGTTAAGGGTGTGATTAGATAGTGGCTAAGAGTGTTATAGAACGCCCAGAGTAAGGTGTTAAAACAGCATGTACATGGCAGACAGTTGGTGTCGAACACCCCCACCTCTATTTAGGCTTGGTTTCTTTATTTTCCAACTGTCTGCCATGTACAATGCTGTTTTAACACCTTACTCTGGGCGTTCCTATAACACCTCTTAGCCACTATCTAATCACACCCTAACACCTGCTGTGATATGCTAATTGGGATTCTCCAGGGTACATAATTGCCACAGATTCTTGTACAAGTCATTCTGAATTGAGAAAGCCAGTCGGATGACTAGCGAAACGTCTTCAAGAACTACATTTCAAGTCCAGTTGATCTAATTGAATACAACAGATAAACTTGCTGGTTAATAGTTTATTTGGAACAGTAAGTAAATAAGATAAGGAATATTCCTTAATAGCAGCAACCCTATAGTGACAACATTAACTATTAATGTACATATATAATAATAATAAATGTGCAAAACATTATAGATGCCAACCTAACATCAATACATATGCTCTTGGTCCATAAAACAGCTGATGAAATAAAGTTTAAAGTTGTCTGTTCAGCTTACCCCTCTAGCTACTAAAAACCTTTATATGTATTGTTATAATTATATTACTTTAATTATGATGTTTTATATATGTGAATCTATTTTTAAGAACATTTATATATTATTAGGCTAATTTTTATTACAATAAAAAAGCACTTTTAATATGTTTATATGATTGTGACGGTTTAATGCTTTAATATAGATTAATGACTATTAGGTACTTCTAGTACTTTTTGATATTATTGTATGTGGGCTTGAATAGCCTCACTGTATCACACTACTTGGAGGTGGGGTTATTAGGGTTATTAGGGTATATGTGTGTTGCAAGTGCTATTGGTTATTATGTGCTTTTTGCACAATATATGATACACTGATATAGTGTGCTATTTTGTTTGCCGTTGGTCTTTCCTAACCCCAGGTTAGGGGGTTCTTGAGGATTGCACCTACTGATTATTGCCAATTGCCAGCCCTGGTGTGCTAGAGTGACCTTACATTTGTTTGCTATTTGCTTTAACATTGTGTGATTTTAAAATAAGTGCATTTATGAATTAACACCCATCTGCTCTTAAGTGTGGTTTTGATGGCTTTCCTGGTATATACAGAATCTTTTTGAGCCAATAAAAATAAGGGAAGAATTAAATAATAAATCTAACTTTAATAAAACATAAATGATTGATTAATAAAACATCAAAAACATAGCTGATTTACACAATCAGAAATGGGTATGTCATGCCATGCAGCTGTCAGTGAACAGGTATTTAATACCATTAATGACAATACACATGCAAAAGGAAATTGACCGAATCCCTCATCTATCATCAATTTAATATTGGATTCTTACCCTCTAATGGCAACTATATGCTGGCATTTGAAACTCAACCTAAAAGAGCCACAAGCGCTATATTAAATATCTAATGGCAGCGGCATTGGTGACTTGCTAAAACCTTATTCCTTTTTTAAAGTCATGCTGAAGAGAAGCCCAGCACTGCGGATATCAATATTTCTTCCTAACAGTTTATTATAAATAATACAGTCGAGTAAGCGAACATTTGGTAGGATCTTAAATACTGATTAAATTAGCAGTGATATTCTGAAGCAAAATACAGAGTGAAGTCACTAGAGATATCTCAGTCTAAATAAGAAATATGAGAACTAGAGCTCATGTTGCATGTATGCATAAATATGAAGTAATAAGTACACAACAAGCCAAATGAATCTTCCTGCTACTTAGGGAAGAAAAAGTGCTACAGTTTATAACAGGCAATGTTCATTTAACTATTAATATGCCACCCAATTTTTTTTTTTATGCCTTTAATATTTTGTTTGCCTTGGGGCCTTTAGGCAGTGCAGTGAATGACTTTCCTGGATCTTTTAAAACAAATTCAGAGTAAGCTTTAAAAATTACCGGGTTATCTTTTGTTTGCAATTTCTACTTCATTGAAGCCTTTGTCTATGTTTTGTGCTTAGATTGTAAGCTCTTCGGGGGAAGGCCTGATCTCTCGGCTGGACCCTCCTATGTGGTTTACCAAGCAACTAACTGGCACCCCTTCAATCCATCCTTAACTCTGCTGCCAGGCTCATTCACCTCTCTTCCCGCTTCTCACATGCTGCCCCTTTTTGTCAATCACTCCACTGGCTTCCCATTACCCAAAGGATCCAATTTAAGCTGCTAACCTTATCCTACAAGGCTCTCTCCAATACAGCCCCCCATACATCTCTGATCTGTTAAACAGATACTACCCAAGGAGTAACCTCCGCTTTGCTACTGATCTTCTCCTCTCATCCACCCTAATCACCTCTTCCCACACCTGTATACAGGACTTTTCTTATGCTGCCCCTCTGCTCTGGAACTCCCTTCCTCGCTTTATACGTCACTTTATACATCACTTCATATCTTTAAACACAACCTCAAAACTCATCTCTTCAGGCAAGGTGACAATCTGGGCCTAGACACTTCTACCCCTCTTACAGACCTGTTAGTTATACTCCACTGACAACTTAGTTACAGCTACTGATCTGCTTCACCTTATGTTTCATCCCCATCTCCTCTAGACTGTAAACTCTTTTGAGCAGGGCCATCCATCCTATTGTACCACAGTAATGCTGTAACTTTTAGCTGTAGTTCCGTCACAACCACACTGAATGCTGCTGGACCAGCACATAAATTATTCGCAATTTGTATTACTTGCACTACACTTGTATGTAACGTATGTTTTCCTTATATATATTAATGCAACTGTAAAGCGCCATGGAGGATGTTGGCGCTATATAAATCCACAATAATAATAATAATGTGACATGTAATTGTTAAAAGCCACGGAAGATGCTGGCGCTACATAAATCCTCAGTAATAATAATAATGTTTTGCATGTTATATGGCTATGGAAAAATGCATTGGTCAAAGAGTAACTTTGCATATATCCCTGTCCCCCTAAACTTATGGAAATGCGAGTTAGTTTATTATTTCTTTGTTGGGAAATATACTATTTGAGCGAGGCGCATAAACTCTTTCTGTTTGAAAAAGGTGGTTTTAATAGAATGCTTTTTGTTTGTTTATTTAAGCACACCACACCTTTAGCTTTACTTTCACTAATATTTAATTTCTTGCACTGGTGAAATCAAACAAGATCAAAACACATCTGCAATTTTAGATACATTTATGTTATAATGTCAGTAGATTTAGACATGTATATTGTCTGAGGTCAATTTAAATAATTATACAGTATATAATAGGTTTGAGTTTCTCATTCCCCTATAAAGGGCAATTTCAACCCCCCAAGTAAAATGTTACCCCACTGTTGAGCCCACTGTGTAGTGTTAAATGACCCCTACCCTTTTCTTCTGCTCCTTATGGTTGTCCTGCAGGGCCTGATGAAATGATGAAAGTCCAGAAAAATAAAGAGTAGGAGCCTTTCTATGCGTTATCCATATCTGCCTACATGTGCAGTGGAGACACCCCTAATTCCTTTTAGTAAAAAATCATGTCTCAACCAAAAAAAAAGAAAAAAAGATTAAAGGGAATGTTCACCCAAAACAAAAAACTGGTGAATTGTCAGTTACTTGCCCCCAACTCCAACTGATATATTTAAGCATTATTATTGTCCCCATTCTGACCCTCCCTCTATGCAGTCAATCAAGCCTGTGACTGCTGACATCACAAACAATGATTGACTGCTATATAGTATAGTATTTGAGGTTGAATAAAGCCATACGTCCATCCAGTCCAACCCATCTAGCAATATCCTCATTTCCTGCCTAACTGTTGATCCAGAGGAAGGCAAAAAAAACCCACCAAATTTATGAAGGGGGAAAAAATTCCTTCCTGACTCCAAGTGGCAATCGGAAATTTCCCTGGATCAACTCTACTTTATGTATCAATACCAGTAACTTGCAACATTCCTTGTTTGCAGAAACTCATCCAGCTTTTTTTTGAAACTGACCAATGAACCTGCCATTACAACGTCCACTGGAAGACAGTTCCATAGCCTTACCGTTCTCACAGTGAAAAACCCTTTCCGAGCTTGAAGCCTAAACCTTTTTTCTTCAAGTCTTAAGGGATGTCCTCGTGTCCTTTGACATGTTCTCTTGGTGAACAATGCCCCAGATAGTTTATTGTATGGCCCGTTAATGTATTTATACACAGTAATCATATCCCCACGCAAGCGCCTTTTCTCCAGCGTACATAATTGTAACTTTTCCAGTCTCTCTTCATATTCAAGCTCCCCCAATCCCCTTATTAATTTAGTTGCCCTTCTCTGAACCCTTTCCATTTCAAAGATGTCCTTTTTGTACACAGGATTCCAAAATTGCACTGCATATTCCAAATGAGGCCTTACCAATGCTTTGTAAAGAGGGAGAATTACATTTTCCTCCCTTGAATCCATACCTCGCTTTATACAAGACAATACCATGCTGGCTCTGGCTGTTGCCGCCTGGCACTGCTTGCTACCTTTAAGTTTGTTATCCACCAAAACTCCAAGATCCCTTTCCAACAGGGATTCACTTAACACAGAGCCATTTATAGTATAAGTAGCACAAGTATTTTTAAGTCCAAAATGCATCACCTTACATTTATCAACATTGAATTTCATCTGCCACTTAGCAGCCCAATGTGATAATCTATCTAGATCCCCTTGCAACGATTGCACATCCTCTGAAGTTTTTAATGGTCGACAAAGTTTTGTGTCGTCAGCAAACACAGAAACCTTGCTGACAATACCCACTTCCAAATCATTAATAAATAGATTAAATAGAAGCGGCCCCAACACAGAACCCTGTGGCACCCCACTTAGCACTTTAGTCCATAATGATGAAGCCCCATTAACAACTACTCTCTGCATCCTATTCTTTAACCAATTTTCTATCCATGTACAAATGTGACTCCCCAGACAACAGACCTTAGCTTTTCATTATCGCCTATGGGGACTGTATCAAAAGCCTTTGCAAAATCCAAGTAAACTACATCTACTGCTATACCAGAGTCTAAATTTCTACTACTACTTCCCATAAAGCCAGCAAGTTAGTTTGACAAGATCTATTCCTCCTAAATCCATGCTGGTTACTACTTATAATGTCAGTCCTTGAAACATACTCTAGAACATGATCCCTTATTAAACTTTCCAGGATCTTCCCCACCACTAAAGTTAAACTTACAGGCCTGTAATTACCCGGCTGTGAACGACTACCCTTTTTGAATATTGGAATAACATCAGCCTTTTTCCAATCCAGAGGCACACCACCGGACATGAGGGAATCACCAAAAATAAGAAACAATGGCCTAGATAAAACTGAACTTAGCTCCCTAAGTACCCTAGGATGTATTTTATCCGGTCCAGGAGATTTACTAATATTAACCTTATTTAGTTCTTTCTGTACCATATCCTCGGTTAACCAAAGTGAACTTGAATCTTGTATACCTTTATTGCTACTATACTCTATGATATCTGTACTTGGATCTTCTATAGTGTATACAGAGGAAAAAAAATTATTCAAGACATTTGCTTTATCGCCATCCTCCGTAACTAACTTATCCCCATTAATTAATGGTGCCACATTCTCAGTCCTCATCTTCTTACTATTAATATACTTAAAAAATGTTAGGGTTAGTGATGCTTCTTCAGCTATCCTAACTTCATTATTAATTTAGAGCTAGTTTGATTGCTTTCTTACACTCCTTGTTACAGTTTTTATACTCCCTAAAGGCCCTTTCCGTTCCCTCTGCCTATTTTCGCGGCCGCGATGTGCGACGGTAATTTTTTTTCGCTAATATCGTTTTTTTATAAATATGCCCCTAAAGCTAACTTCACCATATAAACTGTCAAAGTGGAGTTGAAGCAACTTCAAAGTACCGTGTATTGTAGTCATGTGGGCTGCACTCACACTTGTGCACGTTTGCTAGTTACGTTTTTTTTCACGCTACCTGTCTGCCGCCTTTCTTTTCAGTGTAGAGGTGCTGCCTGAGACAATGTCTCACTCTGCCTAATGGTAGATGTGTCTCTGCAGACCACATCTGTGACTGGCTGAGGCTCATCCACTTAGCTGCATCATGCGGAAGAGCAGCAGAGGCAGCCGAGGGAATGAGGATGTAAGTACATTAGGAGCCAATTTGGGGAATCACATGCTCAAGGATATGAAAAGCTTTGGAGGGAGGGAGGAGGCGAGACTTTTGCCAGAAATTAACAGAACTTATCATTAAATATCTAGTTACAATGCATGTATAAACTGAGGAAAATAGCAGTTGGGTCATCAATAAAAGTCATAAGTTTTTCATTTTAAGGTGGGAACATGCACTTTAAGGAGAAGAGAATACCCCCTAGACATTAAGTTAAAAATTCCCCAAATTGGCTCCTAATTGTACTTACCCATCCTCATTCCCTCGGTTGCCTCTGCTGCTCTTCCGCATGAATGCACTAAAGTGGATGAGCCTCAGCCATTCACAGATGTGGCTTCTGCAGAGACACATCTACATTAGGCAAGTGAGAGACATTTGTCTCAGGCAGCACCTCTCACTGAAGAAGAAAGGCGCAGACAGGTGGTGAAAAAAAACGTAACTAGCAAACGTGCACAAGTGTGAGTGGCACCACATGACTACAATACACGGTACTTTGAAGTTGCTTCAACTCCACTTTGACAGTTTATATGGTGAAGTTAGCTTAGGGGCATATTTATAAAAAACGATATTACGAAAAAAAAATTACCGTCGCACATCGCGGCCGCGAAAATAGCTCTATCGCCGTATTTAAAATGGCGATATGTATCACGGCCGCGATGTGTTGCGGTAATTTTAAGTCCCTTTGCGGCATTACTGCACTTAGCGGACTTAAAATCCCTTCCCGATGCCTCTGCTAAGGGGGCAGGGCATACGCTCCCACCCTGCCCTCAACCCCCCGCAGCGGCGACCACCCCGCCGCTGCTTCCCAGCAGCCCCTCCCAACCCCTTACCCGCTCGAGGCAATCTCGGAACAGAAGGCTAGGAGGGGCTGCCGGGAAGGGGCCCAGCGGGTGGTCGCGACCACCCGCCGCACACCCCCTCACCAGCAGCCCCTCCAAGCCCCTCCCCCCTGCCCCGCCGCTGGCAGGGAGGAGAAGGGAAGGGCCCGCTGGGAGGGGTGAAGGCACCCTCCAGCGGGGCCCTGAGAAGGGCCTTTTGGGGCTTAAGGGGTCCCACAGCGCGAACCGGGACCCCCTCCCCGGCCCTTGTAAGGGCCCTTGCGGCACTGACAAGTGCCTTTGGCGGGGTCACCCCCAGTGTGCGGCTCTTAAAAGAGACCTTGGGCGGCGTCTTCTTTCTTCCAGTACTGGCGACAACCAGCTCACTGAGGCCGCCGACCCCGAGAGGTACCCCTGCGGTGCGGGCGCCGGCAACCTCAACGAGGCCGATGTTGCCGGCGTTTGATCCGACGCGACGTCTTCGGGCTGGCGACACCAACCCCACTCAGGTCGCCGATGCCAGGCAGACTCACTGTGGCCGCCGGCCTCAGCGGAGCCGATGTTGCCAGCCGCTTCTTTCTTCTATCTTCAGCCATCTACTGCGATGGCATCTGAGTTCCGCAGCGGAGTACACCTCTTTATATAGGTTTGCAGAAAACCCTAATCCATTTCTGATTGGTAAATTTTTATGCTTGGTTTACATGCTTTACATTAACCAATCAGATTTCTGGAAAGTTCTAAATCTGATTGGTTAATGTAAGCATGTAAACCAAGCATTAAAAAATTGACCAATCATAAATGGATTAGGGTTTTCTGCAAACCTATATAAAGAATCTCAGTCCTCATCTTCTTACTATTAATATACTTAAAAAAATGTTTAGGGTTAGTGATGCTTTCTTCAGCTATCCTAACTTCATTATTAATTTTAGCTAGTTTGATTGCTTTCTTACACTCCTTGTTACAGTTTTTATACTCCCTAAAGGCCCTTTCCGTTCCCTCTGCCTATTTTCGCGGCCGCGATGTGCGACGGTAATTTTTTTTCGCTAATATCGTTTTTTTTTATAATAATGGCCCCCTAAAGCTAAACTTCACCATATAAACTGTCAAAGTGGAGTTGAAGCACTTCAAATACCGTGTATGGTAGTCATGTGGGCTGCACTCACACTTGTGCACGTTTGCTAGTTACGTTTTTTTTTCACCGCTACCTGTCTGCCGCCTTTCTTCTTCAGTGTAGAGTGTGCTGCGAACAAATGTCTCACCTCTGCCTAATGGTGAATGTGTCTCTGCAGAAGCCACATCTGTGACTGGCTGAGGCTCATCCACTTGCTCATTCATGCGGAGAGCAGCAGAGGCAGCCGAGGGAATGAGGATGGGTAAGTACACTTAGGAGCCAATTTGGGGAATCACATGCTCAAGGATATGAAAAGCTCTTGGAGCAGAGGGAGGAGGCGGAGACTTTTGCCAGAAATTAACAGAACTTATCATTAAATATCTAGTTACAAATGCATGTAATAAACTGAGGAAAATAGCAGTTGGGTCATCAATAAAAGTCATAAGTTTTTCATTTTAAGGTGGGAACATGCACTTTAAGGAGAAGAGAATACCCCCTAGACATTAAGTTAAAAATTCCCCAAATTGGCTCCTAAGTGTACTTACCCATCCTCATTCCCTCGGCTGCCTCTGCTGCTCTTCCGCATGAATGCAGCTAAAGTGGATGAGCCTCAGCCAGTCACAGATGTGGCTTCTGCAGAGACACATCTACCATTAGGCAGAGTGAGACATTTGTCTCAGGCAGCACCTCTACACTGAAGAAGAAAGGCGGCAGACAGGTAGCGGTGAAAAAAAACGTAACTAGCAAACGTGCACAAGTGTGAGTGCAGCCCACATGACTACAATACACGGTACTTTGAAGTTGCTTCAACTCCACTTTGACAGTTTATATGGTGAAGTAGCTTTAGGGGCATATTTATAAAAAAACGATATTAGCGAAAAAAAAATTACCGTCGCACATCGCGGCCGCGAAAATAGCTCTATCGCCGTATTTAAAATGGCGATATGTATCACGGCCGCGATGTGTTGCGGTAATTTTAAGTCCCTTTGCGGCATTACTGCACTTAGCGGACTTAAAATCCCTTCCCGATGCCTCTGCTAAGGGGGCAGGGCATACGCTCCCACCCTGCCCTCAACCCCCCGCAGCGGCGACCACCCGCCGCTGCTTCCCAGCAGCCCCTCCCAACCCCTTACCCGCTCGAGGCAATCTCGGAACAGAAGGCTAGGAGGGGCTGCCGGGAAGGGGCCGCAGCGGGTGGTCGCGACCACCCGCCGCACACCCCCTCACCAGCAGCCCCTCCAAGCCCCCTGCCCCGCCGCTGGCAGGGAGGAGAAGGGAAGGGCCCGCTGGGAGGGGTGAAGGCACCCTCCAGCGGGGCCCTGAGAAGGGCCTTTTGGGGCTTAAGGGGTCCCACAGCGCGAACCGGGACCCCCTCCCCGGCCCTTGTAAGGGCCCTTGCGGCACTGACAAGTGCCTTTGGCGGGGTCACCCCCAGTGTGCGGCTCTTAAAAGAGACCTTGGGCGGCGTCTTCTTTCTTCCAGTACTGGCGACACACACTCCACTGAGGCCGCCGACCCCCGAGAGGTACCCCTGCGGGCGCCGGCAACCTCAACGAGGCCGATGTTGCCGGCGTCTTGATCCGACCGACGTCTTCGCTGGCGACCAACCAACCCACTCAGGTCGCCGATGCCAGGCAGACTCACTGTGCCCGCCGCCTCAGCGGAGCCGAGTTGCCAGCCGCTTCTTTCTTCTATCTTCAGCCTACTGCGATGGCATCTGAGTTCCGCAGCGGAGTACACCTCTTTATATAGGTTTGCAGAAAACCCTAATCCATTTCTGATTGGTAAATTTTTTAATGCTTGGTTTACATGCTTTACATTAACCAATCAGATTTCTGGAAAGTTCTGAAATCTGATTGGTTTAAATGTAAACCAAGCATTAAAAAATTGACCAATCATAAATGGATTAGGGTTTTCTGCAAACCTATATAAAGAGGTGCACTTCGCTGCGGAACTCAGATGCCATCGCAGTAGATGGCTGAAGATAGAAGAAAGAAGCGGCTAGCAACACCAGCTCCGATGAGGCCGGCGGTGCTAGCGGGCTCACTGGCGGCCGCAGTGAGTCTGCCTGGCATCGGTGACCTGAGTGGGGTTGGTGTCGCCAGCCCGAAGACGTCGCCCAAGGGCTGTTTTAAGAGCCGCACACTGGGGGTCCCGGTTCACGCTGCGGGACCCCTTAAGCCCCAAAAGGCCCTTCTCAGGGCCCCGCTGGAGGGTGCCTCCACCTCTCCCAGTGGGCCCTTCCCTTCCCCTCCCTGCCAGCGGCGGGGCAGGGGGCTTCGAGGGGCTGTGAGGCCCCTTCCCGGCAGCCCCTCCTAGCCTACTGTTCCGAGATTGCCACGAGCGGGGATGGGGTTTGGTCGCGGCTGCTGGGAAGCGGCAGCGGGTGGCTAGTATCGGCTGCTTTCGTCACCTTCAAGGTGGCGAAGCAAGACAGCCGATACTAGCAGTGCGAAACAGATACCGCCGCTTTATAAATAGAAGCGGCAGTAACAGGTAAGTATCGGCGCGAAAGGTTAACGCCTCGTCAAAATATGTCCCTTAGTTTGTAAGGCATGGTAAGTCTAGTTATGCTAGTTAGCTAGTTAGGGCTTGACGTGGTGGCAGGCTTACAATTCTTTTGTCTAAAATATTTTATACTACAGAAAGTATGGCATTTCTAATGTATTGTAACAGTTGAACCAACATGTATAGCACAGGCTATAAAATAAGTTATTTTGATCAACTAAAACCTGAAAGGAGCAATATGGTAGTGGCAACACAAGCTGTTTGAGAAAGGGATGTCATACCGGTTTCTAGTAATTTACATTATTAGTAATTGACTGTCTGAGGAAGTGTTTAAGTACCTATGTGATATCTGTTGTATTCAATTAGATCAACCGGACTTGAAGTTTAGTTCTTGAAGACGTTTCGCTAGTCATCCGACTGGCTTTCTCAATTCAGAATGACTTGTACAAGAATCTGTGGCAATTATGTACCCTGGAAAATCCCAATTAGCATATCTATGTGATAGGAAGTTCAAAATCGTAAAATTTTACCTACACCCACCAGCGAAGCCAGAGCCATTAGCCAAACCACACTCACTTTAACGCAGTGGCATGCGAAGAGGGCATTTAAAAGTTTGGCTCAGGCAGCAAAAACCACAGAAGTGCCCCATGGCTTCTGGTCCAGTCCCTTCTGCTGTTCCATGCATAAGAGAAGAAGCAGAAGAGTATCAGAAGATGCCTGGAACGAGGTAACAAAGGCTGGTAAGTGCATTTTGTTGGCAACTGGGGATTTGAAACCTAGCGACGTCTAGGTTAAGGGGATTTCCTACAACTTTTTTTGGGTGTGTGTGTGGATGATACACTTTAAATAATTTTAATCAAATGATGCTTCACTATGCAGGCCAAGGTTGCCCATTTTGTGCTTCTTGATCTTTTCATTCTTTTCAGATCAGATTGTGCAATTGTTAATAATGCCAACAGATGACATGCAAGTGTCAAATTCCTTGGGTCAATTAAGCCAAAACAAGTCTACAGATGATATTATGCCACCCAGTTCATGTAATTCTCTTTAACTTGTGGCCTCCAGACGTTTTAAAACTACAACCCAACATTTCCTTGCTGCTATTGTATCATGCTTGTAGGGGAAAGCTTTATCTTGCAGGCTTTTGTAAAGTGCACAAGCATTAAACAATGACTATGACTAGCCTATATATTTATAATATTTTCAGTGGATTACAGTCTAGATAATGGTGGCCTGAGCTTGATTTAAGTAAGAGATTACCCGGCACACTTTGAATATTGCTTGTGATTACCAGCAGATGTAGTGGCATTTCATAATGGCTGGCATGAAAGTAGCAAAATTGTACAGAAGTTTCCTTTCTATTTCATATACAGGCTAATTTCCCCAGAGCTGCAATCGCTCAGGGTAAAACTGCCAAATACGATTCAATATAGCGTTTGCAACTGCGGGTAAATCCCGAAAAAGGGATTAGGTCACAGAGGGATTTTAACGCCTGCTATTAGTTGGCATTAAAATCCAGCGGCAAAAGTAGTGCAAACACAATATTTAATCATGAGCGCCGGACATGCAGATATCAATTGCGTAGCTAATATGGCGTTAAAGTCTCTCTAATCAATAGTTAGTGTGACTTTAACTTCATATAATTGCCCAGCGGCTCTGGGTAAATTAGCCTAATAGTGTTTCACTATCTAGACATGGGTTGCCCACTTTTGTACTGATAAGGTCTTATATAGCTAATTGCATTTTAAGAATGTAATCATTTCAAAATCCAACAGACCTTAAAGTATTTACTTTACTTAAGTGGTTGCCATATTTGCATGCTGAGAAAGGGGGCTAGTTTGAGTCTTAGGTGATGTCATCCAAATGGATCATTGCTATTCCGACATAGTAAAACCTTACAATGTTGGGTTGCTTAAAAGAGTTGAACCCAGTCTGTAGATGTCATTCTAGTTTGCAGCCTGCTCATATAATGCTTTAAAAGTCAAACAGATGTTGTCATTAAGGGTCTGGCATCAAAACATAGACATTAACCAAAAGTTTCTTCTCCCATGAGGGTAATTTGTGCTTTGTCGAAAAGATTATAGGTTTATCTTAATTGCTGCCTTAGGTACTTAATGCCTGGTACACATGGGACAGGATTTCAACCCCACTGACAACTGGGTGTGATTTAGCGTTCAATAAGGTCAAAGTGTCGGTGAGAATTTCTGCCATTGATTAACTTTTTTTCCTTTCTTTTCGCAGTTCCTTATTTGTGGAGTTTGTGGAATCTTTTGTGCGAAGAAAAAATCAGGGCTCATTGTAAGTATTTAATGTACCGTAACATGATAATGAAAAATATAAAAATGGTTATGTACTGTAGAAAGAGGTGGAAATATTTGCATGTGCTACTAATATGCATCAAACAGTCCAGGGCATATTTATAATCTCTGATACTGTGGCCAGTATGAGCGCAGTATTAGTACTTCCCAATGTAGTCAGTGTTTTATGAGAAGGTTACTGATATATACTGATACCAGGTGTTATTTCATTGCAGAAGACTAGTAAAGGCTAACTTCAGACTGGATACTGCAGGTTAATAGCCAGTCATACTTGTAAGGCAGAGTTTGATCCACCCAATAGTCCAGCTAATATTTTTTCATTGCACTATTGGGTGGATTCCCTGCTCATCCTCCAGATCATTGCTTTACTAATGGGGGGGTCAGCCATCCTGCAAAATTGCAATACCGGCGTGGCAGTGACTATTGAAGTTATGCAGTGTTTTACCACAGCCATCCACCCAGAATTTAGGGACTTAGACCAGCCTTTTTTCTTATCTGGATTAGGAGAGCACTGAGTGCCTAGAGCTACTTTTCAGTTTAAGGGCTAGCTAAATTCATGTAGAGAGGTCTCTTCCACCTACACTGTATCCCTCTTTCCAATCACTGGGGCTCCCAGCAAAACTATCATAGGACCCCTATCCATGCTTTATCAATAGTGTTGTTTTTTTGGGGGGAGGAGGCTATATCTGTCATAGGAAAAATAATAAGATGGGGCATCCTTGGCCCCTGTGCCCCCCTGCGGTTGTATTGAGGATACAATGCATTGTGAAGGTAACACACATTCCTAGAGCATCTGACCACAGCCCCATTGTAAATAAGATATATTTCAGACACTCTTAGACATTAAAAGACATAAAGTGAGTCAGTAGAGTGTGTGGTGTTGGCTGCAGTCCAGACAGTATTCTATATATAGGACCTCGATTTGGCACATGTTAAAGGAACGATGTGTTCCAGTGTTTCACCTTGAATGCATGTTAAAATAATTGTGTGGACGTAGCCGTATCTTTGTGATGTAATGGATAAACCATCAATTACTGTAAATAGAATGTACTGTATACTAGATAGAAGAAGTTATGGTATTTTTTGTATTTTACAGATGATCCTCTTTTCTGCCTGCTGTATCTGTGGTCTCATTGGAGGGATATTAAATATTCAGTTCCTACATGCCCTTAACAAGAGATCATCGGCCCTGTATTCCTTATACCTTGCCTCAATGTCACTTGCGTGCATAGGAATCAGTAGCTGTACAATTTCCACATGGCTTACTTGCCGCCTCGCCAGCTTCGAACAAAGGAGGATGTTTTTGGAAAGGGAGCATTCACTTCATCATTCTCATGAAATGACAGAAAAGGTAAGGAGTAGCCAGAGAAAGGTGAATAGTCCATACGACTATAGTATTGGTGATACGGTGCATACTAGTAGCATACTTACTGTATCAATGTCAATATTGCAGAAAAAAATTTAGAACAGAAAATCAGTCAGTCAATCATATGGAACAGGATTTTTACATAAACAATGATATATCTGAAAACAATGGGGGGGAATTACAATCTTAAAATAAGCCCCAGCACAATGCGCATGTCAAATATTCCATAATCTAAATGATCATAGCATAGCACAAATAACACATGCCTTGAATCTCAGCAGTAAATTACTAGGGTATTATAATAGACCAAACATTTGTAGAGCTGCCCCTAGCTGGGATTCGAGCCCTGGTCTCCCATGTCAAAGGCGGTACCTTTAAAGGGCATGTCCACCCCCAAAACTATAATCCCCCCAACTACTGGCCCCATTGTGTAGTGTAGTTTAATCCTTACCTTACATCCCAGCTCCATAGGGTTCTTCTGCTATCTCCCCCCTAAAAAACACCCACCAGGAGTACTGCAGAGTCCTCCTCTCTCCCCACCGGGAGAAGTTTGGCATGCACACTGCAGCCCTTCTCCCCCTCCCTTCCCCTCCCCCTCCTTCCCGATTTAGATTCCCTCCCCCTAGCGTAAAAACCTTTATATAGAATATTCTCCCTGTCCCCCCATCCCCAACCACTATAGTTTTAAGTTCAGAAAGTGCCCCAAACATTACTTACCTTCTTTCCTCCACCGCAATGAAATCCCGGCAGCCGCGTCGGTAATTGGCTGCCGCTCAGCCAATCACAGATGCGACTGCCGGTGCCGCCCCTCTGCTTGCATTTTCTTGCAAGCAGAGGGCCTGGCAGTGCGGCGGAGGAAAGAGGGAAGGTAATATTTGAGGCACTTTCTGAACTTTAAACTATAGCGGTTGGGGCTGGGGGGACAGGGAGAATATTATATGAATTTTTTTTAAGAAGGGTGGACATGCCCTTTAACCAGTACACTATCCAGCCACTACATTATGTGGTTAATATATTATTAGGTTATCATATGATATATGAATATATATATATATATATAATATAATAACCATATAATTACCATATGATAACCTAGTAATATATTAAGCAAATAATGTAGTGGCTGGATAGTATACTGATTAAAGGCACTGTCTTTGACATGGAAGACCAGGGTTCAAATCGTGGCTAGGGGCAGTTATACAAATGTTTGGATTATTATAATAACCTAGTAATATAATAACCTATAATAACCTAGTAATATAATAACCATATGATAACCTAGTAATATAACCATATTATTATATTACTATATTATATAGTTATTATATTAATAGGTTATTATATAGTTATAATATAGGGTATTATATGGTTATTATATTACTAGGTTATTATATTATATGGTTCTTATATTACTAGGCGATTATAATAATCCAAACATTTGTAGAGCTGCCCCTAGCCAGGGATTCGAGCCCGGGTCTCCATGTTCAAAAGGGGCCTTGGTATTATATGGTTATTATATTACTAGGTTATTATATGGTTATTATATTACTAGGCTATTATATGGTCATTATATTACTAGGTTATTATATGGTTATAACATAGGGTATTATATGGTTATTATACAACTAGGTTATTATATGGTTATTATAATAATCCAAACATTTTATGGCTTCCCCTAGCCAGGATCTGAGCCCTAATCTCCTAATCTATTACCATATAATTACCATATGATAACCTAGTAATATATTAAGCAAATAATGTCGTGGCTGGATAGTGTACTGGTTAAAGGCACTGCCTTGAATGGGAGACCAGGATTTGAATCCTGGCTTGGGGCAGCTATACAAATGTTTGGATAATTATAATACCCTAGTTATATAATAACCTAGTAATATAATAACCATAGAATAACCTAGTAATTTAATAACCATATGATAACCTAGTAATATAATGTTATTATATTACTATGGTATTTTATGGTTATTATATTACTAGGTTATTACAGTATATGGTTAGAATATAGGGTATTATATTACTAGGTTATTATATGGTTATTATATTATATGGTTATTATATTACTAGGTTATTATAATAATCCAAACATTTGTATAGCTGCACCTAGCCAGGATTCGAACCCTGGTTTCCCATGTCAAAGTCGGTGGCTTTAACCAGTACACTATCCAACCCTCGAATGCACCATTCACTAAGCCTAGGAATGACCGTTCGCTAACAGGATGGATCGTTCGTCAATTGCCCGCCTGACTTCAGGAAGTGTTTTAACAAGTTTTGGTGACAGTGACCATTTGCCAGGTGCCACAGCCATTTACAGTAAGTTACCACTGTTAGTTTAGCTGTAAATCACTCGGACTTTTCGATCTATCACTCCCCCATAGACTTGAATGGGTCTGAATTTGAACTTTCTCTGTTCAAAAACGGACCGAACTTTATATATAGTTGCGTTCAAAATTATTCAACCCCCACTGAAATTGAGTATTTTGGCCAGTTTGACATTGTTTTTGATCATTTCAGTCATCTTGTTTACAATTAAATCAAAGTGACACTTGTAAGTCAGCGATCTACGGGTATCTTAGCCCATTCTTCATGGGCAAAAGCCTCCAGTTCAGTCACATTCTTAGTCTTGTGCGCTGCTGTGAGAGTTAGAAACAATTCTTATTGCATAAACACTGTTATTTTTGCTGTTTGCCACAAGATGCCGCTGTTTCCAGAGACAACCTTAAACTGCACAGACTGTCAAGGAGGGGGAAGTAAAAGATCTGGATGTTCTGGGAAGGAGTAGAAAAAGGAACAGGGGTAGATTTGTTCCTGGGTTCAAGTGATTCTTCGCAACTGAAGGTGACCCTAGGAGTCCGAGGGGAGTTGATCGTTCCAGAGACCCAGATGCTGACCAGGGGATAGAGTACATCTGCCAGGAGTTTTGAGGAGGACTGAGGAGTAGATCACTTCGTCTGTGGTACCACATGTCTGTTGGAAAACTTCCTTTTCGATTCAGGCCATCAGTGGAGAGCTGGAGACAGAACGACCCGGGTCGGTAAGAGACAATTTCGTGCACGCATCTTAGAATTGTTTTGGCGCCTAAAATACTAGAGCCTACGTCTAGGCCTGCTGTTAGATAGTTAGTTAGTATTGCAGCTGCAGAGATTTGTTTTTTTTCGCCACAAAGACTTACCAGATAAAGTTGTGATTCACTCCGGAGAGGAAAACAAGACTTTACCATAATCTCCAATCATCCCAGCATATTGCTCAGAAGTATATATCAAGCACGTGCCAAATTATAAGTTTCGGGAACGGGGAAGGGAAAAGTAACTGCATAGTCTGTTAGATTGTAAGCTGCTGTGTGCACCCGCAGGCCAGCCAGTTGCCCACCACTACACACAATCATTCCCCTTTTGATAAGGTAATAACAGGTATAGCGAAGCAGTGTTAAATCTGCTCGCAATAGGTAAAATTTGTTTAAGGTTCTTGGTTCCCTACGGCAGGTGTCGTGCTGTGCAACACAGGGGTCCTGGCCCCGGGCTGGGTGTATGTAATTAGATTTTAGTTTCACTCATTTGAGGTGTGTTCAGTGTCTCGTTACAATAATAGTCTGGTTATTACATTAGCTGGTGTCAGTGTCACTTTCTGTGTTCGTAGCTTCGCTGTATTCTGGAGGCCCACCAGAACACGGCTTACAAATTTGGCGTAGTCGGCAGGATACAGCGACCGTTATGGCAGGAACGTGGCGGGACCTTCCCCGGAGCCAGTGGCACCGGAACAGGACCCGCTCAGGATGCACCGGCGCAGGGTCAGCTGGCACCCAACTATATGTCCGCTCCAGTAGGTTATATTCCAGTTGGGGCGCTGTTACGTCATCTCCCAAAATTTGACGGTAAAAACATGACACTAGCAGAACTGGACTGAAAGGTGAGAAGTGCAGTTAGGTTGTGATTTGACCCCCGAGCTAAGGGCAGAGGTTGCGTTAGGAGCTCTAGAGGGTGATGTTAGACGCACTGTGATGGTAAGGCCCGAAGTCGAGAGGAACACCTAGAGAAATTTCTCCCTGCTAGAGAGAGCACAGGGAGGGCATGCTAAGTAGTACAGTTACGAGCCAATTCTTCAACCGACCACAATGTGAGGTGAGACTCTGATCAGTACTCTAATCTCTGCAAGAGACATTGAATGAAATACAACGACGGAACCTGAGCCATGGGTGCCTTCAGGGAGGTGGACCGGCTACTACGAGACCAGTTTATAATGGGGCTCTCCAACAAGTTCTTACAGGACAAGCTGCGAGAGATAACCCGACAACATCTACATAACATTCTACAACATCTTCTAGTCAGTGGAGAGGGAAGAAGAACACCTAGTGTTTGCAACAAGAGGAGTGAATAGCACAGGCTACGAGGGGTTGGTCGGGGGCCGAAGAATCGGAGTCCTTAAAGGATGTGGTTCAAGCCCTGCGGACAGAAGTGAGAGAGCTTCGACTGGAAGTATCCACATGAAAATAAGATCATCCGGCCACAAGAATTGAGTCCAGTACCCCATGCTACTCCACCCAGGACAAATCAGTACAAAGGAACATCAAGAGGGCCCCTCTGTTGGGCTTGTCGACAGTACGGTCATCTGGCCAGAGAGTGCCCAAATCAGACGAATCTGAACGGCGGGCTTAAACTTCCGACCGCCGCAGTAGCTGGGCATCCTGCGTGTAATCGGAAGCTAAGCCCCATACGTGAGGAACATGACCTTATGCCAGCAGCCCCAGTATTGAAGCCGAGTTAAGGGCCAGAAAGTACTTTGCCTAGTTGTACAGGGTCTGAGTCACCCTTATGCCTCTGGGCTTCTTTGAACAGCACTATAGAATATGATGGAGCCAGAGACGGGAGCGTCATCAGGCTGACTGCCGCCATAATGGAGAGATGGATTTTCGAGGAATAGTCTGGATGAGGGTCGCTCTTTGGGCAGGACATCGGCAAGAAGGGAGTCGTGCTGGTGGATCATCCTTCTCGTAAGGGATGGCGTGACCCTAGGCATGAATGTGCTGAGAGATTTGGACCACCAACTCTATGCTAAGGAAGGCCAAAGTACTGGCAACGGGCCACCTCACACCGGCCACCTCAAGGTCCTTCAGCAGATGGTGAGGAGCTGTAGTATGCGAAAGACAACTTGTCCGGTCAGCCCCTTGGAATTAAGGTGCCGCGGAGGACCCCAGTGAAGATCCCACCTCGACAAGAACAAATAATGATGTTGCCCGTGGGGACTGGACGACGACTGAATGGGCTGGAGGTCCTGATCGAGCCCGCCTTACCAGAGGAAACACAGACTCGCCCATTGTAGCGTGGGCCCTCGCCACTGTGAGGGACGGATTGTTGCCTGTACGCTGTCTTAATATGAAACGGTGGGATGACCATTCCGGGGGTACCTTGCTGGCCAAAGTCTATGTGTCTGAAGGCATTCCTCGACGAAGGAACTTCACACTTCTGCCAGACAAGAGATCAGCATGGACCTTGCTGTAAGGTTCATCAGAGGGAATGCCAGACCGGAGTGGAACGGCCGAGAGATCATGTCTCGGATGGGGGTGGACTGCAAGATCCTGAACCCAGACAACAGAAGTTGTTGGAAGACACCTTGTGGGAATTTCGGGAGGCATTCTCGAAACATGACGAGGACTTTGGATGTGCTTCTCGCATCAAGCACAATCCCTACTGGCGATGCTACCCGATCAGGAACGTTACCGCAAGCAATTCCACCTAAAAGTACCAGAGGTGAAGGAGATGGTGGCCAGCTGTTGGAAAACCGGGTGATCCGGAAGTCAAAGTCCGTGGGCTGCTCCAGTAGTCTTGTGCGGAAGAAAGATGGGAGTCTCCGGTTCTGCGTGGATTATAGGAAGCTAAATGCACACCGTCAGATGCTCCTATCCTCTTCCGCGGATTGAGGAGTCGTGTGTCAGCCCTGAGTCACGCAAAATTCTTCTCCACTCTTGACCTGGCCAGTGGATATTGGCAGGTACCAATGGCCGAGAAGGACAAAGCTAAGACGGCTTTCATTCTGCCTATGGGGCTCTATGAGTTCAACCGGATGCCATTCGGCCTCTCCAATGCCCCAGGCATATCCAGCGGTTTGATGGACACTGTCTGGGGGATCTCAACTTTGAGTCAGTATTGATATACCTGGATGACATAGTAGTGTTTGGAGCCCCTTTGAAGATCACCTCCAGAACTGCGACAGGTCTTAGGACGGCTACGAGACCATGGGCTCAAGATCAAGCCCAAGAAGTGTCAACTTTTTCGACAGCAGATAGAATATTTGGGACGTGGTTACCCAGGATGGGGTAAAGCCGGCACCCAGCAAGGTGGAGGCCGTCCAGAAGTGGCCCCAACTGAGTACACTACGAGAGGTGCGGGCATTTGTGGGACTGGCCGGCTACTACAGAGGTTTATACCAAAGTTTGCTCATCTGTGGGCCCATTAAACGTTTGCTAAGGGTACTGCAGGAGGCCCGAAACGCCCCATTGATTGGGACCCATGCAACAGGAAGCCTTTGAAAGGTGAAGGAGGCGCTGACCAGTGCCCCGATTTTGGCTTACGCACGGTTTGACACTCCATTCCTGTTATACACTGATGGAAGTTTACATGGTCTGGGGGCTGTGTTGTCCCAAGTCCAGGACGGACGTGAGAGAGTCATTGCCTATGGCAGCCGGTCTCTGAGGATCAAGCGTAACCCTGACAACTATAGCTCCTTTAAATAGAGTTACTGGCGCTGGTGTGGGCCATGACCGAAAGGTTCGCTGAGTACTAACAGGGGCAGAGGTATCGTGATACAGACAACAATCCATTGGCACATCTGGAGAATGCCAAGCTCGGTGCACTTGAGCAGAGATGGCTGGCCCCCTTTCTAAATACCAGTACCATATCAAGTTCCGGTCAGGAAAGGAGAAGGGCAATGCTGATGCGCTCTCCCGATCCCTGTAGGTCTATTGACTCAGAGAACGATGAGGAATTAGAAGATACTGAAACTCCTGATTTTGACGCTTACCCATGTTCCAGACATGGCACATTCAATGGGGGTGGCGTCAGGAATGTCCTTGTGCTGGGAAGACATTAGCTGATTGGGAGAGAGTTCAGAAAGGCTGCCGCGACTTGTGGAGTGAAGGAATGGGTCCGGACCAAGGTCTGGCCTCGGCCAGAGAGCGAGCCCGTCTGACCCCAGAGGGCCAAAAATTACTGAGGCAGTGGGATAAAGCTACCGTTAAACAGGGTCTCCTATGCCGGACCATATACTTAGAGTCAGAACTGCAATACCCCAACAGATTGTCATCCCCATGTCATTGGGACGGGAAGCAGCCCGGGAAGCCCATGAAAGGGGACTCATTTTGGAAGTGACAAAACGTTTAAATGGCTTCATCAACGGCTGGTGTACTGTCCAGATTTGGTAGGCATGGTAGCCGAGGCTGTCTTAAGTGTCGACCCTGCGGGCTGAATAGAGTACTGAACACGGGCTCCTGTCCAGGCCATCCGCACTTCCACACCACTAGAGCTTCTTAGATGATTATGTACAGATTGGTTACTCTACCTCAGGACACTCATACTGTCTAGTCATGACAGACCATTTCACAAAGTATGCAGTAGCTGTACCCACCAAAGACCAGACGCAGAGTCGGCTGCCGAAGCGGTCTGCAAACACTTCATACAGGTGTTCGGGTGTCCACAGAGAATACATTCAGATCAGGGGGCATGTTTCCAGGGGACTCTCATGAATGTTGTATCGCTGTATGGGATTGAACGCTCTCGCACCACCCCATATCACCCCCAAGGAATGGGGCTTGCGAGCGCTTCAACCGTACTTTGCTCCGATGTTGCGAACTCTAGAGGATAGTCAAAAGGCTCGGTGGCCCGATTACCTACCTGAATTAATGTGGGCCTAAACATAGGGTCATAGTACTACTGGATACTCCCCGCATATGCTCTGTTTGGGAGCGGGACGAGAGGTTGAAGACCTCCACATGCCTGCTCCAATGGAACCGCCACCAAAAAGTACCACCGCATGGGTGCAGGAGCATCGCCGCAGGTTGAGGGCGGTCCACAAGTGGTAGGGAGCGCCTGGACGAGTGGTACACACCCTAATCCAAAACCAGTACTAAGGGATGGGTTTGCCCCGGGTGAAAGGGTCATGGTCAAAGCCAAACGGCCCTCTGGAAAGTTGGATGGGCGGTGGGAGCAGTTCCATACATGGTAAAAAGGAGGGTAGATCCCACCATCCCGGTCTATGAGGGTAGAACCAATAGGCTGGGGGACCATCACGGAATTTACATCGTAACATGTTGAACATTGTAATTTTGATGGGCAATATGCGTGGGGAAGATGCCTCCTCTTGGTCCAAGTCCAGGGAAAACCCCTTTGAGGAGGAAGAGGAGGAGGAGGAGTGTTGGTTTGTCCCTGCCCCTGTACTTGCAGAGGCTCCAGCTGTGGCAAGTTTATTACCCAGAGAAAGCACCGAACAGCCGCTGTGCCTACCCCATCAGATGTGCCCAGTGTCCCCAATGCTTCTGAGCCTTTCACTCAGCGAAGGTCACCAGGGCCAATGCTGGTATGCACCACAGAGATATGCACAGGTGATTTTGTATGGGGAGGGTTGCCGAGGACGACAACCTCTAGTGGGGTGGCATGTGAGAGTTTAGAAACAATTCTTATTGCATAAACACTGTTATTTTGCTGTTTGGCCACAAGATGCCGCTGTTTCCAGGAGACAACACTTAAACTGCACAGACTGTCAAGGAGGGGGAAGTAAAAGATCTGGATGTTCTGGGAAGGAGTAGAAAAAGGAACAGGGGTAGATTTGTTCCTGGGTTCAAGTGATTCTTCGCAACTAGAACTGTGACCCTAGGAGTCCGGAGGGGAGTTGATCGTTCCAGAGACCCAGATGCTGACCAGGGGATAGAGTACATCTGCCAGGAGTTTTGAGGAGGACTGAGGAGTAGATCACTTCGTCTGTGGTACCACATGTCTGTTGGAAAGACTTCCTTTTCGATTCAGGCCATCAGTGGAGAGCTGGAGACAGAACGACCCGGGTCGGTAAGAGACAATTTCGTGCACGCATCTTAGAATTGTTTTGGCGCCTAAAATACTAGAGCCTACGTCTAGGCCTGCTGTTAGATAGTTAGTTAGTATTGCAGGCTGCAGAGATTGTTGTTTATTCGCCACAAAGACTTAACAGATAAAGTTGTGATTCACTCCGGAGAGGAAACAAAGACTTTACCATAATCTCCAATCATCCCAGCATATTGCTCAGAAGTAATATATCAAGCACGTGCCAAATTATAAGTTTCGGGAACGGGGAAGGGAAAAGTAACTGCATAGTCTGTTAAGATTGTAAGCTGCTGTGTTGCACCGCAGGCCAGCCAGTGCCCACCACTACACACAATCATTCCCCTTTTGATAAGGGTAATAACAGGTATAGCGAAGCAGTGTTAAATCTGCTCGCAATAGGTAAAATTTGTTTAAGGTTCTTGGTTCCCTACGGCAGGTGTCGTGCTGTGCAACACAGGGGTCCTGGCCCCCGGGCTGGGTGTATGTAATTAGATTTTAGTTTCACTACATTTGAGGTGTGTTCAGTGTCGCGTTACAATAAATAGTCTGGTTATTACATTAGCTGGTGTCAGTGTCACTTTCTGTGTTCGTAGCTTCGCTGTATTCTGGAGAGCCCACTCAGAACACGGCTTACACTGCAACAAAGGTTCTCAATCGGATTTAAGTCTGGTGACTGCGATGGCCACTCCAAAATGTTCCAGCCTTTAATCTGCAACCATGATCTAGTGGACTTGGAGGTATGCTTGGGATCATTGTCCTGTTGAAAGGTCCAATGTCTCCCAAGCCTCAGGTTTGTGACGGACTGCATTTTTCAATATCTCCTGGTACTGAAGAGAATTAATGGTACCTTGCACACGCTGAAGCTTCCCTGTACCTGCAGAAGCAAAACAGCCCCAAAGCATGATTGACCCCCCGCCATGCTTCACAGTAGGCAAGGTGTTCTTTTCTTCATAGGCCTTGTTCTTCCTCCTACAAACATAGCGTTGATCCATGGGCCCAAACAGTTCATCAGTCCACAGAACACTTTTGTGGTTTGTCCACATGACTTTTGGCATACTGCAGTCGACTCTTCTTATTCTTTGGAGACAGCAAGGGGGTGCGCCTGGGAGTTCTGGCATGGAGGCCTTCATTACGCAGTGTGCACCTTATTGTCTGAGCTGAAACTTCAGTACCCGCATCTGACAAATCTTTTTTCAGTTCCTCAGCAGTCACACAGGGACTTTTCTCCACTTTGCACTTCAGGTAGCGCACAGCAGTCTAAGTCAGCTGCCACGACCAGGTAGCGTTTCAACAGTGCTCTTTGCCTTGAATTTGTGAATGATGCTTCCTATGGTGTCTTTTGGTATGTTTAACATCTTTGCAATCTTCTTATAGCCATTGCCCTTCCTGTGAAGAGAAATCACTTCTCTTGTCTTCCTGGACCATTCTCTTGACTTCACCATGTTTGTAAACACACCAGTAAATGTCTAGAAGGAGCTAAGTATCACAGTCATTTTAAATCCGCCTAATTGGTGCTTATTATGCTTGATTGCTGCTTGATGGCATCCACAATTGTTTTCAATACCTGATTGAAAACACTTGACTTTTGAGCTAACTGTGAGCACAGAACCTAATTTAGCCTTTATGGAATAGGCTACACTGCACTATTTCCAAAATGTTTTGGTAATGGCTCAGCCACCAATAAATTAGTGGAAAACCCACACTAATTCGATTTGGCCAGATAGTGGCCGATGTAGCTTTGCCCCCTAAACTTTTGGAACACTTAAATCCTTTGTCTGTGGATTTATCTTGTTTCTTGCATGAATATTGGTTGATAGATAACAATGAACAGGTGCACAGCTCTATAAACCAACCTCGTAGAGCATCCTGTAATGTGGTGCACTCAGGGGAAATAAAATACATCAAGAAAAAACGAACAAGATGGTCAGAACGCCATCCAATACAGTCCCCTCAAACAAGGCACAACTACTTAAGGCACTAATAGTAAAATTGTTGTTTATTGATGACTCAACAGTAGCAGCATATACTACCCAATAAAGTGCATACAAACCCCTTATAACCTCACTAATACATACTCTATATACAGGAATACAAATAAGTGCTAAAACCCCCACATCCAAAACCGGGTGTCCCCGGAGCTAAAAAGAAAAAAGGAGCACAGGTGGACCGACGGGTAAGCTGAAGGGAGAAAAATGGAATCCGCTATGGATAAGTTAGTACACATAAATCTATATACGGGACTG
This sequence comes from Hymenochirus boettgeri, assembly GCA_019447015.1. NCBI lineage: Eukaryota > Metazoa > Chordata > Amphibia > Anura > Pipidae > Hymenochirus > Hymenochirus boettgeri. The sequence goes on along the minus strand of CM033474.1, from coordinate 67,013,268 downwards.
ATGTGAGAAGCCAAGTATCATACATTACCAGTCCCCCAGACGGACCACACTCTTCACCTGCTTAGGAATCCATCAGTCTCCCACAGATGAGCGGCTCGCTAGTACTGAACGGTACTAACCAGCTGTGTTAATACATGCCTCTCTCCTCCAGACACTCCCACCGGTCTCCTCCTCACAGACATGTGTTTCGCCCAACGTAATCCACATCACGGGCTTCGTCAGGGTTGTAACCCGGGTTTTTGTAATTATTTTTATTCCTATATATCGAGTATGTATTAGTGAGGTTATAAGGGGTTTGTATACACTATATTGGGTAGTATATGCTGCTACTGTTGAGTCACCAATAAACAACAATTTTACTCTTAGTGCCCTAAGTAGTTGTGCCTTGTTTGAGAGGATGGCGTTCTGACCATCTTATTCATTTTTTCTTGGAGCAATGAATATTGATTATGCTTGTTTATAATATTTTTTCTTAAAATTACATTATATCATTTCACTATTGTGTGTTCAGTGCTGTCCAGCTCTCAGTGTGCTTTTACCAATAATAATAACCTACAATAACCTACAATAAACCAGTGTGAACTCACACTCATGTAGCCTAGTGCTAAAAAACTTTCAGGGAGATGCAGTAATGGCCACAAACTCTTAAATACACAATAATGCACTATTTCCAAAACGTTTTGGAAACCATGTAGGGTGAGTCAAGTTTTACACTACTATGTAGCTTTTACTTCATAGATTTACCGCATGTTACCTGACCACAATACAGTAAATCTCTAAATGGATTTTACTGCATCACAGGATCTTGGAAAAGGTAAGATGTGCCTCTTAAATTACCCACTTTACTTACCTTTTTGGGGTAAATAAAGGACCCCTTTTTTTTAGCACTAGCCTTGAGTGTGCCTTTACATTTGTTCATTGTTGACATAGAACAGACACTTGCATGGTACTGGAATAGTTGGACTGTACCTCCATACTTAAAGGACAACTGTGGTCTTCAAATAAGGGTAAAATAAAAGAATGCAGAGAAATGATATTGCAGAGAATGTTCAAACGTACTACTTCCAGTAGCTGAAGAGACATCGGTGACACAAAGGTGAGTTTTGTTCTGTTTTCACATCTGAAAAGGGGCCCACAGAAGTCAATGGGGGAAAAAATCTAAAAGCTCCAAGTAAAGTAAGGGTAAATAAAGCATGGTGACTTACTGTAGATGGCTTAGGCATCTGGGAAATAGTTATGAGAACACGTATGAATCATCAAAACCTAAATAAAATAGAATTTCCTTCAGGTGAGCTATTTTTGAGCTTCCGCATGTATATTCAAGGCTACCTTCGGTAACCCTCAAAAGTAGCCTTCAACATACATGTTACAACAATAGTTACAACCAAACATGTTAAGCTGGCCATATATATCTCATATTACTGCCGTGTATATGGCAGATTTAAACTTAATCTGTTTAATTCAATTGGGATATATTCATCCCAGTAAAATCCCACAAGGAGCCAATGTGATCTGCCAGTTATTGTGCATATGTCTGACCAATTCAGTTATTAAGGGAATGTAAGTATGGTGGGGAAGCTGACATTGCTGTTATTTTTCTCATAGTAACAGCCCCGTGAATCAGCTCTATGGTTAGGAAAGTGGATAAAGAATATTTTGTCTTCATTCAACCTTGGTATGTTAATTAAAGGATAAATATACTGTAAAAATTAGCCTTTTAAAAATGGAAAGTACCTGGGGCAGGGAGGAAGGATTCTTTATTCCTACCTCACAAAATTGTTTCATTGAGGAGCTACAGCGCACACAGTTTTCATATGCCAGGTTAGTCCTGGACTAATCCTGTATTAAAGATAGTGCTGAACCCAGGAGAAAGACTGGCAGAATATGTTTTCTTTGGGCTGATGCTCTTCACAGAAACAAAATTGGGAGGTACTGTAGGAATTACCAATCCTATATCCCTGTCCTAAGTACTTTTCATTTTAACTGTATTTTAGGAAAACTTTATACACACGATAGTTATCCTATGTATGTACACAAAGATATAGCAAAATGATTGATTCATATCCCAGACTTTTCTTTCTCAAACCTTTATTTGGTCACAAAAACTACTTGCAGATATTTTACTTTATTGTGGGATATCTTTTTAATAACTTTGTTCTATTTATTTTAACAGGAAACAGAAAATATTACCAACGGAGGTGGACAGCTCGCATTTAATGGAAGAGTTTAACTTCAAATAAATAGCTAAAGGCAAACGGAAATGTTTTATACAGATTTCTATTATTACAGCTCCATACACAGATATTATTCCGCTGTGCCCAATGTAACATTTATAGTTTCACAAAACTTTCATAGAAAAGAAAACCTATTCATTGGTAGATTATCCATTTTCATGGACTACATTTTTGCATAAAGTTATTATTTTAAAATGTGTATTTTTACTTGAGTTAGATATGTTGATCTAACAAAATACAAGGAAGAGTAGAGTCTAATTTGCCAGTGGGACAGAATATACATTCCTATACACCATCTACTGTTGGTAAGAGTGCATTTTCATTGGTTTTTAGCAAAGACCAGCAAAAGGGTCTGCAGAGAATATTTGGATGTGTTTAAGTGATAGTGCTGTCAATTGCAAAATACTATCAAATAAACCCAATCCAATATCATCAAACCAACTTATATTGGTTTCCCCTTAAAGCAAAAGTTTGTCCCACAAAATAACCATTTCTTGATCAAAAGTATATTTGAGTACTTGCTCCTCTCTCCCATAATACCCCCTAAGGTCACTACTTACCAAATAACAATTCAGTGGTGCTGCTCTGTCTCTCCTGTCAGGTCCCCTGTCCCCACTCAAGATCATGTGTGCCTATGTTATAGATCAGCCCAGAGTTGCGTACAAGGGGAAAAGTCAGAGAAGAGCTCACAGGTGAGACAGAGCAGCACTGCACTTAGGGCTTAGGGGGCGTTACAGAGAAGGTAGCAAGTGCTCCTGTCTCCATTAAAATATACTGGTCAAGAAATGGTCGTGGGGTGAACTGTTCCTTTTAAGCAGTAAGATTGTATTGATTAGTTGTGTGTGTACATTTTTTAAAAAAATATTCAGGAGAATAGGGAAAAACAAGCACAGCTATTGGCTAACAGTGTAAACCTAATGGCCTTTATTGCTGCGAATTAAAATTATTATATCTGCAAACCCCAGAATTTGGTACGTGAAACACCTTTGTGAGCAACTATAATAATATGTAGAAAAAGAATACAGTTCAGCAAAAGTAAAAAGGAAATAACAGCAACATATTACATATTATTATGGCTCTAATGCAGTAAAGGGCAGTAACTTTTACTGACGTCATTAAAAATAGTTCAGTGTGACTTGTAAGTATAATAGATCCATAGCTGTTATCTCAGATAAGGAACAGCTTATTTGAGTAAAAGTTCATATAATAGAGGCAATGCTTCCACTGGGTATTTCCTTTATACAAATGCAAATTCTCCCATGTTAAACTATATTACAGTTCCCACATGTGTATTTGTCAATCCACACAATTCTCTCACTCCTTCTAGAGTACTCCAAACCATAAATCCCCTTTAGGTTATGTATTTCAACAGCCGTAACATTCACTTCTTTTTCATAATTGTTTTCAATGCTTTTCATGCCCAAGAGATTTCTAAAGCTGTATCTCTCCTCTCTGATACAGTAGGAACTTGTGTACTACTGTCTCTGCCCAGTCAGTATATTTACTGCATCTTGGATCTGTGCTTTCTAATCTACATAGTATCTCTGACACTTCCAACTGTGCTGTCTCAGCATAAACAATTGGGTCATAGGCAATAAGAGATGCAAAATGTTGCCTACTCTATTATGCTACAATACAATAAATCGGGCCGACCAATCCAATTTTCTGTTTTTTTGGTCAGTCAGGCCAAATTATTTTATGGTTCTGTGTGGCGGTTGCGACTGACCGCTTGTTCATCCGAATCGGACGAACGCACAATTGGGCAGGTCGGAAAACCACGGCCGATTGTGCGGTGCTATGTGGACCACACGCTCGGTTGTGGTTACTGTCGGACTCGGCTGCTTTAGCCATGACCGACAGTCCTTCCGCCAACCAGTCGAAAGCCTTGAACAGTCGGTCAGGAGGAAAATAATATATAATAATAATAATAATAATAAATTACACCTGGTTGGTTGTTGCTTCTTAATAACTCATGTAAACATTTGCACCAGTTTTTACATAAACATCTTCATCTTCCTTAAATGTGAATATCAGTATGACTCATTCCATTAAACTCCATATCTTAATTATTATGGTCATTTTGGATTGAATTTTTTTCACTTGAACTACTTATTTAATATTAATTATAATAACCAATTATATTATACCATATAGATACTTCAATGCAAAGATGAACTATATTTAACATTCTCTGGAAAAGAAAGCACTGTATATAATAACTTCAGTTTATGAATGAAGTACTGTATATTTTGTAAAAACAAGGGTTGTTTAAGTATTTCGCTATCTGAATATAAATATTTTTGTTTTTACTGCAATATGAAAAACCTTATGAATTTGATGTATAAAAAATTAATAAAACAAAATTGCTTCTTTTTTTAACTGGAATTTATTTTGTAGCTTGAAGATAGGTTGGTTGATGTTTTTTATTTTTTTTTCGAAATTTGATTTAAATTAATTTCCACAGTATATTGTATATAAATGTTGTGTTTCTTTTTGTAAAGATCTCATAGACTGCCCTTGAAAAGATACAGTAATTTAAGGCTAGGTAGGGCAAAAGTCGCTACGTCTGTACATAGGAGACCACATGATCGCCCATGACTTACACAAAATCTTGGTTGGTCGTCCCGAAATATCTGTTCATATATACTCAGCCTAAAAGAGACTAAGAGAGATTTCTATTAGTTTGAATGATGATCACACCTTATATTCTGCACCTTTAATCTTTTCATGTATGTCTATTATTTAACAATGCATTTTAGATAAGCATTCCATCATTCCATATCTCTATATACCTTGTGTATACTAATATTAGTGAATTGTAACACAATTGAAACCACCTTAAATATCCTGATACAGAAAGAGAGATAGACAGATAGATAATAGATAGATGATAGATAGATGATAGGTAGGTAGATATATAATAGATAGATAGATATGTAGATAGATAGATAGATAGATATGTAGATAGATAGATAGATAGATAGATAGATAGATAGATAGATAGATATCCAACCATAATAAACTCCATGGTTGGTCTTATGAAACAGTTTATTCCATGTGTAAACAGATAGCAATTTTTCAGTCTCTATCTAAGACTTGATAAAATTCTGAAACATTCTTTTCTGTTTACACATAAAATAAACTGTTACATAAGACCTGATAGTGCTCTGGAGTTTATTAAGTTTGGATATTTATGAATATGTTTCAGTAGCCCGCAGGCAACATAACTGTATGAAGACTGTGAACATGTCTTCCCATTAGTCAAGATAGATAGATAGATAGATAGATAGATAGACAGATAGATCGATAGATTGATAGACGACAAGACTAACAGGACAATGACATACAGTATTAATTATCAAAAATGGTGCGTTTCGGTCTACCGTGTCCCAGTTATCAGAATTACTGAAGATGGTCCCACTATAGACTGAAACTTGTCAGATTAGATAATAAATACTGTTTGATATATTTTAAAGTCCTGTAGGTGCGATCTTGTTCCTTATAAGTTGATTATGGAAAACTGCACCAAGGTATCTCAACCATATCCAGAATGCTGGCAATCACCCAGACTGTATATACTGTTATAATATTCCCACCATATAAAGATCCTAATTTTAGAATATTCAAACTTAAAGCTATTTTCTATGGCTACTCAGGCACTGAATGATCCAGGAACCATTTTCTGTTATTTCTAGGCAATGCTAAGGAGGACAAACTCATAGCAATCCTACTGTATTATATCCCTTATCATCAGAAAATATATTTGCATTTTTCCACAGATGTGGTAAACCTGTTTACAGGCAGTTATAAAAAAAAAAAGCAGAGACCACAAGTTCAAGGTCCCTGATACAGTCAGAACTGAAAGTGCTTCATTTACCCTCGATGTGGAAAGTGCATGATTATAGTTGTAAAAGTGGACTTAGGGGCATATTTATAAAGAATCGATAATATCGCAAAAAAATTACCGCCGCACATCGCGGCCGCGAAAATAGCGCTATCGCCGTATTTATAACGGCGAGCGCTATTCCCGCGATACCTATCGCGGCCGCGATGTCTACTGTATAGTATCGCCGCGAAGGGACTTAAAATCCCTTCCCGACGCCGCTCCTACCCCGCCCACACCCCCCGCGGCGGCAGCGGCGACCACCCGCCGCCGCCGCTTCCCAGCAGCCCCTCCCAACCCGTTCCCCGTTCGCGGCAATCTCGGAACGGGAGGTTAGGAGGGGCTGCCGGGAAGGGGCCGCAGCAGGTGGTCGCGACCACCCGCCGCGCACCCCCTCCCCGGCAACCCCCCTGCCCCGGCCGCTCCCGGGGAGGGGACGGGAGGGAGCCGCTGGAGGGGTGGAGGCTCCCTCCAGCGGGGCCCTGAGAAGGGCCTTTTGGGGCTTAGGGGGTCCCGCAGCTCGAACCGGGACCCCCCTCCCCGGCCCTTACAAGGGCCCTTGCGGCACTGACAAGTGCCTTTGGCGGGGGTCCCGCAGCTGAAACCGGGACCCCCAGTGCGGCTCTTAAAAGAGCCCTTGGGCGACGTCTTCTTTCTTCCAGTCCCGGCGACACCAGCTCCGCCGAGGCCGCCGACCCCCGAGAGGGGGAGGGGTTGCCGGGGAGGGGGTGCGCGGCGGGTGGTCGCGACCACCTGCTGCGGCCCCTTCCCGGCAGCCCCTCCTAGCCTCCCGTTCCGAGATTGCCGCGAACGGGGAACGGGTTGGGAGGGGCTGCTGGGAAGTGGCGGCGGCGGCGGCGGGTGGTTGCCGCTGCCGCCGCGGGGGGTGTGGGCGGGGTGGGCGTGTCTCCCGGGGCGGGTGCGACCACCCGCCGCGGGTTGCCTGCCCATCCCCGCCGCGGGAGGTTAGTATCGGCTGACTTCGCCACCTTCAAGGTGGCGAAGTAAAACAGCCGATACTAGCCGAGCGAAACCAGTACCGCCGCTTTATAAATAGAAGCGGCGGTAACAGGTAAGTATCGGCGTGAAAAGTTAACGAACCTTTATAAATATGCCCCTTAGTGTACATTATATCATTATATCAGACACTGAGGAAAGCTGCAGGGAGAATGGGAACATTACAAGGGATTCTATATGGGAATGAATTAGGTCCCATAATAAAAAGGAAAATTCCCATTCCAAAACCTTAATCCGGTTAACGGTCGGTGCTTTAACCAGTACACTATCCACCCTCGAATGCACCATCACTAAGCCTGGAATGACGTCGCTAACAGGATGGATCGTTCGTCAATTGCCCGCTGACTCAGAAGTGTTTTACAAGTTTTGGTGCAGTGACCATTGCCAGGTGCCACAGCCATTTACGTAAGTTCACACTGTTATTTAGCTGTAAATCCCTCGGACTTTTCGACTATAACTACCCCCATAGACTTGATGGGTCGTGAATTTGACTTTCTCTGTTCAAAAACGGACCGAACTTTATATATATGCGTTCAAAATTATTCAACCCCCACTGAAATTGAGTATTTGCCAGTTTGACCATGTTTTTGATCATTCAGTCATCTTGTTTACAATTAAATCAAAGTGACACTGTGTAAGTCAGCGATCTACGGGTATCTTAGCCCATTCTTCATGGGCAAAAGCCTCCAGTCAGTCACCATTCTTAGTCTTGTGCCTGCTGTGAGAGTTAAAAACAATTCTATTGCATAAACACTGTATTTTGCGTTTGGCCACAATGCCGCGTTTCCCGGAGACACACTTAAACTGCACAGACTGTCAAGGAGGGGGAAGTAAAAGATCTGGATGTTCTGGGAAGGAGTAGAAAAGGAACAGGGGTAGATTGTTCCTGGGTTTCAAGGATTCTTGCAACTAGAACTGTGACCCTAGGAGTCCGGAGGGGGTTGAATCGTTCCAGAGACCCGATGCTGACCAGGGGATAGAGTACATCTGCCAGGAGTTTGAGAGGACTAGGAGTAGATCACTTCGTCTGTGGTACCACATTCTGTTGGAAAGACTTCCTTTGCGATTCAGCCTCAGTGGAGACTGGAGACAGAAACGACCCGGGTCGGTAAGAGACAATTCGTTCACGCATCTTAGATTGTTTTGGCGCCAAAATACAGAGCCTACGTCTAGGCCTGCTGTTAGATAGTTTTAGTTATAGTTGCAGCTGCAGAGATTGTTGTTTATTCGCCACAAAGACTTAACAGATAAAAGTTGTGATTCACTCCGAGAGGAAACAAGACTTTACCATAATCTCCAATCATCCCACATATTGCTCAGAGTAATATATCAAGCACGTGCCAATTATAAGTTTCGGGAACGGGGAAGGAAAAGTAACTGCATAGTCTGTTAGATTGTAAGCTGCTGTGTTGCACCGCAGGCCAGCCAGTGCCCACCACTACACACAATCATTCCCTTTTGATAAGGGTAATAACGGTATAAGCGAGATGTTAAATCTGCTCGCAATAGGTAAAATGTGTTTAAGGTTCTTGGTTCCCTACGGCAGGTGTCGTGCTGTGCAACACAGGGGTCCTGGCCCCGGGCTGGGTGTATGTAATTAGATTTTAGTTTCACTACATTGAGGTGTGTTCAGTGTCTCGTTACAATAAATAGTCTGGTTATTACATTAGCTGGTGTCATGTCACTTTCTGTGTTCGTAGCTTCGCTGTATTCTGGAGAGCCCACTCAGAACACGGCTTACAAATTGGCGTAGTCGGCAGGATACAGCGACCGTTATGGACCGGAACGTGCGGGAGACCTTCCCCCGGAGCCAGTGGCACCGAACAGGACCCTGCACAGGTGCACCGGCGCAGGGTCAGCTGGCACCCAACTATATGTCCGCTCCAGTAGGTTATATTCCGTTGGGGCGCTGTTACTCTCTCCCAAAATTTGACGGTAAAAACATGACACTGCGACTGGACTGAAATGGAGAAGTGCGTTAGGTTGTGTAATTTGACCCCCGAGCTAAGGGCAGAGGTTGCGTTAGGAGCTCTAGAGGGTGATGTTAGACGCACTGTGATGGTAAGGCCCGAAGTCGAGAGGAACACCCTAGGAAAATATTCTCCCTCTAGAGAGAGCACAGGGGGGCATGCAAAGTAGTACATTACGGAGCCAATCTTCAACCGACCACAATGTGAGTGAGACTCTGATGCAGTACTCTAATGCTCTGCAAGAGACATTGAATGAATACAACGCGGGAACCTGAGGCCATGGGTGCCTTCAGGGAGGTGGACCGCGTACTACGAGACCAGTTTATTGGGGGCTCTCCAACAAGTTCTTACAGGACAAGCTGCGAGAGATAACCCGACAACATCTGACATAACATTCTACAACTCTATCTAGCTGCAGTGGAGGGAAAAGAACACCTGTGGTTGCAACAAGAGGTGAATAGCACACAGGCTACGAGGGGTTGGTCGGGGCCGAAGAATCGGAGTCCTTAAAGGATGTGGTTCAAGCCCTGCGGACAGAAGTGAGAGGCTTCGACTGGAAGTATCCCAAATGAAAATAAGATCATCCAGGCCACAAGAATTGAGTCCAGTACCCCATGCTACTCCACCCAGGACAAATCAGATCAAAGGAACATCAAAAGAGGGCCCCTCTGTTGGGCTTGTCGACAGTAGCGTCATCTGGCCAGATGAGTGCCAAATCAGACGGAATCTGAAGCGGCTTAAACTTCCGACCGCCGCAGTAGCTGGGCATCCTGCGGTGGTATATCGGAAGCTAAGCCCCATACTTGAGGAACATGACCTTTATGCCAGCAGCCCCAGTATTGAAGCCGAGTTAGAGGGCCAGAAAGTAACGTTGCCTAGTTGATACAGGGTCTGAGTGCACCCTTATGCCTCTGGGCTTCTTTGAACAGCACTATAGACATATGATGGAGCCAGAAGACGGAGCGTCATCAGCTGACTGACTGCCGCCAATAATGGAGAGATGGATGTTCGAGGATAGTCTGGATGAGGTCCGCTCTTTGGGCAGGACATCGGCAAGAAGGAGTCGTGCTGTGGATCATCCTTCTCGTAAGGGAATGGACGTGACCCTGGCATGAATGTGCTGAGAGTTTGGACCACCAACCTCTATGCTAAGGAGGGCCAAAGTACTGGCAACGGCCACCTCACACCGGCCAACTCAGAAGGTCCTTCAGCAGATGGTGAGGAGCTGTAGTATGCGAAAGAGCACTTGTCCGGTCACCCCTTGGAGATGTGAAGGTGCCCGCGAGGACCCCAGTGAAGATCCCACCTCGACAAGAAAAAATATGATGTGCCCGTGGGGACTGGCGACGACTGAATGGGCTGAGTCCTGATCGGCCCGCTTACCAGGAGGAAACACAGACTCGCCCATTGGTACGTGGGCCCTCGCCACTGTGAGGGACGGATGTGTGCCTGTACGCTGTCTTAATATGAAAGACGGTGAGATGCCCATTCCGGGGGGTACCTTGCTGGCCAAAGTCTATGTGTCTGAGGGGGCATTCCTCGACGAAGGAACTTCACACTTCTGCCAGACAAGAGATCAGCATGGACCTATGCTGTAGAGGTTCATCAAGGGAATGCCAGACAGCGATTGGAACGGCCGAGAGATCATGTCTCGGATGGGGGTGGACTGCAAGATCCGAACCCAGGACAACAGAAGTTGTTTGGAAGACACCTTGTGGGAATTTCGGGAGGCATTCTCGAAACATACGAGGACTTTGGATGTGCTTCTGCCATCAAGCACCAATCCCTACTGGCGATGTCTACCACCGCCGATCAGGAACGTTACCGGCAAATTCCACCTAAAATGTACCAAGAGGTGAAGGAGATGGTGGCCAGCATGTTGGAAAACCGGGTGATCCAGGAAAGTCAAAGTCCGTGGGCTGCTCCATGTAGTCTTTGTGGCGGAAGAAAGATGGGAGTTCCTCCGGTTCTTGCGTGGATTATAGGAAGCTAAATGCACAGACCGTCCGAGATGCCTATCCTCTTCCGCGGATTGAGGAGTCGTTGTCAGCCCTGAGTCACCAAAATTCTTCTCCACTCTTGACCTGGCCAGTGGATATTGGCAGGTACCAATGGCCGAGAAGGACAACTAAGACGGCTTTCATTCTGCCTATGGGGCTCTATGAGTTCAACCGGATGCCATTCGGCCTCTCCAATGCCCCAGGAACATTCCAGCGGTTGATGAGCCTCTGTCTGGGGGATCTCAACTTTGAGTCATATTGTATACCTGGATGACATTTAGTGTTTGGAGCCTCCTTTGAAGATCACCTCCAGAAGCTGCGACAGGTCTTAGGACGGCTACGAGACCATGGCTCAAGATCAAGCCCAAGAAGTGTCAACTGTTTCGACAGCAGATAGAATATTTGGGACAACTGGTTACCCAGGATGGGGTAAAGCCGGCACCGCAAGGTGGAGGCCGTCCAAAGTGGCCCCAACTGGTACACTACGAGAGGTCGGGCATTTGTGGACTGGCCGGCTACTACAGGAGGTTTATACCAAATTTTGCTCATCTGGTGGGCCCATTAAACGATTTGCTAAGGGTACTCGCAGGAGGCCCGAAGACACCCCCATTGATTGGGGACCCATGCAACAGGAAGCCTTTGAAAGGTGAAGGAGGCGCTGACCAGTGCCCCGATTTTGGCTTACGCAACGGTTTGACACTCCATTCCTGTTATACACTGATGGAAGTTTACATGGTCTGGGGGCTGTGTTGTCCCAAGTCCAGGACGGACGTGAGAGAGTCATTGCCTATGGCAGCCGGTCCTCTGAGGGAATCAGAGCGTAACCCTGACAACTAATGCTCCTTTAAATTAGAGTTACTGGCGCTGGTGTGGGCCATGACCGAAAGGTTCGCTGATACTTAACAGGGGCAGAGGTGATCGTGATGACAGACACAATCCATTGGCACATCTGGAGAATGCCAAGCTCGGTGCACTTGAGCAGAGATGGCTGGCCCGCCTTTCTAAATACCAGTACCATAATCAAGTTCCGGTCAGGAAAGGAGAATGGCAATGCTGATGCGCTCTCCCCCGAGTCCCTGTAGGTCTATTGACTCAGAGAACTGATGAGGAATTAGAAGATACTGAAACTCCTGATTTTGGACGCTTACCCATGTTCCAGACATGGCACATTCAAGTGGGTGGCGTCAGGAATGTCCTTAGTGCTGGGAAAGACATTAGCTGATTGGGAGAGAGTTCAGAAGGCTGGCCGCGACTTGTGGAAAGTGAAGGATGGGTCCGGACCAAGGTCTGGCCTCGGCCAGAAGAGCGAGCCCGTCTGACCCCAGAGGGCCAAAAATTACTGAGGCAGTGGGATACTGACCGTTAAACAGGGTCTCCTATGCCGGACCATATACTTAGAGTCAGAACTGCAATACCGGCAACAGATTTGTCATCCCATGTCATTGGGACGGGAAGCACCCGGGAAGCCCATGAAAGGGGAGCTCATTTTGGAAGTGACAAACGTTTAAATGGCTTCAACGGCTGGTGTACTGTCCAGATTTGGTAGGCATGGTAGCCGAGCATGTCTTAAGTCGACCCGACCCTGCGGCTGAATAAGAGTACTGAACAGCGGGCTCCTGTCCAGGCCATCCGCACTTCCACACACTATAGAGCTTCTTATGATTGATTATGTACAGTTGGTTACTCTACCTCAGGACACTCATACTGTCTAGTCATGACAGACCATTTCACAAAGTATGCAGTAGCTGTACCCACCAAAGACCAACAGCAGAGTCGCTGCCGAAGCGGTCTGCAAACACTTCATACAGGTGTTCGGGTGTCCACAAGAATACATTCAGATCAGGGGGCATGTTTCCAGGGGACTCTCATGAATGAGTTTGTACACTGTATGGGATTGAACGCTCTCCGACCCACCCAATCACCCCCAAGGGAATGGGGCGTGCGAGCGCTTCAACCGTACTTTTGCTCCAGATGTTGCAACCTAGAGGAAGTCAAAAGGCTCGGTGGCCCGAGTACCTACCTGAATTAATGTGGGCCTATAACAATAGGGTACATAGTACTACTGGATACTCCCCGCATATGCTCATGTTTGGGAGAGCCGGACGAGAGGTTGAAGACCTCCACATGCCTGCTCCAATGGAACCGCCACCAAAAGTACCACCGCATGGTGCAGGAGCATCGCCGCAGGTTGAGGGCGGTCCACAAAGTGGTAGGGGAGCGCCTGGACGAGTGGTACACCCTAATCCAAAACCAGTACTAAGGGATGGGTTTGCCCCGGGTGAAAGGGTCATGGTCAAGCCAAACGGCCCTCTGGAAAGTTGGATGGCGGTGGGAAGCAGTTCCATACATGGTAAAAAGGAGGTAATCCCACCATCCCGGTCTATGAGGAGAACCAATAGGGACTGGGGGACCATCACGGAATTTACATCGTAACATGTTGAGACATTGTAATTTTGATGGGCAAGTATGCGTGGATGGGGGAATGCCTCCTCTTGGTCCAAGTCAGGGGAAAACCCTTTGAGGAGGAAGAGGAGGAGGAGGAGTGTTGGGTTGTCCCTGCCCCTGTACTTGCAGAGGCTCCAGCTGTGGCAAGTTTATTACCCAAGAAAGCACCGAACAGCTCTGTGTCCTACCCCCATCAAGATGTGCCCAGTGTCCCCAATGCTTCTGAGCCTTTCACTCAGCGAAGGTCAACCAGGGCCAATGCTGGTATGCCACCACAGAGATATGCCACAGGGTGATTTTGTATGGGGAGGTTGCCGAGGACGACAACCTCTAGTGGGGTGGCATGTGAGAGTTAGAAACAATTCTTATTGCATAACACTGTTATTTTGCTGTTTGGCCACAAGATGCCGCTGTTTCCAGGAGACAACACTTAAACTGCACAGACTGTCAAGGAGGGGGAAGTAAAGATCTGGATGTTCTGGGAAGGAGTAGAAAAGGAACAGGGGTGATTTGTTCCTGGGTTCAAGTGATTCTTCGCAACTAGAACTGTGGACCCTAGGAGTCCGGAGGGGATTGAGATCGTTCCAGAGACCCAGATGCTGACCAGGGGATAGAGTACATCTGCCGGAGTTTTGAGGAGGACTGAGGAGTAGATCACTTCGTCTGTGGTACCACATGTCTGTTGGAAAGACTTCCTTTCAATTCAGGCCATCAGTGGAGAGCTGGAGACAGAACGACCCGGTCTGTAAGAGACATTTGTTGGCACGCATCTTAGAATTGTTTTGGCGCCTAAAATACTAGAGCCTACTCTAGGCCTGCTGTTAGATAGTTAGTTAGTATGGCAGGCTGCAGAGATTGTTGTTTATTATCGCCACAAAGACTTAACAGATAAAGTTGTGATTCACTCCGGAGAGGAAACAAAGACTTTACCATAATCTCCAATCATCCCAGCATATTGCTCAGAAGTAAATATCAAGCACGTGCCAAAATAAGTTTCGGGAACGGGGAGGGAAAAGTAACTGCATAGTCTTAAGATTGTAAGCTGCTGGTGGCAGCCCGCAGGCCAGCCAGTGCCCACCACACACACAATCCCCTTTTGAAAGGGTAATAAACAGGATAGCGAAGCAGTGTTAAATCTGCTCGCAATAGGTAAATTTGTTTAAGGTTCTTGGTTCCCTACGGCAGGTGTCGTGCTGTGCAACACAGGGTCCTGGCCCCCGGCTGGGTGTATGTAATTAGATTTTAGTTTCACTACATTTGAGGTGTGTTCAGTGTCGCGTTACAATAAATAGTCTGGTTATTACATTACTGGTGTCAGTGTCACTTTCTGTGTTCGTAGCTGCTGTATTCTGGAGAGCCCACTCAGAACACGGCTTCACACTGCAACAAAGGTTCTCAATCGGATTTAAGTCTGGTGACTGCGATGGCCACTCCAAAATGTTCCAGCCTTTAATCTGCAACCATGATCTAGTGGACTTGGAGGTATCTTGGATCATTGTCCTGTTGAAAGGTCCAAGGTCTCCCAACCTCAGGTTTGTGACGGACTGCATTTTTCAATATCTCCTGGTACTGAAGAGAATTAATGGTACCTTGCACACGCTGAAGCTTCCCTGTACCTGCAGAGCAAAACAGCCCCAAAGCATGATTGACCCCCCCGCCATGCTTCACAGTAGGCAAGGTGTTCTTTTCTTCATAGGCCTTGTTCTTCCTCCTACAAACATAGCGTTGATCCATGGGCCAAACAGTTCATCAGTCCACAGAAAACACTTTTTGTGGTTTGTCCACATGACTTTTGGCATACTGCAGTCGACTCTTCTTATTCTTTGGAGACACAAGGGGGTGCGCCTGGGAGTTCTGGCATGGAGGCCTTCATTACGCAGTGTGCACCTTATTGTCTGAGCTGAAACTTCAGTACCCGCATCTGACAAATCTTTTTTCAGTTCCTCAGCAGTCACACAGGGACTTTTCTCCACTTTGCACTTCAGGTAGCGCACAGCAGTCTAAGTCAGCTGCCACGACCAGGTAGCGTTTCAACAGTGCTCTTTGCCTTGAATTTGTGATGATGCTTCCTATGGTGTCTTTTGGTATGTTTAACATCTTTGCAATCTTCTTATAGCCATTGCCCTTCCTGTGAAGAGAAATCACTTCTCTTGTCTTCCTGGACCATTCTCTTGACTTCACCATGTTTGTAAACACACCAGTAAATGTCTAGAAGGAGCTAAGTATCCACAGTCATTTTAAATCCGCCTAATTGGTGCTTATTATGCTGATTGCTGCTTGATGGCATCCACAATTGTTTTCAATACCTGATTGAAAACACTTGACTTTTGAGCTAACTGTGAGCACAGAACCTAATTTAGCCTTTATGGAATAGGCTACACTGCACTATTTCCAAATGTTTGTGGTAATGGCTCAGCCACCAATAAATAGTGAAAACCCACACTAATTCGATTTGGCCAGATAGTGGCCGATGTAGCTTTGCCCCCTAACTTTTGGAACACTTAAATCCTTTGTCTGTGGATTTATCTTGTTTCTTGCATGAATATTGGTTGATAGATAACAATGAACGGTGCACAGCTCTATAAACCACCCTCGTAGAGCATCCTGTAATGTGTGCACTCAGGGGAATAAAATACATCAGAAAAAACGAACAAGATGGTCAAAACGCCATCCAATACAGTCCCCTCAAACAAGGCACAACTACTTAAGGCACTAATAGTAAAATTGTTGTTTATTGTGACTCAACAGTAAGCAGCATATACTACCCAATAAAGTGCATACAAACCCCTTATAACCTCACTAATACATACTCTATTACAGGAATACAAATAAGTGCTAAAACCCCCACATCCAAAACCGGGTGTCCCCGGAGCTAAAAGAAAAAGAGCACAGGTGGACCGACGGGTAAGCTGAAGGAGAAAAAATGGAATCCGCTATGGATAATTTAGTACACATAAATCTATATACGGGACTGATGTGAGAAGCCAAGTATCATACATTACCAGTTCCCCAGACGGACCACACTCTTCACCTCGCTTAGGAATCCATCAGTCTCCCACAGATGAGCGGCTCGCTAGTACTGAACGGTACTAACCAGCTGTGTTAATACATGCCTCTCTCCTCCAGACACTCCCACCGGTCTCC
Organism: Hymenochirus boettgeri; assembly: GCA_019447015.1. Classification (NCBI taxonomy): domain Eukaryota; kingdom Metazoa; phylum Chordata; class Amphibia; order Anura; family Pipidae; genus Hymenochirus; species Hymenochirus boettgeri. The sequence continues at coordinate 66,996,575 of CM033474.1, read as the reverse complement.
TCCTCACAGACATGTGTTTCGCCCAACGAATCCACATCACGGGCTTCGTCAGGGTTGTAACCCGGGTTTTTTTAATTATTTTTATTCCTATATATCGAGTATGTATTAGTGAGGTTATAAGGGTTTGATACACTATATGGGGTAGTATATGCTGCTACTGTTGAGTCACCAATAAACAACAATTTTACTCTTAGTGCCCTAATAGTTTGTGCCTTGTTTGAGAGGATGGCGTTCTGACCATCTTATTCATTTTTTCTTGGAGCATGAATATTGATTATGCTTTTTTATATATTTTTTCTTAAAATTACATTATATCATTTCACTATTGTGTGTTCAGTGCTGTCCAGCTCTCAGTGTGCTTTTACCAATAATATAACCTACAATAACCTACAATAAACCAGTGTGAACTCACACTCATGTGCCTAGTGCTAAAAAACTTTCAGGGAGATGCAGTAATGGCCACAAACTCTTAAATCACAATAATGCACTATTTCCAAAACGTTTTGGAAACCATGTAGGGTGAGTCAAGTTTTACACTACTATGTAGCTTTTACCATATAGATTTACCCGCTGTTACCTGACCACAATACAGTAAATCTCTAAATGGATTTTACTGCATCACAGATCTTGGAAAGGTAAGATGTGCCTCTTAAATTACCCACTTTACTTACCTTTTTGGGGTAAATAAAGGACCCCTTTTTTTTAGCACTAGCCTTGAGTGTGCCTTTCACTTTGTTCATTGTTGACATAGAACACACTTGCATGGTACTGGAATAGTTGGACTGTACCTCCATACTTAAAGGACAACTGTGGTCTTCAATAAGGGTAAAATAAAAGAATGCAGAGAAATGATATTGCAGAGAATGTTCAAACGTACTACTTCCATACTTCAGTAGCTGAAGAGACATCGGTGACACAAAGGTGATTTTTTGTTCTGTTTTCACATCTGAAAAGGGCCCACAGAAGTCAATGGGGGAAAAAATCTAAAAGCTCCAGTAAATAAGGGTAAATAAAGCATGGTGACTTACTGTAGATGGCTTAGGCATCTGGGAAATAGTTATGAGAACACGTATGAATCATCAAAACCTAAATAAATAGAATTTCCTTCAGGTGAGCTATTTTTGAGCTTCCGCATGTATATTCAAGGCTACCTTCGGTAACCCTCAAAAGTGCCTTCAACATACATGTTACAAACAATAGTTACAACCAAACATGTTAAGCTGGCCATATATATCTCATATTACTGCCGTTGTATATGGCAGATTTAAACTTAATCTGTTTAATTCAATTGGGATATATTCATCCCAAAAATCCCACAGGAGCCATGTGATCTGCCAGTTATTGTGCATATGTCTGACCAATTCAGTTATAAGGGAATTTAAGTATGGTGGGGAAGCTGACATTGCTGTTATTTTTTCTCATAGTAACCACCCGTGAATCAGCTCTATGGTTAGGAAAGTGGATAAAGAATATTTTGTCTTCATTCAACCTTGGTATGTTAATTAAAGGATAAATATACTGTAAAAATTAGCCTTTTAAAAATGGAAAGTACCTGGGGCAGGGAGGAAGGATTCTTTATTCTCCCTCACAAAATTGTTTCATTGAGGAGCTACAGCCACACAGTTTTCATATGCCAGTGTTAGTCCTGGACTAATCCTGTATTAAATATTGCTGAACCCAGGGAGAAGACTGGCAGAATATGTTTTCTTTGGGCTGATGCTCTTCACAGAAACAAAATTGGGAGGTACTGTAGGAATTACCAATCCTATATCCCTGTCCTAAGTACTTTTCTTTAACTGTATTTTAGGAACCTTTATACACACGATAGTTATCCTATGTATGTACACAAAGATATAGCAAAATGATTGATTCTATCCCAGACTTTTCTTTCTCAACCTTATTTGGTCACAAAAACTACTTGCAGATATTTTACTTTATTGTGGATATCTTTTTAATAACTTTGTTCTATTTATTTTAACAGGAAACAGAAAATATTACCAACGGAGGTGGACAGCTCGCATTTAATGGAAGAGTTTAACTTCAAATAAATAGCTAAAGGCAAACGGAAATGTTTTATACAGATTTCTATTATTACAGCTCCATACACAGATATTTTCCGCTGTGCCCAATGTCCATTTATAGTTTCACAAACTTTCATAGAAAGAAAACCTATTCATTGGTAGATTATCCATTTTCATGGACTACATTTTGCATAAAGTTATTATTTTAAAATGTTTATTTTTACTTGAGTTAGATATGTTGATCTAACAAATACAGAAGAGTAGAGTCTAATTTGCCATGGGACGAATATACATTCCTATACACCATCTCCTGTTGGTAAGAGTGCATTTTCATGTTTTTTTAGCAAAGACCAGCAAAAGGGTCTGCAGAGAATATTTGGATGTGTTTAAGTGATAGTGCTGTCAATTGCAAAATACTATCAATAAACCCATCCAATATCATCAAACCAACTTATATGGGTTTCCCCTTAAAGCAAAAGTTTGTCCCACAAAATAACCATTTCTTGTCAAAAGTATATTGGAGTACTTGCTCCTCTCTCCCATAATACCCCTCAGGTCACTACTTACCAAATAACAATTCAGTGGTGCTGCTCTGTCTCTCCTGTCAGGTCCCCTGTCCCCACTCAGATCATGTGTGCCTATGTTATAGATCAGCCCAGAGTTGCGTACAAGGGGAAAAGTCAGAGAAGAGCTCACAGGTGAGCAGACAGCACTGCACTTAGGGCTTAGGGGGCGTTACAGAGAGGGTCCAAGTGCTCCTGTCTCCATTAAAATATACTGGTCAAGAAATGGTCGTGGGGTGAACTGTTCCTTTTAGCAGTAAGATTGTATTGATTAGTTGTGTGTGTACATTTTTTAAAAAATATTCAGGAGAATAGGGAAAACAAGCACAGCTATTGGCTAACAGTGTAAACCTAATGGCCTTTATTGCTCGAATTAAATTATTATATCTGCAAACCCCAAATTTGGTACGTGAAACACCTTTGTGAGCAACATAATAATATTAGAAAAAGAATACAGTTCAGCAAAAGTAAAAGGAAATAACAGCACCATATTACATATATTATGGCTCTAATGCAGTAAAGGGCATACTTTTACTGACGTCATTAAAAATAGTTCGTGTGACTTGTAAGTATAATAGATCCATAGCTGTTATCTCAGATAAGGAACAGCTTATTTGAGTAAAGTTCATATAATAGAGGCAATGCTTCCACTGGGTTTTCCTTTATACAAATGCAAATTCTCCCATGTTAACTATATTACAGTTCCCACATGTGTTTTGTCAATCCACACAATTTCTCTCACTCCTTCTAGATTACTCCAAACCATAAATCCCTTTAGGTTTATGTTTTCACACCCGTAACATTCACTTCTTTTTCATAATTGTTTTCAATGCTTTTCATGCCCAAGAGATTTCTAAAGCTGTATCTCTCCTCTCTGATACAGTAGGAACTTGGTACTACTGTCTCTGCCCAGTCAGTATATTTACTGCATCTTGGATCTGTGCTTTCTAATCTACATAGTATCTCTGACACTTCCACCTGTGGCTGTCTCAGCATAAACAATTGGGTCATAGCAATAAGAGATGCAAAATGTTGCCTACTCATTATGCTACAATACAATAAATCGGGCCGACCAATCCAATTTTCTGTTTTTTTGGTCAGTCAGGCCAAATTATTTTATGGTTCTGTGTGGCGGTTTGCGACTGACCGCTTGTTCATCATCGGACGAACGCACAATTGGCAGGTCGGAAAACCACGGCCGATTGTGCGGTGCTATGTGGACCACACGCTCGGTTGTGGTTACTGTCGGACTCGGCTGCTTTAGCCATGACCGACAGTCCTTCCGCCAACCAGTCAAAGCCTTGAACAGTCGGTCAGGAGGAAATAATATAATAAATAATAATAAATTACACCTGGTTGGTTGTTGCTTCTTAATAACTCATGTAAACATTTGCACCAGTTTTTACATAAACATCTTCTCTCTTCCTTAAATGTGAATATCAGTATGCTCTTCCATTAAACTCCATATCTTATTATTATGGTCATTTTGGATTGATTTTTTTCACTTGAACTACTATTAATATTAATTATAATACCAATTAATTATACCATATAGATACTTCATGCAAAGATGAACTATATTTAACATTCTCTGGAAAAGAAAGCACTGTATATAAATAACTTCAGTTTATAATGAAGTACTGTATATTTTGTAAAAACAAGGGTTGTTTAGTATTTCGCTATCGGATATAAATATTTTTGTTTTTACTGCAATATGAAAACCTTATGAATTTGATGTATAAAAAATTAATAAAACAAAATTGCTTCTTTTTTAACTGGAATTTTTTTGTAGCTTGAAGATAGGTTGGTTGATGTTTTTTATTTTTTTTTTCGAAATTTGATTTAAATAAATTTCCACAGTATATTGTATATAAATGTTGTGTTTCTTTTTGTAAAGATCTCATAGACTGCCCTTGAAAAGATACAGTAATTTAAGGCTAGGTAGGGCAAAAGTCGCTACGTCTGTACATAGGAACCACATGTCGCCCATGACTTACACAAACTTGGTTGGTCTTCCCGAATATCTGTTCATATATACTCAGCCTAAAAGAGACTAAGAGGGATTTCTATTATTTTTGAATGATGATCACACCTTATATTCTGCACCTTTAATCTTTTCATGTATGTCTATTATTTAACAATGCATTTTAGATAAGCATTCCATCATCCATATCCTATACTCTATATACCTTGTGTATACTAATATTAGTGAATTGTAACACAATTGAACCCACCTTAAATATCCTGATACAGAAGAGAGATAGACAGATAGATAATAGATAGATATATAAGATTATAGGTAGTAGATATATATAGATGATAGAATGTAGATAGATAGATAGATAGATATGTAGATAGATATAGATAGATAGATAGATAGATAGATAGATAGATATCCAACCATAATAAACTCCATGGTTGGTCTTATGAAACAGTTTATTCCATGTGTAAACAGATAGCAATTTTTCAGTCTCTATCAAACTTGATAAATTCTGAAACATTCTTTTCTGTTTACACATAAAAAAACTGTTACATAAGACCTGTAGTGCTCTGGAGTTTATTAAGTTGATATTTATGAATATGTTTCAGTAGCCCGCAGGCAACATAACTGTATGAAGACTGTGAACATGTCTTCCCATTAGTCAAGATAGATGATATAGATAGATAGATAGACAATAGATCGATAGATTGATAGACGACAAGACTAACAGGACAATGACATACAGTATTAATTATCAAAAATGGTGCGTTTCGGTCTACCGTGTCCCAGTTATCAGATTATACTGAAGATGGTCCCACTATAGACTGAAACTTGTCAGATTAGATAATAAATACTGTTTGATATATTTTAAGTCCTGTAGGTCGATCTTGTTCCTTATAAGTTGATTATGGAAACCTGCCACCAAGGTATCTCAACCATATCCAGAATGCTGGCAATCACCCAGACTGTATAACTGTTATAATATTCCCACCATATAAAGATCCAATTTTAGAAATTCAAACTTAAAGCTATTTTCTATGGCTACTCAGGCACTGAATGATCCAGGAAACCATTTTCTGTTATTTCTAGGCAAGCTAAGGAGGACAAACTCATAGCAATCCTACTGATTATATCCCTTATCATCAGAAAATATATTTGCATTTTTCCACAATGTGGTAAACCTGTTTACAGGCAGTTATAAAAAAAAAAAGCAGAGACCACAAGTTCAAGGTCCCTGATACGTCAGAACTAAAGTGCTTCATTTACCCTCGATGTGGAAAGTGCATGATTATAGTTGTAAAATGGACTTAGGGCATATTTATAAAGAATCGATAATATCGCAAAAAATTACCCCGCCGCACATCGCGGCCGCGAAAAAGCGCTATCGCCGTATTTATAACGGCGAGCGCTATTCCCGCGATACCTATCGCGGCCGCGATGTCTACTGTATAGTATCGCCGCGAAGGGACTTAAATCCCTTCCCGACGCCGCTCCTACCCCGCCCACACCCCCCGCGGCCAGCGGCGACCACCCGCCGCCGCCGCTTCCCAGCAGCCCTCCCAACCCGTTCCCCGTTCGCGGCAATCTCGGAACGGGAGGTTAGGAGGGGCTGCCGGGAAGGGCCGCAGCAGGTGGTCCCGACCACCCGCCGCCACCCCCCTCCCCGGCAACCCCCCTGCCCCGGCCGCTCCCGGGAGGGGACGGGAGGAGCCGCTGGAGGGGTGGAGGCTCCCTCAGCGGGGCCCTGAGAAGGGCCTTTTGGGCTTAGGGGTCCCGCAGCTCGAACCGGACCCCCCTCCCCGGCCCTTACAAGGGCCCTTGCGCCACTGACAAGTGCCTTTGGCGGGGGTCCCGCAGCTGAAACCGGGACCCCCATGGCGGCTCTTAAAGAAGCCCTTGGCGACGTCTTTCTTTCTTCCAGTCCCGGCGACACCAGCTCCGCCGAGGCCGCCGACCCCCGAGGGGGAGGGGTTGCCGGGGAGGGGGTGCGCGGCGGTGGTCGCGACCACCTGCTGCGGCCCCTTCCCGGCAGCCCCTCCTAGCCTCCCGTTCCAGATTGCCGCGAACGGGGAACGGGTTGGGAGGGGCTGCTGGGAAGTGGCGGCGGCGGCGGCGGGTGGTTGCCGCTGCCGCCGCGGGGGGTGTGGGCGGGTGGGCGTGTCTCCCGGGCGGGTGCGACCACCCGCCGCGGGTTGCCTGCCCATCCCCGCCGCGGGAGGTTGTATCGGCTGACTTCGCCACCTTCAAGGTGGCGAAGTAAAACAGCCGATACTACCGACGAAACCAGTACCGCCGCTTTATAAATAGAAGCGGCGGTAACAGGAAGTATCGGCGTGAAAGGTTAACGCTTCGTTAACTTTTCGCGGCCGTTTTCGGACCTTTATAAATCGCGGTAAACGCGATTTATGCGTTAATGTCCGCGAAAACGGCCGCGAAAAGTTAACGAACCTTTATAAATATGCCCCTTAGTTTTTAGTCCATTAGAAGCTGAGGAAAAAAACATCTTAATTGGTTTAATTTGCTGTTAATAAGAAGTGTTCACATACTTCATCATTAATTATAACTTAGCAAACAGGAAAGGCACGGATCATCAGTTTCTATTATTGAAAGGCAAACAAACATCAAGTCATTGTATGTGAAGGGGATTTCTGATGTGAGCACTGTTGCTGTGTAAATCAATGGGCGATTGTGCGTGTGCAGTGTTCAAAAGAGTTCTTTGTGGTTCACAAAATGATTTCCAACATTCTTTAATCGTAATTTCCTTCTGGTAGAAAAATATTTACAAGGACCACAAGATATCCTTGTTTTCAATATAAAAAAAGATGCTTACTATAGCCTTCTATTTCAACTGGCCTCTCTAAAATATCAGATTGCCTACTACTAAATAAATATTCCTTATGTGGGGATTTTCATGGGAAAGTGAGTCAGTTTTGGTGGAAAACAGAGAAAGATGTTTGACTTTGCAGAAGCTGAATGAATAATTTCTCTAGAATCCATATTACGCAAACAGGTTTAATAACATTTCTCCAACTCAGGTTGATGGTCTTGGAGCAAACGGAAGTTTGAGATCTGGTTTCTTCTTTTTAACCAAAGCCTCCCTCCAGATATCCTACATCTCAAGAATCAAAGAACCTGTCCCACTGAGGTGATTACTCACACTGAACCTAAATAATTTCCCCATTTAAATAACTTCTTAAGAATGAGTACAGCTGAATATTACAATCTAATGTTCAGAAGCAAACTACAACTCTATAGGCTTAAAGGAAATGCCCACCTCCACTAAATATATACTTTATATGAGATTGTTATACTTATCTAACTCCTCACAGTCCCTAAAGCTTATTATACCTCCCAATATCCACTGCAGTTTTCCCCTGGTGGCACCTTCCTTCCTGCATAACTGCTGCACACCTCCTCTGCAGCTGTGTGATACAGAGTTTCAGAAACCATGGGGAGGTAAGCAAGGTTTGTTCTTTTAAATGGGGTGGGGGGGTGGGAGAGGGGACTTGACAGACGTTAAATAAGATTTTAGTGGGTGGAAGTAGACATGGCCTTTAAATGTCCCCATAGAAGGAACCGAAAACTGCCTTATAGAGCTCATATCCACATTCCCTGGTAGACATTAGTATTTGTTGTGTATGAAATGGCAAAAAAGACTAAACACCAACATCTTGCAATGATTGTATTAACTTGTACGAGAATAGATTTGGGCAAATGTTTTTTGTGAGGCTATTGTTTTGGGGTTTTTTTGTATTTTGTACTTTTTACAAAATAGGAAAATTGCATCAAAATTCCAATCTGTCAGAACCATTAATGAGTCATTATAATAAAAAAAAGTGGGGGGAAAGTTGAAGCAAATACAAGTGCCTAAGGCAGAAAACAACATGGTGATACATAATGAATTCCGTCAACCAGCAAATATTGCTGTCTCTCAAAATATCCAGTGCATTAAAGAATTTATTAGAAAACCAGCAAGGCAGAAATAAAAAATGATCGCACTGTATATGATATGTTGTGACATTCAGCATCAAAAGTGCAGCAAAAAAAAAAAATACTATATACATAAACAAAAAATAAACACTGCTTGTCTCAGTATCCTGCCATTTGTATAACAAATATAAGCAGATTCTGGTGTGTTAAATTATTCTTGCCTGCTACAAAAACACAATTGGTTTGTTATTGAAGTACTAACACGTTATATTTTTGTGAAAAAAAAAACAATATGGATCACGTATTATAATTAGAAACTTTCAGGGCGATGCAAAAATGACTGTCCACTATTTTAATTAGTGTAAATCCCATGCTACCCGGTGTATTTTCTGGTCTTACACAAATTTTTTACGATAGCTGTGCCATTTCCAAATCTTTTTGGAAATAGCACAGTGCAGCTTATGTCATATAGGCAACATAAAGTTTTATACTACCATGTAATGCCAAACCTAACGCCTTTAAATAGAGTCACAAACCGGAGCTTCTTACCTGACCACCATCCATCCGGTGGTCCAGTAATCCAGTAAACATCACGAAGAGACTTACTGTATCGGGATCCCAGGAAGGTAAGATGGGTAAGAAGGGTCGGTTTCCTTATAACATATCCCTGTCTCAGTTTAAACTTTTAAAGTATAAGTCCCCAGGACAAATTCCTCATCTTTAGGTTTACAGTAGATCAGCTGGAATACTTGCTTGCAAGTTTTCCTCACCTTCTTCCCACCGGGATCTGACCAATGGGAAGAAAGGCTTCCTGCAGGGTGCTTCTTCCCATGGGCCTCATTGTCAAAGTGAGAGGGAGAGTTAGAGCTGGACTGATCACTGATGGAGAATAGAAGTGTATTATTATGATACTAGACATTAAAGGATAACTAAATCCATTTTTTATACTCCAGAATCTGAAAACAACCCCCCTAAAAATACCAATAAGCTATATAATATGACTTCAGTAAATTGTATTAAAATAAATTTAAGCTGTTAGAACTGGATGAAGTATCTGTGGTATGTGGCAATGTGAGACCACACCTCCTGACCTCAGTCACATGCTTCCTTGCTTTATCTGTCCTGTAAAAGGATTGGCTAGAGATTATTAATGGGTGTGACCAACTGTAACAAGTTTCTGCCATAGCTAAGGACTGAGCATGTGCAGACATAATGGTCGTTGACCAGACGTGTGATATTAGAATGCTGTGATGTTAAGCACAAACCATATATTATTTAGGTAAATTTCCCAGCGTCCATACAAAATGAGAGGTAAGAACAGATTACTGGCTTTATATCAAGGTGTTCTGCCTTCTGGTTCAGTGTTGTTCTGTGGCTTTAGTTGTCCTTTAAGCCCTCTACAATAACGGGCGCTAGAAGCACAGAGTGCCCCTTAGTGTCCCAAGGCCATAGTCCTCCTCCATGTCCCAAGCCCGATTACCCTCTTAGTGTCCCAAGCCAGGGGCCCCCTCTGTCCCAAATCCAGCCCCCCCCTGTCCCAAATCCAGGGCTCCACTCTGTACCAAATCCAAGCCCCCCCCCCCCCCCCTCTGTACCAAATCCAGCCCCCCCCTGTCCCAAATCCAGGGGGCCCCCGTCTGTCCAAAATCCAGGGCCCTCCCTCTGTCCCAAATTCAGGGGCCCCTCTGTCCCAAATCCAGGGGCTCCTGTCCCAAGCAACCTTACCTGCAGTCTATTTAATTGCTGTTCTCCCTCTGTGTGTTTCCTGTGTTTCTCCCTCTAGTGGTGAGTCAATAGGAACTGCAGACACTCTCCCACTAGTGGTGAGTCAATAGGAACTGGAGAGACTCTCCCTCTAGTGGTGAGTCCATAGGAACTGCAGTGACACACACACGGACACAGGGACGCACACTTAGGGTTTTATTATATATGATGATACCATAAACCAAGTGGTGACGACCTACAGTAATGGTTAAGGCCCTCACCCTGGGGATTTTTAAAGGTGAGGGTGGGAATAGAAAGAATAGTTCTCCTTTTCTGTTAGAAACCAAATAAAAAATGTTCTTCATTATGTACTTTATCTTGTAGTAAATATTATCAGGGGAATTTACCAAGAGCTGCAACTGCTCAGCTACCATTAATTTAATGGGAGATGAGTATTTGCCCTTGGGTAAATTTCAATTCGACTTATCTCCTGCATGAATTTAACGCCAGCTATCTACATTTAACATTGATGGAGCCATACTTATAGTCTTCCAATCTTTGTACCTAGCTTCTTTAAACCTAATTCTACTTTGGGTTAGACTAAAGCAAAGCAAACCCTGTGTTTTCTATCACTTTCACTGGATACTCCTCCTGGGTGAAACAAACTGAGCTAGCCCAAACCATTGGTGGAGCAAAGGAAGTTTGAGAAATGATTGGAGAGCTAGACTTCACCGGTATCTTTGGTGAGAAAGGCAGATAATACATTAACAGTTTCTAGTCTATAAGTCAGGAATTTTTTTTTAGCCTGAATCTTTTCTTTAAGAAAGAATTTAATGTAAGAGTGGTAGAAAATGGTAGCATAGGTTCACCTCGGGAGAAATCTTGAATTAGAAACTGTTCTAAAAAGATCTAGGACAAAATGAAGTCATTGCTTTGGAGTAAAGCTTAATTTAGCAGCAATTTAAGATTAGAGACTAAATGCACCAGAGAGATGAATCAGTGTATGTATTTACAGTAAGTGTACAGAATCTCAATTCTCAAAATATCCCAGTTGCTCCCAATTCTGTGGATACAAAGCTAAGCAGACTAACAGTTCCCAGACTTAAAAGAAGCAGATGGCTTACAGGGATGTACTAAAAGCAGCAAATCATTTTTTTACTTGATGAGGTTTGATTAGGTTTCAAGGTTAGGCCTTTTACACACGTACAATACGGCACATGACAACCCCGGTGTAACAACAAATGCCCAGTCGAATAGTTACACACGTGGGATTATCGGGCAAAATGAGTTTTCAGCAGACGCCCGCCTGGGTGTTGTGTGCCATCTCATATGTTTTTACACAAAAGTGTTAAATAATCAGCTAATACAATATGAGAACCATAACAAGCTTTCAAAATCACATTGCCTTTAATCTAAAAACTTGCTATTATGACTATCTTAGCCAGTCAATAAAGGTATCATCCTAACATTCATCTTGTTATGTGTCTATGTAGGCATCTTCTCATATACAGTAGCAATTAACATGCTTCACAGCACTTTACAATTATTTAACAGCAGGTTCTGCATGAAAGCCTTGAACCTTAATAAGGGAAGAGGAGTATTAATACATGACCACAAAAAAATCCCTAATTCAATAACCAAACGGGGAGATTCAATATGGGTAAAAATAAGTGCAAAACTTTTTTGGGAAATAGTGCAGCACACCTGATACAATTTCCCATTTGTTAAGTTTTGCGCTACCTTGTAACATTTTTGGGGGCTTAAAACTAGCACAAAGCCACACTTCTTACCTTGATGCAATACCAGGCGTAATCACGTTTACATCCAGTATCGGGTAAGTTGTGATATTAAATTACTCCCAAACTCTTTTTACACATTCAGCCTAACCCCCTAGTGACTCTACAAGGATTTTAGCAAGTTCATTGAATAGCTTCAAAAGTGGGCTGGATAAGTTTCTAAAACTAAAAAATATTGAGAATTACTGGTATATACTGTAGTTCTGTTTGTATCAGGAATACTTTCCGGGTGCCATTTGGAGTGAGGAAGGAGTTTTTTCCCCCTTTTAAGCTGTTTCTCCCCCCCCCCCTTTCTCTGGATCAACTTGTAGGTAGGGTTAATGAGTAGGCAATAAAAGGTTGGACTAGATGGACATATATGTATTTAATCAACCTCAACCTTACTATTTACTATGTACTATGTATGGCATTTTTTAATGGTATTTTACAAAACAAAGTAAGACTAAAAATGTTTAGATGCATTTTTATGTGACAATTGCACCCTTACAAGAGCATACCTTCAAATCAATAACCAAAATGCCTCTACTCACGGCATTTTTTAGCCCATTCTTTACCCCCGGCTAGAGCAGTATTAAAATGACCTATATGGATATCACTAGGGAGTGGGCCTTAAAATGCTTTGGGTGATATGTGCCTATGGACCAATGCTTGTATACTCATGGCTCAGGATCCCTCTCAGAGAATATACACTGTGTACATCCAGTAAACTAACAAATAGTCTTCAATAAAACAAGAAATCAGAAAGAGACAGGGACTATTCCAAAGTCATAAATGTATTCTTTCATCTTACATTTATATTAAAAACAAAATCCCAAGGCAAAAAATATGGCACCAGATAGAAGAGTTTGATCAATACCAGATGTTCTGGTTGCATTTCTGCTTCTTATTTGGCACCCTTCCCTTTAAAAATTCGCTGGACCGCAATGTTTCTCAACACCGTTTCAACGAAGCATCAAATTTCTTATAATAATAAGCTTAATTATTTATAAAGAGGAATGGCAACATATAACTACTCTTGCAAAAGTTGCTGGCAATATCACATTTAGGATAAAATCTTTGTATAGCCAAACATGTAATATTTAGATTAGATTACTTGTAGACCTGTTTGTGTTTGTACAAATTTTAAATAAATAATTTCTTACTAACAAAACATTTTGTAATGACCAGCTTCTGAGAGATTTATCATCTCTACAATATTGTTTTCATATCCATTTTAATATCCACATGTAATCATTCTTACTGGTAACACAGTGTAAAATGAATTTTCACTAACCAGATTTTTAATAACTGAATACACATGTGAGTAGGCTTTTATTGGCTTTGGCTTAGATCAAAAAGTCTCAATGATGTTTTAAAGACACTAATCTTCCATGTTATATTATATATATGTTATATATATATCAAGCAAAAGTCAATTTTTTCTTATTTTTGTTTTTACTTTTGAGAAAAAGAATGTATCAGTGCTTAAAGTGTAAGCAAATGAGAACAAAGTCCACAGAGAACACCAGTCTTAAATATCAGGGTACTTTTATAAAAACAATTAACGTTTCAGTATCTGTGTGACACCTTCTTCAGACATTACAAACTCAACAAGTGCTGGATTAAATAGTGGGGAGTAAGAGCATTGCTATTGAGAAATCTGGTGGTAGATTATCACAGTGGCCAATACAATTAAACATCATAACATTTCAGTGTAACAAAGTGTCACTGGCTATGGTACAATAGCAGCACCCAGCAGAAATTGGTACACTACGTAGGAGTGCGTGAGACAACAACTTTTCCTTAAGGGGCATGGTCATCCTCCAACAACATTTTAACCCTAGATAACCCCCACAACCATGTTTTAGCAATACTTACCTTTCTCCGTTAGATATCTTACCTTAAAGTATTGTGCAAATGGGGTTGGGGGGCCAGGGGGCTGGTTTAATCCTAGGGTTAAAATGTTGTTTGGGGGTGAACATACCCTTAAAGTGTGTTTAGTCACTGCCGTGTTTTTCTTCTTTCCTTGTTTAACAATAGTGGGTTCCCCAAACATCTGATCAAACCTGTTAGAAAACTGCAAGTCTCAATATTTGGCATTGAGCTCATATAGTTTAAAGGAGAACTATCTTTTCTATACCCCTAAACCATCCTGCTTCAGGGTAAAGACCTAAAATGCTATGGAAACCCAGGGGTGAGGATCTATTAGTATAGGTTTTCCCTTTAAAGGGCATGTTAACCCTGAGAATTATAAGTAATAAATAGTTAAATAACCGCAAACACCCCCCCAACCCCAACAATTAGAATGCTGACAGATGTAGGACTAACCTGTTATGCAGACAGGGAGGGACAGGGAGGTTGGATTGATTATTCCTACCTCACAATATCGTTTTATTGAGGAGCTACAGCACATACAGTTTTGATTTGTCAGGTTAGTCCTGGACTATCCCTGTATAAAAGATAGTGCTGAAGCCAGGAGGAAGACTGGCAGAATCAGTGCTCCTCAAAGAAACAATATTGGGAGGTAGGAATTACCAGCCCTTTATGCCTGTCCCAACTACTTTCATCATAACTGTTTTTAAGGAATAATTCACTCGAAAAGTGAACTATTCCTTTAATGTATTGATTTAAGTTGCAGTTTTAGAACTTGGGGGTGGTTAACCTATATACAATTTTGTTATTTAATGTTATACAACATTAAACTAATTTAGTCTCTTGGACCTCATCACGTGTAACTTGTCTTTTACAAGTTACATGTGAATTATATTTTGGACCGAATTTTGTATAGAAAACCAAACATCTAAGATATAAAGAGTAGAACTGAGTCAATTCAATTATTTGGCAGCACTGATGGATTATCTTGGATACATATAATTAGCATTAGGGAGGTATAAACAAAAGAAAAGGTGTGACCATGCAATTTACCAAGGTTCCCTCTTCTGTAATATACAGTAATAGATGGGTGCAATCCCATCTGTCATAAGCCACTACATAGGAAACCCTGTTATCCAATATTCTTTCTGTATCCCTTTTCTATGTGTTCACCATGTTTGTTATACCCTATGTTTGTGCTAGAAGAGTAACTATTGATTACAGATTTACTAAGGCATGGGAGGGAGAGAAAATAAACACTTTATATTTGCAGATGAGTATCTTGTCCGCAACCAGCAAGGGAAGGGAGCAAATCTATCAAGCAGCAGTGACATTAAAAAGTAGGATTTTTTTTGCTGCTGATTTCAGTGGTGAGAGACACAGCTATCTGCTAGTTAATAAATTCCACTCTGTCTACTTACTGGAAATTAGTTCACGATTATTTTGGAAGCAATATTTGAAAGCTTGCTGTGAGTTTGACACATTTCCTGAAAACAAAGAGAGCCTAGATTAAATTATTCTAGTTTGGAACCTTTGAAGGGCTAGGATCCAGAATCTACAAAAGATATTACCTGATCCTTGCTAATACGGTCATGTTTCTTTAGTTGACAAGGGATATGATTGGCTGTGGAAATTAAAGCTTTAATATCCAAATTATCCCTTAGTCCTGATTACTTTGATCATTTCTTGGTTTGCCATGATATTTTGTGCCTATGGGGATATAACCTCCATTCAAGTTTCAATGCAGGAGGCACAAAGGATGGTGGCAAATTTTATTTTATTGAAATTTTATTTAAGTTGTAAACATAGAAACTAGAGAACATTGAGCATCTTATTATTAATGGTAAATAGATATTAGTTTACTTTTAATAGAATGTCAGTTTCTTTATAATGTGAATACAGCAGCTGCTTTACTTGACCATTCTTGTTCAATTTATATAATTGGCCATGGGACGACATGTTATTGAAATACTTTTGTTTGTTACACTTAAAGGGGAATTATACACCGCTCACCTCCCCTTCCTTTACATTAAAAAACAACTATCCCTTACAGACCTCACTCCCTTTACAAGGAAACAACCCATGGTGAGGACCTAAACAACTAGGTTCTCAGCCCTAGGTCCAACCATTGGTATAATGCAAATAGAGATTTATAAATTACCTTTGTGCACCTGCCTCAATCCACCCCTTATTCAGCCCTGGGCCTGGACCATCAAGAGGGTGGCATGGCTCATCTTCCTATTAGTCAGGACTGAACCAGGAAGTTGAGTGAAGCGGGCAGTCAATATTATGTATTAAAGATGCATTTGTTATTATGCAGGCTTAACCCAGGGGTGAGGACCTAGCAGTTTGAGTCCTTACCCTGGGAACTGCTTACCTAGAAAAGAAGAGAAGCGGGGCTGAGATAAGTATAATTGTCCTGTAACAGAAGATTGCAGGACCTTACCCATGGGTTTAAGCTGATTACATTAGTTTCAGGGGTGTTAATAGACCTTTTGCCTCCTGAAACAAATATATAGAGTCACCCTGTATCCTCTTGTGTTGTGCAAAGCCTCCAGAGGCTTATCAATATAAGATGTGCCCACACAAACTTGTAAATATAAGATGCCCAGCAAACACAGACTTGTAAATATAAGGTGCCCAGCACACACAGATTTGTAAATATAAGATGCCTTCATGCTCAACACACACAGAATTGTAACTAAGATGTGCACAGACAGTTAACAATTTACGAATAATCAGAAGACTGCTTTACTCACAAACACCTCCCTCGTTGTGCTTGCACGTACGTTTGCGAGCTAGTGCAGGAGAGACAATAAATGAAAGCAGCTTTTCATACGCTGGCTGCACCGTATAATTTGATAGTGTATCACATTGCGCCTTTGTAGTGTTAACAAGACCTTGTGTTATGAGCCAGCGTTTCAGTTTGTTTTATGTAAGGTATGCCCCTGACTAGCTTAGCTAAAACACTTCGGTATGGGCCTAGCACTTTTAGGTCCTCACACTGGCTACCGTTAATGG
The DNA here is from genome assembly GCA_019447015.1 of Hymenochirus boettgeri. Lineage (NCBI taxonomy): Eukaryota > Metazoa > Chordata > Amphibia > Anura > Pipidae > Hymenochirus > Hymenochirus boettgeri. The sequence continues at coordinate 66,979,708 of CM033474.1, read as the reverse complement.
GAAGGAAAGTGGTTTGAAGGGGGTATAATTTCCCTTTTATTGATAATGTTACATATTTTTTGAATAACATTTTTTTCCCTGACCCCCATACCTTTTTATGCTTGAACCCAGCACTATTAGCCTGTAAAAAATGTGTATCATGTACCATAATCATGCTGCCTTGGGATAGGAGAAGAAAATCACTTTTAAATGTGTTTATTATATATCTTTTAAATACCAAATACAACATTATTAGAGATAATTGGCCAGATTATGGGGGATGAACAGCTATAGTCTATTCATAGCTCCTTAGAATGGTATGGGGATAATGCCAGGAAAACAGTCAATCTGCAAAGCAGGATGATTAAAAGATCATAGTTTACATAAGTATAACTTTTCAAAGAGGTAAATATTGTGGTTTACAGTAGGTCCCAGTGGGTGGAAAATAAGCTTAAATAAGATTGTGATTTTACTAAATGTATTGATAGTTATATCAGCAGTAAATGCCATGCGGTACTTCACATTCCAACAAAAACACAACAGGCTTAGTTGTGACTAGTAGTCATGTCCGACTGCAGTTACTAGAGCCAGAAAGTCTTGTATAAAAAGAACCATAGTTTCAGGGGAGGAATTGGCTTTACTTCTTTAAAAAGCAATATGAAAAAAGGAACCCAGATGAATATTTCTTTCACTTTTGGAATCTGGAGATTATATGTGGAAAGTGTCCAGAGAAGGGCAACTAAATCAATCAAGAATATGGAGGAGCCAGTCATGAATAGAGGCCAGATATATTAGTTATTAACATTGTAGAAAAGTACTTGCAAAGGGACATTATTACTTGTATATGTAATTTTCTTGCAATAAATCCCCCACCAGATCTTGTGTTGTGGAGGAGAAAGGGTTTTGCCTTTATACAAGTTTATTTACAGTAATAATGATGAAATGAAACATTTGGAACTGCTGTCAAGAAAACATTGTACAGCAAGTTTATTAATTTGCGTCTTGATAGAAAATGTAGCTATTGATATGAATACAATCAAATCCTGGGAATAAACTTACAGCCAATTAAAATTATGAAGAATTAATTTTCCCCTTTTGGTGCAATATTGCCACATGTCTTTATTAAACCTTGATAAATAATTCAATGTGAAATAAGGTGACCAGCTTCACTGGATATAAACCAATAGAAATGTAAACTATATAGAGCCAAACCAATCTGTGCAAATTCTCCTAGATAATAACGGAGACAAAGCATTTTATTCAACTTGAAAGTTCTAACTCACTAGCTACAATGTTCCAGGGTTTATTATGGCTTTAAACTGCCAGGGTTTATTGTGGCTTTAAAGGGTAACTGTGGTCTCCATACAAGATCCCTTTATTAAAAAGAGCACATTCCTACCTACAGCATGCCCGGCTGTATCCTACTGCTGCAACTGTCTTTAAATAGCTTCAGATAAAGTTTGTTTTGGGGGTGGGTCTTCTTACACAGCAGATCATTTGACTGTCACACACTTCCATGTTTATTCTGAGTGGATCTTTAAAAGCCTATAACTTAAGAACCAGGGAAGCTAGAGACATCATTCTTTGATTGTTTGAAAGGTATAATATGGATTTCAGTGTATATAGGATAAAAAATGTATAGAACACAAACTTTGGGTGCTGCTATCCCCTAGTATCACTATAATTTCAAAGAATCAAATCTTACTGATTTTGTAAGGTGGTTCATGTGCCAAAGCCCTGAACCCTTTACTAGGCAATACACTCAAAATTGTTGACTGATAGTACCAGATACACATAAAGGCTACTCACCAACTTTAACAGGTGACCCAGGCACCACCGCTAGACCCACAATGCAGGAAAATAATCATAAGCATCATAGGATAGGATGCACTGACTGGGCAACAGAAAGCGGAACACTCTCCTCAAGGTAAAAGATATATTTTATTCCAAAGAACTGCTTAATGGGTTTCGGACCATAAGAGGTCCTTAATCATAAGCAAGCCTCTTGTTAATCAGCTAAAAAAAATTTACTAAAATGATCTGAAAGCTTGCTATAATTATCTTAGTTAGCCAATAAAGGTATCACCTTTATACCACTTTTGTTATTTTTTTATTTCAAAAGGGTTACCCTGTTAACATTCTGACTGGGTAGCACGGTACACCACCTTTTCCTGTATTATAACAAAACATCAATTCTGTATGTTAAATATTCTACCAACATTTTTCAGACATTCGGTTAGTAATGTTTTCCTTTTGTGCGCAGTTACTTTGTTTTTGAATTTGTGAAAGATAGTATAAGACACATTTTGTGCGTTCTGAGATATTTCCTCTTCATTGTGAAGAAAGTTTCCATTTCCCCCTAGCATTACAATGGGCATCGCTACAGGAGAAAACCGTTTTGTGCTTTTGGTCAAGTTCGCCAAGAATTGTGCTGTAGTTTCCTTTATGCAGGACAGTATGAGGTCTCCTCATTTTTGCTTTTCTGGTACTTTAAACAATTCATATTGTACATTCAAAACACATCCAATAATAACCTTTCACAATTACTCCTTGGTGTTCATGCCTTTACACTGACATTATCCAAAACGTAAATCAATATACATTTGTCTTAACATTAAACACATTACGGTTTAACATTTCAAAGGCTAAGAAGGATATGCAGCTGAGAAATTGCGGGCACAACGCCTGAACAAGTTGCTTTTGAATAGCTTTCTGGCCAAACAGATTTTGTTAAGAATTGCTTGATACTTGCAATTCCCATATGAATAAGAGATTCAATGTGATTATATTTTAATTTTTCCTTTATTTGTTTTTTAGATTTTTTTTCAATTATATTTTACAATTTACTTTAACATTTTATAATATGTTTATTGTCTTTCTCTTAAATGTGCCTTAACCGTGTTTTATTTGAGATGAAAAAAAAAACTGTAGTAGCTTAGAATGTGTCTCATCCATTCTTTAAAGTGTATGCATACTGAAAAAAATGTGTCATCTTAATCTATAAATAAACACATGTAAGTAGCAAGGTAAGGTAAGTGTGTTGCTGCATGCCTTCAATACAACACTTGTTTTGCTCCGCCTCTGACCACTGACCTGACTATTTCCCCCCATACCAACTGTCAATACTGCATACAGTATACAGCACACCAACTGTCAAACCATTCCAGCTACAGCAAAACTGCTTACAGAAATGCTAAAATGTAAGATCTTTCAGATTGAATATCTAATGAAATAGGGGGCAGATCAACAAATGGTGCAGTGATAGTTGAGATAAAATATAGTTTCTACTAATGGGCAATTTAAAGAAACTAATTGTCCAGTGTACATACCCTTTAAGGTCCGTAGACACGTCTGATAGGACGAACGATGCCGATCCCCAAGTCAAAGACACATGTGCGACAAATGTGACAAATGTGTCATTTTGGCTGACAGCGTGTGTATGTGTTCGCTTAGGCGAGGTATCTTTGATCCGCTTTGGCGGACTGACGAACGGTGCTTGATCGAAAGCATACACACGTGATTATTGGCTTAAAAAGGCGTTTGTCACTCATGTGCACGTGCTAGGGGGTCGTTCCTTGTTCGTCTTATCGTACGTGCGTACAGGGCTTTAGTCATTATTAGCTGTGAGCTTTTATCTTCCAGGGAAATTAGAACTTTATTACCTCTAATCTATGGACCAAGCCTCATATGCTAATGATGAAATCACATATAAAGATAAGCTGTAATATGTACAGAATTATCCTTAATGTTTTTCTAGGAATGCCAGTTGCTATGAAGCAAACTGGGATGCCAGTAGGGGATGCCACTTTAAGGCATCGACTTACCAGATGTTTTTTAGCTACCTGCCAATTTAACCCATGTGTATCAGTGTACTTTTCTAAAGGTGGATACACACATTAAAATAAGGGGAAGATAACATTGGATCCAAGGGTTTTGTCCTTTCATTGATAGTGTATATCGCATTTCCGAGAGCTCCCGAGGCCGATGAACATTCACCGTTGGTCTCACGATTGCTCAGAAATGCACAAAAATTTCCCTTGGTCGCAGATGTTTCCTATACTAAAGTATAGGGAGTCAGTCAAGGCTGAGGGAAGTGTGCAGTCCCAAGAATTCTCACTATGCTTTATATAGGGAGAATGCTCGGGACTGCGAGTAGCTTGATCTTTAAAAATGAGCATTCTATCTGTCATCTTTTAAAGAGTTGTAGTGTGTGTACCCTGTATTAGTAAAAATATATATATTTTTTGCACCATGGCAGAAAAAAGCACAGAATGTTCTGCACACCAAAAGACAGCTGCTATGTATTGATGTTGTTGAATGTTACCTCCTGACGTTCCAGTGACATTCCGGGGAAATTATGGTCTTAATGTCAATCACAAATAATGATCTGGCCCAGAAACTTCAAGTTAATATTTGCTTTACTTTATGATTGATATTGATAATTTAATGTGTAATTGATATTGAACCTTGTTTGCATTAATAGCGAACATCCTAAAACAAAAATCACATTGTTTTAAATAACTGTTGGCAGTGGACAATTTTGTACAGTTTCCTATTGTGGCACCCCTCTTATATTGAATTTGGGAAACGAGAAAGTAAAAAAATGATCACAACTCTTACTTTGTTATTATGCTTCCAAATTACTGCTTCCTGCTTGTAATGACTGCTGTATGCAGGACCCCTAATAGTGTCCATCAAGGTCTTGCCCTTAAGTTGCTCAGCAGAGATCTTGTTAGGTTTCACCAATCCAACAGCCAATAGGATAATTAAGCATCCTGGGCAGAATAAAAGCCATTGCAGAACCTGAAAGTACTGATCACGGTAGGGTGTAGCAAAAAAAAAAAAAAATCAACTGAAGAGAATACCGTATACACTTGAATATAAGTTGATCCGAGTATAAGTCGAGGTACCTATTTTTACCTAAAAAAATTAGTAAAAACTGACTGACTCAAGTATAAGCCGAGGGTAGAAATTATGACCACTACTGTCCCCAATTTCTTGGCACTCCAGATGTTTGGAAACTACAACTCCCAGCATGCTTTAGTTGCTGGGAGGTTCAGATTTGAGGCTGTTTTACAGCCTGAAAACCTTGACTTATACTTGAGTATATACGGTATCTAATTTAGGTATTTGTAACATAAATAATAAATTTTAAATTGTTTTTGTTTTCCCCTTTAAAAACATTTTGTTTGTCAATGCAAAATAACTGTGTAACTTTTGCTACAAAATATACAGTGGAAGACACATTGGGGGAATGTGGGAATTATATTGGGAAATATACTGGGGGAGGAAAAACGATGCTTTGAATAGGAAGCGCTAAGAAAAAACTGCACCATAGTCAGGAAGTTAAAGGGGATAATGCACTGGTAAAATACATCATAGGAAATACATGGCAGTTGGTGGGAGGGCAGAGAAATATAAAGCCACAGAAAGGAGTGGGAAGGAAATACTTTTGAGAAGGGAGGTGAAGTAATGTGTGTGGGCCCTAAAGAAAATAGGGATGGAAATCTGTTGGGAAATGCAAAATATAGGGGGTTTAAAGTATATACAGTACAACAGTGAAACATCAAACACAACATGAGGAATGAAAATTGAAAGTATTGGAGTATTTAAAAGATGGAGAGTATACACTGGGGTCACTAATACAAGAAAATACATTGGCAGGAGGAGAAATGTGGAAAACTTTAAGAACCAGACGGAGAGGAAAACTGAGTGTATAATTGTACAGTGTACAGTATAATGGGCTGATATTGGTGAAAATTAAATGATAATAGGAGTTAACATTTTGTGGGATTTGAATTGCTCTAGAAATGAAACTCCCATTGGGTACAGATTTTTTCCCTACAGTGTCTAATAAATCATGAATAAGAACAGATATCAATGTTACTTGCCTCAGGTATAACTATTATATTTACAATTTCACTCATTCACTTAACATTGTATTTAATCCAGATGAACAAACCTCTGTGAAGCATTCTCTAGAAGGGACTACAAAACCCTTTTTGGGCCAAATGTTACATATGGACTAGTTCCGATATTGTTTTTATTATTATTTCAATGCAGTAACCTTGTGTTTTCCTGCTTGCCAAACGTTGTCTAACTGCTTCGTAAATGTATCCCGAGGCCTGTCAGTATATTCATTGTCAGAGACAGAATTCTTCATCTTTATACCTTACTTTACAACTGTATCTACTTAGCCAAAAAGATTTAGTGATGTTATTATATTTCTTTACCTGGTTTCAAGTTATCCTTACAAGAAAACTTGTAGCAAGTAATACCTCACTGTATAATTCTACTATAAATGGCCTATAGGCATTGTTACAATCAGTCTTTAAAAATATGTAAAAAATCATCAGTCGTTTGCAGGGGTGTAACTACCAGTGAAGCAGGGAAAGCAACCGCAGATATAGCCTCCTCCCAGAAAACCACTGTGTATGAAAGCGGATAGGGGCGTCATCATAGTTTTGCTGGGGGCCCAGTGATTCTCGTTACACCACTGGTTGTTTGGGCTAAGGGCAATCTATAATCGATATAATAGGAAAGTAACTAGATTTTTTTTATTAGCACTATACATCTGAAAGGGCAGACATTTGATGTTAGTGACATATCCAATACAAATTCTGCTTGCAGACCACATGAAAGAAGATCATTTTGAGAGAAACAACATACTAGTGTACTGGGCTGTGTTACACGATAATATCTTAAAATAAGTAAATGTGTTTTTCTTCATCAAATCCATTAAAAACTGCTTTACTGTATTTTAATAAGTACCTGAACACATCTTTTAGGAGCAATTTGTGAAAAGTTATATTGCTCAAATGTTTTAGAATGGTGGTCTGTGACAGCACTAGTTACAGCATTAGTATTAAAAAGCATGTTTGAGTTATATATGAGTGTGCCTCTTTAGCCTATATGATGTGTGTGTGACACCCCTAAAGATGGCTTTAAGTTTGGGGAGGTACATTTGTCCTTAAAGGACAACAATACCCCAAAAAACAACATCTCCCCCATTACATGTCTACACTTCCAGCAGCTGAAATCACTTACTCTCATTTACAACTGTGCTGCCCTCCCTTAGATATCACACAGCAAAGATGAGCTCTAACAGCCCACCTCCTAGACGGCCCAGGGCCATCGTTAACATATTGCTTGTCATTGGCTGGTGGGAATGTCTATTACGACCTCTCTCCTCCTCCTCTGCCAGTCAAACAAACTTGAACTGTCCTTTTGCTAGAATACAGCCTACATAATCAAGCTAATCAAGGGTGGGTACAAGAGTGTTTTCTTGCATGCTAGCTCTGAGTGACAGTTAGAGGCAGACAGCATGGCTAATTGAAGGCTAATTGAAGGCAGCGAGAGGCTCAAAAAAAATGTATAGGGAGGGCTGCATACCTTTACTCTTTTTTAAGCAGTAAAAAATGCATTGAGGCAATACAGTTATCCTTTAAATTGTCAATCTTTTACTGTTTCCTGATTTATTTATTTTTACAGCAATTCTCAAGCCTGGTATGTGCCTTTTTTGCCTGTATAAACCTAACTGTATAAAGCTAACTGACATTTTGCTGGCCTTTTCAGTTTGTAAAAAAATCTAGAAGTCTGGGGATGGGCACTGATGTTATAACTCATCAGAGTTTGTGCAAATATTTTTTCTCTTTCCCAGCTTTAGAAGTCACCCCCCAAAAATTAAGATGCTTCCTAAAATCCCCCCAAACCTAAACTTCAGATACAATGTCTCAAATTGGTTCCTAATTATACTTACCTTGTTCTCTCAGTTCTGCTGCTGCTTCCATGGATGGAAAAAGCAGTAGGGGCCAGATTTAACACTACATAGTGTGCTCAACATTGGGGCAAGTTTCAATTAGTGGGGGGCATGCCCTTTTAAACAAAAAACTGGTCATACTGTATGTCCGTACAAACCAGATATTTAAGATAAATTATTGCTTTTATTCTGGAAAAGTGAGCTGACTCCTCTCTCCCTGCAGTCAATCAAGGCATGACTGATGACATCAGAACCAATGATTGACTGCTGATTCACCTGCTGCCTCCTCTGCACATGTTCAATCTAAAAAGCTCTGTGAGTAAAGGCAGATACCTTTTCCAGAACGGAAAAAAAACTTATGCTTAAATATTTGGTTACAAATGCATGTAACAAACTGGTAGATAATAAACTGGTCAGATAACTGACAAGTCAACTGTTTTTTGTTTTAAGAGTGGACATACCCCTGCAGTTTCTTTTTTTTTTTTTAAGAGACCACAGTTCCCCTTTAAAGTTTAATCATTCTTAAACTTTACAAAGATGAGTAACAAAAGGGCATTCCTATGTCAAAGGCATGCAACACTGGCCTAATAATATGTAACACATCTTTACTCATGGCGGCCTTGTGTGGTGGCGGTACATGGCAGCCCGTACGAATGTAAATCTATGTGTGAAGTGTGACCGGGAGATTGAGGCTCAACCAGATGGGTACGGTCTGTAACACTAGCACTGTACTAGGAGTGCTCCAGAGGTAGGACGCCGTAGATTTTGAAGCGAGTAACATTTGCATGTAACTTTGGGCAAGCACGTATATCAGCATTAGCAGTGCGAATGGAGCATATGTATGGGTTTGAACTTAACATATACTGTGTTTACGTCCGGTGACCGCATGTATCATCCATTTTAGTTTTGTGTGTGTTTGGTGGTTGAGGAAGGAGAGGGGTTACAAAAGCACTTTATGTTTAATCCGGTGTAGTCTGCCGGGCTGCTTGTACTAATACGGTCAGAGTGATGATACTGTGCTGCTATGTTATGGACGAGAACATAGGCACTACCCATAATGATAAGGTCAATGTATCTAAGGGTAAGTGATCCGAACTGACCTGAGAATATAATTAACTCAGCTGTGCATAATCTGTAATTTAGTTCTATAGGACCCATCTAGTCCACTAAGATATTTGTTTTTAATCTCATCTCTCATGAGAAACTTACAGAAATGTGATTGTGCTGCAATGTATCTCATACCATTTAATCTTATCTTTAATCTCTATTCAAAACTTGTCAGGAGACAATAGGCTGCTATTAGATTGCATACCTTAAGTGAGTGAGGGAAGTGATCTGTCTTCTGCCTAAATTGCATTTAGGTGACTGGACAACTCTTTCTCTCCTGGGTTTATTTGGAAAATGTACAGGTCACATCTGAAGTGAAACTAAAGAGAAGTTAGAAACAAAGTACTACCAGCTTCTGCCTTTCACTGCTTTCATGGGGAAAAGATTTCCTTCTCAAGCTGAACATTGGGGGTCACTATCTATCTTGGTGAATTACAACACATCCTTAAAAGATCTGGATTTGACTTTTTGTTAACTTGTTTAGGGAGTGAGGTATAATAATAAATATACCTATAAATCTTTTTTAATCTTAAGCAGGGATGTAACTACCAGGGGAGCAGGAGGAGCAACCACAGGGGGGGTATCTCCTTATTTTTCCTATAACAGATATAGCCTCCTCCACTGTGGATGAAGCACAGAAAGGGGCCCCATCATAGTTTGCAGGGGGGCCCAGTGATTCCTTGTTACGCCACTATTAGTAAGCTTTAATAAATATAGCACACTGCACTGATTTCTATACAGACATTTTAATGTGCATCAACTAATTACTGATTTGTTTTTCTGTATACAAATGTTAAGGTGACCAATTTAAAAGGGTAGGTATGCTAATGTAGCCCCTACAACCAACTGCAAAACTACAAACATACCAAAGCAATCTGCAGAATGCAAAGAAATATGTTAGACATAATGCCTGCTTATTCATAATAATAATAAAAATAATGTAAAAATGGAAAATAAATATAAAACTATGGATGTTAATGTATGTATTTTTTTTATATACATTAAAGGATAACTATACTCGCCTAAACCACTGTCCTCCACTCAGTCAGCGACTTTGACCAATGAGAAGACACAGACCTAGACTGGGATGAACTAGGCTGCTTCCCCATATTAAACTTTACCAGCTTTTTGATCTTAACTTAGATGAATGAACAGGCAGACACAGAGGTGGGTGTAAATAAACGGCCACAGCTTTATTTTAACACGTTACAACATGTGTTTACCACAATAGGCCAGATCTTAATTTTCGTATTTGCGTTCGCTCCAATAAACTCCCAGCCGTAGCCAATGCTAAATGCCAGGCCTCTGGGTCCCCAGAGGGCATGTAATGGCTTGTGAAACCATACCGTTCGCAAGGATGTATCCGCCACTAAGGAGACAGTGTAATCCTACACTGCACTCTGACCGCCACCCAACATATATAGCGCCTGTTCAATCCCATCTTGTAGTCCTGATAAGAATATATCCAAGCCATTCTCATTAAGGTGGGCACCGCCCTGCCTCATAGTTGTTCTATTTTCGCCTTCTAACTGACGATGTCTAACAACTACCCCGCCTTGAGCCCTCACGAACCTAGAGATTCTGGTATTCAGAACCCTCCTGGCTTTTTCTACTGCACCCTGATCTCTGGCCCCTTGCCATTGGACCCTAGGGATGACCTCCGACCAGACTATGATCATCTCTCGGAATAGAGAACGAAATCTCATCATATCCGTTTTCATTAGAAAAAGTAGATTCCGGCAAAGGTCATTCCCGGATGCATGGATGACGAGGACTGTAGGTCCAGGATCGGCTCTGCTTATCAAAACTACTTCAAGCATCACTTGCCACCAAGCTAGCCCCCTTATCCCCTTCCAAAACAACGTTGCTTATTGAACGTTGAGATAGGAATGCCCGACAAGCCAGACCGAATGCTGTTGAACACCTGGAAAAGAAAACTCAATTAACTGCTAAATCAGGGCGAATATAACACGCTACACAACCAAACCTCCAGCGCCCCAACCAGCGAACCCGCTCCTCCGAAAACCCCAGTGAATATGCTTCTGTAGCGGCCCCGATTCGGAATGAATGAGTCCCAAATTCCTTAGGGGATAGACCCAACATCCCGATAGATTTCTTCAACACCGCCTCAAATTGAAATCTAGTTAATGGGGAACCGTCCTGATGCGATAAGAAGGCGGGGGCAGATGGTCTAGTCGAAGCAAAATTACAAAGTGCCAAGGACATGAGATGGGGAAGATTGAAAACCATTTACCTTCCCCAAATAAATCTGTCTTAGATCTCTTTATGTTCACCCTGATTACAGCTGTGGAGATAAATAGATCTTCTAGCATCAAACCCCCTGGCTTTTTTGAACTGGGAGACACCAATTCCCCCACCCTCATAGCTCAGAAGAAAGCAAGCGCAAAACTAGCTTCAAATAAACTGGTCTCCTGAGGGGAGTTACAAATACGAGGCAGAACCTCGATTAAGCTAACCAGCAATCTAAAGGTAATGGGACTCCTAGGCTGCACCGCCACGTGTTCTTTTCTCCAACCTTTTATAATAGCCCTCACTACAAATTCCTTGGTCACATCTTTCCAACCTAATAACCTGAAAAAGAAGGATAAACCATCTAACCTTCGTTGGGCTACTAAGCCCGACGAACCTGATAACCTTAGGTGTTCTAGGTAGTCCAGGAGAGTTTCCAACCTGATATGAGAATAAACTTTAACATCTTTCTCAGCTGTAAATGAGAGCCATTCGGACCAGGCCTTACCGTGGCTCGCCCCCGTGTTGAAGGGGCGACTGATGACTGTACCAACTGCGTCAGGTGCTGCCGACTATCTCCCATAGAAAATCCGGGCAATCCAATCCCTGCTGCTGGGGGTCCGGCTTGAGCCTGCGGAAATCCTGCCACTGCAAATGAGATAAAGCATCCGCCATACAGTTAAGAACACCAGGTACATGCCTAGCCCTGAAAGTTATGTTAAACTCCAGACACCTTAGTACCAAGTGTCTAAGTAATGCTAACACAGGGGAAGAGGAACTGGTGAGATTATTAATGGCATAGACCACACTCTCATTGTCTGTCCAAAAACGAATTTTCTTATCCTGCATCTTCGGACCCCATAACTCTACCGCCACCACTATGGGAAAAAGCTCTAACAAAGTGAGGTTCCTACAATACTGGCCTCCTTTCCAAGATTCAGGCCAAGGTGCTGCACACCACTCCTCTCCCAAGATAGCTCTACACGGACCCAGCCGCGTCCATGTAGAGCTGCAGCTCTTGACTAGATAGCTCCTCCTCTTGAAAACAAGACCTGCCATTATAATTAATCAGGAAGGTATGCCATACCCCCAGGTCGTCCCGCAACACCTTCGTGATTCGAATGTGGTGATAAGGGGACGGAACACCCCGAGAAGCTACTGACAACCTCCTGGAAAAAACTCTCCCCATTGGCATTATTCTGCATGCAAAATTCAGTGAACCTAATAGAGATTGTAACTGCCTTAATGTTACTTTCTTAACCTAGAGGAACCGAAATTGCGTCTAACATATCCTTTACCTTCCCAGCTGGTAACCTGCATTCCATTTTAACTGTATCAATTTCTATTCCCAGGAAGGATAACATTGTGGAAGGGCCTACCGTCTTCTCTACTGACAGGGGAACCCCAAACTTTTTCATTAAAAAACTGAAAGAACGAAGTAAAAACTCACACTGAACAGAGTCTCCCGGGCCGACAAACAAGAAATCGTCTAAGTAGTGTATGATCTTAGTGGAGTTGGTTTCATACGCTACAGCCCATTCTAAGAATGAACTGAATATTTCGAACAGGGAGTAAGATATGGCACAGCCCATGGGCAAACATTTGTGGTAGTAATACATTCCGTCCAACTGACACCCCAGTAGATGAAAACATTCCGGGTGAATTGGCAATAGGCGGAATAGGCGGAATTGCCAACAGGGCCCCAACCCCGGCCCTCCAAACAAGATGAATAGCCCTGTCAAAGGATACATATGAAACCGATGCCTCTTCCTTACTGATACCATCATTTACAGAGCTGCCCTTCAGGTAAGAGAGATGATGAATGAGGCGAAACTTTCCGCCTTCCTTTTTGGGCACTAGCCCTAAAGGTGAAACTCTCAAGTTGGGAAAAGGAAGCTCGGAAAATGGACCTGACATTCGCCCTAGCTGAACCTCTGCTAAAACTTTGTTCCTCACCACTAGCGGCGCTTCCTTAACTGATTTCAGATTCTGAGCGAACCTGGGAGACTGCGAAAACTGAAATGGAATTTTGAAACCATATTTAAACCCCTCCCTGATGAGGCCTTCTGCCGCTCTCTCCGGGTAAACCTCGAGCCAAGGCTCCATTGCCTCCACGATCACCGGTCGCCGGTCTACCACTGACATCTCGCTTACCTGAGGAGCGAGACTTCCGAAAACATTTAGCGGCGGAGTGTCCCCCTCCTCCGCAAAAGGAACACTCATGTTTAAACCTGCAAGCTGCGCCAAACTTGCAGTTCCCCTTATTAAATAGCCAGCATGGTCCTGATTTCTTAAACCCAGGGGCCTGAAATGCATTATTGCTGACTGTTTTGGCTGCAGCGGAGCCCATAGGTGACCTTTGCGACAACATAATTCTTAGCCAAGAATCCATGGCCTTTATATTCCACCCCATCTCGGGCCTAACCGCCAGGAGTCGCCTAAATTCCTCGTCATATTGACGCCAAGCGGACCCTCCATGTATCTTGTATGCCCCAAAGATCATATCTAAGTATACAAAAAGCTCAGAGCATTTTTGAGGAGCTTTTTGTCCTATGACCCCTGCCAATACACAGAAAGCCTGTAACCAATTCCCAAAAGATTTAGCCACTTTTGGCTTCTTTTCCCCTTTTTCCGTTTAAATTATCTCCTTTTCTACCGTTACCATGTCGGTAGAAATCAGGGACCAAATATCAACATAATCGTTTTTCCATATTTTCTCTTTCAACTCCCAAGACAGGTGTACTCCCAGTGGGCTCACCCCACAAAAATACGACTCCTTCAGTGCTTCCACTGTCGTAACTTCAGGGGCAGGCGGGAGTGGTGTCGCTTCCCCTGGGACTGGACTCACTGATGAGCCAGAAAGCATTGTGTCCAGTTTACCCATCAATGCCCGTAATACGTGGACCAATTCACCATTATCACCCCCACTAGGCGTACCCCATGCCCCAGCACATGAGTACTCACCGCCCGAAGGACTTGGTGGTGACTTCAGCAGGGGCCGGTGTCTCAGCTGGCAAAGGCTGCAGCTGTTGGCCTTTTTGAGGAGTGCTTTGTCCCCTGGTGCGATCCCTTCCTGAGGTTGCCACCGAGGACACCCTGCTCCTGTCGGACGTGGACGATCGTGAAGCCCTTGATCTCCTGACCCGGGAGTGTGAGCGTCGGTGCTCACTGTGGCCCCTGGAATGTGAGCGGCACCTATGGCGAGCGCTCCCATGGCGTCCCCTGCGCCTATGGCTGCGGGAGTCATCGGTACACTCACTTGAGGATGAGTACCTACTCCTTCTCCTGCCGTGTCTGCGGCTGCTCCTGGCCCTCCTAGGCTGACTCCTGACCCTGTGTGACCTACGTTCTTCTAGCTCCCTGACTCTGGTGGGCGCTGGGGTAATCCCCCGAACCGTGGACCTAGCGTCCACAAATTCCTGGTCACCCTCATCAGACTCACTTGCCTGTGGCGCAGGTTGGGGGTCCCTAGCTATGTACCCCGCCGTTGCTGCTGCAACAGCTGGGCGGGCGGACCTTGGTAACCAGGGGGCAAGGCCTCCTCTGCTCCTGGTTCTTCCTCTATCTGATGCTGAGGCGGGGGCGTCAGGAACCACAGGCCCTACCTCCAAAGCCTCCAAATGAGGACTATGGACATCCACCCGAACTAACTGGGATGGATGTATCATATTAAAGGACCTGAGCAGGCCCTCAGTCACTGCCATGCCCGACTGCCTGATCTGTGAACCCCGGCGTCCCCTGCTGGCACGTGGGGGACTGGGACTCAGACGAGAGGGGACAAAGGAGGGGCGCATAAGCCTGCCAGCCAGCCGGCTAGAAGACCTGGTAGTGGGCCTAGGCCCAGTACTCACATTCCTGGTGATAGGGGAGTCTGCACTAAGTATCTCCTGCAGCCATCCTGCCCCCTCTGTGCTGATCCTCTCCCTAATCCTATTCAGCATCGCTTGGTTGTCCTGTTAAGCCATTGTGGCTGTCTCCACAGTGCCTGCTGATATGATTGCCCTGAGAGAAGTGACTCCTCTGGCAATGTCAATCAAAATGGAGCCTGAGACTCGTGGCCGCACCCCTTTTATCTAGTTCTCCTTTAATGTATGTATTTTAATGCATTTTTTTATCAAGTCATTTACTTGTCATATTTTTCAAATAGAACTGGTATCCTTATTACAATATTACAATCCTTATTCATGTGCCTCATTTTAATGAAAATAGTTTTATAAAGTGCAGCACTGTGAACAGTAAATAACACTGTACAAATAAAAATATCCCCACATGCAACATTATCACATCATCTGATTGTAGGGCAGACTTGATACATGTAATTAATACTTAATTTTAATAAGTCTCTTCTGATTTTTCACGGATCTGGCAAGACTATGCTACGTGTATAATGAAATATTAATATACAAAACATAAATCATTACTGGCCCTTTAAACCAACATAACCTTTAAACATCAAACTGTTTGGAATGTTATTGTTCTTTCATTGGGTTAGTTGGCCTTGTTCTGAGGGCTTCATTTATATTCTCCATATCTCTTAAATTCCCAGAGCAAAGCATAAAAAACAGCACATTCTTTACAGTTCTGTTTCTCATACACTAACTGAAAAATAATGAAATAAAAGGAAAATTAAATAAGTTGGTAGCACATGAATGAAGATAAACGTGGATTGTTGTCATGGGAAGTGGATGATGGACCTAGACCGCTTATGTTAATAAATAAAACACAACACACATCTTTTTGTGGTGAAAACAGGCTGCAGCAATTTTTTAATTAACCAACCAACCATTATAACAAAACACAAGAGCTCAGCCTTCAACTAGCCCTGAGCCCATATAATTTTCCATTGCCTCCACGCCTGTCTCAGCTGACCCCTCAGCTTGTGATTGGCCTTTCCCCAACTATTAGAGGTTTCTCAATGTCTAAATGAAGCTCAAGATTAAAGATATCTAGTCCTATATCAGATAAATGATTTGAGTATTCCCTATACAGGCCTGGTGAAGTGAAGCAAGATACAATTTGGATATCCATAAATCACTAACATTTGAGCAGCAACTGTCATGAGCTCCTCCGATGGCAAACCCCTGACCCCATCGAGTGGATTTTGATTCTAGATTTTCAGAGCCCAAGATATAGTCCATATGGACGCTTTGCAGCTCCTCTCTGGGCCGTATACACAAAAGAATGCTTTATGATCCAATGGTTGCTGGAGGACCTACAGAATTAAACAGATACATAAGCTTAAAGTATCATAGAGGGACGAAAATATAAGCAGTATCTGTTAGACTCCCATCTCCCTATTCTCGTGATTGCCTCTTTGCTCATACCTAGAAGTGCTGCTTGTGTAGCTGCTTCAATTTGAATGAAGAAAGGACCACCCACTGTAGGCCGAACTGTAATAAATTTTGAAAAATTTTGTATGGGACATACTGTATCTCTGGGATTACTACTGGACCAATCCAGGATGTGACACCTCTTTTAGATTTATCAGTTTTTGACATTCTAATAGTGACCCTGAGCTTATACTCAACAAGACTAATATCATCCAGACTTAAGCCGTCTGAAAAACCTTTGGATAGGGAAACAGCTTCGCTTACCCTTAACGCAGCAAAAAACATAACTGTGAACAAATATTTAAACAGTGTGGTTTTATATTCGGCCACACAAACTGATGGAAGAACCTGGAATTAGGTTTTGTAATAAATCGATAGTGATCTTACGCCTGCTATCTTTGAATACTTTAGGTTTTGCTAAACTTTTTAACATCAGCTTTATCAGAGAGCATTTAGTAAAGTCATATACCCTTAATAACATGCAACATGAAAAAATTAGATACATGCAACATTTATACGTATTGTAGCAGCAGAGACGTTGGCCTCTATCTGTTCCAGCAAAAAATATACAAAGGAATTCCTATCACTTCCAAGATTCAACATAACCCTGGGATTTGAAAGATTCCCAAGTTTTTCAAGTTGCAATGTAAGTAAACCATGTCGACAGACACATAGAATTCCATACTAAAACCTTCAGTTTGTTCCCAAAATTTCGACCTCTGCAAGCAGGACAGAGAAACCCAGGTTTGTTATCAATACAAGGAATGTGTTTTGCTTTAAACCAGATATTAAGAGTAATTGAAGAACCAGGTGTCTTATCAAAGTCATCACAGGAAGGGATTTGGAAGTAATATTATTGATGACATATACAACCCCCATGTTATCTGTCCTAAAAATAATACGACAACTTACTAGTTTTGCCCACCATATCTCAATAAACATTAGACTACAATTGGGAATAGCTCCAGTAAAAAAGTTTTTTGTAAAACCTGCAGAAATCCAGGTCCCAACACTCCAACTTCCCTCAAAAAAGGCCCCATAACCAACATACTCAGCGGTGTCTGTAAACAGCTGTAAATCCTGGCTATCTGCAAACTCCTTAAATAAATAGAGAGATAAGGGACCGAGGAAAAATCCTCCAGTTCCCCCCAAAAGTCCCCCACAGTATGGCAATACCACATGCAGTAGGTGACCCAGATGAAGCCGGAGCAGTATTGGCATGACGGCGAAACACG
The DNA here is from genome assembly GCA_019447015.1 of Hymenochirus boettgeri. Classification (NCBI taxonomy): domain Eukaryota; kingdom Metazoa; phylum Chordata; class Amphibia; order Anura; family Pipidae; genus Hymenochirus; species Hymenochirus boettgeri. The sequence continues at coordinate 66,962,048 of CM033474.1, read as the reverse complement.
TGTAGGTCCGGGAAGGCTTCCGTAGTTTGTTACATTGTCTCACTCCCTAGCGGGCAGCGTTGGATTGAATGGTGACTGGACGGTGGATCCATTTGGCTGCATAGGATTGGGAGTCACTCTACCTACTTGGAGTGAGGCGCTTGATTCCTTTGGTCGGGTGAAGAGTGTGATCCGTGTGGTCCGTGAAGAGGGGAGACCAGTCGGACTTGGCTTCTCACAGTAAGTCCTGAATGGATGTATCTAAGCTCTTTCCAACTGGAGGGGAGGTTAGAGACTGACTAAGGAAGGCTGTTGGCCCTGTATTAGTATACCGGGGACGTCCGGTTTGTGTATTGGTTTTAGCTTTTTTGTATAGTGGGTGTGCTGATTTTATTTTGTGAATCCAATAAATCATATTTTTACTAGTTTACTGCATGTGGTAGTGCTATTCTGTGGGGGACTTTTTAGGGGATCTGGAGGATTTTTCCTCAGTCCCTTATCTCTCTATTTATTTATGTAGTTTAGCCCCCTGAGCACCACTTTAAGAGAGTGACCCACAGCAGATTCTGAAGTTGTGCACCTTCCTACCTCTATTTTTGATATCTGCAAATCTGATATCCTGCTGCCAGCAAGACCTCCCATTATATTGATCTAGAAACTCCTGCCACATTTGTAGGTCCTTTCAAACTTCCTGATTTAATCTAATGGTGGTTTGGATCCCAAATCCGTCTATTGAAAACACTACCAACTGGCATGATATGGATTGCATAGTTCAAGTGACCTAATAAAGAATGTATCTCACTTAACTAAGGACAAAGCTCTGACTATGAGATATCTCAATTTCTTAACCCTTTCAGCAGGTTCTGAATCTGAATCTGAATTACAGAGTCAATTTCAATTTCTAAAAACTGAGGAAAGAGGAATCGTCTTTTCCTGAGATAGTGGAACAACGAATGCTTTAGCTATCCATTTAAAAATGTTTAATAAGAAATAACATGTGTTTGTACCCTCTGGGCCAATAAATAAAAAATCATCTAAATAATGAAATATGAAAGAACATCCTGACTCAAACTTTACCAACCATTCTAAAAACTGGGCAAATATTTCAAAATACGAACACAACAATAAACATCCGATTGGCATTTGCTTATCGAAATAAAAGGAACCAACAAAATGAAACCCTAAAATCCAATAACAATCTGGGTGTTTGGGTAGTAATTTAAAGGCCACTTCGATATCTGATTTAGCGAGCAGGGCCCCTCTACCCCATTGCCGCAGAATACCAAGGGCTTCATCAAATGAAGTATATGAGACTGTCAATTCCATTGTTCACAGACTCTCCAGAAGGAAAGGAGAGGTGATGAATCATACGAAAACAACCTGCTTCCTTTTTTTGGGACCAGACCCAGTGGCGACACCTTAAACGATGGAAATGGGAATTCAGGAAATAGGCCTGGGTCGTGACTAAAGCAATTATTTTTCTATTTTTTCCCTAACAATCTCTGGGGACTCCCTAACCGATTTTAGATTATCAGCTACAATTACTGTGGGATAAATATAATTAAGTGATATATAAAACACTTCTTTAAACCCTTCCTTAATTGAGCCTTCTGCTGATAAGGAAAAGCCTTTAGCCAAGGCAGCATTCTTAACCAACTCACTGGAGTTATCAACGCGACTGTTGAAGTCCTTATGGGATTTGTTTGCGAGGGAGAATTTTTTCCGGGTGCCCCCCCACATGTGGAACATTCATGGTAAAATTTACAAATATTCTGCCATTAACATTGCAATTCATTATATGGGTTTTATAGCTGTGGTAACATGGCTCTTGGGGCTAACATACTAAGCCAAGAATCTACAGTATATCCTCCTTACCCCAGGTTAGCTCAGGGTGGACTTCCATCTTTTGTCTAAATTTATCATTGTAAAAGAACCAGGCCAGTCCCCACAATCCTTTATCTGCCTCTAAAACATTATCCACATGTTTAAAGGAGAACTAATAGACAGAGCACATTTAGAAACACACAACAAGCTGTGTCTCATCTCTCCCTTTGCTGTGGATGCTGGGTGATTTATGAAAATAACCTGTGAGTACAATGGGTCAGTGTGCTGCCACAGCAGCTTATAGTTTTGTATTTTGATATGCTCCCCTATTTTCCACTTGTTTGTTCAACTTGGTATGCTCCTTTGCTTCCCCCACCTCCTGTTTAGTGTTAATTAGTATTTCCTATAGCTAGATACCCCCTGTCTGCTCTTAGTATTTAGTTTAGAGTGAAGGTTTAGGAAGTCATTGTCTTCTTACAAAAAAACAAAATAAGTAAATTAGACTGGAAATCATCCTCTGTATTGCACTAAAGTAAAGTCTGAAGTAAACTACGTTGCATTAAACTTCTGTGTCTAATTGAAATGTAAAGCTGCCTGTGGATCCCACCAAATCAGCAAGAGGCCATACTGTCCACAACAAACTGGGTCTAGGAGGTATGTCAATGTCTGCATAAATCGCTGTTTGAAACAGAACAGTCAGCTCCTATAATTCACCTTATCTGGGAACACCCTGCTAAGTGTGCGCAGTACACATTTACAGGAAACTGCAGTCTTGCTTCCTGGAAGCCAATCATGTTACAGCTCAGAGATCCCTCCCTCTGACACAGAACTCAGATTTCAGTGCAGTTTCATTTGTAAACACATAACAAATGCTCGTGACCCTAACAATGATAAATTCCTTTGCTTTTCATGCAAAAAAGAAAAGTAATCTTTGCAGTGTATGTCTTTGCTAGCATGGATTAAGGAAACAGAACAGTTAACATTTCAGCAAAAAATAAAAGTAAGTAGGGGGAATCGAACCAGCAACCTTCTATACTGTGTCTTTCTAAAAACGAAGCTTTTACTGCTATGCCACAACAGCTAATAAGTAATTAGCTAGTACACCTGGAGTCTTTATCTTTTGCTAGACACATATTAAAAACAGAAACAAAAGGTTCATGGGGAATCAAACCTGTGCCCCAGTAGTCTGATTTTTTTTTAATCAACCCAGCACTATAGAAGAATGCACCACCAGTGAACTTGCAATAAACAGATGTACATTTCAGTAAATGTCAGTAAAGCAGTTCACTATTTTGTATTGCTACTGGAAGACTGTCAGCAATTCACACAGGTTGGTAAATAAATAACAGAGCTGCTATATATAATGTTTGTACATATGTAGGACATCATTCTTCTGCGCATCCTTAAGAATTGCAACCTCCGCGCCCCAATATCCTGACTAAAAACGGGTAGCATATGTGTGGGTGCACACAGAGACGTGAGACGTGGCCCACAACAACTAGCTCAACGGAGACGCATGTACAGAGTGTATTACAAGAAAAAAATGTGCTCAGTAATTTCAAATAGCCCCAAAACTTGAAAATGCCCCCCCGCAAATAAACCCCCCACTAAATATCAATCTCCCACATGTTTTGAATCAAACGGTATGCCATATGCGTGGATGTACACAGAGATGTGGCCACCAACTAGCTCAAATGGGACGCATGCACAAATGCAATTACAAGAAAAATTCAAAGTTCTCTGTAATTTGCACAGCCTACCCTTTTCTAAGAAAACAGTCCCAAAACATGGAAATTCCCCCCACAACTATATTTTTGGAATTACACACCTTCAGCTACGTTACAGTGCCATGATTTCATACATACATGAAGAATTCCAGACCCAGTGATCCAAAGAACTCTTGTGTTTTTAGGAAGTTTTGTGAAAAATAAAATAAGATGATTCAAGGATTAAAATCCTACTAAACCCACTTGACAAGCAAAAAAAACCCCTAAATGTCAATCTCCCACATATCCTGCACAAACGGTATGCCATATGGTGTGGTGCACACAGAGAGTGCCACACCAACTAGCTCAAATGGGACGCATGCACAAGTGTAATTACAAAAAAAATCAAAGCCGTCTCGTAATTTCAAACAGCCCCAAAACTTGTAAATGCCCCCCACAAATAAAACCCCCAACTAAATATCAATCTCCCACATGTTCTGAATCAAACGGTATGCCATATGCGTGGATGCACACAGAGACGTGGCCACCAACTAGCTCAAATGGGGCGCATGCACAAATGCAATTACAAGAAAAAATCAAAGTGCTCTTAATTTGAACAGCCTACCCCTTTCTAAGGAAACAGTCCCAAAACATGGAGATTCCCCCCACAAACTATATATTTTTGGAATCTACACACCTTCAGCTAATTACGGTTCCATGCTTTCATGCATGCATGAAGAATTCCAGACCCAGCGATCCAAAGAACTCTGTGTTTTTACGAGATTTTGTGGAAAAATAAAATGAGATGATTCAAGGGTTTAAATCCTACCTAAACCCACTTGACAAGCAAAAAAAACCCACTAAATGTCAATCTCCCCATATCCTGCATCAAACGGTATGCCATATTGTGGGTGCACACAGAGACGTGGCCACCAACTAGCTCAAATGGGACGCATGCACAAGTGTAATTACAAAAAAAAATCAAAGCGCTCTGTCATTTCAAACAGCCCCAAAACTTGTAAATGCCCCCCAAATACAAACAACCCCAACAATAAATATCAATCTCCCCATGTTCTGAATCAAACGGTATGCCATATGCGTGGATGCACACAGAGACGTGGCCACCAACTAGCTCAAATGGGACGCATGCACAAATGCAATTACAAGAAAAAATCAAAGTGGTCTGTAATTTGAACAGCCTACCCCTTTTCTAAGGAAACAGTCCCGAAACATGGAAATCCCCCCCACAACTATATATTTTGGAATCTACACACCTTCAGCTACGTTACAGTGCCATGATTTCATACATACATGAAGAATTCCAGACCCAGTGATCCAAAGAACTCTTGTGTTTTTAGGAAGTTTTGTGAAAAATAAAATAAGATGATTCAAGGATTAAAATCCTACCTAAACCCACTTGACAAGCAAAAAAACCCACTAAATGTCAATCTCCCACATATCCTGCATCAAACGGTATGCCATATGTGTGGGGTCACACAGAGACGTGGCCACCAACTAGCTCAAATGGGACGCATGCACAAGTGTAATTACAAAAAAAAAATCAAAGCGCTCTGTAATTTCAAACAGCCCCAAAACTTGTAAATGCCCCCCACAAATAAAACCCCCAACTAAATATCAATCTCCCACATGTTCTGAATCAAACGGTATGCCATATGCGTGGATGCACACAGAGACGTGGCCACCAACTAGCTCAAATGGGGCGCATGCACAAATGCAATTACAAGAAAAAATCAAAGTGCTCTGTAATTTGAACAGCCTACCCCTTTTCTAAGGAAACAGTCCCAAAACATGGAGATTCCCCCCACAAACTATATATTTTTGGAATCTACACACCTTCAGCTACATTACGGTTCCTGCTTTCACTCATGCATGAAGAATTCCAGACCCAGCGATCCAAAGAACTCTGTGTTTTTACGAGATTTTTGAAAAATAAAATGAGATGATTCAAGGGTTAAATCCTACCTAAACCCACTTGCAAGCAAAAAAAACCCACTAAATGTCAATCTCCCACATATCCTGCATCAACGGTAGCCATATGTGTGGGTGCACACAGACGTGGCCACCAACTAGCTCAAATGGGACGCATGCACAAGTGTAATTACAAAAAAAAATCAAAGCGCTCTGTCATTTCAAACAGCCCCAAAACTTGTAAATGCCCCCCACAAATAAAACCCCCAACTAAATATCAATCTCCACATGTTCTGAATCAAACGGTATGCCATATGCGTGGATGCACACAGAGACGTGGCCACCAACTAGCTCAAATGGGACGCATGCACAAATGCAATTACAAGAAAAAATCAAAGTGGTCTGTAATTTGAACAGCCTACCCCTTTTCTAAGGAAACAGTCCCGAAACATGGAAATCCCCCCCACAAACTATATATTTTTGGAATCCACACCTTCAGCTACGTTATGGTGCCATGCTTTCATACATGCATGAAGAATTCCAGACCCAGCGATCCAAAGAACTCTGTGTTTTACGAGATTTTGTGAAAAATAAAATGAGATGATTCAAGGGTTTAAATCCTACCTAAACCCACTTGACAAGCAAAAAAACCCACTAAATGTCAATCTCCCACATATCCTGCATCAAACGGTATGCCATATGTGTGGGTGCACACAGAGACGTGGCCACCAACTAGCTCAAATGGGACGCATGCACAAGTGTAATTACAAAAAAAATCAAAGCGCTCTGTCATTTCAAACAGCCCCCAAAACTTGTAAATGCCCCCCACAAATAAAACCCCAACTAAATATCAATCTCCCACATGTTCTGAATCAAACGGTATGCCTATGCGTGGATGCACACAGAGACGTGGCCACCAACTAGCTCAAATGGGACGCATGCACAAATGCAATTACAAGAAAAAATCAAAGTGCTCTGTAATTTAAACAGCCTACCCTTTTTCTAAGGAAACAGTCCCAAAACATGGAGATTCCCCCACAAACTATATATTTTGGAATCTACACACCTTCAGCTACGTTACGGTTCCATGCTTTCATGCATACATGAAGAATTCCAGACCCAGCGATCCAAAGAACTCTGTGTTTTACTAGGTTTTGTGAAAAATAAAATGAGATGATTCAAGGTATTGAAATCCTACCTAAACCCACTTGACAAGCAAAAAACCCCACTAAATAGCAATCTTCCACATGTCCTGAATCAAACAGTATGAAATATGCATGGATGCACACAGAGACGTGGCCACCAACTAGCTCAAATGGGACGCATGCACAAATGCAATTACAAGAAAAAATCAAAGTGCTCTGTAATTTAACAGCCTACCCTTTTTCTAAGGAAACAGTCCCGAAACATGGAAATTCCCCCCACACTATATATTTTTGGAATCTACACACCTTCAGCTACGTTACGGTGCCATGCTTTCATACATGCATGAAGAATTCCAGACCCAGCGATCCAAGAACTCTGTGTTTTTACGAGATTTTGTGAAAAATAAAATGAGATGATTCAAGGGTTGAAAATCCTACCTAAACCCACTTGACAAGCAAAAAAACCCACTAAATAGCAATCTCCACATGTCCTGAATCAAACGGTGTGCCATTTGCGTGGTTCAAACAGAGACGAGGCCACCAACTAGCTCAAATGGGACGCATTAGAGTGCAGTTACAAGAAAAAAATTAATAAAAAACGCCACAAACCCCCCCACACACACCACTCTCCCCCTTTTAGTGGTTATTTAGTGAAATCGGTTAGTATGGAGAGTCACACACGTTTTTGCACACTTTACTGATCCTAAAAATTCAATACGGTCTTTATTTGGTACCTCTCAAAATTTCCTTATAAAAAATAGGCTTAGTTTTCCCTTGAAATCGTACAAATAAGTATCCGCGTTTACTTTACCAATATCACTGGGACATTGGGGAGCTTGGAGAAGAACGTTTTTTTCTAATTTAAGTTTTAGGGTAAAAAAAAAAAAGGTGTGTGTACACTTTAAGATTTTTTTGTGTGTATTTCCCTTTTTCCCCCATCATTCCCAAAGATAATCATCAGATCATCTTAGGGAATGATACCGAACTGGAATACGCATAAATGCCCGTTTTCCAATTCGAAATCCTATCGGAAAAATCACTCCTGGAAATCATTTTCCAGGAAGTGATTTTTCATTCATTGGCAAAGATCAATATTTGGTGATCAGAAGTGATCACCAAATTTTGATCTCTTCCCCATTTTTTTTTCTAAGTCTTCGCTAAGTATGCTGCCACCGGTCGGCCAGCGCGCGTGTTTTTTCCTAATTTAAAGGGGAATCCACAGATCTATATTCACGATCTGTGGCAGTTTGAGCATTCCTGCACAGATCGTGAATATCGATCTGTGACAGTTAAGGGTTAGAGGGAAGTGTAGTGTTTATTGATTTTTTGTTTGTTTCCATGTTTCTAGAAAAGTATAAATTTCCACCTACAATGTACAAACATTATATATGCAGCTCTGTTTTTATTTACCAACCTGTGTGATTGCTGACAGTCTTCAGTAGCAATACAAAATAGTGAACTGCTTTACTGACATTTACTGAAATGTACATCTGTTTATTGCAAGTTCACTGGTGGTGCATTCTTCTATAGTGCTGGTTGATTAAAAAAAATCAGACTATGGGGCACAGGTTTGATTCCCCATGAACCTTTTGTTTCTGTTTTTATATGTGTCTAGCAAAAGATAAAGACTCCAGGTGTACTAGCTAATTACTATTAGCTGTTGTGGGCATAGCAGTAAAAGCTTGTTTTTAGAAAGACACAGTATAGAAGGTTGCTGGTTCGATTCCCCTACTACTTTTATTTTTTGCTGAAATGTTAACTGTTCTGTTTCCTTAATCCATGCTAGCAAAGACATACACTGCAAAGATTACTTTTCTTTTTTGCATGAAAAGCAAAGGAATTTATCATTGTTAGGGTCACGAGCATTTGTTATGTGTGTTACAAAAGAAACTGCACTGAAATCTGAGTTCTGTGTCAGAGGGAGGGATCTCTGAGCTGTAACATGATTGGCTTCCAGGAGCAAGACTGCAGTTTCCGTAAATGTTTACTGCGCACACTTATAGATCATGGTAAATAAATAACAGAGCTGCTATATATAATGTTTGTACATATGTACTGCTAAGTGTGCGCAGTACACATTTACAGGAAACAGAACATAACATTTCAGCAAAAAATAAAAGTAAGTAGGGGAATCGAACCAGCAACCTTCTATACTGTGTCTTTCTAAAAACAAGCTTTTACTGCTATGCCACAACAGCTAATAAGTAATTAGCTAGTACACCTGGAGTCTTTATCTTTTGCTAGACACATATTAAAACAGAACAAAAGTTCATGGGGAATCAAACCTGTGCCCCATAGTCTGATTTTTTTTTAATCACCCCAGCACTATGAAGAATGCACCACCAGTGAACTTGCAATAAACAGATGTACATTTCAGTAAATGTCAGTAAAGCAGTTCACTATTTTGTATTGCTACTGGAAGACTGTCAGCAATTCACACAGGTTGGTAAATAAATAACAGAGCTGCTATATATAATGTTTGTACATATGTAGAAACTTTATATTTTTCTAGAAACATGGAAACAAACAAAAAAATCAATAAACACTACACTTCCCTTAACCCTTTAACTGTCACAGATCGTATATTCACGATCTGTGCAGTGAATGCTCAAACTGCCACAGATCGTGAATATACGATCTGTGGCTTCCCCTTTAAATTCGGAAAAACACCGCGCGCTAGGGCCGACCCGGGGGCAGCTACTTAGCGAAGACTTAGAAAAAAAATGGGGACAGAGATCAAAATTTGGTGATCACTTCTGATCACCAAATTATTGATCTTTGCCAATGAATGAAAAATCACTTCCTGGAAAATGATTTCCAGGAAGTGATTTTTCCGATCGGATTTCGAATTGGAAAACGGGCATTTATGCCCGTATTCCAAGTTCGGTATCATTCCCTAAGATGATCTGATGATTATCTTTGGGAATGATCGGGGGAAAAAAAGGGAAATACACACAAAAAAATTCTTAAAGTGATACACACACCTTTTTTTTTTTTTACCCTAAAACTATAAATTAGAAAAAAACGTTTCTTCTCCAAGCTCCCCAATGTCCCCAGTGATATTGGTAAAGTAAACGCGGATACTTATTTGTACGATTTCAAGGGAAACTAAGCCTATTTTTTATAAGGAAATTTTGCAGAGGTACCAAATAAAGACCGTATTGAATTTTTAGGATCAGTAAAGTGTGCAAAAACGTGTGTGACTCTCCATACTAACCGATTTCACTAAAATACCACTAAAAGGGGGAGAGTGTGTGTGTGGGGGGTGGGTTGTGGCGTTTTTAAATTTTTTTCTTGTAACTGCACTTCTAAATGCGTCCCATTTGAGCTAGTTGGTGGCCTCGTCTCTGTTTGCACCCACGCAAATGGCACACCGTTTGATTCAGGACATGTGGGAGATTGCTATTTAGTGGGTTTTTTTGCTTGTCAAGTGGGTTTAGGTAGGATTTCAACCCTTGAATCATCTCATTTTATTTTTCACAAAATCTCGTAAAAACACAGAGTTCTTTGGATCGCTGGGTCTGGAATTCTTCATGCATGTATGAAAGCATGGCACCGTAACGTAGCTGAAGGTGTGTAGATTCCAAAAATATATAGTTTGTGGGGGGAATTTCCATGTTTCGGGACTGTTTCCTTAGAAAAAGGGTAGGCTGTTCAAATTACAGAGCACTTTGATTTTTTCTTGTAATTGCATTTGTGCATGCGTCCCATTTGAGCTAGTTGGTGGCCACGTCTCTGTGTGCATCCATGCATATTTCATACTGTTTGATTCAGGACATGTGGAAGATTGCTATTTAGTGGGGTTTTTTGCTTGTCAAGTGGGTTTAGGTAGGATTTCAATCCTTGAATCATCTCATTTTATTTTTCACAAAACCTAGTAAAAACACAGAGTTCTTTGGATCGCTGGGTCTGGAATTCTTCATGTATGCATGAAAGCATGGAACCGTAACGTAGCTGAAGGTGTGTAGATTCCAAAAATATATAGTTTGTGGGGGGAATCTCCATGTTTTGGGACTGTTTCCTTAGAAAAAGGGTAGGCTGTTTAAATTACAGAGCACTTTGATTTTTTCTTGTAATTGCATTTGTGCATGCGTCCCATTGTGAGCGGTTGGTGGCCACGTCTCTGTGTGCATCCACGCATATGGCATACCTTTGATTCAGAACATGTGGGAGATTGATATTTATTTGGGGGTTTTATTTGTGGGGGGCATTTACAAGTTTTGGGGGTTTGAAATGACAGAGCGCTTTGGATTTTTTTTGTAATTACACTTGTGCATGCGTCCCATTTGAGCTAGTTGGTGGCCACGTCTCTGTGTGCACCCACACATATGGCATACCGTTTGATGCAGGATATGTGGGAGATTGACATTTAGTGGGTTTTTTTGCTTGTCAATGGGTTTAGGTAGGATTTAAACCCTTGAATCATCTCATTTTATTTTTCACAAAATCTCGTAAAACACAGAGTTCTTTGGATCGCTGGGTCTGGAATTCTTCATGCATGTATGAAAGCATGGCACCATAACGTAGCTGAAGGTGTGTAATTCCAAAATATATAGTTTGTGGGGGGGATTTCCATTCCATGTTTCGGGACTGTTTCCTTAGAAAGGGGTAGGCTGTTCAAATTACAGACCACTTTGATTTTTTCTTGTAATTGCATTTGTGCATGCGTCCCATTTGAGCTAGTTGGTGGCCACGTCTCTGTGTGCATCCACGCATATGGCATACCGTTTGATTCAGAACATGTGGAGATTGATATTTAGTTGGGGGTTTATTTGTGGGGGGCATTTACAAGTTTTGGGGCTGTTTGAAATGACAGAGCGCTTTGATTTTTTTTTGTAATTACACTTGTGCATGCGTCCCATTTGAGCTAGTTGGTGGCCACGTCTCTGTGTGCACCCACACATATGGCATACCGTTTGATGCAGGATATGTGGGAGATTGACATTTAGTGGGTTTTTTTTTGGCTTGGCAAGTGGGTTTAGTAGGATTTAACCCTTGAATCATCTCATTTTATTTTTCACAAAATCTCGTAAAAACACAGAGTTCTTTGGATCGCTGGGTCTGGAATTCTTCATGCATGCATGAAAGCATGAACCGTAATGTAGCTGAAGGTGTGTAGATTCCAAAAATATATAGTTTGTGGGGGAATCCTCCATGTTTTGGGACTGTTTTTCCTTAGAAAAGGGGTAGGCTGTTCAAATTACAGAGCACTTTGATTTTTTTCTGTATTGCATTTGTGCATGCGCCCCATTTGGAGCTAGTTGGTGGCCACGTCTCTGTGTGCATCCACGCATATGGCATACCGTTTGATTCAGAACATGTGGGAGATTGATATTTAGTTGGGGGTTTTATTTTGTGGGGGGCATTTACAAGTTTTGGGGCTGTTTGAAATTACAGAGCGCTTTGATTTTTTTTTTGTAATTACACTTGTGCATGCGTCCCATTTGAGCTAGTTGGTGGCCACGTCTCTGTGTGCACCCACACATATGGCATACCGTTTGATGCAGGATATGTGGGAGATTGACATTTAGTGGGTTTTTTTTGCTTGTCAAGTGGGTTTAGGTAGGATTTTAATCCTTGAATCATCTTATTTTATTTTTCACAAAACTTCCAAAAACACAAGAGTTCTTTGGATCACTGGGTCTGGAATTCTTCATGTATGTATGAAATCATGGCACTGTAACGTAGCTGAAGGTGTGTAGATTCCAAAATATATAGTTTGTGGGGGGGATTTCCATGTTTCGGGACTGTTTCCTTAGAAAGGGGTAGGCTGTTCAAATTACAGACCACTTTGATTTTTTCTTGTAATTGCATTTGTGCATGCGTCCCATTTGAGCTAGTTGGTGGCCACGTCTCTGTGTGCATCCACGCATATGGCATACCGTTTGATTCAGAACATGTGGGAGATTGATATTTAGTTGGGGGTTTTATTTGTGGGGGGCATTTACAAGTTTTGGGGCTGTTTGAAATGACAGAGCGCTTTGATTTTTTTTTGTAATTACACTTGTGCATGCGTCCCATTTGAGCTAGTTGGTGGCCACGTCTCTGTGTGCACCCACACAATGGCATAACCGTTTGATGCAGGATATGTGGGAGATTGACATTTAGTGGGTTTTTTTGCTTGTCAAGTGGGTTTAGGTAGGATTTAAACCCTTGAATCATCTCATTTTATTTTTCACAAAATCTCGTAAAAACACAGAGTTCTTTGGATCGCTGGGTCTGGAATTCTTCATGCATGCATGAAAGCATGGAACCGTAATGTAGCTGAAGGTGTGTAGATTCCAAAAATATATAGTTTGTGGGGGGAATCTCCATGTTTTGGGACTGTTTCCTTAGAAAGGGGTAGGCTGTTCAAATTACAGAGCACTTTGATTTTTTCTTGTAATTGCATTTGTGCATGCGCCCCATTTGAGCTAGTTGTGGCCACGTCTCTGTGTGCATCCACGCATATGGCATACCGTTTGATTCAGAACATGTGGGAGATTGATATTTAGTTGGGGTTTTATTTGTGGGGGGCATTTAAAGTTTTGGGGCTGTTTGAAATTACAGCGCTTTGATTTTTTTTTGTAATTACACTTGTGCATGCGTCCCATTTGAGCTAGTTGGTGGCCACGTCTCTGTGTGCACCCACACATATGGCATACCGTTTGATGCAGGATATGTGGGAGATTGACATTTAGTGGGTTTTTTTTTGCTTGTCAAGTGGGTTTATGTAGGATTTAATCCTTGAATCATCTTATTTTATTTTTCACAAAACTTCCTAAAACACAAGAGTTCTTTGGATCACTGGGTCTGGAATTCTTCATGTATGTATGAAATCATGGCACTGTAACGTAGCTGAAGGTGTGTAATTCCAAAATATATAGTTTGTGGGGGAATTTCCATGTTTTGGGACTGTTTTCCTTAGAAAAAGGGTAGGCTGTGCAAATTACAGAGAACTTTGAATTTTTCTTGTAATTGCATTTGTGCATGCGTCCCATTTGAGCTAGTTGGTGGCCACATCTCTGTGTACATCCACGCATATGGCATACCGTTTGATTCAAAACATGTGGGAGATTGATATTTAGTGGGGGGGTTTATTTGCGGGGGGCATTTTCAAGTTTTGGGGCTATTTGAAATTACTGAGCACATTTTTTTCTTGTAATTACACTTGTACATGCGTCCCGTTTGAGCTAGTTGGTGGCCACGTCTCACGTCTCTGTGTGCACCCACACTATGGCCTACCGTTTTATGCAGGATATGTGGGAGATTGCTATTTAGTGGGGTTTTTTTGCTTGTCAAGGGGTTTAGGTAGGATTTCAATCCTTGAATCATCTTATTTTATTTTTCACAAAATCTCCTAAAAACACAGAGTTCTTTGGATCACTTGGTCTGTAATTCTTCATGTATGTATGAAAGCATGGCACTGTAACGTAGCTGAAGTGTGTAGATTCCAAAAATATATAGTTTGTGGGGGGAATTTTCATGTTTCGGGACTGTTTCCTTAGAAAAGGGTAGGCTGTTCAAATTAAAGAGCACTTTAATTTTTTCTTGTAATTGCATTTGTGCATGCGTCCCATTTGAGCTAGTTAGTGGCCACGTCTCTATGTGCATCCACGCATATGGCATACCGTTTGACTCAGAACATGTGGGAGATTGATATTTAGTTGGGGGTTTTATTATTGTGGGGGCATTTCAAAGTTTTGGGGCTGTTTGAAATTACAGAGCACTTTGATATTTTTCTTGTAATTACACTGGTGCATGCGTCCCATTTGAGCTAGTTGGTGGCCACGTCCCTTTGTGCATCCACGCATATGGCATACCGTTTGATTCAGGGCATTTGGAAGATTGATAATTGACAAGTTTTTTTTACATGACATGGAATTTGCCATGATTTTTAACTTTGAATTGTATTTTTATAAATTTTTCCTGGAAATCTGGTAAGAAAGTGAAATTGTACACAAACTGCACCCACCACATTGGTGGTATGCATAAAAGAATCACACCATTGTGTAGCTGAAGGTGTGTAGAGTCCAAGAATATATAGTTTTGGGGGGTATTTCTAATATAGAGGGGTGTTTAGTCTGACAAATCTGAAAAGTTGCTGTAATTGGGCCACTGTTCATTGGCTCACTTTGTGGCTAGTTGATTCCACGTCTGCGTGTGTAACCATACATAGGGCATACCGTTTGATTCAGAACATTTGGGAGATTGATATTTGGTAACTTTTTTTACATTACTTGGGATTTTGGCATGATTTCTACCTTTGAGAGTGTTTTTTTTTTTAAATTTTTTTAGAAAATCTGCTAAAGCTGTGAACTTCTACGAAGAACTGCGCACACACCATTGATGGTACGAATGAACAAACTACAGAATTTCGTAGATAAAGGTGTGTGGATTCGAGAAATATATGGTTTGAGGGGGTTGTTTTGTGGGGAAAAATTGCAGACTGTTCAAATTCAGATTTGACTGAATATTTTTGCTGTTTCTGAGCCATTGTGCATTGTTTCACTTTGTGTCTTTTGGCTTCCACGTCCACGTGTGTAACCACACATATGGCATACCGTTTGATTCAGGACATTTGGGAGATTGATATTTAGTAGCTTTTTTTTACATTCCATGGGGGTTTTGGCATGATTTCTACTTTTTGAATTGTGTTTTGTTCATTTTTTCAACAAATGCGAATTTCTACGAAGAACTGCGCCCACACCATTGATTGTATGAATGAACAAACTACGCATACATGCTGAAGGTATGTAGATTCTGAAAATATATAGTTTTGCGGGGGTATTTCCAAGTTAGAGGGGTGTTCAGTTTGGAAAATCTGGGAAAATGCTGTTATTGGCTCACGGCGCATTGTTTTATTTTGACTAGTCGCTTCCAGTTAGTGTGTGTAACCACACATATGGCACACCGTTTGATTCAGACATTTAAGATTGATTTTCGTAAGTTTTTTTACATTACATGGGGTTTTTGGTGTGATTTTGTAACTTTGAATGTATTTTTTCTCATTTTTCCAGAAAATTGTGTAGAAATGCGAAATTCTACAAGAACTGCGCCCACCCCATTGATGGTATGAATGAACGAACTACAGTTTACATAGCTGAAGGTGTTTAGATTTCAGGAATATATAGTTTGTGGGGGGTATTTCTGAGTTATCAGGGTTTTTTTGGAAAAAACTGCAGACTGTCCAAATTCGGAGTTGCTAAATATTTTCGCTGTTTCTCAACCATCATGCATTGTCTCACATCGTGGCTTTTCGCTTCCTCCGTCCGCATATGGCATACCGTTTGATTCAGGACATTTGGGAGATTGATATTTAGTAACTTTTTTTTAGATTCCATCAGGTTTTGGCATGATTTCTACCTTTTGAAGTTATTTTTTGTTCATTTTTTTCAGAAAAGTGCGAACTTCTACAAGAACTGCACCACACCATTGATGGTATAAATGAACGAACTACAGTGCTACATGCTGAAGGTGTGTAGATTTCAGGAATATATAGTTTGTGGGGGTTTTTTCTAAGTTACGGGGGTGTTTTGTGGAAAAAACTGCAGACTGTCCAAATTCGGAGTTGGCTAAATATTTTCGCTGTTTCTGAGCCATCGTGCATTGTCTCACTTTGTGGCTTTTCGCTTCCTGTCCGCGTGTGTAACCACACATATGCATACCGTTTGATTCAGGACATTTGGGAGATTGATATTTATAACTTTTTTTTAGATTCCATCAGGTTTTGGCATGATTTCTACCTTTTGAAGTTGTTTTTTGTTCATTTTTTCAGAAATGCGAACTTCTACGAAGAACTGCGCCCACACCATTGATGGTATGAATGAACGAACTACAGTGCTACATAGCTGAAGGTGTGTAGATTTCAGGATATATAGTTTGTGGGGGTTATTTCTAAGTTACGGGGGTGTTTTGTGGAAAAAACTGCAGACTGTCCAAATTCGGAGTTGGTTAAATATTTTCGCTGTTTCTGAGCCATCGTGCATTGTCTCACTTGGGCTTTTCGCTTCCACGTCCGCGTGTGTAACCACACATATGGCATACCGTTTGATTCAGGCCATTTGGGAGATTGATATTTGTAACTTTTTTTTAGATTCCATCAGGTTTTGGCATGATTTCCCTTTTGAAGTTGTTTTTTGTTCATTTTTTCAGAAAAGTGCGACTCTACGAAGAACTGCGCCCACACCATTGATGGTATGAATGAACGAACTACAGTGCTACATAGCTGAAGGTGTGTAGATTTCAGGAATATATAGTTTTGTGGGGGTTTTTCTAAGTTACGGGGGTGTTTTGTGGAAAAAACTGCAGACTGTCCAAATTCGGAGTTGGCTAAATATTTTCGCTGTTCTGAGCTTTCGTGCATTGTCTCACTTGTGGCTTTTCGCTTCCACGTCCGCGTGTGTAACACACATATGGCATAACCGTTTGATTCAAGACATTTGGGAGATTGATATTTAGTAACTTTTTTTTAGATTCCATGAGGTTGTGGCATGATTTTTACCTTTGAAGTGTTTTTTTTTTAATTTTTTCAGACACAATGCGAACTTCTACAAAGAACTGCCCCACACCATTGATGGTATGAATGAACAAACTACAGCGTACATAGCTGAAGGTGTGTAGATTTCAGGAATATATAGTTTGTGGGGGTTATTTCTAAGTTCCGGGGTGTTTTGTGGAAAAAACGCAGACGTCCAAATTCGGAGTTGGCTAAATATTTTCGCTGTTTCTGAGCCATCGTGCATTGTCTCACTTTGTGGCTTTTCGCTTCCACGTCCGCGTGTGTAACCACACATATGGCATACCGTTTGATTCGATATTTGGGAGATTGATATTTAGTAACTTTTTAACTTTTTTTAGATTCCATCAGGTTTTGGCATGATTTCTACCTTTGAAGTTTGTTTTTTGTTCATTTTTTCAGAAAAGTGTTTACTGTTTGATTCAGGACATTTGGGAGATTGATATTTGGTACCTTTTTTTTACATTCCATGGGGTTTTGGCATGATTTCGACCTTTTTGAACGTTGTTTGATGTTAATTTTTTTTGAAAATCTGGTAAAAGTGCAAACTTCTATGAAACTGCACCCACACATTGATGATATGAATGAACGAACTACAGCGTTACATAGCTGAAGTGTGTAGATTTCAGGAATATATAGTTTGTGGGGGTATTTTTGAGTTGGGGGGGGTGTTTTGTGGAAAACTGCAGACTGTTCAAATACAAAACTGGCTAATTTTTTTTTGCTGCTACTGACATTTGGCACTGGTCACGCTCTGTTAGTTGGTAGCCATGTCTCTGGGTACACCCATGAATGGGCATACCGTTTTATTCGGGAGGGGTTAGGCTTTCATATTTGAGATGCGTTTGAACTTTCCTCCACAGTTTTCAGCTGAAATTCGCATTTGATTTTGTCTCTGATACAGTTGAGGAAAAAAAGGAAAATGTGAGAAGTAACTTACACATTTGACGAAGAGCTGCGTCCGGTATCTGCATTTTGATCGAAACTAACCTCACTCGTAAAATCCTGCGGGTGTGTAGTTTCTAAAAATATCTCACTTGTGGGGATATTTTAGATAATTTGGTAGATATTCTATGTTAACTGTCAGTAGTGGTTACACATTTTAATTTGGTGTAATATTCTAGGAGGTGCAGTTTTAGTTTGGGGGGGTCTCCTGTACAGGAAACGTTGGGTACCTACATATATCTGGTATCGTTGTACTCGGGAGTATCAGAGCTTTTAGAAACAGTAAGATTTTTGTGTGTAACCTTAAGATAACTATAAGTAAAAATGGGAAAAATCCATGAAAATTTGCAAATTTTTCATTTTTTTTACATATTTTACCCATAATTCCAGTAAAATTTCCAGAAAAGTTACAAAATTTTGTTACCATGTTAAAGTACACTTTGTGCTGAAAAAAACAATGTATAATATTCCTGATTTACTGCAAGGTTTCCTACTGTAAAATTAGTCTAAAGCGATTAAGGACAAAATCCTGAAAATTCTTCTGGCAGTTAACGCAAAAAAAAAAATGAAAATCTCCTGGCAGTGAAAGGGTTAAACAAACCTCTGGAACACAATTTAATTTGGCATTGTCAGATGTTATGCCTATAGTAAAATTATAGCCATTAGTTATTGGTGTAGTGGCTAAATTACAACTCTCTATACTATAGCCCCCAGTAGTGGTGGTAGAGGTAGAAGGAGTAACTGAATTTCCCTCATTATTGACTGAAATACTTGGAACTGAACTCACTAAATCCTTACTTTTTACATTTACTAGTATTATTCTGGAACACAGAAGATTGCACAAAATGATCAATCTCTTGTGTGACGTCCTTTTGCTGAGCTCCTGGTGCTGATGAGGATTCTGGACCAGGGGCCATTAGAACAAAGGACCCAGACTAGATTGAGGCAGCTTGAGAAGCTTAAAGGACAACTATACCGAAAAAATTAAATTTTTAAAAATGAAAAGCACCTGGGGCAACGAGGTAGGATTGATTATTCCCACCTCCCAATATTGTTTTGTTGAGGAGCTACAGTACATAAAGTTTTTATCTGCCAAGTTATGGCCCTGGACCATTCTATATTAAAGATAGTGCTGAAGCATTCAGGAAGACTGGCAGAAGCAGTTTTCTTTGTCCTGCTGCTCCTCATAGAAAGGATATTGGGAGGTAAAAAGCACCAATCCTACCTCCCTGCCTCAGGTACTTTTATTTAAACTCAAAGGACGGGAAATCTCCCCAACACGGAGGCCGGCAACCAGACTCGGAAAGTATAAATAAAAGTCAATACTTTATTATAACTTCTAAAAGCAAGGCATGCAGGGTCCGTACAGGTGTAATAGAAGGCACACACACAAGCTCCGCCCTACGCGTTTCGTGGAATATCTTCCACTTCCTCAGGGACTTTTATTTTAACTGTTTTTGAAAAAACCTTTAAATGCACTGTAATATATAAGTGGCCTGGATTATAATGGGAGCAACAGTGGAATATATCCTTATAAAAATCACTCAACTACGTAGTTGAGTGATTTTTATAAGAATATATACCACTGCTGCTCCCCATACATTTGCCGTCCACCTTCCACTTTAACCAACACTTACCTTGTCCAACCCTGCAATAAAAAAACATTCCTATAGCACACAGGCATTTACTATTCGTAAAATCCTTACCTTAGTCTTTGATGTAAACTCCGTTTCACCCGGTAACTTGAATCCTGTCAGCCGTGACAAGACAAATTCCTGCAGCCCTGCGAGTAAGATCGGCCATGTCAGCGTACTGACAACTTCCTCTGCACGCTCTCCAAGTTGACTCGCAGGGCTGCAGGACGTTGTCTCTCGGCTGACAGGATTTACATTAACGGGTGAGGGGGATTTACACAAGACTTAGATAAGGATTTTACGAACAGTAAATGTCTGTGTGTTACATTAATCTTTTTTATTGCAGGGTTGGACAAGGAAAGTGTTTTTTTAAGGGGAAATGGGAGAAATGTAAAGGGAGCAGGGAATTCCAGAAGAAAGGCTGCCAGAATGATGTCCACTAACAAGTTAAATTCTGGTAGTATTCATTATTATTTTATTACAGGGCTGACAGGGGTTACTGTGTATTTAGTTTATTTATTTAGTGAAGGGAGAAAGGATAGTTAGGGATTTAGTAAAGGACTAGCCAATAAATTCATTTTTTTAAATTATATATTATAACAAATAATACGCCCCATTACATTCTAATATAAGGTTTAAAGTCACCACGGAGTTCCCTGTCCTGTATAAAAGCACTCGACCTTTGGTCTCGTGCTTTATATGGCCAGGGAACTCCTTGGTGACTTTATATCCTTATTCACTGTAAGGGGCGTATTATCCTATATAGTTTTCCTTTAAAGGGCATGTCCACCCTTAAAAATTATTGATATGTTGCTCCCCCATGTATGGTAGCCCAACCGCATGGTTATATTTTCCAAAAGCTCCCCAAACTCTTACTTACCTCCCCTGTTCCTCCGCTGCACTGCCGGCCTCTGCTTGCGAGAATGCAAGCAGAGGGGCGGGACCGGCAGTCGTGTCTGTGATTGGCTGAGCGGCAGCCAATCACGGACGCGGCTGCCGGTCTTCACCAGCAGAGGAAAGAGGAGAGGTAAGAAGAGTTTGGACTTTTTGAAAATACTAAACATGCGGTTGGGCTACCATACATGGGGAGCACATATTAAAATGGTTTTACGCTAGGGGGAGGGATAGTGGAACGGGAGAGGGAGGGGAGGGAGGGGAGAAGGGCTGCAGTACGCATACAATATCTACCGGAGGCAAGGTAGCAAGCAGAGCCCTGCTAGCCTCCTGTGGACAGTTTTTGGGACTTTAGGGGGGGTCTACAGGAGAACCCTATGGAGCTGGGATGTGAGGTAAGATTACACTACACTACTGGTGGGGCCATACTGGGGGGGGATATAGTTTTGGGGGTGGACATGCCCTTTAAGCATGGACACAGTTGTTACAGCTCTGTCACTGGTCACACTTGTACCAACGGAACCAGCAACAGGAGGAAGAGTTACAGCTCCCTGTTTAAAGGCACTGCCCCTACCAGATTCTGGGGAGGCGCTGACAAGACTTTTTAGCCGCGAGACCTGATCCTCAGCTTTGCAGATTGCCTTTGGCCCCTTTTATCAGCTGCTCTCCTTCTACCAGCATTCAATCAAGCAGGAAGATGAAGGATGATGTATTGTGGGGCTTGGCTGATGACATCACTAAGCTCCACCTCCTCCACTTCCTGATAGGCAGCTAGTTTCTCTCCCATGGGCTCTGGGTTGGTTCCCATTGGTTCCCACTCTTTACCCCAAGGTTCCGCCTCTGACGGCTCCCGTGTTTTTCTCCTTAAGACACTTAAAATCCTTTGGCTTGACACTGGAGCAGTACCAATCAGTGAAGTCGCGAGGATCTCCTTCCTCCTACTGCCGCTCTCTCTGTTTCTTCTGCTCATCCTGTACTCTTGTACACTCCAGATGCTGCTTTCTTGAATCCAGGTAACAGACTGAGGTCCGGAGACGCTCCCCACTTTTTATACGGTATCCCTTCCCGCCCAGAGCCCTGGTCACCCTGGAAAAAACAATAAACAAAACATTCTAAAAATAGCACATATTACACCTCTGTCACTGAGGCTGCCCCTGACCTGCAGCCATTATAGAACCCTAACACTGTACCAGCTGGGTCTCTGACATCACCACCCCATGCCTGTCAACTCTTATAGATCTTAACAGTACATTCTTCTTAGAAGACTCTTTCTGAAAGACATAGCATTTTTCTGCTTTTTTTGATAAATACATTACTGTGGGTGTGCGCAAATTTTAAATAAAAGGGTCGTTACTGTGTATAGATGCTGAGTTAGTTTTGATAATCAACTCCTTTCCATTTATTTCTATATCTGCAATATGGATTTTATTTTTACTGAAAGGGAAATTCAAGGAAAGTGTAGAAAGTTCCTACACATGCTGAAGTTTAACAAAAGGTTGAGGTAAAGTTAAGGGAAATTCTTATGTTTTTATGGAAAAAACAAGTATTTTCTATCAATTTACCTTAAGCTGACTGTATCTGTGTATAAATACATTAAGGGGACACTAAACTGTAGTTTTTAAGTACACTGCAGCTGTATCTATTATTCACAGGGAGGTGAGAAGGCTTATTCCCATCTCCCTGTGAATAATAGAACGGCCAGGAAATGCAACACTTACCTACCCGTGCTCCACTTGCAGCTCTTCCTCAGCTGACAGGCACATAGTCCTGTCAGCTGAGGATGTGTGCCCGTTTTCCACTAGAAAGTTGTCAGTAGTTAGTTCAGAAAAAAAAAATCAGACCTACTGTATGTGTCATGGCGAGCTAACTGACTAGCTACATCCGGTAAGCATCTCTGCCTGCCAGGATATAGAGAGAATGGACTGATGCGCGACAGACAGATAATAATCTCTGTCCTGCTATAGTCCACATTTCACCATTCATCCACCTGTCATACCACAAGACAGTCTTGTCGGTGTGCTAATCAAGTAAACAAACTGGACCACCATCACACTAGTGGCCATTACCTTCACTAACAATAGGTCAATGGGCAGTTGGACATTTGTGCTATTAGGTGATAAATACAGTATAAATTTTGGAGCAAGGGTGGTAGGTAAGTTGAAATGGAGCCTGGAAGATTAATATATGATTAAAAACAGAGGAATACTTTGTTGATAAAATGAGGGTTTATTTTATGATTAAAAACTGATGATGTTATCATGTAAACATTAATTTATCATTAAAACCACATATTTATTATAAAATTAGGATTTATTATGATTGAAACATTAATTATAATTTAAAAAAATAATAATTAAAAACAGATGGTGGCAAGGGCATTAATTATTGTCTGTGTGACTGGGCATGAGGCATTTTTTTATGTCCAGTCTGTGTGGGTTGGTCATGAGGCATCTTATTTTCCCAGTCTGTGTGGGCTGGTCATGAGGGCATCTTATATTTACCAGTCTGTGTGGGCTGGGCATGAGGGCATCTATATTTACCAATCTGTGTGGGCATCTTACATGTCCCGTCTGTGCGTGCTGGGCAAGGACATTTTATTTTACCAGTCTGAGTGCGTCCGTCGTTTGCTCCGATGGCCTCTTGTCCTCCTTCTGGGACCTCCTGACTCGTTTATCGCACTATACCCTCTTTGGTGACACTTGACTAAAGGTTCGTACACACGTGCGATCCGCGGGTGCCAACCCGCGATGCACATGTAACGAACATCCATTTTGGCTGATATCGCCCAGTGTATGGCACTTTATCGGCTGAAATTCCCATTCATCCAGAGATTGCTGCCTGATCCACCAGGGGACCTCCGAATGAGCGGCCATTTCACCCGATAAGTGCCCATACATGGGCCGATATCGTCCGAAACTGTCGGCACCCCAATCGCACAGTGTACGAACCTTTAGACAGATAAGTGTACTGATAGCCTAAGCTTTAATGCACTGGATATATGGGGTCATGGAGGGTTGTTCTGACTGTTTTCTTCAGTATGGAGGTTGTGTATATGTATGTTTTTAAATACTTTTAATCTTTGTTGATCACAAGATTCTTATCCTAGGTATATGTATTAAATAAAGGGTGTGTACCTACAGATTTTGATTTATGATTGAGTGCTGTGTATCTTTGTTTTTTTGAATATAAATATATGAACCCCAAAAGACAGGGTAACACAGTACCACCTCCACCGCACCAAAAAGGGGGCGGACACCTACTCTGACATAAATCCCACAGAATAAAAAAGCAGGGTATATAACCCTAATAATTACTGCATGGTTATCTAGATACAAATCCACTTTATTTTCACATAATCTCTTAGCATATATGAATAAAAAAACATATATACAAAAGAGGGCACTAATAAAATCCCAGGAGGGGGAACCGGGGGTATAGGTAGCATGTAATATCAAAATCCTATAAACCCCTATATTACACGGCCATAATCATATAAACAAAGTTAGAACATGATCCCGAGTTTGGATAAACCACTATAACAACCAAGTCCAAAGTCTAATGTGGATATCCGTAACCTTTGCAAGATAGAGAAAAGAAGAGAAGGGACGAAGTTGTCCCGAACGCGCGTCGGTCAACACTACCTTAACCAGAGGGGGACCGGGCTACATACACGGCCTCTTTGTGACCTCGGGGAATCTATTGGCAGCACTGGAACGTTTTATGGATAAGAGGCAACTCTGGGGTTGACGCCGATACCGGAGCTCCCGCTGATGTAACTACTGTGGAAGTTTGGAGGGGCCCAACCCCCGGATGGGTGAGATTGCTCCAATTATCCGCATTGTCTGCATGTACTTTGAACTGGGAATAGTTACCTTGACATTCCACCGTATTTACACACTGTTGATTTGCCTTTATTTCCCATCATTCCATTGCATCTATTTTTTCTCTATCTTTGCCAAAGGTTATCATGGATATCCACATTAGACTTTGGACTTGGCTGTTTTATATGTGGTTATCCAAACCTCGGGATCATTGTTCTAACTTTGTTTATATGATTATGGCCATGTAATATAGGGTTTATATGAATTTTGATATTACATGCTACCTATACCCCCGGTTCCCCTCCTGGGATTTTATTAGTGCACTCTTTTGAAATATATGTTTTTTTTATTCTAATATGCTAAGAGATTATGTGAAATAAAGTGGATTTGTATCTAGATAACCATGCAGTAATTATGAGGTTATATCCCTGCTTTATTTATTCTGTGGGATTTATGTCAGAGTGAGGTGCCCGCCCCCTTTTTGGTGCGGTGGAGTGGGTACTGTGTTACCCTGTCTTTTGGGGTTCAATATATTATATTCATATTATGTATTTTACTTACCTCTAGCACCGGTATGAAAGTACTTATTGCTGACTCCCCTCATATGTCCATATACCTACCTAGAGTGTGGGCTTGTTCCACACTCATATATTTACTATCTTTTTTTTTTTGGTTGATTTAGTCTGTGTGGGCTGGGTGTGAGGGCATCTTATATTTACCAGTCTTATAGCTGGGCATGAGGGCATATTATATTTACCAGTTTGGGCACATCTCATATTTACAAGTCTGTGTGGGCTGGGAATCTTATATTTACAAGTATGGTGTGGCATCTTATATTACCAGTCTGTGTTGTGGGCACTAATATTTCCCAGTCTGTGTTGTAGCACAGCCACTTCAATTCACCAGTCAGTCCTCCAGTTCACTAGACAGTGAGTCAGTGTAAATATTGTAAACTTTATTGAACATAACATAACGTTGCAGTTGGGTGATGTCTCTCTGTTGGACTCTCAATGTTAAAATATGTATACTTTATTATTCAACAAAATTCCTTACATACATAATAATACAAATGCAAAGTAAATTCAAAAATGTAATTAGTGCCACCATCTTTTTTCCCCAGTACACATTGATCCTTCCACACCTTGGTCACCTGCTCCTTGTTCACACCTCAGTCAAATTCTTCCTTGTGACGATTCCAAACTGTCTTTTCTGTACTGGACATTATATTGTTTGGCAAGAATTTCTAATGGGTGGAACATGCTGTAACAAGCTCTAGCAGTATTTCAGACTGAGCACAAGTTAGAAAAGTAGAAGCATTTATCTACATGGCTTATCCTATATCTGTACACTCCCTGCCTCTTGTATATATATAGGCCATATTCAGAGTCCAGGCTGACAGAAACATCAAATAAGCATATTCCCGAGCTACAGACTCGGTCGATATGATCGCTAACTCTTCCTATGGGAATATATTGTATAACAGATTTTAATATGTCAGCCCGGAGAAACACCCTTACATTTGTTTTCGCAGGCATACATACCAAGCCTTTCAATCTACAAACATTTCCACACAGGGTATAATTCAGACACCCTGGTGGTCCAAAAATAACTGTGTAACAACCTAAAGGAGATATAATAGTAACCATTAGTGTAATGAGATCACTAAAGGTTATTGTGTGATAGGCCATAAAAACTGGAATATTATTGAATTCCGATATATTTTTTCAAGAGCGACGGACAGCAATCAAAAAATCCTCTATGATCTCCTACCTTAATATCAAACTAGTGATAATTGTTGTAAAGGACTATGTTGGATATGGCGTTTACAGCAATCGGTAGAGATAAGATAGTTGAAATTTCTATCTCTCTATATATCTATAGTTATCTCTAGGATCCTACATGAAAGCAAAATAATGTAACATATTCAAAACGATAGTCCAGCCTTTAGCTTATATAACAGTCAAGCTGCACCTTCCCTAAAAAATTAGACATAGAGGGGGAGGTATTCGGACTACAGTAGGTGTGGAGCGCCTGTATCTTAATGGGACTTAAGAATCACCAGAGGAGACTAAAGGAATATCGTTTTGAGGGTATATCTCCATCTCCTTCGTAACAACCATTATTAGTTTGTCCCATCAACCACCATATACTGTAGTTTTTTGTAGTCTTAATCAACCTTTGTATCCTTTTGTTGCTTGAATTGCAGTAGATCTATCAGATATCTACCAACCTGTTCCTTAACTTGGTCAACGTATCATTATCATTTGTATTAATAATAATGTTCTGGTTATTTCAACCTACGGCCTCAGTAATTTTAACCAATGGTTTGCCCATAGAAGAGGTCCTAATCTATGCAATTCTCATGAACTCATCTGGAATTTGTTTGCTCACCCAATCCAGAAGATGGTTAGGAACCCAGAGGAATGGGTGTTATAGGTGTACAGGTTGTACGGGTGATGGAAAGGATTTTCCGCATCCCCATTCAGGAAAATGGATCACTATCCGCCAAGACTCACACACACAAGCACATATGTTATCTATCTCATTACCTGCCATGCGGCATGAGGTTTGTTGGGAAAACTACAATCACACTACGAGAACGAATAGGGAACACAGAGTGACCAAAAGAGCTGCACTCCGCTGAAAATACCAATGAAGATGAACGGGACGAATACCAGGAAGGGGCCACTGGGGGTCTACAAGGAAGCAGCTGGGAAGCTAGAAAGGGGGTGGGCCACAGCCCATGAGTGGGAAGGACACGGAGGGGTGAGGCAGTGAGGCATAAAAAAAAAAAAAAAAATTTACATATTACACTCTCTCGGCTGTGCTGTTCTCTCTCCCCCTCCTCCCCTTCAGTCCCGCTTCAGTCACTATAACTTGATCTTTTCCTGGTTTCTTCTGCTTTCTCCTGCACTGAGCATGTGCCATCACAATTCGAAGGAGGTATAAATGTTTTTTTCTCTCAGTGCCAGTGGGATACAAAAGTCCTCTTAGCTCTTCGTGCAGCAAAATAGAAATTCACTCTATTCCAAAAGATGTAAATTATGTGTGGTTGCGCAGGTAGTTCTGGTTGAGAGGGCTAAATATAAAAAGAAAAGATAAAAATACAAATAACCTCTCATTAAACCAGGAATATACCTGTTAAAATCAGTTTAAAACATATATTACATAAATAAAACACTTACACTCTTCAGTGGTCGTGTATCCGTTTTATAACTCAGATCGACCGGGATATTCTCGGATTTCTTTCGCTGTCCTGGATTGCTTCTTAAATGTCCCGGATTGCAATATGTCCCGTTTTTTCTAGAGTGTGCTGAAACAGCAGTGTCAGGTATGAATAGTTCTTTTTTTAAAGAGAACTTTTGTGTTTTTTTGTTTTTTTTTTAAATTTTAAAATACTACTGACTGCAGACCAGAAGCGGACCTCCTCTGCAACTAACTTAGCTATGGTAGAAAGAAATGCAGAGGAGGAGGAGCAACAGGAAGTGCAAGGCAGTGATGAGTAGCATAAGGTGGCTAAGGATTCAATTTCAGTTTGGGAGCCTGTCAGGGTATGTGGTCTGGGAGAAAATGTGTGTGTGGTGAGAGCTGCTTATCTCTGAGACCCCAATATATTGTTCTGTTCTGGCTTCTTACAAAGTTCTGTCCAGACTGTTAGATGCAGCACAGCACTTTTTAAATGGACCCTAAACTGAGTTTTTTTAGTTAATAAAATCTGTTTTTATAACAGATTTTATTTAGAACGCTTATTCCCACCTCCCTGTGAATGATAGAATGTCCAGGGAATACTGCAACACTTGGTTCATTCAGATTATAGAAAAGAGAAAAAGAAGAAATAGAAAAAACAAAACGAATAGGAACCTTCCTGTGCCTTAGCTGCCAGGCATGTACAGCTATAATTAAAGGAAAACGTATCACACCCATCACAAGGTAACAAAATAAAATTAAAACACTTTGCTAGTTGTCTTACTATGGGAGTATATACATGTTAAAATGCCCATGTGGCAGACAAAAAAGACGAAAAGACAAATAAAACCCGCATAGGCGAACATAAAAGGACATAAAGTGTAATCTGGAGAAAAATGAAAAGTGACATCAGTTTCTAAACACTTTAAAATACAGGGACACATGCAGCCCAGTCAGATGGATGGTGTTGGAAGTATAGAAAGAGCATCCAGGGGAGGAGATTACGACAAAAAGCTCCTACAGAGAGAGATACACTGGATACACTATCTCAACACCATGCATCCAAAAGGCCTCAATGAGGAAATGAACTTTAGATGCTTCTTGTAAATACTTACCAAGTTCACTTTATCCACAGGAATGAAAGGGAGATAATCTGGAAAAGAAACAAATAAAATAGAAACATAAAGAAGAAGAAAACAATAACATATATAAAAAATCAAGTATAGGTCCAAAGGTGGTTTTAGATTGCAATGGTTTTAGATTATATTGTTTGTACATTTTTTTTAACACCGTAGCAAAGCACTTTATAAAAGTATACAGAGCACTTTAAATAGTGCAGCACTTTAGATATTTAGCACTTTCAAGTAAACATAGGCACTTTATCACTAATGAAATGGTTTTAAAGTAAAAAGGCACAGAATTGTAAAAATGTATTAAAAAGGTTTTATTAGTATAAAGTTTAATCACATAATATGTTATAGGCGACCCCCCAAAGGAGGTGAGCATTGTGAATAAAAAGATGCCCTGTGTGTTGTGAATTGCACCTGAGGAAGGGGGACACACCCCGAAACGTTGTGCACGCATGTCACTAATAAACATATAAAGAAAGAGCAAGGTCTACAGAGTGCGTTCTTCAAACTATATATGCTAAAGAATATTTAACCCTGTATGTGGTGGACAGGATCTGAGGAACAGCACCCAGTAAATCTCTGAAGGAAAGGAGTGCGGGGATTAACTAAAACGTGTGAATACTGCAACACTTACCTTAACGGCGCTTCTCTCACGGTTCCTTCTCAGCTGTGAGGTGCGCTGTCCCAATCTTTTGTATTGGCGCAATGCACCTGAAGATAGGCGTTCGGTGGGTACAGCTCTCTAAAAGCTGAGGAGCTGAGTGGAGCACCAGTAAGGTAAGTCTTGTAGTGTTCCCTGGGCTTTTTATTATTCACAAGGGGGTGAATAAGCAGTCGCACCTCCCTGTGAATAATAGAAACAGATTCATGTACTTAACAAAGTACATGAAATCTGTTTATTGTTCCTCAACAGTATCGGTTTTAGTTTAAAACCAATACCCTTCCACTGGAATGCTTAAATCAGCCTTTCACCAGTGTTAGTCATCCCTCCAGTTCATTATCCAGTGTTAGTCAGCCCTCCAGTTCATTAGCCAGTGTTAGTCAGCCCTCCAGTTCATTAGCCAGTGTTAGTCAGCCCTCCAGTTCATTTTCCAGTGTTATTCAGCCCTCCATTCATTACCCAGTGTTATCAGCTCTCCAGTTCATTAGCCATTCTTATTCAGCCCTCCAGTTCATTACCCAGTGCTATTCAGCCTGAGTTTATTAAATATGGTTTCCCCTGAAAAAAGTTGGGAGTGCCCTTGAAAGTGGGTGTGGCTTTATAAAAAGCGGGCGGGGGTCAAATATTTTGTTATTCGCTAGTTAGCACACGGCACAACTTGTCCCTCTTAACAATTTCTAATGTTTGGAGGTATGCAGTTGGCCTTGAAATGTGCGCCTATTATCCTAGTTGGTAGCTGGCTCAGCTACAGCTTGATAAGGAGGCATGTACTCTGAAACATGTTTCATAGTTATACAACACATTTTTGAGTTTTGCACTCGGGGGCTCGTCTACAATTCTTCTACTCTTAGACCAGGATTATCCTATGTGTTCCTCTGGAAGTTGGTGACTGTCTGAGTAACAGTTTAAATATACCTGTTAAGATTCTATATCCACTATATCCACACATAGAAAAATATGCCACACATAATTTCCATTGTGCACCAACGGGCACACTTTTGCTAGTATGTATATAATATATATATATATATAATATTATTTTTTATTTTTTTTTATTATATATATATTATACACCCAGTCTCCAAGTTTATTTGTGAGCGATACAGTACAGTAGGCTCAGGAACGATACAAAAATAGACAACAGGGATACAATACAAAATAGACAGCACATAAATTGTAATTCCCACATGCAATGTACCTGGGTCATCTGTAGACTAGAGATGTAATGTGGGTTGAATAGAAACCCATTCTGAGGGTTTGAAGTCCTGACAAAACTTTCGGAACTCCCGGATTTCACGGAACCCGGATTTTTAGAATTTTTATCGAAAGTAGACGATTTCGATAGAAGAAAATTCAAAACGGATACCATTATCACCTAGACTTTAAACGGATGCTTTTTAAAGGGCAAGAACATTTAGCTCTGGCACGATCGTTTATGGCATATTATTGTTATTATTTGTATCTGCATTCTGAGACTGGGGATTCCACTAGGCATTGGGTTTTAGACCTGTAATAGAGTAAAGATTGTTTGCTTTTATTGCAACAAGGAGTTTCCATCCTTGATGTTTTCTTATCATAGTTTGCTTTTGGATTTCACTACCATTTAGAGTTCCTGGAGGGCTTTGGACCCCATTTTTAGCCTAATTTACCCCATTTCTTCCTCTACCCCTTCCTTTTCCCTTCTTCCCTTCTTTAACCAACCCACATAGCCATAACCAAGTGGATAATAGCTTACCAATGCCACTTTGAAGGCCACCCCACAGCAGAAAAGCTGCAACTTATCAGCTGAGACTGTCAGTGAAGCTGGAAAACATTCCTATAGCACACAGGCATTTACTATTCGTAAAATCCTTACCTTAGTCTTTGATGTAAACTCCGTTTCACCCGGTAACTTGAATCCTGTCAGCCGTGACAAGACAAATTCCTGCAGCCCTGCGAGTAAGATCGGCCATGTCAGCGTACTGACAACTTCCTCTGCACGCTCTCCTCAAGTTGACTCGCAGGGCTGCAGGACGTTGTCTCTCGGCTGACAGGATTTACATTAACGGGTGAGGGGGATTTTACATCAAAGACTTAGATAAGGATTTTACGAACAGTAAATGTCTGTGTGTTACATTAATCTTTTTTATTGCAGGGTTGGACAAGGAAAGTGTTATTTAAAGGGGAAATGGGAAGAAATGTAAAGGGAGCAGGGAATTCCAGAAGAAAGGCTGCCAGAATGATGTCCACTAACAAGTTAAATTCTGGTATGTATTCATTAATTTATTTTATTACAGGGCTGACAGGGGTTACTGTGTATTTAGTTTATTTATTTAGTGAAGGGAGAAAGGATAGTTAGGGATTTAGTAAAGGGACTAGCCAATAAATTCATTTTTTTTAAATTATATATTATAACAAATAATACGCCCCATTACATTCTAATATAAGGTTTATAAAGTCACCACGGAGTTCCCTGTCCTGTATAAAAGCACTCGACCTTTGGTCTCGTGCTTTTATATGGCCAGGGAACTCCTTGGTGACTTTATATCCTTATATTACACTGTAAGGGGCGTATTATCCCTATATAGTTTTTCCTTAAAGGCATGTCCACCCTTAAAAATTATTTTTTTATGTTGCTCCCCCATGTATGGTAGCCCCAACCGCATGTTAGTATTTTCCAAAAGCTCCCCAAACTCTTACTTACCTCCCCTCGTTCCTCCGCTGCACTGCCGGCCCTCTGCTTGCGAGAATGCAAGCAGAGGGCGGGACCGGCAGTCGTGTCTGTGATTGGCGAGCGGCAGCCAATCACGGACGCGGCTGCCGGTCATTCAGTGCAGCAAGGAAAGAGGAGAGGTGTAAGAGTTTGGGGAGCTTTTTGAAAATACTAAACATGCGGTTGGGCTACCATACATGGGGGACAGCATATTAAAATGGTTTTACGCTAGGGGAGGGATAGTGGAACGGGAGAGGGAGGGGAGGGAGGGGGAGAGAAGGGCTGCGTACGCATGACAAATATCTCGCCGAGGCAAGGTGCAGGCAGAGCCCTGCTAGCCTCCTGGTGGACAGTTTTTGGACTTTAGGGGGGGTCACAGGAGAACCCTATGGAGGGATGTGAGGTAAGGATTACACTACACTACATGGTGGGCCATTACTGGGGGGGATTATAGTTTTGGGGTGGACATGCCCTTTAAGCAATGGACACAGTTGTTACAGCTCTGTCACTGGTCACACTTGTACCAACGAACCAGCAACAGAGGAAGAGTTACAGCTCCCTGTTAAAGGCACTGCCCCTACCAGATTCTGGGGAGGCGCTGACAAGACTTTTTTAGCCGCGAAGACCTGATCCTCAGCTTTGCAGATTGCCTTTGGCCCCTTTTATCAGCTGCTCTCCTTCTACCAGCATTCAATCAAGCAGGAGAAGATGAAGGATGATGTATTGTGGGGGCTTGGCTGATGACATCACTAAGCTCCACCTCCTCCACTTCCTGATAGGCAGCTAGGTTCTCTCCCATGGGCTCTGGGTTGGTTCCCGATTGGTTCCCCACTCTTTACCCCAAGGTTCCGCCTCTGACGGCTCCCGGTGTTTTTCTCCTTAATGACACTTAAAATCCTTTGGCTTGACACTGGAGCAGTACCAATCAGTGAAGTCAGCGAGGATCTCCTTCCTCCTACTGCCGCTCTCTCTGTTTCTTCTGCTCATCCTGTACTCTTGTACACTCCAGATGCTGCTTTCTTGAATCCAGGTAAACAGACTGAGGTCCGGAGACGCTCCCCACTTTTTATACGGTATCCCTTCCCGCCCAGAGCCCTGGTCACCCTGGAAAAAACAATAAACAAAACATTCTAAAAATAGCACATATTACACCTCTGTCACTGAGGCTGCCCTCTGACCTGCAGCCAATTATAGAACCCATAACACTGTACCAGCTGGGTCTCTGACATCACCACCCCCATGCCTGTCAACTCTTATAGATCTTAACAGTACATTCTTCTTAGAAGACTCTTTCTGGAAAGACATAGCATTTTTCTGCTTTTTTTGATAAATACATTATCTGTGGGTTGCGCAAATTTTAAATAAAAGGGTCTGTTACTGTGTATAGATGCTGAGTTAGTTTTGATAATCAACTCCTTTCCAATTTATTTCTATATCTGCAATATGGATTTTATTTTTACTGAAAGGGAAATTCAAGGAAAGTGTAGAAAGTTCCTACACATGCTGAAAGTTTAACAAAAAGGTTGAGGTAAAGTTAAAGGGAAATTCTTATGTTTTTATGGAAAAAACAAGTATTTTCTTAATCAATTTACCTTAAGCTGACTGTTCATCTGTGTATAAATACATTAAAGGGACACTAAACTGTAGTTTTTAAGTACACTGCAGCTGTATCTATTATTCACAGGGAGGTGAGAAGGCTTATTCCCATCTCCCTGTGAATAATAGAACGGCCAGGAAATGCAACACTTACCTACCCGTGCTCCACTTGCAGCTCCTTCCTCAGCTGACAGGCACATAGTCCTGTCAGCTGAGGATGTGTGCCCGTGTTCCACTAGAAAGTTGTCAGTAGTTAGTTCAGAAAAAAAAAAATCAGACCTACTGTATGTGTCATGGCGAGCTAACTGACTAGCTACATCCTGTAAGCATCTCTGCCTGCCAGGATATAGAGGAGAATGGACTGATGCGCGACAGACAGAATAAGTCTCTGTCCTGCTATAGTCCACATTTCACCATTCATCCACCTGTCAATACCACCAGACAGTCTTGTCGGTGTGCTAATCAGAGTAAA
This sequence comes from Hymenochirus boettgeri, assembly GCA_019447015.1. Lineage (NCBI taxonomy): Eukaryota > Metazoa > Chordata > Amphibia > Anura > Pipidae > Hymenochirus > Hymenochirus boettgeri. The sequence continues at coordinate 66,927,936 of CM033474.1, read as the reverse complement.
CAAACTGGACCACCATCACACTAGTGGCCATTACCTTCACTAACAATAGGTCAATGGGCAGTTGGACATTTGTGCTATTAGGGTGATAAATACAGTATAAATTTTGGAGCAAGGGTGGTAGGTAAGTTGAAATGGAGCCTGGAAGATTAATATATGATTAAAAACAGAGGAATACATTTGTTGATAAAATGAGGGTTTATTTTATGATTAAAAACTGATGATGTTATCATGTAAACATTAATTTATCATTAAAACCACATATTTATTAATAAAATTAGGATTTATTATGATTGAAAACATTAATTTATAATTTAAAAAAATAATAATTAAAAACAGATGGTGGCAAAGGGCATTAAGTTATTGTCTGTGTGAGCTGGGCATGAGGGCATTTTTTTATGTACCAGTCTGTGTGGGTTGGTCATGAGGCATCTTATATTTACCAGTCTGTGTGGGCTGGTCATGAGGGCATCTTATATTTACCAGTCTGTGTGGGCTGGGCATGAGGGCATCTTATATTTACCAATCTGTGTGGGCATCTTACATGTCCCAGTCTGTGCGTGCTGGGCATAAGGACATTTTATTTTTACCAGTCTGAGTGCGTCCGTCGTTTGCTCCGATGGCCTCTTGTCCTCCTTCTGGGACCTCCTGACTCGTTTATCGCACTATACCCTCTTTGGTGACACTTGACTAAAGGTTCGTACACACGTGCGATCGCGGGTGCCAACCCGCGATGCACAATGTGAACGAACATCCATTTTGGCTGATAATCGCCCAGTGTATGGGCACTTTATCGGCTGAAATTCCCATTCATCCAGAGATTGCTGCCTGATCCACCAGGGGACCTCCGAATGAGCGGCCATTTCACCCGATAAAGTGCCCATACATGGGCCGATTATCGTCCGAAACTGTCGGCACCCACAATCGCACATGTGTACGAACCTTTAGACAGATAAGTGTACTGATAGCCTAAGCTTTAATGCACTGGATAATGGGGTCATGGAGGGTTGTTCTGACAATGTTTTCTTCAGTATGGAGGTTTGTGTATATGTATGTTTTTAAATACTTTTAATCTTTGTTGATCACAAAGATTCTTATCCTAGGTATATGTATTAAATAAAGGGTGTGTACCTACAGAATTTTGATTTATGATTGAGTGCTGTGTATCTTTGTTTTTTTGAATATAAATATATGAACCCCAAAAGACAGGGTAACACAGTACCACCTCCACCGCACCAAAAAGGGGGGCGGACACCTCACTCTGACATAAATCCCACAGAATAAATAAAGCAGGGTATATAACCCTAATAATTACTGCATGGTTATCTAGATACAAATCCACTTTATTTTCACATAATCTCTTAGCATATATAGAATAAAAAAAACATATATATCAAAAGAGTGCACTAATAAAATCCCAGGAGGGGGAACCGGGGGTATAGGTAGCATGTAATATCAAAATTCCTATAAACCCCTATATTACACGGCCATAATCATATAAACAAAGTTAGAACAATGATCCCGAGGTTTGGATAAACCACATATAAAACAACCAAGTCCAAAGTCTAATGTGGATATCCATGATAACCTTTGGCAAAGATAGAGAAAAGAAGAAGAAGGGACGAAGTTGTCCCGAAACGCGCGTCGGTCAACACTACCTTAACCAGAGGGGGACCGGGCTACATACACGGCCTCTTTGTGAACTCGGGGAATCTATTGGCAGCACTGGAACGTTTTATGGATAAGAGGCAACTCTGGGGTTTTGACGCCGATACCGGAGCTCCCGCTGATGTAACTACTGTGGGAAGTTTGGAGGGGCCCAACCCCCGGATGGGTGAGATTGCTCCAATTATCCGCATTGTCTGCATGTACTTGTGAACTGGGAATAGTTACCTTGACATTCCACCGTATTTACACACTGTTGATTTGCCTTTATTTCCCATCATTCCATTGCATCTATTTTTTCTCTATCTTTGCCAAAGGTTATCATGGATATCCACATTAGACTTTGGACTTGGCTGTTTTATATGTGGTTTATCCAAACCTCGGGATCATTGTTCTAACTTTGTTTATATGATTATGGCCATGTAATATAGGGGTTTATATGAATTTTGATATTACATGCTACCTATACCCCCGGTTCCCCCTCCTGGGATTTTATTAGTGCACTCTTTTGAAATATATGTTTTTTTTATTCTATATATGCTAAGAGATTATGTGAAAATAAAGTGGATTTGTATCTAGATAACCATGCAGTAATTATTAGGGTTATATACCCTGCTTTATTTATTCTGTGGGATTTATGTCAGAGTGAGGTGCCCGCCCCCTTTTTGGTGCGGTGGAGGTGGTACTGTGTTACCCTGTCTTTTGGGGTTCATATATTTATATTCATATTATGTATTTTACTTACCTCTAGCACCGGTATGAAAGTACTTATTGCTGACTCCCCTCTATATGTCCATATACCTACCTAGAGTGTGGCTTGTTCCACACTCATATATTTACTATCTTTGTTTTTTTGGTTGATTTAGTCTGTGTGGGCTGGGTGTGAGGGCATCTTATATTTACCAGTCTGTATGAGCTGGGCATGAGGGCATATTATATTTACCAGTTTGGGCACATCTCATATTTACAAGTCTGTGTGGGCTGGGAATCTTATATTTACAAGTATGGGTGGGCATCTTATATTTACCAGTCTGTGTTGTGGGCACTAATATTTACCAGTCTGTGTTGTAGGCACAGCCAGCCTTTCAATTCACCAGTCAGTCCTCCAGTTCACTAGACAGTGAGTCAGTGTAAAATATTGATAAAACTTTATTGAACATAACAACATAACGTTGCAGTTGGTGATGTCTCTCTGTTGGACTCTCAATATGTTAAAAATATGTATACTTTATTATTCAACAAAATTCCTTACATACATAATAATACAAATGCAAAGTAAATTCAAAAATGTAATTAGTGCCACCATCTTTTTTCCCCAGTACACATTGATCCTTCCACACCTTGGTCACCTGCTCCTTGTTCACACCTCAGTCAAATTCTTCCTTGTGACGATTCCAAACTGTCTTTTCTGTACTGGACATTATATTGATTGGCAAGAGATTTCTAATGGGTGGGAACATGCTGTAACAAGCTCTAGCAGTATTTCAGGACTGAGCACAAGTTAGAAAAGGTAGAAGCATTTATCTACATTGGCTTATCCTTATATCTGTACACTACCCTGCCTCTTGTATATATATAGGCCATATTCAGAGTCCAGGCTGACAGAAACATCAAATTAGCATATTCCCGAGGCTACATGACTCGGTCGATATGATCGCTAACTCTTCCTATGGGAATATATTGTATAACAGATTTTAATATGTCAGCCCGGAGAAACACCCTTACATTGTTTTCGCAGGCATACATAACCAAGCCTTTCAATCTACAAACATTTCCACACAGGGTATAATTCAGACACCCTGGTGGTCCAAAAATAACTGTGTAACAACCTAAAGGAGATAATAATAGTAACCATATAGTGTAAATTTGAGATCACTAAAGGTTATTGTGTGATAGGCCATAAAAACTGGAATATTATTGAATTCCGATATATTTTTTCAAGAGCGACGGACAGCAATCAAAAAATCCTCTATGATCTCCTGACCTTAATATCAAACTAGTGATAAATTGTTGTAAAGGACTATGTTGGATATGGCGTTATTCAGCAATCGGTAGAGATAAGATAGTTGAAAAGTTCTATCTCTCTATATATCTATAGTTATCTCTAGGATCCTACATGAAAGCAAAATAATGTAACATATTCAAAACGATAGTCCAGCCTTTAGCTTAATATAACAGTCAAGCTGCACCTTCCCTAAAAAATTAGACATAGAGGGGGAGGTAGTCGGACTACAGTAGGTGTGGAAGCGCCTGTATCTTAATGGGAACTTAAGAATCACCAGAGGAGACTAAAGTGAATATCGGTTTGAGGGTATATCTCCATCTCCTTCGATAACAACCATTATTAGTTTGTCCCATCAACCAACCATATACATGTAGTTTTTTGTAGTCTTAATCAACCTTTGTATCCTTTTGTTGCTTGAATTGCAGTAGATCTATCAGATATCTACCAACCTGTTCCTTAACTTGGTCAACGTATCATTATCATCATTTGTATTAAATAATAATGTTTCTGGTTATTTCAACCTACGGCCTCAAGTAATTTTAACCAATGGTTTGCCCATAGAAGAGGTCCTAATCTATGCAAAATTCTCATGAAAACTCATCTGGAATTTGTTTGCTCACCCAATCCAGAAAGATGGTTAGGAACCCAGAGGAATGGGTGTTATAGGTGTACAGGTTGTACGGGTGATGGAAAGGATTTTCCGCATCCCCATTCAGGAAAATGGATCACTATCCGCCAAAGACTCACACACACAAGCACATATGTTATCTATCTCATTACATGCCCATGCGGCATGAGGTTTGTTGGGAAAACTACAATCACACTACGAGAACGAATAGGGAATCACAGAGTGACCAAAAGAGCTGCACTCCGCTGAAAAATACCAATGAAGATGAACGGGAGCAAATACCAGGAAGGGGCCACTGGGGGTCTACAAGGGAAGCAGCTGGGAAGCTAGAAAGGGGGTGGGCCACAGGGCCCATGAGTGGGAAGGACACGGAGGGGGTGGAGGCAGTGAGGCATAAAAAAAAAAAAAAAAAAATTTACATATTACACTCTCTCTGCTGTGCTGTTCTCTCTCCCCCTCCTCCCCTTCAGTCCCGCTTCAGTCACTATAACTTGATCTTTTCCTGGTTTCTTCTGCTTTCTCCTGCACTGAGCATGTGCCAATCACAAATTCGAAGGAGGTATAAAAATGTTTTTTTCTCTCAGTGCCAGTGGGATAACAAAAGTCCTCTTAGCTCTTCGTTGCAGCAAAAATAGAAAAATTCACTCTATTCCAAAAGATGTAAATTATGTGTGGTTGCGCAGGTAGTCTGGTTGAGAGGGCTAAAATATAAAAGAAAAAGATAAAAATACAAATAACCTCTCATTAAAACCAAGGAATATACCTGTTAAAATCAGTTTAAAACATATATTAACATAAATAAAACACTTACACTCTTCAGTGGTCGTGTATCCGTTGTATAACTCAGATCGACCGGGATATTCTCGGATTTCTTTCGCTGTCCTGGATTGCTTCTTAAATGTCCCGGATTGCAATATAAGTCCCGTTTTTTCTAGAGTGTGCTGAAACAGCAGTGTCAGGTATGAATAGTTCTTTTTTTAAAGAGGAACTTTTGTGTTTTTTGTTTTTTTTTTAAATTTTAAAATACCTGACACTGCAGACCAGAAGCAGGACCTCCTCTGCAACTAACTTAGCTATGGTAGAAGAGAAATGCAGAGGAGGAGGAGCAACAGGAAGTGCAAAGGGGCAGTGATGAGTAGCATAAGGTGGCTAAGGATTCAATTTCAGTTTGGGAGCCTGTCAGGGTATGTGGTCTGGGAGAAAATGTGTGTGTGGTGAGAGCTGCTTATCTCTGAGACCCCAATATATTGTTCTGTTCTGGCTTCTTACAAAGTTCTGTCCAGACTGTTAGATGCAGCACAGCACTTTTTAAATGGACACTAAACTGAGTTTTTTTAGTTAATAAAATCTGTTTTTATAACAGATTTTATTTAGAACGCTTATTCCCACCTCCCTGTGAATGATAGAATGTCCAGGGAATACTGCAACACTTGGTTCATTCAGATTATAGAAAAGAGAAAAAGAAGGAAATAGAAAAAACAAAACGAATAGGAACCTTCCTGTGCCTTAGCTGCCAGGCATGTACAGCTATAATTAAAGGAGAAACAGTATCACACCCATCACAAGGTAACCAAATAAAATTAAAACACTTTGCTAGTTGTCTTACTATGGGAGTAATATACATGTTAAAATGCCCATGTGGCAGACAAAAAAAAGACGAAAAGACAAATAAGAACCCGCATAGGCGAACATAAAAGGGACATAAAGTGTAATCTGGAGAAAAATGAAAGAGTGACATCAGTTTCTAAACACTTTAAAATACAGGGACACAATGCAGCCCAAGTCAGATGGATGGTGTTGGAAGTAGTAGAAAGAGCATCCAGGGGAGGAGATTACGACAAAAAGCTCCTACAGAGAGAGATACACTGGATACACTATCTCAACACCATGCATCCAAAAGGCCTCAATGAGGAAATGAACTTTAGATGCTTCTTGTAAATACTTACCAAGTTCACTTTATCCACAGGAATGAAAGGGAAGATAATCTGGAAAAGAAACAAATAAAATAGAAACATAAAGAAAGAAGAAAACAATAACATATATAAAAAATCAAGTAGTAGGTCCAAAGGTGGTTTTAGATTGCAATGGTTTTAGATTATATTGTTTGTACATTTTTTTTAACACCAGTAGCAAAGCACTTTATAAAAGTATACTAGAGCACTTTAAATAGTGCAGCACTTTAGTAATGTAGCACTTTCAAGTAAACATAGGCACTTTATCACTAATGAAATGGTTTTAAAGTAAAAAGGCACAGAATTGTAAAAATGTATTTAAAAAGGTTTTTATTAGTATAAAGTATGTAATCACAATAATGATGTTATAGGCGACACCCCAAAAGGAGGTGGAGCATTGTGAATAAAAAGATGCCCAGTGTGTGTTGTGAATTTGCACCTGAGGAAGGGGGACACACCCCGAAACGTTGTGCACGCATGTCACTAATAAACATATAAAGAAAGAGCAAGGTCTACAGGAGTGCGTTCTTCAAACTATATAATTGCTAAAGAATATTTAACCCTGTATGTGGTGGACAGGATCTGAGGAACAGCACCCAGTAAATCTCTGAAGGAAAGGAGTGCGGGGATTAACTAAAACGTGTGAATACTGCAACACTTACCTTAACGGCGCTTCTCTCACGGTTCCTTCTCAGCTGTGAGGTGCGCTGTCCCAATCTTTTGTATTGGCGCGAATGCACCTGAAGATAGGCGTTCGGTGGGTACAGCTCATCTAAAAGCTGAGGAGCTGAGTGGAGCACCAGTAAGGTAAGTCTTGTAGTGTTCCCTGGGCTTTTTATTATTCACAAGGGGGTGGGAATAAGCAGTCGCACCTCCCTGTGAATAATAGAAACAGATTTCATGTACTTAACAAAGTACATGAAATCTGTTTATTGTTCCTCTAAACAGTATCGGTTATTAGTTTAAAACCAATACCCTTCCACTGGAATGCCTTAAATCAGCCTTTCAGCCAGTGTTAGTCATCCCTTCAGTTCACTAGCCAGTGTTAGTCAGCCCTCCAGTTCATTAGCCAGTGTTAGTCAGCCCTCCAGTTCATTTTCCAGTGTTATTCAGCCCTCCAGTTCATTACCCAGTGTTGTCAGCTCTCCAGTACATTAGCCATTCTTATTCAGCCCTCCAGTTCATTAGCCAGTGCTATTCAGCCCTGCAGTTTATTAAAATAGGTTTCCCCTGAAAAAAGTTGGAGTGCCCTTAGAAAGTGGGTGTGGCTTTATAAAAGCGGGCGGGGTCAAAATATTTTGTTATTCGCTAGTTAGCACACGGCACAACTTGTCCCTCTTAACAATTTCTAAATGTTTGGAGGTATGCAGTTGGCCTTGAAATGTGCGCCTATTATTCCTAGTTGGTAGCTGGCTCAGCTACAGCTTGATAAAGGAGCATGTACTCTGAAACATGTTGCTATAGTTATACAACACATTTTTGAGTTTTGCACTCGGGGGCTCGTCTACAATTCTTCTACTCTTAGACCAGGATTATCCTATGTGGTTCCTCTGGAAGTTGGTGACTGTCTGAGTAACAGTTTAAATATACCTGTGTAAAGATTCTATATCCACTATATCCACACATAGAAAAATATGCACACACATAATTTCCATTGTGCACCAACGGGCACACTTTTGCTAGTATGTATATATATATATATATATATATATATATATATATTTATATTTATAATTAATATATATATACATAAAATATATATAATACACCCAGTCTCCAAGTTTATTTGTGAGCGATACAGTACAGTAGGCTACAGGGAAACGATACAAAAATAGACAACAGGGATACAATACAAAAATAGACAGCACATAAATTGTAATTCCACACATGCAATGTACCTGGGTCATCTGTAGACTAGAGATGTAATGTGGGTTGAATAGAACCCAGTTCTGAGGGTTTTGAAGTCCTGACAAAACTTTCGGAACTCCCGGATTTCACGGAACCCGGATTTTTAGAATTTTTATCGAAAGTAGACGATTTTCGATAGAAGGAAAATTCAAAAACGGATACCATTATCACCTAGACTTTAAACGGATGCTTTTTAAAAGGGCAAGAACACTTTAGCTCTGGCACGATCGTTTATGGCATATTATTGTTATTATTTTGTATCTGCATTCTGAGACTGGGGATTCCACTAGGCATTGGGTTTTAGACCTGTAATAGAGTAAAGATTGTTGCTTTTATTGCAACAAGGAGTTTCCATCTCTTGATGTTTTCTTTATCATGTAGTTTGCTTTTGGATTTCACTACCATTTAGAGTTCCTGGAGGGCTTTGGACCCCATTTTTAGCCTAATTTATCCCCATTTCTTCCTCTACCCCTTCCTTTTCCCTTCTTCCCTTTTCTTTTAACCAACCTCACATAGCCATAACCAAGTGGATAATAGCTTACCACAATGCCACTTTGAAGGCCACCCCACAGCAGAAAAGCTGCAACTTAGCAGCTGAGACTGTCAGTGAAGCTGGCGCTGGAGCGATGTGCGGGTAAGTTTCTCCTGCTCTCCTGTAAGTTATCCTGAAGGACAGGAGGTAAGACATCGCATTTACCTCCTCTTCTTCAGTTAAACTGGAAAAAAGAAAGTTAAAATCCTGGTGAAGATACCCTTTAAATTGCTGTAATAGAGATTGTTTGCCACCTTTTCTGTCTGTAGAGGTTTTTGGGAGCTATGCAGACTCAGCAAAGCATCAGGACAGAAAGTAAATGATAATGCATAGGATCAAGCTTAGCTCCGCATGCAGTTCGTTAATAATAAATCAATACATAAATGAGACTATTTTAATTACCTAATGTTTGATGCGGCTACGGTTCAACATTTCTGCATTAACAATCGCTGTAGCCGAATGTTTGGCCTAATCCCTTAAAAAGCTTAATAATCTTAATCAATTAAGATGAACTAACGTACTAAAGATACCCAAAGGCAGCAATAAACATCTCTATACCATTATAAGATATTCGTTATAGTGCAAAAATTCTATCAATTGTGGTGACTGAACAAGAAAAAATATCGGTCCTTGCGGTCTGTCGGACAGCTGGAAATATATTTTGCTACGAATGTTATCGGTAAGGCCGTTAGATTGTTGCACATATGGCCGCCTCTAAGACACAGAAAGTTTTCCTTTCAACGGACTAGGGTGATCTTTGTTAAAGTAAATATAACGAACACAAATGGCCAGGATTCAAAGGATGTTAAAACACTTCTAAGTCTATTCCCGCAGGGACCACATGCAAAAAGGAAGTCGGAACCCATGTGGTTTTATTTAATAATAAGAATGAATTTTAAATCTTAAACATATTTTTCTTCTTTTCTAAGCCAGAGAGGCCACAGAAAAGTCATTTATAAGCCACAATATGTTGTGAGGCAGCAGTTATGTTATCTACAATAATATATGGAAAATGTATTGTTAAAGGGTCACTATTCTCAGAAACACAGTCCTTAGCACATCCACGAGCTCTGGGTGTAGAATCTTCCAACCTTTAGCCCTGAAGGGTTAATAATATCCAATATACATTGAAGAATTTTGAAGGATCGCACACCTTGTAAATGTGAATACATTTTTATTGAACCATCAACACAACATGAAACGTTGTACGTGTTGTCAAGATAGTTCAATAACTCCCTTGTAGAAGATCATATATCAGTGATAGGATACAGTGACAGTACCAAGCCTTAGAGCACTTCTGTGCTTCTCAGCACATATTCACATATAAACATGTATAGATGCAAACTGTTTCTTATGTATGTAACTGTTATAATATTGGCTTGTATTGACAAATACATTTATTTAGTAATCTTTTTGCACATTAAAGGAGAACATATCCCACATTTTTTCACTCCAGAATCTGAACGTATACCCTCTAAATACACCAAACTGTGAAATAGCAATACAGTAAATGGCATTAAAGTAAATATTACCACTTGAAGAACTGGATGAAATAACTGCGTGTATGTTCAGTGACTGGCCACATCTCTGATCTGTCACATGCTTCCTTGCCTATTCTGTCCTGTAAAAGGATTGGCTATAGTGGGTGTGACCAGATTTACCAACTGTTAAAAGTTTTTGCAGTATCTTAGTGAGTAACTGAGCATGTGTAAAGAACATAATGGTCAGTGACCACACTGTGTGATACTGGAACACTGGGAAATAAGACACAAACCTCATGTAACAAAGTTAAAGGGCATGTCCACCCCTTTTTATAACTTGTTTCTGTAGTGTAGGGCTCCCTCCCCCAACCCCAAACGCCATATTAGTTTAACACAAAACACCCCAGATCTGTACTTACATCACCTCTTTCCCCCGTCGATTTGCACAGCCGGAAGCCGCATCCGCGATTGGCTACCTCTTTCCCCCGTCGATGTGTCACGGCTCTCTGCTTGCATGAAACTGCAAGCAGGGGGCCGGACCGGCAGCCGTGTCTGTGATTGGCTGAGAGGCAGCTAATCGCAGACGCGGCTTCCGGCTGTGCAGATCGACGGGGGAAAGAGGTGATATAAGTACAGATCTGGAGTGTTTTGTGTGAAACTAATATGGCGTTTGGGGTTGGGGGAGGGAGCCCTACACTACAGAAAAGGTGCTAGGGGGAGGGAGAGAGAAACGGGAGGCAGAGGGAGAGGGAGGGGGAGGAGGTCTGTAGTGAGCATGACAAAATTCTCCCGGAGGAGAGACAGGAGGCAGAGTCCTATATGAACTCTGCAGAGCTCCTGGTGGGCAGTTTTTTGGACTTTAGGGGGGGATTACTGGACAATCATTTGGAGCTGGGATGTAAGGTAAGGATTTTTCTATACTACATAGTGGGGCCAGTAGTGGGTTAAATTGTAGTTGTTTTTCTCAACAACCATATTAAAATGAGAGTCTCACTGAGAATCAGTGAGACACTGATCACTGCTTTTATATCATGGATATCTGCCTTCAAATTCAATGTTGTTTTGAGGCTTTAGTTGTCCTTTAATATTTAAGAATGCCAATGGAATACAAACAGCAACAAGCCAACAAATTTAAAATAATTGGAACAAATCATTACAGTTGTACTGTTTAATCTTACTAATGCCAACAGATTCCTATCTTAGTCTAAATTATGAGATTATGGTAAACATTTTTTTTATTTTTAAGTATGAATTTCCTTCAATTTAGCTTGACTTCTGAATTGTAACTTCAATAATTTCCTCTGCACTATGGGTGTATGTAGGCACACTGGTGCCTGTGGTTAAATATGTTTCCCTGTATCCTGGTGCTCCAGTTCCACCCTTAGCAAATATTTAAATCTATTTGATTTGACTAAATGTGTAATTTGACAACTAATACACGTATAATGAATTGGTTTATGGTTTACACAGCATGCCTTGTGTTCTCATACTAAATATTTTAGTATAAGAAAATTACAAAAGACAAAAAAAAGACTTCTTATTGGTACAAATACATCAGAAAAACCAAAAGAACCACAAAAACGGTCTGTATCCGGCAATGTTTTAGATCGTGGGAACCTTTACTTTTGGTAGATCTTGTCTAGATTAAATATTTCTTTTTTGCCGATTTCCTTTATGCACAAATATTGTAGTATTACCCTATAGTGCCATCTGCTGTCAGATAATGTCATCACTGTTCAAATATGCTTTGAGACTACTGTGTTATATTTAAGAAGCATCACCAATTATTGCAATTGATTATTATTACCACAAGAAATGTTTGCCAGATTTTAGGTATTTACATACAGCCAATGTAATGTATGTAAAGTCTTTAAACAAGAAAAAACAAAAACCAATAGTAGGTTAGCTTCAATCAACCCACAATTTTGTTTTTAAGCTGCAGGCCAAATGCATATACCAATCATTAATGGAAATGTGAATTAAGGGGGTTCCAACCAGTAGGTTTGTTTATGAATTTAAAACAATATACAACTACCTATTTATGACCAGATAAAACTTCTAGTGAAGCCTGTGCTACCTGCTGAGAAAACCTAAAGGAGAACTAAACCCAAAATACAAAGACAGCTCCACAGACTCTATAACTGTCACTTTGTAAAACCATTTGTCTCTCACCTCTGAATTCAGATTCTTACTGTAGAAATCATTTATAGAACATTTCTGATTACTGGCAATCTATGATGTCACGGCTGGCTTCTAGTGTTGCCTCTTCCTGGTGGTCCAGGTACTAAAATACCTTCTGCACATTCTAACTAGCTACCTTGTGTTTGTTTTCCACTCCCCGTATGCTAAGCTGCATGTAACAGTTGAACTCAGAGTCCCCACCTGCTAGTGTCTCCCAGCCAATCATCAGAGATAGCAGTGAATATTATTAGAAGATTTTCCTGCTCAGAGTGGGGGAAGGTGTTAACCCTTTCATATGTAATTAGGAAGCAACTTGTTATCCCTTTATATTTGGGAGCATTTCTGCAAGAATGTGTCTTTGTATGTGTTTATTTCTGCACTCTACCATTTATATTAGTGTGTGTATTGCTGGAATGTACATCTAGGGCACGGCCACACTGCAACACACCTGAATCACACACGATTTTACATGTGTTTGCGCTCGCGATTTGTCCATTGTCATTTTGAAAACGTATGCGATTGCACAAAAAACGCATGTGTTACCAAATTGCTGACAAATGCGTGAATCGTAACACACCTGAAATCGCAAGATTTTGGTGCATTGCTGCGATTTCAATGCAATTGGAAAATTGCAGTTGCCTGAAAAACGTGCTTGTGTGGCCTAGCCCTTAGAAGTGTAATGTAAGCTGCTTTGATTTCAGTTTAGCCATACAGCATGTATTTAATGCAATGGAACTTAGCAATTTCCTGAGGCTGTGGCCCCACCTAAATGCAAGGGAGGACGCACAGTCGCAATAATGCGTGATTGTGCTCGCTTACGTGCATGGGCGTTTTGCTTCCACAATTGGACCCTAGCAGAGCGCATGCAATACAGACAAAAAAATGGTGATCACATGTGCTCCAATAGCAAACGGAAACGCATCGCGTGTAGTGGGTGCCGGTCCCATAGGCTATTACATGCCTGCACTCCCACTAGCACAATCGGCTCGCAAACCGCAACCCCAGTAGAATTGAACTGACCACTTTACAAAGGACATTTATAAAAACAAAACAGCTCAGAGCTGCAGTTGCAGCATATTGGCGTGAACATGGTCATAGCACATCTCTGTCCAATGCATTTTAAAGGGGAATGTTGGAGCCTGGAAGTAGTTTTGGAAGTAGTGTAAAGGCAAAGGCCACCTTTGCCTTTAAGACCAAAACACATATTAAATATACATGTTGCAGTGCTAAGTACCATTGCATTAAATACAAACTGTATCAGACTGCATCATGCTTCTAAAGAAAATACTAACAACCTTTTGTTGTGTACATATTATGAGGCCTATTTCATAAAAGTTCTTATGCTAAAATCTGATTGGATGGGGCAAAATTTGCACCATTTTAATGATAAGAAGTTTTAATACATAGGCCTGTATATGTTTTGGGATCTAAAAGGCAAAGGCGGGAACCCTAGTTGGAAGAGTGATTTTCTTTATGCAAAACTTCCCACGGGCAACCCTCCTGCTTTATTAATTTTATAGAACATGTTTGCGTTCCCTCTAACAGTGCCACTTTAATTGGCATTCCCTCCAATAATTCCTATTAATATGTACATTTATATAAACAACATGGTGCAGTGCTGCAAATGGTATACCCTCCAACATTCCCCTTTAATACATACACTTATAGAGCATGGTGCAGTGCTGCAGGTGGAGGATAATATAATGACCCTGATCTTTGCACAGCTCTGTGCAATGCATTTCTCTGTGTAATGCATTTTTTAGCTTAGCTCTGTACTACAGTTTGTTGTTTTTATACAGACAGCTGAATCAAAAACACACTCTTTCTACCCTGCAACATTCCCTTTAATAAAATACACAGATGAGAAAAGCATTGCACAGAGCTGTGCTAAGATCATGTTCACTTCATTATCCTCCCCCTACAGTTCTGCACTATGTTGTTTCTATAAAAACACACTCTTCCTACCCTCCAACATTCCCTTTAATAAGGTACACTGATGAGAAATGCATTGCACAGAGCTGGTGCTAAGTTCAGTTTCACCTTCTCTATCGTACCCCTACAATTCTGCACCATGTGGTTTCTATAAAAACACACTCTTCATACCCATCAACATTCCCCTTTAAGAAGATACACTTTCCACGGTAGTTTACAGCATACTGTATACTACAGTATACTACTGCCACGGTCGTACAGTATCGAAAACCTGTGTTTTTTAAATATTGTGCAATAGTACTCTATGGAAGCTCTGAATAAAATTTGAATTTTGTATAAATTTCTTTATAATCAAAAGGTGATTTTATTCTTTGGTATTCTTGAGGCATTCAGGATCTGATCGCTGATCGTAGCCTAGTTGGGATTTGCGCTACTTCATTCTTAGTATTTTGTGGGGTATTTTTCCTATCGAGATATAAAGGTGGCCATACAGTACATATATTTGATTTTACTTACCAGACCGAGCGCTCCTGTGGCATTCGATCGATTCTGCCGGAACCGCCTCTCCCGTTCTTCTATGCGACCGGCATACGATCGCAAAATGAATGGGATTTTGCAAACACACGTCGTTGCAAAGAAGAACAGAACAGGTGGTTCCGGCAGGAACGATCAATAGGCGCGGGAGCCACCTTAAGAGACTGTTGAGCTAATCAGACAGTCCTTATATTACTAATGCTACAGGAACTGTGTAACTAGATTTTAAATCCAACAGCACAGACGTCCACTTTCCTATTCTTAAAGGGCATGTCCAGCTTAAAATAAAGTTACCTTAGAAATGTTAATCACCCCCATCAAACCTAGGTTTTGCATTATCTATATATTTCAAACATTTTGTAATTGTGTATGAGTAGGTGTGTTTACCTGTGTCTGTGTGGTGTTATGGTGTATATTTTTGCACTTTAGAGGATAAAACTAACATTTTGTTTGTGACCATAAAAGAGACATGTCTTTCCTGTGATGATCGGGTCTGTTGGTAAATCACGGTCGATCGTGCGAGTCCCACAGCTCGCATTCACCGGCAGTAAAATTCTTTGACCAGTTGAATTTTAATTAAATAAAACCATTAACAAATGTTCTTTAAAAGTAATTAAAACTGACATGTTGGTTTCTTTTTATTTTAGTTCAGTTTTTTGAACATTGCAATCTGTTCCAACATCTCCAACTTTTGTTTAATTTCATGACACCATCATAGCAGTGATGGTTTAATTTACTGATGACTACAGATGGCTGAAATATTCCTAAAGTTTGGTTTGTTTTAGATCTATAGGAATTCATTATGTTCTTTAGTTCTATAGGTCAAAAACAGACCTTAATGTTAATGGGGAAAAATAGTTTGAAAAGTTCTGATAAAATACAGTTAAAATAGCAATGGTAACTTACTGTAAATGCCTCTGGGACCTGGGAAATGGTCTGGGGGACATGTATATATCACCAACACTTTTTTTAACACTAACTTTCCTCGTGATAGGGCAATTGTCGTGTTTCCGCATTGAATTTTCAAGAGTTTTCGAAACCGATTGCCACATTCAAGGGTTATCGCAGAATAAGAGGTTTACAGAACACTGCATTCAAGGGTTATGGCCAAATTCGAGGGCTAGTAAACACTACATTCAAGGGTTATTGCCGTTTGCTAAAACTCGAATTAGGCCATAACCCTCGAATGCTGCATTCCTCAACCCTCAAATTCGGCAATAACTTTTGAATGTAGCATTCACTAACCCTCGAATTCGCCCATAACCCTCGAATGTTTGGTAACCCTCAAATACAGCAATAATCCTGAAATGTACCAAATGACGCATTCTAGGATTATGGAATGCTAAAGTTATTGATTAGATAATTCGATATTCGTCTAAAATTTTAAACTTTGTTGTTCAGAGAGTTCTAAAAAGTACAAGTTAGTACAAACTCATAAAATATGGCTCAAACTCAGGTTCAAGTTTGAGTTCTAGTCCATCCTTACTGATGACATCACAGGAGATCTGGAAATCGATGACACTATTACAATGACTTCTAAAAGGATTAAGTGTGAAATAAAAAAAACTCATCCTGTTGTTTTGTAATTTGTGGTTTAATTTCATAGGAGAAAGGCAGAAGAATTTATTTGTGAACTTATAGCCGCACAATTTTATTTAAGAAAAAGCTAAACATGGACAGGAATACCTTTTGTTGGGCATTTCTATTTATTTTTCTAGTAATTTCCACCAGTTATCAAAAAGGGGGAAGGTTTTGTTTTTAAATAGACTGACAGTCTTTACTTCCATAAAGAAACATTTTATATTAATAACATAACATGATTTTTTTTACCATTTCAAGAGCCAATGTGTCTGATAAATGATGATGAAGAATATGATGACACTCCCATCACTCCTGCTATGATTACAATACGGACGGGTAAGAAACTGTTTTGGTGCATTATATCGTAGAGAAACAAGTTTCAGTTAGTCATGTGACACTAAGCACAGAGTTTAAATGTTGGAATAGCTAAGAATTACATACAGTAATATCTAATTATTTTTTTTTATTTGAAAAAGTAGACCACAAAGAAAAACCAGGCACTCATGGTGAAGATAACAGCGACGTTTATGAATCCAGGTAAGATTTACAATTTCTTATTATTTCAGCATTGGCCATTTGATTATCCTTGTGCTGTGATCATGTGACAATGTATTTTGGTTATAAAAGACCCTTCCTGCTATGTGCAGTGCTGGGTCTTTCCAGTAAAAAAAAAAAACGTACAGGGGTTAGAAACAATCAGATGGTAATGTAGAAACACTACGTATATATGTTCCAATGAGCTTTGTTAGTGACATTCACTTGTCTGTCTATGGTATGTACAGTAAGTTATTTTATATTCTTTGTATATAGAAGATCCGCTTGTGGAAAAATAAGATCTTTTCTCTTACTACAGCAAAAACATTATCAAAACTGGATCAAAAGAAACAACAGATGAATCCACTAATCAGCAAGGAGATGATGGAAGATGTGGAGATTTTTCTAAAGTTGAACAGGAGGGCATAGGTAACATTTCAAATTTCCTTATACAGTAGTTATTTAAGCACCAGCTTTTTTTCTACATTTACTCACTTTCCATAATGCACATACTACTGTTCCATATATGGAACAGGCAGGATTGTAAGCAGAGTGGAGTATTTGGATACCACATGGTACAAATTACAATTATCCTAGTAGTAGATGGATACAACAGGCTAACATTGTATTATAAAACAGCTCTTAGGGGCTTACTTATGCGGCCATATTGCTTATTCCTGCAAATATATAAACTAAAGTTACTTTCCGTTTAAATTGATCCATCTATGACAACACTCCACAATGAGTTAGTTCAGTTAAATTTTTTGTATGTTTGTTTGCCATATAATCTCCTTTCTTTTTAGATTCAATTAAAAATTATTTTAAATTGACTAAGACGACAAGAAAAGGTTCCTAATCATCTTGCCCATCTTGTGCGTGGGGATTTTTCTGCTTTTAATAGTTTAAGTTTTGGCTTAACTGTTGCCTCCCAGATTAGTAAGTGATCAATTTATACTTTATCTAATTGTTTAAAACATTATTAAAACTATGGAAGGGTTTCTAGCTATGGAACACTTTTCTATTTATCTATTATAGGACATGCCGGAAGTTAAACAGCTAATGATGCAACAACTAAGGATGTGAAAAAAAATAATCCCTAAAACTATGTATGTGGTGGATGCATGACTTAATCCAACACTGCTCTTAATTAGCAGAATATGTAATGGTCTCTCTACTTCATAACTATAACTGACAGTAGCTCCACAATGAGCTATTACAGTTATATTTTTACTGTAGATTTATGTTTGTTTGGCATGTAATCTCTAAGTTAGTTTATTATTAACCCTACTGTCAAATCTAAAGTAGGCCAATAGATTTCTAGTTATGGAGAATAGATATTTGTGAATTTCCTTTTATTGGTTGTTCATCAACATCTAAACATGTGTAGAAAAATAGTCCCTAATACAACCAGCACTGCTCTTGATAAACAATCTGAGATGGGTCTACTTTTCAATTATGACAGATATTAATTGTGTGATAGGTCCTGTTTTTATCATGCAGTTTTAAGTTGATCCAAGAGTTTATGGTCCCATTGCCAGTTGGAGTCAGGAAGATTTTTTTTTTTTAGAAGTCTAAGGCCTTTGGGCTTGTTTTCAGTTTGGTTTTTTTTTCTTCCTCTGAATCAGCTCCTAATTGTGAGTAATGGTCCAGTGGTAAATGGCTCAATGATTAGCACTGATTGCTTACAATGCTGAAGTCCTGGGTTTATATCCTACCTCAGCTGCATCTGAAAGAAATTATTTTTCTGTTCTCCCTGTGCTTGTTTGGGTTTCCTCCCAGTACTCCAGTTTCCCCCACAATCATAAAGACATACTGTGTCTGTGAGATAAAGTGCTTAGATTGTAAGCTCTTCAAACTTTTAAGCACACACTCAACACCCCAGAACTCCTTTTATGAAGATATCTTACCTTGAAGTCCATCAGTCTCTTGTCAAACTCTGCCATTTTCTTTACAGCTTTGTGAGCTTGGGTAGCTGTAAAGCAGAGGGCTTGTGACAGTGATGTCACCATTATGCCTTGACTGAAGACTAGCACCTGTAACGATGAAGGACTGGTTTACTTCAAGGTAAGATATCTTCATTCATGAGCACTGGGGAGAAAGTTAATAGGGTTTTGGGTGTATGCTTCAAAGTTTTTTAGGTGCCCATTAACCAGCACTGCTCTCAATTAAAACAATAAGTAAAGGGTCTACTTTCCAACTGATTAATTATTTGGTGGGTCCTGCTTTTTACGTATGTGATGCCTTATGTTGATCCAGGAATTTTTGGTTTCTTTGACAGTTAGAATCAGAATTTTTTACCCTTTTAGGTGAAATCAAATTGGAAATATCTTCAGTTTGTTGTTTTTTTTTTTTTAACCTTTCTTTATATAAGCTTTTAATTGTAAGTCATTGAAATAGTAATGAATGGTTCTTGGTTGGCACTGATACTAAAAATAAATTACTTTGATAGTAAGCTATTTGGGGCAGGACCATGATGTAGATTAAATAAATGTAAAGTGCTTTAAAGGGCATGTCCACCCCCAAAACTATAATCCCCCCAGTAATGGCCCCATCATGTAGTGTAATAAAATCCTTACCTCACATCCCAGCTCCATATGGTTCTCCTGTAGTCCCCCCCAAAGTCCCAAAAACTGCCCACCATGAGGATAACAGAGTCCATATAGGACTCTGCCTCCTATCTGGCCCCGGGAGAAGTTTGGCATGCGTACTGCAGCCCTTCTCCCCCTCCCTCTCCCTCCCGATCAGGATTCCCTCCCCCTACCATAAAACCCTTTTGCTATATCATTCCCCCTGTCCCCTCAGCCCCAACCACTATATTTATTTTATTAGAAAGTGCCCAAAACATTAATTACCTTCCCTCTTTCCTCCGCCGCACTGAACTCCCGGTAGCCGCATCTGTGATTGGCTGCCGCTCAGCCAATCACAGACGCGACTGCCGGTCCCGCCCCTCTGCTTGCATTTTCTCACAAGCAGAGGGCCTGGCAGCACGGCGGAGGAAAGAGGGAAGGTAAGTAAAGTTTTGGGGCTGGGGGGACAGGGGGAATGTTATAGCAAAAAATAATTTAAAGGGTGGACATACCCTTTAAATGTAAAGTGCTTTGGAATATTAGAAATAAATTATATACATATAGAAAATAGAATATAGAAAATAAATACAATGTACTTGATGGATGCACATCTTATGCAATTACAAATAAACGTTTTTACACAAAATGCCCCACAGAATTTGTTTCTTAGTTATTTCATTTTTAAAAGGAGAAACTGATGTTTTATCATTTTTTACACAGCACTGTACATTTTTACAGACAAATAAAAAATACAGAAAGCTTAAAATATAAAAAAGCGATACCTACATAAAAAACTAATATACAAATAACAAAAAGTATGTTCACATTTGTAACCATTCTTACATATTCCTGTGTTATACATGGAACATTGGAGTTCACACTGAAATAACAGGGAAAAGTCATACTTATCTTGGTGCTCCTCTTACAGTACCTTCAGAGTTCCCGCGTTGCAGTAATCACTTTAGATTTACTCATTGCAGTACTGAAATGGTATAATGCCTCCATTGAAGATTTCCTTTTTTGCGTCAGGACAGCTATACTGTAAAAATTAACTGTTTAAATATTAAAAGTACCTGGGAAAGGGAGATAGGATTGATTATTCCCAACTCCCAATATTGTTTCATTGAAGAGCTACACCACATACAGTTTTCATCTTCCAGGTTATGGCCCTGGGCCTTCCTGTATTAAAGATAGATGTAGCATTCAGAAAGCCTGGCAGAAGAAGTTTTCTTTGTGCTGCTCCTCCTCATAGAAATGATATTGGGAGGTAGAAAGTAACAATCCTACCTCTCTGTCCCAGGTACTTTTAATTTTAACTGTTTTTTTTTTTTAAGTTTATACTTACTATTGGTCTCCTTTAATGGAAATGGAACAGGCCCTGCAAGGTAAGAGTTAGGCCAATGTTACCCACTATTAGATCTGGTAGTATGGTTTTAACTTTTTTTTTTTAAGCTCTTCAGGGCAGGGCCTGATGTGAATGTAAACATGTAATTGTAAAGCGCTACGGAAGATGTTGGCACTATATAAATCCATAATAATAATAAGAGAAGAAGAAATAAAAAGTCCTGCAGTTTGGCTTTTATCAAGCCAAATTAACGATTGGATTATGGGGGAGATCCAATAAAGGCCGTTAGTTTTTGAGCTAGGGACACATATTTTGATGCCAACATGTGGGACATACTGAGAAGTGTCTTCTAGCTAAGGAATTCATTATTTTATTTTCAAATTTACTGATATTTTTCACCCATTTACTTGAATGGACACTAGTCCACGTGCCACTTTCATGTGTAAATTCACCTGTGTCCCCAGTGTTGGCAATTTTATTTGCAGAACATTAGATTTTTAAAAAGTCTTTTCAACCCTGTTTTACAGTTAATATTTAAAACAAGTTTTTTGCAGTTGCAGTGTACTTTAGGGGTGTGGTATGTGTTGAGGGATGAGATTTGAAGCATCAGGCTTTGTGTGCCTCCTAATATGGTAATACGGCCCTGTGCAGGTAGCCTTTGTCATACTAATGAGCAGAATATAATCTAATTGATCCATAGCCAAATAAAAGCTTAGTAATTAGCATTACAACTAAAAACCTGAATAAGTCTTTTAACATGAAAGCTTATAATAAACTAGTGAACCTCTTAAAAAAAAAAAAAAAATCAGCACAACTACATATTGAAGATACAAGACTATTTATAATATGTCAGCAAGAACTGCTAAAGATCCCACAACCTCTGTTACATCGTTGTAATTTCTGTTTGCATTTGCGTAATTGGAGTATTAATAGATGAAATATAGAAATATTTAGATTTTACCTATATTGCCCTTTTTCTTAGACCACTAGAAGTACCCCACCCTTCTATAAGGTGGGATGGTTTGATGTCAAGTGCACTGTTTAGGACAGATAGCAGTCAAAGGAACTGAATACAATCTCCCCCTTATAATGTCTATATCCTGATTTATAATATACTATAAAGGCATGTAAGCACAAATCGAACAAGGGGATCAATGGTTTTACTGAAAACAGCTTTCTTTTATAACAACATTAGTGATCCGATAAGCATTAGCGCTTTAAGCACACATAGGGGACCAGATAATTCTTCTTTAAAAATACAGATTATTCTTAATAGGTCTACTGGGGCATTTTTCAGTAGTCTACAGTTAATAACAAAACAAAAAATCAATAAAAGGGAACCCTTTTACCTGATTGGGTAAAGCAGGAAGCCTCAGTAGGCTGGCATAGATACTCTATTAGTTCTTAAACAAATCAGATGAGAATGGTGCTCTCAGGAGTCATGGAAAAGATGCAATAAATCAAATCTCCTGGCAATTCTCTTTAATGTTCAATAGATCATTTTGATTAAAGGTAAATTCTTTTTTGGGCATTAAGTGGAGAAAAGCACGGAGGACAATATGACATTCATAACGGAATCTCTCAAAATATCAAAATATGTTTTGTTTTCTGCTACCTGTAATTTACATTAAGCTAAATATTAAAACTTACACAAATTCTTACCCCATGAACAGATTTAAGAGGGAATCACAGAATCCTTTATCTGCAATTCAATTCATCCTCTCAGGTATAGAAATGTTATTTTTACACTTTGACTTTTGGTCAGCTGGCTTGAAAAGTGAACTATTACTTTAAAGGCTATGTCCACCCACAAAACGAAAAATTAATATCATGCTCCCCCATGTCCCCCAGCCCCAACCGCTTCTTTAGTTTTTTTAAAAAGCCCCCCAAACTCTTACTTACCTCCCCTCGATCCTCCGCCGCACTGCCGCCCCTGCTTGCGAGAATGCAAGCAGAGGGGCGACCGGCAGTCGCGGCTGTGATTGGCTGAGCGGCAGCCAATCACGGACGCGGCGGCCGGTCAGTCAGTGCAGCGGAGGAAAGCGGAGAGGTAAGTAAGAGTTTGGGAGCTTTTTAAAAAAAAAACATGCAGTTGGGGCTGGGGGACATGGGGGAGCACAATTTAAGGGGATTTTCGCTAGGGGGAGGGATAGTAGAACGGGAGCGAGAGGGAGGAGAGGAGAGGGGGGAGGGGGGAAGGGGGAGAAGGGCTGCAGCACGCATGGCAGGAATCTCCGAGAGGCCAGGTAGCAGGCAGTGTCCTATATGGACCTGCTAGCCTCCTGGTGTTCATTTTTTGGGACTTTGGGGGGGGACTACAGGAGAACCCTATGGAGCTGGGATGTGAGGTAAGGATTAAACTACACTACATGGTGGGGCCAGTAGTTGGGGGGATTATAGTTTTGGGGGTGGACATGCCCTTTAATGTACTGATTGAAGACAGGAGGTTAAAGGGCATGTCCACCCCCCAAACTAAAATTTTACCAACTACTCACCCCACTGTACAATAAAAAATAAATCCTTACCTTAACATCCCTGCTCCTTGTGTTTCTCCTGTTATGCCTCTTCAAAGTTTAAAAAACTGAATAGTAGAAGCTGGCAGTGACTCATATGGTGCCTGATTCTCTGCTAACCTCAGCAAGGTATGAGTCATGCGCAGTAGAGCCCTTTAACCCCAACTGCTATATTCATAATACTAAAATCGCTTTGAATCTCTACTTACACCTCCTTGTTCCAGCGCCATTCTACATTGATGGCAGCCGCGGCTGCCGGTCTGGCCCTGCTTGCAGTTCAGGACAAGCAGGGGAGCTGGACCAGAACAGCGCAGGAACGAGGAGGTGTAAGTAGAGATTGGAAAAGATTTTACAAGTATTAATATAGCGGTTGGGGGTGGGAGAGTATGCCCTGCATGATATAGAAAGTTTTTAAAGAGGGTGGATATGCCCTTTAAGGAGCTATGTCATACCTTCCGTTCTTCAATCAATTGACTAGGAGCCATGGACGAAGATAGAAGATATTTATCTTACATGTGATCCTCCGCAGCAGCTATTCTCGACCGTTTTCTGGTTTAGATTAACGATAGCGTGAATTGTCACGCTATAGTTAATCTAAACCAGGAAGCGGCCGGGACCTGTCAGTGCTGCTGCTGATCCAGTTCAGAAACACTCTAACACACCGCTGTTGGCTTGCTGCCAGGCAACAGATAGGTGCTATCCCTCAGCTCTCTACTCCACGAGCTCAGATAATCCCAAAACAAAGATGCAAACGAGGGAGCAAACTATATGTGTAAAATGAACAATTTATTGTGAACAACACACAACGTTTCGGGACTACAATGTCCCTTCCTCCGCAGTGCTGCTGCTGCTGATCGCATGTAAGGTAAAACAGAACATTTGTCATACTAACCGTAATTTTCTTTTTCTGGACAACATGGCAGTTGTTACCATGGGGTTAACCCCCCGCTCCCAGGCGCAGTACAGGAAGTGTTAAATAGCCTCCCACCCCTCCTTACCCAGTCCTGATGGACTGAGCAAGAACAGGAAAGGGTGGGAATTGTAACCACTGCCATGTTGTTGTCCAGGAAAATAAAACTACGGTTAGTATGACAAATTTTCTGTTTTCCTGGTCCCAACATGGCAGTGGTTACCATATGGATATACCAAAGCCAAACAATGGGGTGGGATGCAAAATAACAATTTATTGAATTGCAGAAGATATAACACTGCAACCAAAATCTGAGTAGGAGATAGAGACTACATCCAGCTGGTAGTGTTTAATAAAAGTATGGGCTGAACTCCACATGGCTGCCTTGCAAATATCTTCTGGCGAAACTCCAGCATGGTAGGTCCACAATGCCGCCACTGCTCTTGTTGAATGGGTATTAACCGGAGGGGCCTGCTGATGAGAAACTGTATAAGCTTTCCTAATACAGGAAGTTATCCATCTTGCAACAGAGGATTTTGATGGTTGCTGACCCTTTTTATGTCCTGAATATAAGGTAAGTAATGATTCATTTTTCTTGAAAAATGCTTATCTTTGTAAGTAAATGTTCACACATCTAGTAATGTCAAGGTTATGCAAGGTGTTTGATGCCTCATTCGACTCAAAAGATGGAAGAACTACATTTTCATTAACATGAAAACTGGAAACTACCTTGGGAATGAAAGACTTAGGTAATCTAAGGATAAGACGATCGTGCATGAAGGTAAGATATGGTTCAGACATTCTAAATTCTGTCATTTCAGACACTCTTCTACCTGAAGTGATGGCCAAAAGAAAAGCTGTTTTCCAAGTTAAGAGATATGCAGGGTTATTCAATAAAAGTTCTTATCGTCCTTATCATCCCAATCAATCAGATGTTAGCTTTCAAATGTTAAATAAGATCTGATTGGTTTGGGCAAAAGCAGCACCATTTTAAACGATAAGAACTGTTATTGAATCTCCCTGATAGAGCAATATTTTCTAGTGGTTCAAATAGAGCCTCTGCTAAGATCTTTAGCACTAAAGATAAGTCCCAAGGAGGAACTTTGTTTCTGCAAGGTGGCTTAATCCTCTTAAGAGCTTGAAAAAACCTCATGACCAGAGGCTGAGAGAACCATCTAACTCCCCACAGCGCTGAGAGAGCTGAAACGTGAGATTTTAATGTTGCAGTTACCAGGCCTCTGTCTAAACCTGACTGATATGGATTTCCAAGATATTAGAAACAGGTGGAATTTTGGAAAGACACCAGGAAAGAAAGATTTCCCAGATCTTATAGTATTTGCAAGAGGTAGAATTTTTCCTTGCCTTTATAAGAGTTAAAACTATCGAATCAGATAGACCCAACTGAATTAATTGTTGCTTCTCAAGAGCCAGGCCGTAAAATTCAAATCCGCTGGTTCTGGATGAAGAATGGGGCAGAGAAAGAAGATCTCTCTGATGTGGGAGAAAGATTGGCCCTTTCAATGCCATCTCTTTGAGGAGTGGAAACCAAGGCCTCCTGAGCCACCAAGGTACTATTAGTATTACTGTAGTCTGATCCCTTCTGATCTTCTGTAACACTTTGGAAATCAGAGGAAATGGTGGAAATAGATAAGCCAGAGAGTGGTTCCATGTTATCAAGAAGTGGTCCACCTGAATTGCCGATGTCTCCATGAATCTGGAACAAAATGCTTGAACCTTGCGGTTCGATGTAGTTGCCATTAACTCTATCTGGGGAAGACCCCATATCTTCACTAGCAATTGAAACACTGTCTGATTGAGGGACCACTCCCCTGGATTGATTTTGCCTCTGCTTAGATAATCTGCCTGAATGTTTTGACTGCTTGGGATGTAGATAGCTCTCAGATACCACGGGTATATCTCTGACCATGTTTAAATTTCTAGGGCTAGAAAACAAAGAAGACTGCTCCTTGTTCCGCCTCTCTTGTTGAAATATGCAATGGCGGTCTTTTTGTTTGCAATAATTAGGTCTGGTTTCTGCTTGATCAGATCCTTGAAATGAAGTAGAGCCAGCTGAACGGCTTTGAGTTCTTTGAAATCGATAGACTTGTTCTTCATAGCCTTGTCCCAAACTCCCTGACACCATTTGTCCTGGAAGTGAGCACCCCATCCCAATAGACTGGCCCAAGTAGGCTCGAGAAGGGGAATTGGGTGATAATTCGCTGCTACTGTCCACCACTGAAGACTCTGGATAGTTTCTGGCTTCAGAAATATCAGCTGTTGAGAATTGAGAGACTTGTCCCATTGGTGGAGGAAGTCTAACTAAAGAGGACAAAGATGGTGCATTGCCCATCTGACAGCTTGGGGAGCCACCACCATCTTCCCTATCAACTGTTGACATATCCAGGTTGTGGAAATTGCTCTGCTTCTCATACTGCAACATAATTTGATTATTTCCACTCTTTTTGCTGAAGGAAGAGACATTTGAAAGGTTTCCATGTCCAATGCAACTCCCAGAAACCAGATAATAATATAGAAGTCTTAAATAAGCAATGACTGGGGCAAGGATCTTTGAAAATACCCTTGGCACTGTTGCCAGGCAGAAGGGCAAGGCTCTGTACTGCATGTGCAAACCCAGACAATGAAACCTCAGGAACCTTCTGTGGGGTTGGAAAAGGAGCATCTTGAAGGAGCGTACACTGAGAAAGGTGTTTAGATGCTTTAAATCTAGAATTGCTCTGAAATCCCCAGAAGTCTTTCGGAGTAAAAATAATGGAGAATATATCCCGTTTTCTTTCTGGGGAACTGATTCTTTGATTCTTCTGGAAAAAAGATCCATCAAAGTTTCCTGGAGCCTTAATTTTGCTTTGCAAGATTTTGGTTCCCTTAATTTTAGAAAGAAATTTGATTGAGGAAAGAGGTCGAATTGCAGATGATAGCCGAAATATGTCTGAAGAACCCATTCATCTAGAATGCATTGAGCCCAGGCACTTTTGAATAGAGAAAGACATCCTCCTACTTGCCTCTGCTGGACTCACGCACCTTCATTATTGTTTTCCACTATTGGACTTGGTGTTCTGCCTTTGAGGACGAAAGGACTGATTTTGCTTAGGTCCTTGATTCTGGTTAATCCTCCATGGATGAAAAGCTAGGTTCTTGCCTGGCCTATATTGTTTAGAGTTTCTGGAGATGGCTTCCTCCAATCTTTTGCCAAAAAGGTCTCCTTGAAATGGAAGGGAGGGTAAGCTCATTTTAGATGGCATATCAGCGGACCATTGGTGAAGCCATAAAGAGATTCTAGCTACTACAGAGAGTGCCATACTCTTGGCAGCTAGTTTGAGACTATTCAGAGCTGCCTCTGCGCAGAAATCTGAAACAATACGAATATCATTTATTGCCTGGATTATAACCTCCTTAGCAGTGTCTTTGTTTACTGCATCTTCCACCTCTTTTAGCCAAACTGCACTAGCTTTGGCTATATCAATAGAAGCGATTGCAGGTCTAAGAGCAGCACCAGCTACTAGATAGGATTTCTTAAGTATTCCTGTTTTCTATTCATGGAGTCTCGTAACATAGCCCCAACCTCTACAGGTAACAGAGTAAATTTTGATAACCTGGACATGGCTGTATCTAGTTTGGGTGGATTATCTCAAAACTTGGCTTTGTCTTCACTGATGGGATATTTGTTAGTGAAATTTTATCTGGTTCTTTCCATTCTGTGTGGATCAAATTTCCCATATTATAAAGAATAAAAAGCGTAGTCTTATGAACAGGTGATGCAAACATCTTGTCTTGTGAAGTTGAGGGAAGATCCTCTGGTTCTGAAACCAGGGTAGCTCTCATAGCTTTTATTCAATTTTTGATGGTATCTGAAGAAAAAGTCTGGTCAGTTTCAGTATATGATTCAGATCGCTTGTTTACCAGTTCCTGTAGAGGAGCAACAGCAGAAGCAGATGAGGACAAATTGAAATTGGTCGAGGCTATGTTTGTCAACACTGATTGAGTGACTTGAGAAATCATCTGTTAAATAACTTCCATCCTGGATTCCTTCACCCATTGAGTGACCTCATCCTTAGAAGTAGAATTGCCACGAAATTCTTCTAAACACAACATGCATAACTTTTTCGCTGACTCCGCTGGATTAGAACAGAGTTTGCATTCTCTTCTGCTTTTATACCTCCTTTCTTCTTCCCTGTGGCGAGATGAATCACTGCAAAAGAAAAAAGATAATGAAAATCGGATTCTCACCCTCATACATACCAAAGATGAATTCACTTACCCCCTGGATCTGGACCTAGACCTGTGCCCCTTAGAACTCATGTTACAGTTACAGCCTAGAGAAAATAAATTAATTCTCATAACAATCCCAACAATTCTGCTACCAGGAGAGTCTGCAAGGAGGCACAAACCTGGAGAACGGCACAAACCTGGAGAACAGCCCAAAAGGCAGTACAACACTACAGAAATCCGCACTGAAAGAAAGCCTTGGGTCTGAAACCATGCAGTAACTGACTTCTCTTTGGCTCCTCCCCCAGTCAGGGCACTGACACTTCTCCTATCTCTCGACTATAGGTAAACATATAGAATAATGGTATTCTACCCCCGAAGTTCGGTGTAAATGTACAATCATGGCCGTAAATTATCGATCCCACCGTACATTATGGATAACAGCTAAATTGCAATCCTGC
The DNA here is from genome assembly GCA_019447015.1 of Hymenochirus boettgeri. Classification (NCBI taxonomy): domain Eukaryota; kingdom Metazoa; phylum Chordata; class Amphibia; order Anura; family Pipidae; genus Hymenochirus; species Hymenochirus boettgeri. The sequence continues at coordinate 66,898,986 of CM033474.1, read as the reverse complement.
ATGTTTACAAATAGGGTCCTTTGTACTGGCAACAACATGGAAGCCTTCTTTGTTACAGAATCTATTACTTACATAGACTAAATGCAACTTACTAGATAAGAATCTATCAATGTATAGGTCAAAGCTGGACAAACCATCCAATTATTTAGGAGCCAGCTCCAAAAAGATAAGTCCTTCATAAGTCCCAATATCCCATGACTGACATGTGACCCGCACCCTTCAACCCTAGCTCCACCCAGTCACTTTTAGCCACACACATTACACAAATACTACTAACTTAAAGGAATTGTACATTGAAAAAAATTACTTTTCCTCTTTCATTCTATAAATAAATACATGTAAGCAGCACTTCCTCTGATGTGGTTGTGTTGCTGCATGGATTCAATTTCTTTTGCTCAAGCTCAATCCCAGCAGACTTTCCTATTACCATAAACTTTACCAGTGCCAGCACTTTCCCATTAACTTTCCCATTAAGATTACCAGTCTCAGCATACTTTCCTATTACCATTAACTTTCCCAATGCCAGCAGACATTCCCATTACTGAGAGTCAGCCAATCACATGCCGTTGCCGGCTATTGAGAAAGCTGAGAGAACAAAGGTGGGTAAGTCTTTTTTGTGTACATTCTAATGTTATAAACCTGGTGATTAGGGTTACAGATTTATTTTTGTTAAAGGTTAAGGCAGAGATGAGGGATCCAGAGGGGGAGAGCACCCCTGTGCATGCATCCAGGAGGACAGGGAAGGGGCAGATAACAGATTACACAAAGTCAGCTCCTACTCTTCAGTTTTCTAGACTTTGAATGGACACTGCAGTACAACCATAAGGAGTGGAGGAGAAAGGTAAGGATTTTTTAACGCTACACTGTGAGGCCAGTAGTGGGTCGAATTTTAGTTTTTGGGTACACATGCTCTTTATTGTTTTTTCTTTACTGAAATCCAAAATTAAAGAATCGGGAAAATCTTTATGACAAGCCCCCCATATTATTAGCAGTGGCAGATTTTATATTAAGCAATTTTTTTTAAACAGGGAAGGAATGCACAGTTCTGTTCATCAGTCATTATAAACAATGTAAATAAAAAAGCAAAATCTCTAAAATAGCAAATAGTCTCTCTATGCCAAGGATCATCTGACAGACTCCAGTAGAATTTCTAATCCTCTAAACTCCATGCAAGGACTCCAGAAGGAATTCCTCTATTACCATAGCACACAGTATTAGCAACATGGACCTTTACTCATAGATTTCATGTAAAAGAAGAGTTGCCAATATAGAGTGAGAGTATTTACTTCTCACAGCCTTGTCATGTGCTTCCTACTAACACAGCAGCCTAATGAATGGCTATAATCTAAAGGGGCGGATTGATCCAGGCGCAGTCAGACACGAAAACGTTCAATCTGAAAGGAAGTGATATGAGAGAATGAAACCGAGGCTTGAAACTCCGTTCCCAAATTGACTTCCTCTGATGACGTCGCTTACAGGGCCGCTCGCGTCTATTCGCTGCGACGATCGCTTCATGTAGTCCATGTGGAACGTGTGGTATGGCTGAATCTGAGAAAGTTGGTTTAACGGGCAATGTGCCGTCTGTTGCGCCCAGCGTTCCGTTGCCTTGTCTCCACCTTCCTTCTTTCACCGATGCCTGTGAGAGAGTGGCCGGCGAATATTCGTGCCTTGTGGTCGAAACCCACCGGAGACACTTGGCCCTTTCCCCGAAGTTCTTGAAGAGGAAACGGAGCGGAATCCAGGAGCAACTCAACGCGGAGCTGCTGAAATACAGTGAGGGGTAAGGATATTACTGACCCTAATGTGGGCTATGGCAATGATGGGCAAACTACAGCTCTCCAAATGTGTGAAGACTAAAACTCCCAGAATTACTAGGCTACCCTCTGTTGTTGAGGAATGCTGGGAGTTGTAGTTTTTAAATATCTGGAGAGCCGCAGTTTGAGGATCACCGGGCTATGGCATTAAACATTGTAATAGCCCCGAACCAGACTCATTTCTATATTATTTGGCCTTTAGGCTGAGGAAACACTACAGCACACCAAATTGCGATCTCTTGCGCTCACGTTTGTCTCCGCTATTCTTAAAGAGAAAACGTATGCGATTGCGCAAAAAATGCTTGAGCTCATAACACAAACAGCCACGCAATCTCGTGCATAGAAAATCACAGGAATGTATGCCTTCCCTGTTGGCGCAAATCGTTGGCAAAAACGCGCTAGTGTGGCCTAGCCCTTAGATTCACATTCCAGTGTGGTTCAATGCGGGGGGGGGGCACGCTATAGACGGAGCGAATACGATTTTTGTGCAGATCACATGTGCTCCAATAAACGATTATTGGCAAAATCAAATTGCACCGCAAACGCATTTTTTATAGCCTGCGCTGATAGTTTCGCCTTATGGCGTTAAAAGATGTTAGAGAAGTCAGTGTTTCACACCAAAGTTTGCTGCCCCCTCGTGTTGCTGACACTGTATGTACTTGCCTTCAGAGGAGGTGGCTTGGGGGAACAAAAGTCTGTGGTTGGCTGTGATTTCATCAGTCAGTCAGAAGAACCAGGAAGAGAAGGCACAGTAAACATTGAGGTGAATAACTGCATTCTGCTACAAATTTAAAGTCTTAAAGGGGAACTTTGGTGAAAAAATAAATAAACACATCAGTTACTGAGCACCCACCCATAAAAGCTCTGCCCAGAAGGCTGCCATGTTACAGCTTCCCCGATGCACCACTTACTCAGAATGCGGTGCAGGCATGCCTACAGCCCCGCCCCTCCTTTACTCAAGCTAATCGCGAGTGTTTCTATGCACTGTGTAGTTAGTGACAATAGAAGCTTTTTTATCAATATATTTCTCTCCCTTTCCTTGCTGTGAGCTGCTTACTCTCCCCTCCATCCTGTTTGCTGTTATCTGTACCCTGATCCAGACACGGAGCTGATAACTGTAGCGGGTCTATGCAGAGATCGGATTACAAAACAGCTACACAGGGATCAAAGCAAATGGGGTAGAGGGGGGAGAGATCAAGTGATTAGTGCAGGGAGAGACTCTGTGTGATTGTAGCTGCAAGTAAATGACAAGAAGATTCAGAAATCATGAAATGGCTTTTCAGGTTAGCAGTTTTAGTAGACTATTTTCCCATGGCATGGCTGATTGTACAGGAGTGTCACGCCCCCCAGATGGCATCACTAGCCAGTAAAGCCTACTATGGCCATTAAAAGTTCCCACAACAAACATGTCCACTCCCAGACCCAGAAAAACCAAATGGAAAACATTAATTTTTCACCAAATTTACCCTTTAAGTATTGTAGTTTGGGGGATTACATAAGCTACCCATACATTTTAAAGAGGAACTGTGGTCCTCAAACAAGTTGATTTTAAATGAAAGGTCATACTCCTACCTTCAAAATAAACCATAAACCACCTCTCTACTTGCTGCACAGCCCAAGATATGAAAAAATCACTGATCAGAAAGTTATGGGGTGGGAGGTCTGCAGTCTGCAATCTGCAGTCACAAATATTAGTTCCTTCGTCTAATCTGCGGTTGGCACATGCTCAGTGCAGGAGAAAGCAGAAGAAACCAGGAAAAGATCGAGTTAGTGACTGGAGGGGGTGGGGGGAGAAGATCACAGGGGAGGGACCATGGGGGCCCACAAGGAGGAGACAACACAGGGAAGAGGGAATGTTACCTGGTTACAGAGCAGGAAGTGCAGGGGATCTGGTGATGCTGGTACCATATCAGACATAATGTAAATATGTTCAAAACTATGTAAAAAAAATAATGAAAATAAATTGCAAAAATACTCAGGAAAGCAAATCCTGTCCTGGGGGTGGACTATAATGCAACAATAAAATTGTAACATATGATGTAATTAATTTAACTCTGATATGTACCCGTATCTTATTTTGTTTGTAGTATGGTTTAAATTTTAAGTTGGGGGTGGACATGCCCTTTAACACTTTCATAACCTTATTGTTGGGGCTGGGTTAGAAGTGTCTGCCTAGTTATTGGGTTAATACCAAGTGGGCCCTCCAACTGTCCCTGCCAGTGCAGTGGGAACTAAGCTATAAATAAGGATATAGTGTGTTTTAGGCCACAGTTCACCTTTTATCTTATATAAACTACTTCTCGTTTTCTTCCCAACAGAACACATGCACAGTAATTTAAATTTGCCGCTTAAGTGATAGCCAAAATAAGCTTCTCTGTTTTATAAATCAATAGCTTTTTATTAAAATAATTATTTGGACTTACTTTTGCATTAGGAAGTGTGGACAGTGGACTATAATGCAACAATAAAATTATAACATATAATGTCATTAATTTAACTCTGATATGTACCAGTATCCTATTTTGTTTGTAGTATAGTTTTTGTTTGCTAGTTGCATTTTTTTACAGTATGGGTATACAGAGTATCATTCATTATATTGCCTGTTCTTATTTTTTTGGTTTACATTATTTTTAACGGAGGCCAAAATACTGAATATCTTCTGTATGATGAGATAATTAAATTGTATTTTTTTCCACCCTAGGCTAAAAGGAGTGCCCGTAGCATATGATAATATTAAACTGGTCGGGGAACTAGGAGACATCTACGATGACCTTGGGCATGTTTATGTAAACATTGAAGCAGATTTTGTCATCTTTAAGCCTAAATTTGGTCAAAAGCTTGTGGTAAGATAGTCTTGGGGTTCTTTGAAACTCCTTGTAAAATATTATTAAAAATCCATAATACAGTAGCATTTTCTAATTCCCTAAATACTGATAATACTCTGTAAGAATGATGAAGATGTAAAAATACTCTGTAAGAATGATGAAGATGTAAATTTTAATAATCTAAGAAATATCCTAAACTGCCATGCTCGTGATCAATATTTTGGGCTATTCAATAAATTTGATCAAATCGCTCAAACTATCGATAATTATTTTCTGTTTTTACGCACAACAATATCAATCGGTTTATTAGAAAAACGAAAATCAGCTGACCCCATCTTCAGTCCCCATCTCTCTGCAGATTTCAAGTGGAAATCTGAGGAAAGATCGCGACTCAAGGTGTGGAACTTAGAGTGGTTGTTCTGATCGGATTACCAATTGTTGTACTTGATCGGAAATCCCATCGGCAGTGCCCTTATTCCTTTTTGATTACACCTGAGAGTTCGGAGAATATACGGATATTGTATGCCTGGAAAAGGGAAAACCGTTACCTTTTTTTTTTTTTATATATTTATATTTTTTTTATATTTTTTAAAAACCCAAATTAAAGGAATAGTTCACTGCAAAGGGGAACTATTCCTTTAATGCATTGATTGAACACCAGGAGGGTAAGGAGGTAAGCCTTACCTTCCATTCTTCAATCAATGCCTTTGGAACCAGGATTGAAGGTAGAAGAAACTTACCTTTCGCAGGATCATCCGCTGTCACAATGACAGGTCACAAACGCTTCCTGGTTCTTATTAACTAGTGCGCATGTGTGATTATTCACGCTATAGTTAAACAGAACCAGGAAGCGGTTGGGAATTTCAGTGTGACAGCAGAGAATCGCATGAAAGGTAAGTTTCTTCTATCTTCGTTCCTGGCTCTGCAGGCATTAATTGAAGAATGGAAGATAAGGCTTTAACTTTCTGGTCTTCAATCAATGCATTAAAGTAATAATTCACTTTTGCAGTGAACTATTCCTTTAACTGTGTAACTTTTTAATATTTGTTTTTCATTTTTCTTCCAGGGTGTTGTCAACAAAGTTGCTCAAACTCATATAGGTTGTTTGGTCCATGGCTGTTTCAATGCTTCAATACCGAAACCTCCCAAGATGCCCATAGAAAACTGGCAGCAAATTGGAGTAAATGTAGACGATCAGATAGAGTTTGAAGTTTTCCGCTTAGACTCTGATGCTGTAGGTGTATTCTGCATTAGAGGAAAACTGAATAAGAGGTAACTCTTTTTCTTTAGCAGTTTAAATCATGCTACAAAACGAAAGTTAACTATTATTTAATATGACCTTCATGTTTGCTTCTTTGCATGGAAAGACGTGTTAACAGGTAAGGGGAACTCATTTCACCTCTGCTAGGTCACATAACTCATGTATTTCATTACATTGACTATTGGAGACTGTTAAAGGTTTTTATTCCATGGGCTGACTGGCCAGTTAAAAAATGTATAGGTGTTTTAATACATTTCATAAAAAGTGATTAAATGTACCGTATATACTCGAGTATAAACCGAGTTTTTCAGGCTGAAAAATCAGCCTGACAACTCGGACTCGGTTGACATAACTTTGCATGTCCAGTCACTTTTTCTAACTTTTGTACTGAATAGAAATGTAGTTAAGCAGATGTACCAAAAAGTAAATAATGATTAATGTGTATTTGAAATTATTTTTTGTCAGTCACCGTCTTGATGGCAACATCATAGCCAATGACTTATGGCTGTAACCTGAGCCGCCTTCAGAAAAATCCTGAAGGATGTATAGAAAAAATACCACAAATAATTGACCACAAAATGATTGGTAGTTATAGCAGTGCAAAATTAGTTGGTCATCTTCAGTAGTATAAAATAATATACAGAGGCTAGTCCTATAAAGCAAAGACCAGCACAGAACAAAGTCAAGCCAATCATAGAAAGAAAAGGGTCACTATTAGTGAAGGTTAGCAGTCAGATCATGGTGAGCCAAACTGCTAAGAAGGGAGACGCTGGACCTGTTTCACCCATGTCGAGTTATTTCTAATAAGCAGTGCACGTCAAGCCCTCCTGTAACTGAAAATCCCTGTTCCTCCCTATGCCAAAAACTTGTGCATGCTCAATGTGCTTCAGGTTATATCTCCCTTTGCCAAGGGCAGAAGGAGTTAGAGCAGTTTCTGGTATACAATTCAGTAAAAGATGTGTTTTAGCCTAAAATAAGATAATTTATGCTAAGGTCATGTGAGGCATTCGCTTGGCAAAGGGATCCTCAGATCAAGGGCAGGCTACCATATGCATTTTTAACTGATGACTTCTGTATGCTAGAGGTTAGCAGGTAAGTAAATGGACTAGTGAGGGACAAATTATATTTTGAATTTTCTTTGACTAAGGCTATTTTTTATGATGTTTTTTTGTTTTTTCACAATTTTTTATGTTTAATTAAACAGCATGGAAGCCAAAGCTTATGAAACCGCCACTCAAGATAATGCTGAGCAAGCAGTCAACATTACTGATAGAGAAAATGTAATAGAAAATTTACAGGCAGAACCTGACATTGAAACAAATGGGATTATTCAGGAAAGATCAAAGAAAAAGAGCAAAAAACAGAAATTTCAAGATGTACAGGAAGTAGAGCATACAGAAGAATATTTTTCTATAGAGCATGCAAATGTGGACATCACAGAGGAGTTGCAGGAAGAAACCCCAAGGAAGAAGGGGAAGAGAACAAAACAGAAGGACTTCCTAATGCAAAATAGGGAATCTGATGCTGAAAAAGGAACAGATTCGGCAGATGTTAATGAAAATATTTTTTGTGAATCACCTGTTATTTTAAAATCCAAGAAGTTCAAGAAGAAAGAAAGTAATGGTATGAATTTACAAGATTTCCATTCAACTTTTCTAAATGGAACAGAAGAGAAATCAAGTTTGCTAGAGAGCATGCTGGATGACGTAACAGTAGATGGAAATGCATCGCACAAGAAAAAGAAAAAACACAAGCGCTCTTGCTTAGATTTAGATTCTGATAATAACCTTGCTAATTTTGTTGTACCTGGTGGATCTGTAATAGAGAGCCTTACCTCAGAAGAAATGACAAAGAGAAAAAAACATAAGACAAAGCACCAAGAGCATTTATTGACTGAAAATAATTTAAACAGAAAAAATAAAAAGACAAAAATGGCACCAGAGAAAGAACAAGAATTTTCAGTGATTGCTGCAGAACCTGAGGCTAAAAAGAGACGAAGATAACAAAAAACAATATTTTATCATTGTAAATTATTTTCCAGAGCAAAATATATTTTAAATGTATTTTTAAATTTGGAAAGCAACCTTTTCCAGATTTATTTAACCAGAAACTACAGTAAAATAACTGGGTAATTTGCATTTCAGATGCTTTCTGCACAGAGGTTGATTAGTGCAGACTCTGCAAGGTTTCTTTTTAGAGCAGTCCAATCTCTTCGGCTCACCAACCTGATAAGTCAGTGTTTGCTGCAATCTCACCCTGGTTATGGGGTACTGTGCTTTTTGGAGACAATTGAAACACAACTGGGTTCTTTCTCTAGTAAAATATTTTCTTGATTGTGTCTTACTCCATCTCCCCATAGAAACCACTCTGCCAGGCAAATGTCACATTGTGTGTTGATGTTGATAGCTGTTTGTTGACTCTAAATTAGGCATAATGAGCAAGCAGCTTTCATTTCTCTTTAATGATGAATGTCTGGTGACATGATTTCAAAAAACGTATCATTAAAACGGATTAACTCCTTTTGGTTACTACGATTTTCTGTGTTCTGTTAATAAAATAGCTAGTTTTTTTTTTACAAAACTATTCTTTCCAACAGATGAAATATGACTGTACTTTCATTAATAAAAAATGGAGCATAGACTCCCCAAAATTATATACAAACAATTGTAATAATAAACACTAAAACATATAAATAAAGGACCCTAATTGACCTGGTGTCTCCCTGAACCAGGCCTCCTTTTGATTAAAAGCTTTATTTATTATTATGCTTGCTGCTGTAAATTTCAAATGGTCAACAGGACTATGCATCCTTAAATATAATTAAATTCTTCATACAGTTATTTTTTTCTCAGCATAATGATAATCACTAGTGTATATGTTTCCCTTGTGATATTTCACTGAAATTAAATGTTCACAGGTAAATCAAGTAGTAAAAAATGCTTAGTATGTCCCATTATTTACTACTTGGGTTCCCAAGTTGTGGAAATATTAAGTTGTCTATTAAAGGGCAACTTTGGTCTCTGAACAAGTTATGGTTAAATTAAACTCCGCAGTCTTTTCTTTCAAATAAGCCCTGAATGACATCTCTAGCTGCAGCCTGTGAGACATTATGTTGTGGGGAATGTTCAGACTTCCTGCTTTCGGTAGCTTAAATCATATCACCTGACCATAGGCACCTTACTTCTGCTCTAAGGGCAGAGCATGCTTAAATGCTGGAGGTACCTGCGCATCCCTTAAAGGAATTTTAAACGCTGAAAACCATTACACCATGATTAGGATTAAGTTTAGATTTATACACACTATGCATCCTACACATCTAGTGATGATGTCTTAGGATAGCTGTCAAATTTTGGCAGATCAAATGATTGATGAATCTTACACTACACTTATCCACCAACTGGTTTCCTGTTCTAATAAAAAAATGATTAAGATAACTTTTAACAGGTTTTACCATTTTTTAGTTTGTTGCACCACATTTTACTTGATTGCAATTGGTCAGTTTTTGCTAGCTAAGAGACTGAGAAAAGACTACCAGGTTGCAACTGGAAATTTCCGATTGCCACAAAAAGAGAATTTGTTTCCCCTTCATAAATTTGGTGAGTTTATTTTGCCTTCCTCTGCATCAGTTGGCAGGAAAACCCCAAACCCTATTTTCGCATTATTTAGAAACTTCAAAGATGCCTCTGAAGGGACTTACCTGACCTGATCATGCGCCACCCCCTGCTCCGCTTTCAAGCAAAAACAGGAGCAGAAAGGTTCTGTGCTGACAGACGCTCTACTTCCTGGTCTCGGCTGTCAGGCAGTTGGGTGTGACGTCACGTCACAGCGACAAGGGACCGGGTCAGGTAAGTCCCTTCAGAAGGATCTTTGAGATTTCTAAATAATATGAAAATGGGGTTTGGGGGGTTCTCTACCAGACTATTAAAAGTTTATTTTAGGCTGAACATACTCTTTAATGATAAAAAAATATGTACAGTTCTTGTATTATTAGGGTGCATTATTGTATTAATTGTCCAGTTAAAATAGGTTGTGTGATCTATTCTACATTGGGTATAAAAAGTTTACACTATCACAGATATTAAAATCACCTATAAAGTTGGGCCCTTGGGAAGCTCTTTTTAACTTGCCAATGAAAGACCTTCATAGCAATACTAATACATTTGTAAGAAATCAGACACATAATAGCAGCTAGATGGAAAGGTCCTAGACCCTCATTGAACGAGGTGTTAACCATGGTTGCATTTGTGTACATACCTCCATGTTAAGGCACCTTTGAATTTTATTACAGCACTTTGCCCTTTTTTCTTGGTATGGTTCTTAACAGTTTGGCACATCTGGACTTTTTTTTTTCCTACATCCCCTCACAAAATTTTTCAAGATCGGACAATTTGCAAGGGTACATCCTGTACAAAGATCTCTCCAGGTCAGTTTTTTTCTACAATTGTATTAAGGTCTAAGCTCTGGCTGCACCATTCCAGCACATGGATGATCCTTGGTTTGCAGATTTAGATGTATTATTTGTGTTGTTATGCTGAAACGTACGTCTTCAGCTTCCTAGCAGATTTAGAGCTAATATCCAAGTAAATCAGCCAGAGCAAATGCTGCAAATTGAGACAATTTATTCACCCATAATATTAGTAAAATGAATGGCCATGTTTTGGGAAAGTCTTTGCCCTTTCTCAAGAGAGGCATGAGAAAGGGCAAAGACTTGCCTGGAACATTGCATCATTTGAAATATGATAGGTGAATACATTTTGTCACAATTTTCAACATTATGCTCTTGCTGATTTACTTGGATATTGGAAAAGGATATTTTGACAACAGGCAGAGTGGAGCATTGATTCACTCTAACAAACTGGGTTTACCATTTGAGGTTAACATTTAGAGCTTTGTGATTTTATACCTCTTGTCAAAATCACCAGTTCCAGCTGAAGAAAAGCAGCCCCAAAGCATGATGCTGCATTCATCATGCTTCACTATGGGGGTGGGGGGTGTTTTGGGGATTGTGCTTTATTTTCTTGCCAAACATGCCTTTTGGAATAGTGACCAAATATTTTTGTTCTCATCAGACCCTAATACTTTTTTCCAAATGGTTGTGGGAGACTGGATATACCTTTATTTAAAGTTTAGCTGGGCTTGGATTTTTTTCTTTGCAAGCAAAGGATTTTGCATTGCTACAACCCAGACATATGAAGACTATGACTGATTGTTGACTGATTTAGGGAACGGCAAGTACTGGCCAAGACATCTTGGAGCTACTTTAAAATTGTTATTGGCCTCCCTGGCCAGTTTTCTTATTAATCTCCATGGGACATCCTGCTCTTGGTATGGTCACTGTTGAGCCATAATTTTTGTGCTTGTTGATTACTGTCTTCACTTTGCTCCATGGAATTTTTTAAGGTTTGGATACTTTGTATCATACTTATGAGACCATGTTATGAGCTTTTATATTAGCCTGAAGTGATGGATTCTGAATGCATCAACATCTTTAGGGTTTGCAAACTAATGCAACTATGGTTTGGTATGATTTATTTTTTGCTTAACTGATTATTTGTTTTGTTTATTTTACTTTGTTGTATACAGAATATTTTTATTTATAGTCCCATACATATTATCCAGCACCTAATAATTGTTTATTCTATTTACACCAGGCCCTGCCCCGTAGAGCTTAAAATTTAAGCACACCCACTACCTATCAGTAAGTATGTGTATGTATAGTTTATTCATACAGCGCTGTAAAATAAAGTCCTACAAGGGGGACAAATACATGAATAGTTAATTTAATATATATAGTAATAGAGCCTTGCCACAAGAGGCAAGGAGGTCCCTGCCCCGTAGAGCTTACAATCTAATTTGGTGGGTAACATACAGATACAAAGGAAAGTGTTAAAGTGCAGTTGTGACACCTATGCAGTGCAAATAAAACAATCATACTGTGTTGGTTGCCAGATAAGTAGGATGTAAGGCTAGATTTAAACCTGCTGATTGAAGTTGAAGTACCAGGATGTAATCCATGCAAGCACAGGGAAAATACAAAGATTTGCAATAATGTGGAATAAGTTTTTATCTTGGATTCTACATTATATTCAACAAAAATCTGTTATTTGCAGGGGTGCATAGACTTTTATATCCGCTATAATTTATAGCATAATCATTGCTCTTGTGTATTTCCAACTTTAAATTATAAGGATATTAAAAGTCTTAGAGGAGTTCTGTGGCCAAATAAGAGCTATTATTATGGTAGTAGAAACAAAACCGTTTTGCTACACAAATGCACTGCACCCCGAGGACACCAACCAGGCATAGGAGGGAGAAGGAGCATGTGTTTATAATTGGCGCAATACTATGTAGTATTGTGCGAATAGTAACAATTTTTATTCTTTTTAGATTTTATTTAAAATATATAATATTGATGCTGGGCATACACTATACATACTTTCCTTATTTTTAATTACATTTTTTATTCTCAATCAATAATTTGCCTGTTCTCTGAATGACTTATGTACTCAGACATGTAATACCAAAACATTGATTTTAATTGCATCACTAGGTGGCACTGTTGTGTAAAAAATATACGTGGATCTACACCACATTGCAGCATTGTGTATGCTCTCAACAGGTATTTTTTATACCTGACCACTTTATTTTAAATAATCTCTGGTTTAACTTTAAAAATAAACTAGTAAAAAACAAAGTCACACCTTGTAAGTCTTTGTGAATCTAAAATACCAAAGAACTGACATCAAATCAGACGTAATGTAAATTGAAAAATCTGTGGTGGAGTAATTTACAAAGATCTCTGCCTTACATCAATTAACACAATCTTGATTTAAACTGCTGATTCCAAAAAATGTAATTTGATCAAGTTACAGACTGGTAAATCAGTCTTGCAATGCATTTCTTCCCCCTGGATTTGAATTTCCTAATTCAAAAAAAAAAAAAAAAAAATCATGAGATTTACCCTGTATTACCTGTCCCCTTCCACTAAAGGGCAGCAGAAATGTCACTTTGGTTCCAACAGAAATACAGTATGATTTTCATCTTCATTTTTACAGCCAACATTTATAAAGTATGTAACAAAAGTGAATACACTGAATAAACCTTACATTTAATTTTGTTTTATTATACCTTTCATGGGACAATACTGAATATATGACACTTTGAGTAGTGTAGTCAGTGTACATCTTGTATAAAAGTGTATAACAGTATTGCTCCATATAAAGATATAAAATATTTACAAAAATGTGTTTGTGTTGTACTGTATGTATATCGTTCCTATAGTGTAAGATTATTTATGTCCATAGAAGATTGCATTACAGGGCATGTCCTCCCCTATTTATAACATCTTTCTGTAGTGTAGGGCTCCCAACCTTAAACGCCATATTAGTTCCACACAAAACACCCCCAATCTGTACTTACATCACCTCTTTCCCCCGTCGATGTGTCACGGCCCTCTGCTTGCATGAAACTGCAAGCAGGGGGCCGGACCGGCAGCCGTGTCCGTGATTGGCTGAGAGGCAGCCAATCGTGGATGCGGCTTCCGGCTGTGCAGATCGACGGGGGAAAGAGGTGATGTAAGTACAGATTGGGGGTGCTTTGTGTGAAACTAATATGGCGGTTGGGGGAGGGAGCCCTACACTACAGAAAAGGGGTTTTGTGCAAGGAGGTCTGTACTTAGCTTCACAAAATTTTCCCGGAGGAGAGATAGGAGGCAGAGTCCTATATGGCCTCTGCAGAGCTCCTGGTGGGCAGTTTTTTGGACTTTAGAGAGGGATTACAGGAGAACCATTTGGAGCTGAGATGTGAGGGAAGGATTTTTCTACACTACATATTGGGACCAGTAGTCGGTTAAATTGCAGTTTTGGGGGTGGACACGCCCCTTTAAGTTTTTAGGAGCTGCCAATGAGGTGTAAGGGGGGGTTATATAATATTACATATAGGAAAGGTATATGTGTATGTGTGTCATTTTATTCTGTTGCCATCTAAATTACCTTATATAAATGTATATTAAGTATAGTAATGACATTATGTACAAGACAACATTTCTAAAGTTTTTATAGAGCGGTTACCCGTTTTAAATAGAATAGTCAAAATGGAAGGCTTAGCCCCACTTCTGTCACTGCTAAAACCTCTGCATGTGTTTAGACATATTTAAAACCTAAAGCAACTTTAATGTCTGTTAGGTTCCAGTAGAACACCCCCTTATGTGCTGTTTGTAAAACACGTGGCAGTCGTAGCCAATCAAAAAAAGTACTGAATGTAAGCTTGTGAAGGTTCTCATTCATCCAGGTCATGGTATATCTGTTGTATTCAATTAGATCAACTGGACTTGAAATGTAGTTCTTGAAGACGTTTCGCTAGTCATCCGACTGGCTTTCTCAATTCAGAATGACTTGTACAAGAATCTGTGACAATTATGTACCCTGGAAAATCCAATTAGCATATCACAGCCAGGTGTTAAGGGTGTGTTGGATAGTGGCTAAGAGGTGTTATAGGAACGCCCAGAGTAAGGTGTTTTAAACAGCATTGTACATGGCAGACAGTTGGTGTCGAACCCCCCCCCCACCTCTATTTGGCTTGGTTTCTTTATTTTCACATAAATGGCCTCCTTAACACCTCTCTTGAACCAGTTCACGTTCCTTCGCCAATATGTTAACATTACAATCTTCAAAGGTATGTCCTTTATCCTTAAGATGCAGGTACACGGCTGAGTCCTGACCCGAGGAATTGGCTCTTCTGTGCTGGGCCATACGTTGATGCAGTTGCTGTTTGGTCTCCCCCACATACAAATCAGAGCATTCTTCACTGCACTGCACTGCATATATGATGTCGCTTTTCTTGTGTTTTGGTATTGGGTCTTTCGGATGTACCGATTGCTGCCTCAGTGTGTTGTTCGGTTTAAAGCAGACAGGGATACGATGTTTTTTGAAAATTCTTCTTAATTTCTCGGAGACCCCTGCTACATATGGGATGACCATGTTCTTCCTCCTGTCTTGCTTTTCCCCTTCACTGTTGGTATTTGTGTTCTTTTCTTTCCTTCTACTTCTTTTGACAAAGGCCCAGTCTGGTTATCCACAAGTTTTAAGGGCTCCTCTGAGATGTTTCATTTCTTTAGCCTTCGTCTCTGTGCTAGTGGGGATGTTCTCGGCTCTGTGTTGCAGGGTTCTGATGACGCCCAGCTTGTGATCTAAAGGGTGGTGGGAGTCAAACATCAAATACTGATCTGTGTGTGTTGGTTTTCTGTAAACCTCTACTTCCAGTTTACCATTTTCCTTAACTTCTACCAAGCAGTCCAAGAAAGCCAGTTTGTTGTTTTGTACCTCTAACCTTGTGAATTTAATGCTTTGGTCTACCACATTAATGTGTTCTGTGAAAGCTTGTACTTCCTTCTGGTGGATTTTAACCCAGGTGTCATCCACATATCTGAACCAGTGGCTGGGTGCTATGCCCTTAAAGGTATTAAGCGCCTGTGTTTCTACCTCCTCCATACCAAAACACAAGAAAAGCGACATCATATATGCAGTGCAGTGCAGTGAAGAATGCTCTGATTTGTATGTGGGGGAGACCAAACAGCAACTGCATCAACGCATGGCCCAGCACAGAAGAGCCAATTCCTCGGGTCAGGACTCAGCCGTGTATCTGCATCTTAAGGATAAAGGACATACCTTTGAAGATTGTAATGTTAACATATTGGCGAAGGAACGTAACTGGTTCAAGAGAGGTGTTAAGGAGGCCATTTATGTGAAAATAAAGAAACCAAGCCTAAATAGAGGTGGGGGGGGGGGGGGTTCGTCACCAACTGTCTGCCATGTACAATGCTGTTTTAACACCTTACTCTGGGCGTTCCTATAACACCTCTTAGCCACTATCCAATCACACCCTTAACACCTGGCTGTGATATGCTAATTGGGATTTTCCAGGGTACATAATTGTCACAGATTCTTGTACAAGTCATTCTGAATTGAGAAAGCCAGTCGGATGACTAGCAAAACGTCTTCAAGAACTACATTTCAAGTCCAGTTGATCTAATTGAATACAACAGATATACTTAATGTAAGGTTTGTGCATCATAGAGCATCTAGACATGCCCCCCGCCTCCTCTCCATAGAAAAAAAGTAAGACTGTGTTTTCAGTGTAGAGATAAAGAGGAGGGGGAACAACTTAAAGAAAGGAACTTTTCTAAAGAGGTAAAATATGTGTCACTGCCTCTCTACACAAACATGAATATAAAGTTTAATACACACACACTGTTACACGGAGCACTCCAAGGAATTAATTAAAAAAATGTATTAGGTGAAACGCACCTTGTTTGCGTGATGAAAATGTTTTGGCCATCTTAGATATAAATACTGTCCCCCCTCACACAAAGATCACTACTCTTAAGTAGTATTAAAACATTTGCAGCACATGTATTCAGAGGTGCAACGGTATTTAAAGTAGTTAAAGTTGCACTAACCAATATAAGGAGCTGTAGGCACAGAAAGCTTAGAGAATACACTTAGGCTGAGGCCACACTGCAACGCACAGGAATCGCGCACAAAATCACGAGCGTTATCGCACGCGATTGTGTGTGCTTTTCTTGTGCGTTCGCGTTTGCATTCGCGTTTTGCGTTTTGGCCATTTTGCGTTATGGAAACGCTGCGTTAACGCACCAAAAATGGTGAACGCATGCGTTACCAAAACGCGAACGGACACACAATCGCATGCGCATCGGAAATCGCGGGAATTTTTTAGTTCCTGCGATTTCCATTTTAGCGAAAATTGCGGGCGCAATCGCGCGAAAAACGCGCTAGTGTGGCCTAGCCCTAAGGGGTGGAGGGAGATTGACAGCCGCCCCTTCAACCATATATGCCCCTTGCCACGTGTCTAGTGGTAAATCTGGGTCTACACAGAGCTGTTGAATCTTTGTCGCCCTGTTGGTGTTGTGTAATAAAATGCTCAGTCCAGTTTAGTAATACAAATTCAAGCCAAATAATATTTATAAAGACTGTACACCCTGGGGAGTGGACCTAATGATTTAGGTCCTTACCTTAGGTGCAATTGATCCAGGAAAGAGGAAGAGCAGGTAATTAAGGCAAGTATAATTGTCCTTTAAATATCTTTGCTAATCATGTCTTATAATGGTCACCAAAGTGTATGCAAGGAATACAAGTACATTTAGAAACTAACAGGGCTATGTAACGAGAGCCCCTATTGCCCCCTTAAACAATGCACTGAGCCGATAGCATTGCGAATGGGGTTTACCTATTGCAAATCTTTGGCGCCAGCTATCTGCTGGCATTCAAGATTCAGTTTTAAAGAGCCATTATCAGCTCGATACTTTGGAGGAATTTCAGTGCATTGTAGTGTGGCCTCAGCCTTACTCTCAAAGAAACTAGCCACAGAGCAACAGGAACTTTTACATTTAGCTCACAAAGGCAAGTATTGACAGAGGACCCAGCTGAAGAAAGCAAAGATGGAACTGGTAGCTGAGCTTAAAATAATTTAGCCAAGGTAACTAATTGCTTTCATTTATTCATAGAGATGGCCAGGGTTTTAAAGCAAAATTGCAATAGGAATAATGCGTTTTGCGTTTTTAATTTGAATTAAATTGGATGTGCACTAATTTCTATTTTGTGTAAATGCAGACAAAACATTAATATATTCATTAACTATTCATTCATGTGCTATTACAATGTTAATAGCACAACACAAATCATTGTATAGACACATACCGGTACATAATTTTGTCACCTATCATACAAAAAAAGTCTTGGTTCGTTCTGCATAACAGTTTTAACAGTATGTAATGTAAGGTTTTAAATGGATTTAGCCTATACTTGGCATCACTGTTGGACTGATCACAAGTAAAAGGGCTGTTACCTGCACTGGGGGTGCAGTATCCATGGGATGACAGCAAGTCTTTGCACTGAAGAACATCCAGACTTAAGAGCAAATGATGGCACTAGAGCCAGCTGCCTACCTAGAAACTGTCCAACAAGCCATTGACATACATACAATATACAGATACTCTTCCATTAGTGTAAAAGGTTTAATTACTTTTTTTAACTTGTTGTTTAATTGATTGTTGTTTGATTTGTAATTTATCAAATTCTTTCTTATCCTTAATGTAAACCTATACTCCACACTTAGTTTATATATAAAATTTAAACCAGTAAAGTGAGTGTACTACGTTGTTTGTCAAGCAGTATACGTTTTGTAATCACTGTATTAACAGTATATAGTACATATGCTTTTAAAAAAAAGTATCCCATGTCATAAACATTGTGAAATATGAGTTCATTTCTCTGGAACCTTTTCACTAGCATTGCTAGTTTTAGCCATGAAAATACACCACAGAGAGAACTTTTAGCACATAACAGCGCTCCTGCTCAAATATACAACCACAATTGCCCTCTCTGGGCAAACTGTTGCATATATTATTGCATCAGCCCATCTGTATTTTATTCACATGGCCCAACACTATTTATGTGCGCACACAAAGAACATACCAATTACTGTATATGTCACTGTAAATCAACCTGTTGCCACGAGGATACTACTCATTTGTCAAGAAATGTCCTGATACTCTTTGTCCAACAAAGTGTATGATCTGCTGTACTATCCTATTCATCACTTCACTGTGCATCCCTTCCTGTGCTTCATTGTAATTTTTGCCTAGTATGATCTGCTGTACTATCCTATTCATCACTCCACTGTGGATCCCTTCCTGTGCTTCAGTGTAATTTTTGCCTGGTATGATCTGCTGTACTATCCTATTCATCACTCCACCGTGTATCCCTTCCTGTGCTTCATTGTAATTTTTGCCTGGTATGATCTGCTGTACTATCCTATTCATCACTCCACTGTGCATCCCTTCCTGTGCTTCATTGGAATTTTTGCCTGGTAGGATCTGCTATCTTATCTCAGTCTTGTCTGGTTGTTTATTGGGACTTTCACCATTTGTTGATCCTCCTCATTTCATTTAATTTGTCTGTCTCCCCTTTGCCCCTCCCACATCCCAGCTGAACAGTATTTCTAATTGTAGTTGTAATCAGGCCAGCTATATCTGTAAGAGCCCTAGTCAGATTATGCAGCCTTTCCCAAGTGCAGCATTTTCTAAGTGTAGGGCTGAATTAACACCAAAATTAAACCAGAAGTAACCTGAAGTGCCTGACACTGATCTTTGCTCATTTGGATCACACCATTCAACCCTTCCCATTGTAATATTAACCCATCATCATGTTCCATATAACCTTGCTCCTTATCTGCCTGCTTACCTACATACTAAGTTCTATCACCTCACTACAACACCCCACTGTTGGTAAGTCTATTTATATTGCACCCTCCATTTTATTCTCTCCCCTCCTTTCCCACCATGAACTCCTTTCCATTGTCAAACACCCCCTGCCTCATCCAGGGGCCATTTAAATCCAAGTCTCATCTCCGCTCATTCTCTCTCCTGCTTCTACTTGCAGCTGGTGATATCTCCCCTAATCCCGGCCCCACTCCCATACCGCATCTGTATGATCAACCCATACCCATCCTAATGTCTTCTGCCCATAACTCTCCTTTATCCATTAGTACCCTAAACACACACAATATCACAAATGTACTTCTCCTTTCCCTTCCCCCTGCTCCTATATCCGGGGCCTTGTGGAATGCACGGACTGTTTGTAATAAACTTGCACACGTACACGACCTGTTTATCTCTAACCGCTTTATATTTCTTGGTCTTACCGAAATATGGCTATCACCCTCTGACTCTGCAATCCCATATAGCCAAACGACGCTGGCGCAAGAGTAACAAAAATAGAGACTTTCTTGAATTTAAAAGTGCCCTCTACCGGACCCGAAGTGCTTTATACTTAGCCAAACAAAAATACTTCACTCATATCCACACATTTCCATAACCTGAAACAGCTCTTTAAAGTATTCAACTCCCTGCTCTGTTCGCCTCCTCCTCTGCCTACGCCCTGTTTATCAGCTGATGAAATAGCCTCATATTTCACAAAAAAAATAAATATCCGAAATGGTTTTCCTGTGCACCCATCCTCCTCCATACAGCTTCCAACTCCTACCATTGCACCGGCTAATCTCCCTTCATTGGTTAATCCCTTTAATTGCACCCTAACGAGCTTCACCACTATTACAGAACAGGGACTCTTATCTCTCCTATCCAGGAGTTGTCTCACCACCTGCCCCCTTGACCCCATTCCCTCTCATCTTTTCCCCCTCTCTCCTCTTCCTTCATACCAGCCCTAAACTCTCTATTTAACTTGTCCCTATCCACTGGTATTTCCCCCTCATTTAAACATGCTGTGGTCTCCCCTATACTTAAAAAATCCTCCCTCGACCCAGCTGCTCTTTCCAGCAACCGGCCTGTCTCCCTTCTCCCATTTGCTTCCAAACTACTGGAAAGATATGTCTATGCAGATCTGGCCAGTCACCTGTCTGCTAACTCTCTCTTTGACCACCTCCAGTCAGGCCTCCGCCCTAACCACTCCACGGAAACTGCCCTCACTAAAGTGGCCAACGATCTACTTAGTGCTAAATCTAAAGGTCACTACTCTCTGTTCATACTTCTTGGTCTGTCCTCTGCTTTTGATACTGTCGACCACCCTCTACTTCTTCAGATCCTGGCCTCCTTGGGTATCCAGGACACTGCACTTTCTTGGCTATCCTCCTATCTCTATGTTAGGACCTTTTAGTATTTTCCACTCTGAAATTAACTCAACCCCTCCCTGTAGGGGTTCCGCAAGGCTCATTACTCGGTCCTCTTCTTTTCTCCATCTACACCTATGGCCTTGGAAAACTCATTAGTTCATTTGGATTCCAGTATCACCCCTATGCGGATGATACCCAAATTTACATCTCTGCCCCTGATCTCCCTACACTGACATCCCAGGTCCCCGACTGCCCTAATGCCATCTTTGCCTTTATGTCCTCCCGCTTCCTCAAACTCAAGGAACTGAACTTGTCCTTTTCCCACCCTCACAATCTGTTCCCCTCCCTAGTCTTACTATTAATATTAACAACACACCTATATCACTATCACCTCATTTCCGCTGCTTGGGAATAATGCTAGATTCCGATCTTTCTTTCAAACCTGTGGCTCCAACTCCAAAAACTCTCCCGCATCTGACCCTTCCTCTCGAATGAAGCTACAAAAATCCTAGTCCATGCCCTAGTCATATTCCGGCTTGACTACTGCAACACACTCCTGTGTGGTCTACCAAACAACCGCCTTGCTCCGCTTCAATCCATCCTCAACTCTGCCTGCTCATTCATTTCTATTCTCTCTCCTCTAATGCCTCTCCTCTCTGTCAGTCACTCCACTGGCTGCCCATCACACAAAGGATCCGGTTCAAGCTGCTTACCATATCCTATAAAGCACTATCCAACACAGCTCCTTCATATATCTCAGAGCTGATCCACTGATATCGTCCCAGATGCAACATCCACTTCGCAAACAATCTCCTCCTCTCATCCACCCTTGTCACCTCTTCCCATGCCCGTATTCATGACTTTGCTCGTGCTCCCCCCCTGCTCTGGAACTCCCTCCGTCTGTCCGTCATTCACCATCCCTTAATACCTTCAAACGTAACCTTAAAACACACCTCTTCAGGCAAGCATATAACCTGTCCTAAACATTACCCATCTTACTACCCAATATGATCCAACCCGCCTTTCACACTCCTCTGCCAATCTATTTACAGCCTTCCGACTCCTGCAACCTTATGTGTCACCCCATATCATGTAGACTGTAGGGTCCTCTCTCCTATTGTATCATGGTATTGCTGTAAGAAGTATATTTTGTATTACCCGTGTATGTAATATGCATGACTTTGTATAACATGTATTACCCTGTATGTTATGTATGACTATGTAATTGTAAAGTGCCACGGAAGATGTTGGCGCTGTATAAATCCATAATAATAATAGATCACAAACCTTACTGATAGTAAATGGCAGAAACTCAGACCCTTATAAGAGGGGTACAGTCTAAATGCTGTTATTTGGCTTGAACAAAATACAAATTCCTGTTCTTTCTATTTCTTCTTTCCATGTATTCCTTTTTTATGGATTGTATCTCCTCCCACAGTTTTCAAGCTAGAGACATGAAATTCGGTACAGACATAACCTGGGAGATGTAATACTCTCCATGCTGCTCTTCCCTTTGGGTTCTCGCAATGCAGTTGATTTACTACATTGTGGGAACCCGACGGGTAAGGAATGCAGAGGGTAGCAACACAATGTAAAAGGTTCCTGCTCTACTTAATCACGCAAAAACAAGCACAAGCCATTTTACATCTGGTGCCTGTGCCATTAATAGCACCAGAAAATTGTAGTTTAACCCAAACCTGATATTACATAGTTAAGCGTGGGTTGAAAGCTATTATATCCCATATTACATCACCCAGGAAGTGTGCTATCTTCTAGCTAAGGAATCCGTGAAAGCATGTCTGACTTTTTTGCACATAGACTTTAATAGATGTGTGTCTCAGGTACAATCGACACCTGCCTCTTGATTGCATCAGATGTGAGCAGACCTGATCATTGCTGACTATCTGACTCTTGGTTGCTTTCAGGTGTGAGCAGTCCTAGTGCTCAGTGCTAATTACATGTCTTGATTGTCCAAGTCACATGTTCAGGTTCCAAAACTCGCAGCACACGCAAACACTCACATTAATAGAGCTTTGTGCAGCCTTTCTAGCCAAATTCACAGTTTATATCTCTCTATTTTGAACAGTTCCACACTTTGTTTTTTATTATATGAATGTTTTTATCCGTAGACATGCAGCTAAAGGCTTGGTACACATAGGTAGATATTTCGACCATTTTCCAATATCTACTGGGCCAAAGCAGCAATGGTTGTGGCAAAGACACTACTTGCAATACTTAGGCAACCGATTATACGTTTCATAAGAGACCACCAGTTCAGTTATTTACCAACATGTCCTTACCTCCAATTTGGACGAAAGATCGACTTGTATTACTCAGCAGCTGTTAAAAAAATACCACTGATATGTTGGGGTGGCACAAAATATCAGCCCATTTTCGGCCCATTTTAATCAAGCCTGAAAGATAGAACACAAAGATGAATGCCTTGACATTGCACACTACGTACAGTGGGCTGCTGCCATTTCAGAATTAGTTTTACCTTGTTAAAAATGATGTGCCATTGAGAAGCTGTGGAGTTGCTATTCACCCATGTTTGTTCATGGCATGCACCCATTTACCACCCCACCCCCTACTCGGCATCTACTTCTAGTTTGCAAAATGTTTCCTCTACATAAATAAGAGCTAAAGCAAAATGGCCTCTGTAATGTTGGATCTGTTGCATTGGTTTCAGGGGTTTTCCAACTAAATACCCAAATGAATCCAAATATTCTAAATGAAGACCCTTCTATTTTGAGCTGTATTGTTCCTAAAAACTTTTAAATTGCTTGTTTTTTAGGGCAACTATACTGAAAACATGGCTTTGCCTCCTCTTAATCTACTATAATTGAATACATGTAAGTAGCGGTGTGTGTGTTGCTGCATGCCTTCAATCCAGTCCAATTTAAAATTAAATTGTTTTGGTTATAGATCCCCTTTAAGTCTTTCCAAATCACATTAGCCCCATTAAGGCAATGCAACACTAGCCGCTAAGGAAAAAAACTAGCCTTAAAGTTATAGTAACCAACGTTATAAAGGTTAGTGTGACCAGGTTTGACACTTGAGAAAGGACCTAGATGTCCGAAACATGTTGTGTTAGCACAATAAATGCACTTTTCTTTTTGCTAATTCTAGAGTGGTTGCGGTTTTTACCTATGATACAAGTTTGTGGTGGCTGCGCAGGCAGTTGTCAGGATCTATTTTAAATGCCCTTGTCGGTAATTTTTCCGTGGTTTTGTAATGGAAATTAATGGATGGTGTTAAAGTCCCACCCAAGTTTTACACATAATCACAAAGCACCGGTAGCCACTATTGGCTGCATTGGCCTGTTTGTTTAAAAGACATTTTTTTGTTTAATGGGGAATTAGAAAGATTTAAATTGTCAGTAAAGTGGATTTAGATTTTTTTTCAGTTATAAAACAAATTTTATTGTCAATAAAGAGAATTCAGGTGTAACTTTGTCTGAAACAAGGCAACGTATCTAACAA
Organism: Hymenochirus boettgeri; assembly: GCA_019447015.1. NCBI lineage: Eukaryota > Metazoa > Chordata > Amphibia > Anura > Pipidae > Hymenochirus > Hymenochirus boettgeri. Next base: position 66,874,958 of record CM033474.1, on the reverse strand, counting down.
AGTCAAAACCTATCATAACCTATGAGCCCTAATGTGGCATATTGGAAATTGGGAATTTTGTTTATTATTTATAGTTCATTTTTACCAATTTAATGATAAGAGTTGTGTTAATCTGAGCTTGGGGAATTCATTTAAGAAACTATTTGACAGAAATTGTATTCTTAAAGGTGCACTAAACTCAACAAAAATTAAGTTTATTTTAATTGAAATTATAGTTCACTGGAAGATAGGAGGAGTCATCTCTCCTAAATCAGCACTTGTAAATAGCGCTCGTGCAAAAGTGTCAGCTTCCTTGCCAACACCCCCACCCAGAGTACAGCCCTATCTATAACATAGGTGCGTATGCAGGCTGAATTCAGAAGGGGGTTGCAGGGTAGACCTGACATCTGCACAGCTATTTTTAAATGGGAATATCCGGTAGATAATAAACAAAAATGGAATTTCCACCAAAACAGTCTACACATAGCAAATGGGTGAATTATTTATTACCAGAAATGTCCAATGCCGTGTTGCTTTTGGATCATTAATAAATAACTCTTAGGGCTAGGCCTCATGTATTGTTGCAAATGTGACGTCCTTTCTAGCTAGGGTCTGTTCTGTAAAGAGGTCTTTGAGTCTTGCTTGCAACTGCTATGCATTTTTTTCTGAAGAGTCATTTATTACAATTTGTCATCAGGTGATATGTAAAGGATTAATGTTATGGAAATTGCAGTTACTCCAAAAGAAATCTATTTATATGATATGTTCTCCATAGCACATAAAAAAAGATTTTAAATCAACTTTTAAATGTTTACAGCTGTTTGTTATTTTTCTGGTACTGTTTAAATGAGTTATAACTCCCAGCATGCTCTGCCATTCATTTATTTAAAGTACTTTTTTTGAAAAAATGGAGCATTTAGAAATTGTGTGTGTATATATATATATATATATATATATATATATATATATATATATATAGCAAATAGATACGAAGCAGCACTCCTCCATATAAAACACGTTTGTCTTTATTAAATTCTGTCACATGTCAAACAACAAGCGACGTTTCGGGCGTCACAGCGCCCTTTCTCAAGTAACATGTGACTATATATCAACATACATTTTTTCAACATTATATAGTGTGTAGACAGGAAGTGACTCACAGTTTCTACTACAATAGAGATCATTAACCCTAGTGAGGAGTCCCAAGTTCTGAGCGGCTCTAAGTGTCAACCTCTCCCTATACTTCCCCACCTGGTGAGAAAACGATGGACATTTCAAATCGCAAGAAGGCATACACCATATGTGCATCCAAGCTGGTTAGAGAAATAAATACAGATTGTAATCTTTATTTAACCCACTAGGGGCCAATGTTTTTAGTTCCTTGATCCACCAAGTTTCTCGACATTTAAGTCTGTGTTCCCTATCTCCCTGAAAGTTTAAGGGAACACTCTCCAATACCATAAACTTCATATCCTCCCTCCGTGTCCCTTTTCCACAAAATGCCTCGCTAAAGGCAAATTCACAAGTTTTTGGGTCACTGAGGAGGTATGTTGTGAATACGTGACTTAACTTTCTGTGTGGTCTCCCCTACATAGAGGAGACCACACGGACATACAATCACGTATACAACAAACCTAGAATCACAGGTAAATTTACCCCGTAGTTCAATTTTATTTCCATAAACAGGATGTACAAAATGAGTTCCCTTAACAACCATATTACAATATATGCAATGACAGCTGGATAAATTCCCTTCTTCCCTCCATCTAACCAAGTACCTTGCGATTTTTTGTCTTGTTGTACCCGAGTGGAAGTGACCAATTCCCAATGGTGTCATTCCTCCTATATGACATCAGTGGGGGCAAATCGAATTCTCTAACTTCAGGATAAGCTGTTTCAAAATGGGCCAATGACGTTTCAAGACCCGACCAATCTGAGAGCTTTGATGGGTAAATTGAGACACAAAGGTAAGTCTAGGGGCCCTATCTTTTTTTACTTTATTCAAACCCTCCACCACATTTACTTTTTCTCTTGCTCTATCCAATACCGTTTTGGGATATCCCCTCTTTATGAATTTCCTAACCATGTTATCTGTCTGTTGGGTCCTCACTGTCTGTTCACTGACAACCCTCTTGACCCTAGTAAATTGACTGATAGGTATCGACGTTTTTACATGCTTGGATGACAAGTTATACTGTAATATCTGGTTTCGATCTGTAGGCTTGGTATATAACTTGGTATGCAACCCTCCAGTTTATACACCATGACATCCAGGAAATGAATTTCCACCTGGCTATACGTCATGGTGAAAGATATAGCAGGGTGAATCCCATTCAAACTCCCAGTGGAACCGCGACGGGACTCAACGCACCAGCCATAAGACGAACACGTCATCTATGAACCTCCACCAGGCCAAACAATTGGCCCGGTAGAGGTCCAGAGACTGACGTGGTCCTCCAGCCATGCCATAAAGGCATTGGCATACGACGGGGCCACATTGGACCCATCGCGGTCCCCCTGAGTGTAAAAAGAACTCATCCTGAAACTGAAAATAATTTTGAGTAAGTATGATCTCAAGAGTTTTCATGAAAAATTCAATTTGTTCACTGGGATAATCAGATTCAAGAAGCCATCTAGTGGTTCATGCCATCATTATGGGGAATTGACGTGTACAGACTAGTCACATCAAATGTGACCAGCAATACACCATCATCCATCCCTCCTTCCACATTTTTCAATTTTTCCAAAAAATCATACTATCCTCAGGATGAAGGTTTTTTCCGTGTCAGTGGCCCCAGAACCCTATCCAACAACGTCGCCAAAGGTGTAAACACACAATCTATAACGGATACTATCGGCCGTCCAGGCGGCTCAACAGGATTTTTATGTATCTTAGGCAACGTGTAGAGTAACGGTATCCTGGGACCACTGACACGCAAAACTTCGGACAAGCCTTCGAGATGATGCCCATCTCTAGGTGTTGTCCAAATGATCATTAATCAGCTTCTGTATCTTATTAGGGGGGTCACCTTCCAATTCATATAAACTGCTACATCTGCTAACTGAGACATAATCTCCTGAATGTAATAAGATGTATCCAAAATCACTATCGCCCCCACCTATCGGATGGTTTGATAGTGATTTCTTATTTGTGCCAGCCTCTTAATCGCTTCCCGTTCTTGTTTGGTTATGTTTTCCATACATTTATCACCCACCCTTGGATCCTCAATAATATTTTGTATATCTCTCTGTATACTTTTAATATATGTTTCTACCGGGGGATTGGTAGAGGGTGGCACAAATTTACTTTATTTTTCATGTTAAACATTCTGGTACCAAACAATTCCTATCATTAATAACTAGCATTTCTCTCTCTGGTTGTTCTGCAAAAAATACTTTTAATCTAATTGCTCTGAAAAATCTGTATAAATCAACATCCAATTTAAACAAGTCCAAATGAGTGGTCGGACAATATCCCAGTCCCTTTGATAGAACCTTATTCTCAATGTCCGTCAGTTGTATCTTAGAAAATTGAAGACTATTTGGTGCTCCGAGTCTTCATTCCTTGGGCTTGCACATTTGTTTCTTTTCGCTCCGCCGATGGTGTGGCCCCTCTCCGTCTCCCTCCCATTTCTCCTGGTTGCTGGAATAAAAAAGCATCATTATTTCTCTGTCCGTTCCTATTCCTTCTAGGGGCTGGCTCAAATCGGGGGCGGATGTAGAGCGCTTAGGTTGGCCTCTATATGATCCACTTGGTTGGTAGGGATCATATTTAGTCCATCTATAAACTCTCCCCAGCTGGTAGTCGGTCTTGTCCCTTTAAAATAGTGATTTTGGATACATCTTATTACATTCAGGAGATTATGTCTCAGTTAGCAGATGTAGCAGTTTATATGAGATTGGAAGGTGACCCCACTAATAAGATACAGAAGCTGATTAATGATCATTTGGACAGACACCTAGAGATGGGCATCATCTCGAAGGGCTTGTCCGAAGTTTTGCGTGTCAGTGGTCCCAGGATACCGTTACTCTACACGTTGCCTAAGATACATAAAAATCCTGTTGAGCCGCCTGGACGGCCGATAGTATCCGGTATAGATTGTGTGTTTACACCTTTGGCGACGTTGTTGGATAGGGTTCTGGGGCCACTGACACGGAAAAAACCTTCATACCTGAGGGATAGTATGGATTTTTTGGAAAAATTGAAAAATGTGGAAGGAGGGATGGATGATGGTGTATTGCTGGTCACATTTGATGTGACTAGTCTGTACACGTCAATTCCCCATAATGATGGCATGAAAGCCACTAGATGGCTTCTTGAATCTGAATCTGATTATCCCAGTGAACAAATTGAATTTTTCATGAAAACTCTTGAGATCATACTTACTCAAAATTATTTTCAGTTTCAGGATGAGTTCTTTTTACAGCTCAGGGGGACCGCGATGGGGTCCAATGTGGCCCCGTCGTATGCCAATGCCTTTATGGCATGGCTGGAGGACGGGCACGTCAGTCGTCTGGACCTCTACCGGGCCAATTGTTTGGCCTGGTGGAGGTTCATAGATGACGTGTTCGTCTTATGGCGGGGTGGCGTTGAGTCCCTGTCGCGGTTCCACTGGGAGTTGAATGGGATTCACCCTGCTATATCTTTCACCATGACGTATAGCCAGGTGGAAATTCATTTCCTGGATGTCATGGTGTATAAACATGGAGGGTTGCATACCAAGTTATATACCAAGCCTACAGATCGAAACCAGATATTACAGTATAACAGTTGTCATCCAAAGCATGTAAAAACGTCGATACCTATCAGTCAATTTACTAGGGTCAAGAGGGTTGTCAGTGAACAGACAGTGAGGACCCAACAGACAGATAACATGGTTAGGAAATTCATAAAGAGGGGATATCCCAAAACGGTATTGGATAGAGCAAGAGAAAAAGTAAATGTGGTGGAGGGTTTGAATAAAGTAAAAAAAGATAGGGCCCCTAGACTTACCTTTGTGTCTCAATTTACCCATCAAAGCTCTCAGATTGGTCGGGTCTTGAAACGTCATTGGCCCATTTTGAAACAGGCTTATCCTGAAGTTAGAGAATTCGATTTGCCCCCACTGATGTCATATAGGAGGAATGACACCATTGGGAAATTGGTCACTTCCACTCGGGTACAACAAGACAAAAAATCGCAAGGTACTTGGTTAGATGGAGGGAAGAAGGGAATGTATCCATGCTGTCATTGCATATATTGTAATATGGTTGTTAAGGGAACTCATTTTGTACATCCTGTTTATGGAAATAAAATTGAACTACGGGGTAAATTTACCTGTGATTCTAGGTTTGTTGTATACGTGATTGTATGTCCGTGTGGTCTCCTCTATGTAGGGGAGACCACACAGAAAGTTAAGTCACGTATTTCACAACATAACTCCTCAGTGACCCAAAAACTTGTGAATTTGCCTTTAGCGAGGCATTTTGTGGAAAAGGGACACGGAGGGAGGGATATGAAGTTTATGGTATTGGAGAGTGTTACCTTCTGATGACGGCCCTGAGGGCGGAAACGCGTTAAGGCACAATAAAAGTTTTTGGGATTATTTGCTGATGTAAGTCCCTTTGAGTGCTCTTTATTGGAATTTATGGTGGATGTGTATGGAGTAGCACCAGGGCATTGCAAAGCGGTGAGTGGAGTGCGGTCAAATTGACTATTATATATATATATATATATATATATCCACATCAAAAACTAATTGCACTCCATAGTATTAGTATACTTGCCTGGGTGCTGTCCCAATTGCATCAAGAACTCCACAAGAAATGGAAGCACTCACAGATCTTCACAAAACACATCCAGATAATTTATTCAGTCAACATGTTTCAACCTACAAGGCCGTCATCAGGACTGAGTCCTGATGACGGCCTTGTAGGTTGAAACATGTTGACTGGTTGACTGAATAAATTATCTGGATGTGTTTTGTGAAAACCTGTGAGTGCTCCCATTTCTTGTGGAGATATATATATATAAAAACAGATAGGGGCACTCCATGGACTGCAACAAATAGTTTATTGTAACATCAAACGGATCGACGCGTTTCAGCCAACACGCGGCTGTCATCAGGATACGCCATATTGAAAAGGTAAGTGCCATAAATAGAAAAGACCCCTCCCACAAACCCTCCCACATCTCCACCTACCTCCAGTGAATCCTCATCAATGGTGCACGATAGTGATAAAAGAGTATACATATAAATAATTTAAAAACATGGATCCGAGATAAATAGACATAGTAATACAAATAAGAAGCAATAGCAGCAACAGAATTTACTACAGTTTTCTCAGTCCGAATGGGCTACCCATATGCATTTAAGGCTCAATAGTTGGGAATCAATAACATAGTAACATTAAAACGATAACATTGGATCATTGTATCAAGTGATGGAAATAAGCAACAATATCAGCAATACCTAACCCTACAGTTCTCACAGCTACGACTGCCTATCAATATAGGGAAAGAACCAGACAGTACGATAACAGTAACATTGTAACATTATGGTATACAAATAATAGTAACGCAACCTATAAGTCGAAGGAGAGAAAAGGAAGGTCTTGGCACAAAAGACCACCCACCAGGGCTGTCTCATTTTGACCATATATGGTTCCATGATACTAATAGAAATGTAGGAAACAAGTATAAGAAGTCTATAGGCACATCGGGAGCATAAAGAGTATAAGGTACATAAACAGTACTAGGGGGACTAAAGATATGTAAAGTGCAAAGTCTTTATACAGTGCATAGCCTACTCTATGTTCCAAAGTATACAACAGGGGCCATAGGCCATCCCTAAGAGCACGCCAACATCCAATGGTTATAAATAACATGATAGTGCCAATTGTCCATTAAGTCCCCTGGGGGCCAGTGTATCAAGAGTTTTGATCCATCTGGCTTCCCTTCTAAGAAGGGCTCTAGTGCGATCAATTCCTTCGATTTTAGGCTCATAATCTATGGCCATCCATTTGAAGCACGAAACTTGATGCTCTGCTTCTTTAAAGTGTTTGGCAACTGACACTTCGCCAAATTTGGCACTAGGTCTGCCACCTCCAAGAGCCTGCCTGAGAGACTGCCTATGATTGGCCATTCTTTTCTCAGGGTAGTGGTTGTTTTACCTGTATAATAAAGGCCACATGGACACATGATAATGTATACAACAAAAGTACTAGTACACGATAACCTGTATCGTATGTTGTATCGTCGACCATTATGGGGATGTGGAAAATCAGACCCACTGATCATAGATCGGCATGCCTGACACCCACCACACTTGTAACATCCTTTCTTACGTTCAGGTAACCATGATGGAGGGGCCTTGGATCTACTACCTAGGTCAGTTTTAACCAATTTTTACCACGTCGATAGGCAAACATAGGTGTAACTGTACTGAATGGTAGTCCTCGATCACTGGTAAGAATATCCCAGTTGGTTTTAATAGTATCACTAACCATTCTACTATGAGGGGAATATTGCAATGAGATCGGCATCCGCCTATCTCCACTACGACTGATCGCCACCTTTCCTGATTTACCCTTGTAGTTCTCCCTAATAGTTTTGTTAGATGTCAGATCACGTATTTTTCCAAACTTTTCATTAACCATTTTGGGGATGTAGCCCCTAGAGAGGAACCTATCTGCCATCTCACGCAGCTGGAGTTCAGCCATCTCAGTGCTTGAGTTATTTTTCATGACTCGTAAAAATTTGGAGAAGATAACACCATTTTTGGTAGCAAGGGGATGGCAACTACCTGCTGCAAGGATGGTATTTTTGTCAGTAGCTTTTTTGAAAAGACTAGTCTCAAAATTGTTTTTAGAGATATCGATTCTCAGGCATTCTGCAGTATCCAATGTTAGCCAAATTGATTTTTTTGGACCTAAGAATCGATATCTCTAAAAACAATTTTGAGACTAGTCTTTTCAAAAAAGCTACTGACAAAAATACCATCCTTGCAGCAGGGAGTTGCCATCCACTCGAGTCATGAAAAATAACTCGAGCACTGAGATGGCTGAACTCCAGCTGCGTGAGATGGCACGTATATATATATATATATATATATATATATATTATATATAAGTGTATTATGTCTTGCTTTTATTGAAGATTAGCTTTTATTGAGCTGGAATTAGTATTTTAGACATTATAGAGCCTGAATTTGTGTTTTGACATTGAGACATTGAGCTGGACCCAAAGAGAGCAGGGTTGTGAATTTGGGGCTGTCCAGGAAAATTCCAGTGCTATTGGCAATTACGGAATCTTTCTTTTTAAGTTTAATTTATCTCTGTGCAGGATGTTCTCTACATGACTCTGCCTGTATTCCAATAAGCTTCTTAGCATTGTTCCTTATTTATAGCTCTTTGCTGATGATAACTCCACCACTATGGTCTGCACAGACATGTGATTCTTGAGGAAAATATGCTAAAAAGAGAAGTTAAATGTTAACATTTTTGATATTTAGATGTTCTAGCGCATTAGACCTATCATTTCTCTACAGTGTTTGTACTGACATAAAATTTCATTCTGTTCTGTGTTGATTTATAAAAAACATATTTCTCTGAAATCCTTGGCTAGTATATTTTCCCTCTGGATCTACCACAAAGCATTGGTTAGTTAATTCTGTTTAAAGTATTAAGGGGTCTCTAATAAAAGCAAGGTATTTTCTTTTGGTGTGAAGAGCTTAGCACTAACAAAACTGCAGAGTACTAAATAAGTTGCGCACAAAAAAAAGATATTTCTCTGCAGCTGTTAGGTGAAAGAGTCTCACTTAACCTCACCACCCAAACCTTGGCAAGTATAATGAAAGCCCCACCTCTGCCTTAATCTGTATTGAAACAGTCTCCAATCTTGATCATGTCACAAGCACCTTTAGCTGTAAGCACTTTGGAAATGGGACACCTTTGTGTTCAGATGGCTGTTGTTAATTAATGAGCTTCTCTGTTTCTTTATTTTATTGTATCCTACAAATTTATTTCACAGTATATATATATTTATAGATAGATAGATAGATATATATAGATATACATAGAAAAGATAATCAATGCATACAATATCATATTATCCATACTTTATAAACAAAGGGGTTTTAGTATACATTACTGTGATCACATGAATGAAAAGCCTTCCAACCATGTCAAGGTAACCCCAGTCTGGAAGGTCCTAACTTTTAACCTTTTTTGCTTCAATTACCATTTGCAAACGTTTGCATTTCTCATAGTTGTGCACTGGATCCATATAACAGGCTTTCTCACTTCCCCCCAGCCCTTTGGCTTTTTAAAATGCGGGAAGAGGCCATCCACCCAGTGCTTTATATTAAATGCATAGGACTTCCCATAAAAGGGGTGTGTTGGGGGTGCTATAACCACATGAAAGCTTGACCTGGCTTCCCAATAAATCCATACAATACAAGCATTGTGGAAGCACTCCAATTAGGCTAATTTACAACTACATTTAGCGGAAGTGCTTCTGATCTGGTCAAACATTTATACAAACATAGAAAAGATAATCAATGCACATTCCTAGGCCCCATACTATATATGATATTATATGATATTGTATGGGGCCTAGGAATGTATTTTCCTTTTTGTAAAAAAAAATTATCACAAGACGTCTGGAATTTGTCCATGTTTAGGAATCATTTGTCACTGCAGTCAGTAGTGCTGTTTCCAGAAACCATGGAGATGTTCGCAGTATTAAGAAATCTATCTATATGTTTTCTTTGGCAGCTTTTAAGATTCTTTGAAATTTATTGATCTGGCTAGACTGATGTCACTGATTTAGCAGTGCTGAGGGAACTGCAGCTTTAATCAGCAGGTAGCAGGATGTGCTATCCCAGTTAGGGAGCCACTTCAATACCTGGATTTTCAGATGGGCTAAACATTGTAATTCACACTAAAAAGATTCAACATATCTCTCACCTTGTTTGTTAGAAGGAAGCAAAGCTTGAAACTGGTTTGGTTTAATATTGTTTTTATCTGGATAAACAGTAATTTAATTATGGACTTATAATAGGGAGGTGCAGTGGAATATATTCTTATAGTAACCTTTTAGCTACATAGCTAAGGGTTTTTATAAGAATATTATCCACTGCACCTCCCTATTCCTTTTACACACAGCCTGGCAGCCTTAACCACAAATACTTTCCGTAAATAAATCAGCATAAATAAGCATAGTGCACAGACCTGGTTAGTGTTATTGTATATACTCAAGCAGCACCGAAGTTAATTCTCCTCCCGTGCATGTGAGTTGAAGTACCTGCGGTGTGGAGACTGTACCGATTCCTATGACTTATAGGAAAGACATCATGTCTCTCACTAGTATGAGAAATGCAAAAGTTTGCTAAAATTAAATTAAAAATGGTTAACCCCCAGACTGGGGTTACCTTCAAGTGGCTGAAAGGTTTTTACATTCATGTGATCACAGTAATGTATACTAAAACCCCTATGATATTGTATGGGGCCTAGAAATTTGCATTGATTCTCTTTCTATGTTAGCACACACCCGAAAATCTATACGTACCTCCTGGTTCTCTTTTTCTCTGCAAGCTCAATGAGATTTGTAAGAGCTCACACAGTCACAGAGGAAGAGCATCGGTGTGTAGTTGTAAGTTATTGGCTGTGACGTGTGATGGGTACAACCAAAAAGGAGGTCCTACGCAAGGAGAGTACGGGTGTAACAGATAGCATAAGGGACCACAAGGAGAAAGGTTAGTATAACAATCTTAGGGCTTGGGGGATCCTGAAGGTAAGTATGAATTTTACTGGTGGTGGACCTTTAAAAAGATATACCCTAATTAAAAAGATATTGCTACCTTAAAATAAATGTTTCTGTACATCTTCAACGCAGTCTTTGTATAGCTGAATAGCTGCATCCATGGGAAAGATTTTTGGGGGTTGATATTTGTTAACAGATGATGCTGTTCTATGTGTTGCTTCCGTACTGGTTAAACAGAAATATACAGAGAAAGTGAATTATGCACAATAATCTAGCTTCTGATATATGTGTTTAACAGGGCATTATAATTTGAAAATATATATTGTCCATTTAATGAGAACCTAAATTGATAGTATATTTCTAAGTTTAATAATAAGCATTTTGTCAGTAAGGGGTTCAGATAACCTTATCTGCCATTTACATGGTCAATAAGTGATCAAAAAAATTATTTGACTTTCCCCTCACCCTTTGGAGTAGGAGATGTGAGAAACTAGGGATTTACTTTTAAGAAAAGTAAAGGGACACGATACTGAAAAAATTACTTTGCCTCATTTTAATCTAATTAAATACACTTACTCTGATTTGCGTGTGTTGCTGCATGCCTTCAATACAGCACACATTTTGTTTTATTATTTTGAAGTTTTAGATTGGATATCTAAAGAAATAGGGAGTGGTTGGGAAGAATTATAGTTTCCAGTTATGCTCAATTAAAAATAACCTATTTTTCAGTATAGATGCCCTTTAAAGGGCAAGTCCAGCCCCCCCAAAAAAACTTATACAGGTAAATCACCCCCCAAATCCCTAAACAGTAATAGTTTGAAATCTGAAACATATAAGACCAACCTGAAATCCTGCACAATGTCCTTTTCCTCGTTTCTGCGTCCTGGTTCTTCCAGTTAGCAACTGTCGTTTATGGATTTGACAGTTGACATCACAGCCAATGACGGAATGTTAATCCCGTCTGCCTCTTCTGAGCATGCTCAGGCTCACTACAGGCTCATTACATGTTTCTAAATTCCCCAGTTTCCATGAGGCTTTGGTGGCCATTCTTTCTAAAAGATTATAAAGGTTGAGTTGTCCTTTAAGCACAGAAGAAAAGAAGAAAAAAACAACAACTTTCTCCAGGGACGTAACTACAAGGAGAGCAACCGCAGGGGACCCCATCTTTTTATTTTTCCTATGACAGATATAGCCTCCTCCCAGAAAACCTCAGTGGATGAAATACAGATAGGGACCCCATTGTAGTTTAACCAGGGGCCCAGTGATTTCTATTTATGCCACTGAATCTCTCCTTTTCTGTATAGGTTTTGGCTCACGTTAAATTATTGTTTTTAACCCATTGTGTCCTGTTACAAATCATGCAATGGAAAATTCTTAAAGGTGCACACCCCAAAGAGCCTGGAGAGAGCCCAATGGACTTCAAGGTAAGATAGCTTTTCTCAGGAGCACCGGGGGACATGGTAAGTATTGTGAAAATGGGTTGATGGGGTGCTATAGTGTATGATTAAAAGTTTGTTGCTGAGAGGGAGGAATATGCCCTTTTAACTTTTGGTACATTGACAAAAACAGGTTAGTGTGGGAATAAGGTGGTATTCAGCAGACTCTTGGTTATTACTGCCATGATGTTTAAAAAGAACTAAGAATTTATAGAAGAAAACTTTGTGTATTTGCTTCTTCCTTTCACAAGGTTTTCATGTTTTTTTATTAGAGAATTCTAGCTTTGAATTATTTAAAAGTATTTCTTAACATAAGGCTTTCCTGTAATAACAGGGCTCAACATTTTGTGCACTCGGAATAAAATGTTTTCTTTGGCCCCTATATCTTATCAGTGAACTTACAGACGGTTTCTCTACCCTGCTTAATCACAATTAAGCCTTTTTAGCATGAAGGGATTGGTGATTTGAAAAAGCCATAGGAGTTTGGAATTGTTCCTAAACAAGTCATAGAATAATAAATGCAATCTACCACCACATTATTGTGGCTAATACAAAGTCATGTGTAAAATGTAAGTTTATAAACTTCATAACAACAGTTGCATTCAAGTTTAATATTCATGCAGGGTTATTCAATAAAAGTTCTTATTGTTAAAAATGGTGCTAATTTTGCCCCAACCAATCAGATACTATTTAACATTTGAAAGCTAACATCTAATTGGTTGGGGCAAAATTAGCACCATTTTTAACTATAAGAACTTTTATTGAAACTCCCTGATAGTTTTCAACTATGACAGATATATTCCAAACTTATGGAAAAAAGGAACTTTTTAGAACTCTTTTAGATCAACACAAAGATTTCCACTCTATAAAATGAGAATCTTAATTACAAAAGTAAAAACCATCCTAATATGTTTTTTACATTTTAACTGCTGAATAAATTTGTGCAATATTCTTTGTACTAAATAATATCAAGAATCACTTTCCTGATGATTTTTAGCTTTTAGCCTTAATCAGTGTGTGTTGTATTATGGTCTTTTTAAAAGAATCTGTATGAACACCAAGGAACATAAGTTCAGGGGCCTATCCAGAGCAGACGCACATCATACCCTTTATCATTTTAAGCCTGTCTTTTTGGAGCACTGGCTAGTTGATCCGTTTCCGATTATAATAAAACTGGCCTTGATCTAGACAAAGTGCCCATTCAAAATGTAAACTTATTTCTAACTCATTTACTTGGTTATCTCACTTCTCCTGTCTCCTCATATTTATCTACTGTATATACTCGAGCATAAGCCGATCCAAGTAAAAGAAGAGGAACTTATTTTTACATCAAAAATAAGTAAAACTGATTGACTCGAGTATAAGCCAAGGGTAGAAATTATGACTGCTACTGCAAACCTGTAATTAAAGGAGAACTAAACCCAATTTTATATACTCCAGAATCTGAAAACAACCCCCCTAAAAACACCAAAAAACTATAAAATGCCACTTCAGTAAACTCTGTTAAAGTAAATCAAAGCCTGTTAAGAACTGGATGAAGTATCTGTGTGTATGTGTATGTGCAGTGTCAGACCACACCTCCTAAACCCAGTCACATGCTTCCTTGCTTTATCTGTCCTGTAAAAGGATTGGCTAGATATTATTAATGGGTGTGACCAACTGTAACAAGTTTCTGCCATAGCTAAGGACTGAGCATGTGCAGAACATAATGGTCGTTGACCAAACTGTGTGATACTAGAATGCTGAGAAGTAAAGCACAAACCATATGTTATTTAGGTAAATTTCCCAGAGCCTGTATCACAATGAGAGGTAAGGCACAGATTACTGGTTTTAAATCAAGGTGTTCTGCCTTCTGGTTCAGTGTTGTTCTGTGGCTTTAGTTGCCCTTTAATATCACTTTGTCATATTGGAATGTTGAGAAATAAAACATGAACCCTATGTTAGAAAGGTAAGCCACATTAAAATGAGAAATGAGGCACTAATTACTATTATATCAAGGTCTTCTGCATTCTGATTCTGTATTGTATAGCATGCTTTGTTTGTCTGCCCAACAAATGATTGCTTTTTAGGTTAATTTTAAAAAATAAAAACATCGGCTTATATTAGAGTATATGCGGTACTTGATATTTCTTACTTTATATACATTTTAAAAATGGGTTATATTTGAATGGGCAGTTAGCTTACTGAGGGTTTCTCTTGTATCTTTGTGGGTAAAGCGAAGTACACTTGATCCTTCATCTTGACTGACCATTCACCACTAGCAGTCCAAAGCAGACCGCACGATCGCCCATGGTTTTCTGAAGCGTCAATTCCCCCCCAATTCGGACAAACAAAATTTCATGTACAGATTGTCCCTTTATATAGGGAAAATGATTTATGCAGGTTTGACTACATTAACTTTGTCTTATTAGGGCCTGTACTGCTCTGTAGCTGGTCCATCTCCATAAGAATGACTGTATTGTTCTGTTTAAATCAGTTTAGAAACTTTAATAAATAAAAGTTAGTGTAGGGCAGGTTTTAATTGAAAGATTACATACTAGAGTTTCAGGTGTCGTGAGTTGCCTAATTGGACAACATAGCTGCTTAGGCAGTGGTTTCTAATGTGCTTTTTATTTGGTGATTAAGCACTATGACCCACTCCATATTTGTGTACATAAAATCTCTTTATTTAAAATATTGTGCACATGTGAAGTCACAAGGAGCCAAAAGTTTGCTCAAAGTCTGTGCTCCAAGCCTCTGAGAATTCTTATTGGATGACTCAGTGTCACACCAACAATTTGAATTGTAGACTTTGCCAAGAAACACTTCTCCCAAATAGTTTGTATGGCTGAGAATGTTGCTATAAGTAAATAATCAATTGTTTCCATGTTTCATTTATCACTGTGTTTGTGACCATCCTTGTTCGAAACCTTTCATTACAAAAGACAAAATTCTTTGTAGACAAGAGACATTCTTACTAGCAGAACATTAAATAAGCCAGTTAAACTTTCTACACAAATAAAATAACAAAAGCTTTGGAATGTTTGGTCTATCAAAATGAAGAACTGATGCTAATGATTATTAACTACATGTAGAAGTAACAACAATTGACAATGGAGGTGCAATTGTAAATATGGATCCCCATGATTGAAGTTAGTAAAGTAGCTCACTTTCTCACTCACAAATTCAATAAACAGAAAAAATGTATCGTTCACTGTTATCCATAAAAACTGCATGTTTCACACTGTATTTGCTTGGGATATTAGTGTATTTTGGACACTGGTCTTGTGGGTTTTTAAGTGCAGACTGTGTCAGTATTTGTTCATCTTCCTAAAAAGTGCAAGGCTACATTCGCACTAGGATGAGTGTTAACACGGGTGTTAACGTCCACTTGTGATTTACTTACCTGACTGTGCTTAGTTTCAGTAAGTTATAGAGGTCAAATAATATTCCTTAGGCGTTGTTTGTGATGATTGGAGCTAAAATGAGCAAGGACCTACAGAAAAGAATTATAGTAGATGAGAATGATGATTCATGATCTAATTATGATTTTAAGGCGACGTCAAGGTTTTAAAATGTTATTGTCATATCTACCAACATCTATAATGTAATAGCTAAACTTGGCCTTATCAAGTGATTAATACAGTGCTGATACTGATGACATAAATCTGTTTCAGTGTGCTTTATAACGATTTTCACCAAGTCTCCTGTTGCCTGGTTTTCTATAGTCATGTTGACAGTGAACAGATTTTATAGATTAATAGCAGGCAGTTTAAACATTTCTGTAATATTTTTCTTTGTGATAAAATTAAACCCTATGATATGCAGTTCCTATGTCAAGAAATTCTTAATCACTTGAAAAAAAGTAGTGAAACACAATATTCAATTATACCTTCAGTGCCCTGGAGGTGATGAGCGGTCAGTGTTAGGAATGATAGATCCCTATAACACAGCAAGTTTCCATTGAAACTCCCAGTTTAAACAAAACAGGAAAACAGTCGCTCCCTCCTGAAATGTCTTTTTTTTTAGTTTATACAGACAGTTACTTAAACATTTCTTCCTCCCATGATTCAGAAAGGCTCTGTTTTTACAAATTATTAGATTTGTGTTAAAAGGAAAAACAGTGTTTATAATAATATATTCTTTGTGTGAGCTGGCATGGTAATGGTAGAAGATAGACCCACTCTTCCTGTAGGAAGGGGGTGCACTGAGGGATGAAGAGTTCTCTCTTTCCCCCTGCAGAGCTGTCTGTGCACTCAATCACAATAAATAAGGAAGAGTTCCTTATACAAAATAGAATAGGATCTTAAGGCATACATTTCTCTTCCTGTATATATATTCACACATCCCAGACTTATTTTAATTTATTGAGAGATCATACAATGTTACACTATTTCTAATTAAACATACAAGCAATACTAATATACTATTATGGTACTAGCTATTTTTTATTTTGTTTATGCAAATGTTTAATGAATGCAAACATGGATTCTAAATGTTTATTGTAGAGTCTGGTCCAGCTTTATACTTTGGAATTATTTTCCTGTACTACATAGTAATAAAAAAGATGTTCATATAATACAAGATTATTACAAGCTCTAAGGCCCTAAATTGCTTATGCAGGACATACACTATCCAACATTTTGATGAAATGTTATCGTTCACTATTCAACTGCCTTGCCCCATGCTTTCAAATCAACCGAAAATAAACAGCCTAGCCTGGTAAACATCATTTGGTTAAACATTGCGGAAACCGCACTTTCATCAATTTTTGAATAATTTGATGGAATGTAAATTACATTAATCAAAATATTAATATAGAGTATGGCCTGCATTAGTATGCCTTGGTCCATCAATCTCTTAAGTCACTACTTAACAAGGAAAACAAAAGGTAAATATAAATATGTTTGAAAGGATACTGTACACAAGGCTTCCTGGGCAACAAAAAGAAGGGCACCTTTCCAATTTTATCATCTATCAAAAGGTTCACAAAATCATTTAAAGGACAACTAAAGCTACAGAACAACACTGAACCAGAAGGCAGAACACCTTGATATAAAACCAGTAATCTGTGTCATACCTCTCATTTTGATACGGATGCTGGAAAATTTACCTAAATAACATGGTTTGTGCTTTTCTTCACAGCATTCTAGTATTACACAGTTTGGTCAATAACCATTATGTTCTGCACATGCTCAGTCCTTAGCTATGGCAGAAACTTGTTACAGTTGGTCACACCCATTAATAATCTTTAGCCAATAAAGCAATGAAGCATGTGACTGAGGTTAGGAGGTGTAGTCTGACACTGTACATACACACAGATACTTCATCCAGTTCTTAATAGGCCTACATTTACATTAATACAATTTAATGAAGTGGTATTTCATAGCTAATTGGCGTTTTTAGGGGGGTTGTTTTCAGATTCTGGAGTATAAAAAAAATTGGGTTTAGTTCTTCTTTAAGAGATTTTCAAGCTTTTTAACATCATGTGTCATCTACATGTTAATGTGCACTTGTGAACTAGCATATGTAGGGAAATCCAAACGCCCGGCAAGAGTGCGAATAGGGAAACACTAGTGTGAGATCTCAAAATGTGATTTGGTGAAAAATATGCAATTTGGTAATGCGCCTTTTAAAATGTACCTACTTTAGCTAAATGCATGCTCTATGTATTTATTGATATAGGAATAATGGACAACCTGTTTGAGCACAATGGTTATAAAATATGCTGGTTATGGGGTTTTAATGATGTATAAGTTAATAGCACTTGGATCTTATTCCTTAAGGTTGGTGGAGTAATGGGTAGATATGTACTTGCTATTTGATCCAAAATGTTGTGCACCACCAATGTTATGATAAAGAGTTATTTAAATACAAATGTGTGCATACATTTATTTGGATTGTTGTATATGCATGTTGCTATTGGTTGGCAGCCTTGAGTCTTTTTTGCATCGCATTAAAAAAAAAATAGGTGTAAACAGCTATATCCTCTTTTTTTGTACACTAAAAAAATTACTTTGCCTCATTTCAATCTATAAATGAAAAAATGTAGGCA
Source organism: Hymenochirus boettgeri (assembly GCA_019447015.1). Taxonomy (NCBI): domain Eukaryota; kingdom Metazoa; phylum Chordata; class Amphibia; order Anura; family Pipidae; genus Hymenochirus; species Hymenochirus boettgeri. The sequence continues at coordinate 66,856,765 of CM033474.1, read as the reverse complement.
GCATTTTTGTTGCTGCATTACTTGTACTTGTTTTGCTTAAGCTCAGTACCTGTAGCCAGACTATCTGACTCTCTGTGAGGGCAAGCATGCTCGGTAATCCTTATGAGGTATTATAAGAGGGAGTTTCCCACCATGCAGTTCACGTACCAATTGTCACCAATCCAGCTACAGCAAAACTATAGACGAGTTTATAATACTAAGGTACTTGATTGACAGCTGAAATGTAAGATGTTTCAGACTAGATATCTAAAGGAATTGGGGAAAGATCAACAACAAAAATGGTAAGAATTATAGTTTCCAGTAACTGGCAATTTAAAAGTAAGAATTTCCCAGTGTACATATACTTTAACTTAGCCCTGCGGTTCCCGATCCTACAAAAAATAACCCTAATAACCCCCCAAAACGTTGTTTTTTTTTATGTTGGTCACTTTAATAAAGAAGTTTTTGATTTGGAGTGCGACCCTCAACTCTTCGTTTTTCTTCTATTAGTGAACTATTCCTTTAAAGCAGTGATTAAAGACCAGGAGGTAAAGTGAACTATTCCTTTAAAGCAGTGATTAAAGACCAGGAGGTAAAGGGCCTATCCCTTAACTTCCGTTCTTCAATCACTTGACCAGGATTGTAGGTGAGTATATTTACTTCACACATGATCCACCGCAAGTCAGTTGACAAGTCCCGACCGCTTCCTGGTTTAGTTTCACTATAGGGTGCAATTGTAAACTAAACCAGGAAGCAGTCTGCAATTTTCAAATGAGCCGCAGTGGATCATGCGCGAGGTAAATATAGTATTTCAAACCTACACTTTTTCCACAAGGTAAATATACTCACCTACGATCCTGGATCCTGATCAAGTGATTGAAGAACGGAAGGTAAGGAATAGGCCCTTTACCTCCCAGTCTTCTATCACTGCTTTAAAGGAATAGTTCCCTTTTTGTGTGAAATATTCCTTTAAAGGGCAAGTCCACTAAAAAAACCTTTGTTCTAAAATGTAGATTACCCCCCAAAACACCACTTTTGCGATATTCAGTTTCCAAAGACACTCCTGAACTTTCTTACCTGACCCAGTTCCTCAGCATCTAGGTTCCACCCCCTGCTCCTGTTTTGAGCTTGTTTCTACCAAAAACAGAGCAGAGGACTTCTGCGCCAACAGCCACTTTACTTCCTGGTCTTGGCTGTCAGGCGATTGGGCGTCAAGGCTCACAACGCGCCTTAACTGACAGCTGCAACCAGGAAGGGGAGCAGCGGCAGAGTAGGAGCAGCAAGGGACCAGCTAAGGGAAAGGAAGTTCAGGAGCGTCTTTTGAAACTGTGAATATTGGGAAAGAGGGGTTTGGGGGGATCTATATTTTGAAGCAAAGTTTTTTTTTCCAGTGGCTCATAATGATCTATAATGCACACATTTTATGAGTCATGTGACATTAATAACATTGCTAAATACAGATTAAAATGAATAATATTTATATGGAAGTCATTTACAGGATATTCGTGGTTTATTTGTATTATAATGTTTTGTAGACTGATATAGGGCTCTATTTTTTAATATATTTATAAGGTGATAGAAAACTGACATTTGTCACACAAAACAATTTTGTTTATTCACAAACAACTTTACAGATTAAAAAAAACATTTGGAAAACTTTCAAAACAGTTAAGGTTTTTCACTACAAGTTTTAAGTTTTTTTTTATTTTAAAAGGATAAAAATCAATATTAACTTTGTACTGAAATATGTAAAGGCAATTTTAGGTCTTCTATAAAGTTTAAACAGAAATTACAATTTGTGCGTGTGTGTGTGTGTGTGTGTGTGTGTGGGGGGGGGGGTGTTACCATGTGGAAGTTCCTAAAATCAGCCCAATTTTCCCCCCAGCAATTTAAATAGGTGGATTCTATTACAAAAGAAACGGTTAATTTTTGTTCAAATAGAATGGAATTTTGGATAGAAACCCAGAATATTTATTTGGCCCTTCTTCTTTTCTGTTTTCTGTTAATCCCAGGTCATGAAATTATACTTGGATAAGTCCGTAGTTATCCCAATAATAATTAAAATATTTTGCTGTGTTACTTGCTAATGCATCTACCAGGAGTACCTTGGAAGTCTCCACCACCAATATTTCTGTGTCACAGAACTTACTAATATTACTTATGTGCTTTACATCTTCCAGCATTAGCATATGACTCCTTTTTATTGGTTATTATGCCAATAAATAGTCTAAATCCTGAACTTAAATAATCTGCCAAATAAATGCAGTTTTGTCTGAATTACGGCGCGTTTCCGGGTTCCATATGCAGTTTACGTGTCCTCAGCAATACGTTAAGTCTAGTAATTTTTTTAATGTATTTTGGAGAAAGGGATAAAAATGGGGAAAATTAAGGTATTAAAAACAATCCTTGATGCATTAATGATTAATTGGTGACTTGTTCTGCCAGACGATATTTGAGAATACGTGTCACAAACAAATTTTAACCCAATGGCAGATTCTTTGTTTTATAGCTCCAAACATTTTTTTTTATATTTTTCGTTTTTGTACAATTTGTTACATTTTTTTCTGTTATAATCAAATTTATTTATTTATTTTTTATCATACAGTAGATACCATTTCAAATGAAAATGGGGGAAACATTGCTTGGATCTACAATAAATTCATAGACTGTGCAGGGTACCACAGTCTTAGATAGGAGGAGGACTGCACAAGAGACAGTCCTGAGGCTTTTGCGCCTGGGCCATTTAAATCACATGACTTAATATAGACTTAGGGGGTTATTCAATAAAAGTTCTTATCTTTGAAATGGTGCTAATTTTGCCCCAACCAATCAGATGTTAGCTTTCAAATGTTACACAAGTTGTGATTAGTTGGGGCAAAATTAGCACCATTTTAAATGATAAGAACATTTATTGAATCTCCCTGTTAATATATATGTACTGTTTGCCCATTTATGGAAGTTTCGTATTTATGTAATAATTATTTATCTGTATACCTGTTTTCACTTGTTTGTATACTTATATATAAATGTATATAGTGTTATAATGTACAGAGCTGCATAGAAAAATCTTACTTTATAAATAAACATATACATATAAAACTATATTTACACAAAAAAATTAATATTGCTAACACATATTTGTGGAAATGTGTCATGGCTCATCCAAAAGAATGTTCTGAAATCTTAGAAATGGCAAAAGCTCAGATAAGGGCAACTCTAAAGGGGAATTAGGGAGCCTGACTATGCAGACAGATTAGACCATTTAGGTCTATTTACACTGGAGAAGCAGGATCACTTTGTAAAATATATTAATGGACGGCACAAGAAAAGCTCAGGTGCACTTTTCACTTGGATGTTTTTAAAGATTAGCCATTTTTTTGTAGTAAGAACGTAGTAAGTAAGTAAAACTGTTAATGGTAGTTTCATTGGATAGTCCTTTCGAACTCAATAAGTTCAGCTCGAACTGGGGTTCGAGTTCGAGTTCTAGTCCCTCTCTAGTGATCAACCACAGTTAGAAAACATTTAACAAGATCTGACTGGTTGCTGCAGATTAACAACACAGGTACTTTCTATTAAAGGGTAACTGTGTTCTCCATATAAGTGCCTTTTGTTGAAAAGAGCATATTCCTCTATTCAAATTTAATCCAGAATCATGCTTCTAGCAGCAAACTATAGCAGTATAAAGGGTAGTGTTTCCAGCTAGCACTGTGAGCTGGGAAATCATCAGTACCAATGCTCTGCCCCCCCCCCACCCCCACACAGGCACTGAATATGGCCAGTTTTATTCTAATGCTGTAACTATCTTTAAATAACTTCAGAAAATAACATTTTTGGGGGTAGAGCTTCTTACACAGCATCATCTGTCACACACTTCCTAGTACATCCTGACTGTCTGGATGTAACTTTAAAAACCAGAGAAGACATCACCCTAGGCTTGTTTAGAAGATTTAAATGATAAGTACACTGTAATAACAAGTTAATTTTAATTGTAAGGAGCACCTTTAAACCCCCCCCCCCAGGTCCCTCCTGAGCCTACCTGTGTTGCTGTAAAGTTGCTGACATATTGGATGTGAAGGTAATGCTGGTGAGCTCCTCCCCTCTGAGACTTGCTGGCCTAACCTTCTTCCTTAAGCCTCCAAAAGCCACAATCGTGTGGTCCGTGTGCGCTCATGACGTCATCGCATCGCGCCATGCTGCACAAGCGCAGCATGAAGATGTCACGTGCACATGCATCTGTGTACACACTGAAGTGCTGCCGCATGCGCGCACGAATGGCAAAGGACCACACAACCGTGCCTTTTGGAGGCTTAAGGAAGAAGGGGAGGCCAGCAAGTCTCAGAGGGGAAGAGCTCACCAGCATTACCTTCACATCCAATATGTCAGCAACTTTACAGCAACACAGGTAGGCTCAGGAGGGTCCTGGGGGGAGAGATTTTTTAAAAATGCAGCTTACAATTAAACTTAACTTATTACAGTGTACTTATCCTTTAAGAGAGCTCTTATAAGGACAGTTGTATGACCACTGTTACCTTTTAAATAAGCCCCACATTTATCTCTTGCTTCCTTGTCAAAATGCAAATCAGCCTCTGAAATTAAGGCACTTTGGGTAATATTTCCGCACTTTCATAGACATAATACAAACCATCGGGTTTTAGAACAAATGTAGGCTATAAAAGATTATAATAGAGATAACGTTGGTGATCAATTTTGGCACAAGACACTTTTATCTTTTAAGTATATCATACAATGTAATGTGTGTTATACATACTATGTAATGCTTCTGAAGGTTCTCGTTCATCCAGGTCTTGGTATATCTGTTGTATTCAGTTAGGTCAGCTGGACTTAAAGTTTAGTTCTTGAAGACGTTTCGCTAGTCATCAGACTGGCTTTCTCAATTCAGAATTACTTGTACAAAAATCTGTTGGTAATTATATACCCTGGAAAGTTCCAGTTAGCATATGACAGCCAGGTGTTAGGGACCTTCTGAATGCAAGGGGTGATTGCATTGTGGCTAAGAGGTGTTATAGGAACGCACAGGGTAAGGTGCCAAAACAGCATTGTACATGGCAGACAGTTGGTGTCGAAACTCCCCACCCCTATTCAGGCTTGGTTTCTTTATTTTCACATAAATGGAGAGGCGTGAGGCCATTTATGTGAGAATAAAAAAAACAAGTCTGAAAGAAAAAAAAAGGTAGGGGTCGACACCAACTGTCTGCCATGTACAATGCTGTTTTGGCACCTTACCCTGGGCAGTTCCTTTAATACCTCTTAGCCACAATGCAATCACGCTTTGCATTCAGAAGGTCCCTAACACCTGGCTGTCATGTGCTAATTGGGACTTTTCAGGGTACTAGCGAAACGTCTTCAAGAAATAAACTTTAAAGGACAACTCCACCCTCATAAGAACATCTTTTAGAAAGAATAGCCTCTTTAAAATATGTTGATATATCATAATTTGTCCTATGAATTCATTACTGTATGCCTGCTATGCTTCTGGATGCCTCGTGGAAACTGAGCAATTTAGAAACCTGCACTGAGCATTTACTGAGCCTAGGCATGCTCAGAAGAGGCAGACAGGGTATTAACATTCACTCATTGGCTGTGATGTCAACTGTCAAATCCATAACTGACAGTTACTAACTGGAAGAACCAGGAAGCAGAAACTGGGGCAAAAGGACATTGTGCAGGATTTCAGGTTAGACTTATATATTTCAGATTTCAAACTATTACAGTTTATGGTTTTGGGGGGTGATTTGTCTGTATGTAAGTTTTCATTTTAGGGCTGGACTTGCCCTTTAAGACCAGTTGAACTAACTGAATACAACAGATATTGTGACATAATATACTGGTTTTTACCAGAGAGGTATAGTGTCCTATAAGGATTAGGCAGTACATTATAACTAGTACACTAGGCTGCTATTTATAAGAATAAGAATCTCTTTCAAATTACCTGTAGCGATCTTTATGTCTGTCTGAAAAATACTATTATGGGTACTTTTTTGACTGCTAAAATTTGGCCAAAGGTAAAAATTTTCACCGCAGTCAAAAACAACTACCGTTACTAGCATTAATTTCCCATACCAATCATCTGGGGTATTCAGTTAGATCATAGAAAAAGTGTGCTGCTGCACTGCATAGAAACATATGGCAACTCACCATTCCGAACTTATTAAAACTTGATTTTATTTCATTTAAAACAAAACAGAGCTTGTTGGGAGAGCTCCGGGAGAGCGGGAACTGCCATCTTTTGTATGTATATTCAGTTAGATCAACTTGACTTTAGTTATTGACATTTCGCTAGTCATTGATCAGAATTGAGAAAGCCAGTCGGATGACTAGCAAAACGTCTTTGAGAACTAAACTTCAAGTCCATTTAATCTAACTGAATACAGATATAGAGATTGGTCATAATTTTTTCAGGTTGTCTAAAAAATAAGACTTGTGTTTATCACAACAAATGTATGTAGAGTCATTAAAAGGTCATTCGATTGGTTGGGTCAAGATATTCTCAAATATACTTTTTATACTATACAATTGGTATATCAAGCAGTAGATTTGTCAAGGGGGGAGTCTCTGGCTTTGATGATTAGGGTAGAATGGTTAATTCCAGATTGGTGTTTACAATGATAAAAATGAAGAGTGATTTATTATTTGTTTTTGTTTTTTTATGTATTTGTCTTTTTTCCATTTGAATATAACATTATTATGTTTAATATTTATTCATTTATTTATTTTGAGACTTATAAATCACAGAGTGATTATGATATTGATCCAATCTAGTGTTAATCCGGCTATACACTGATGCATTCACAAAATACTGATACATTTCAGCGTCAAAAATATTTGACATCCAAAATTTACCCAAAAAAGTTCCCGCACAGAATTTTTTTTTTCTACTTATTTTGTTAGTTATCCTTTGTAATGACAGATAAAGCACAGACCTCAAGCTTCACAAACACATTTATTTGGTGACATTCATTTTATTGGAGTCTTCTAATTAAGTATATATATTTATTGTTGCTATATTTTGTGTTTAAAACATATTGTAATGGATTATGCACATGCCATTGTTTTCTAGCTGTAATCCATGTTGCTGACAAAAAGGCTTTATTCTGATACCCAACAGACTCACTATGTTTTTACTTAGTATTAAGTGAGAAAAACTAATTGGCTAAAGAGTAAACATAATAAATTGCTAGGTACAAATGTGGTTGATTCGATCATAAAAACCACACAAATAAGAATGTGCTACATAATAAAGTAAGTGTTACTGTTTTCTACAATCATTCAGGTTGAGTTTCTTGATTAATTGCAGACCACAAATCACTGAGAAAATACTGTAGGAGTTAATTACCTCTAACACCTTTTTTGGAACAGCATGATGGGGCCTATGAAATTAGCAGTACTACAGTGTATCAGTTCTGTGTGACTTGCTTTTAAAAGAAACAGTAAAAATATGTAATGATGATTTGTCATGCTCAGTAGAAATGTAATGTGAACAGAATACTGGAATAACAATGCTTTTTATTTATTAATTCTGTGACTTTTTGTTGTTGTTGTTCCAGACTGAGGGAATACACATTGTGTAACCAGTAATAAAACCACATGTAACAAAACCAGGTGTGTTTAGTTTAAGTGCTTTCCTTCTATATATCCTTATTAAATTAATCCTGTTTCCTATTTCATGGATGCAATAAGAAATGTTGATGCAATTAATTACTCTGATAAAACAAATTTAGAAAAAAATGTATTGTTTGCAATTTTGGGAGATAAATCTACCAAACTCCTGCTAGGCCCAGAGTTTAATTTACCAATCAAAAAACAGGGAGATTCAATAAAAGTTCTTATTGTTAAAAATGGTGCTAATTTTTCCACAACCAATCAGATATTATTTAACATTTGAAAGCTAATATTAACTGGGGCAAAATTAGCACCATTTCTAATGATAAGAAGTTTTATTGAATAACCCTAAGTTTTTTTTTTTTGTTTTTTTTTAAATTAAGATACAGAAGTGAGTTATTGTCAAAAAAGTTAATAAAGGTAAGTATTCATGATGAGTAAGGCTACTTTTACACGGATGTTTTTTCTGAGCAGTTCCAGATGTTAGCCTCTAGTGAAATGGTCGCATTCAGAAAACTCCCATTCAAATGCAACCTTCCGCCTTTGTAAAAGTAACTTAAGAAATGTGAGTGAAAAAAGTCAGATGAAATATTGAATGTGCCCTTTAATTATTTCCTGGTGGGCCCCAATACCCCAATCTGACATTGGTTTAAGTATTTATTTCCAACCCCAGTTTTGATCATGAGGTAGCACATAACCTTTTGTAAATCTGTTAAATTTTCTCAGTTGTTGGATCGCTATACTAGGCTGGGCCAGAAGACAGTATCCAATATAATAAAACAATTACCCGCTTTGTTCGTGCCTTAGTGTTAGCCCCTGCAATTTCTATTGATTCACCATTTCATTGAGACACTTAAGAAGAAAGAAAGGGCTGAAGAGAATAGGGTGGGACTAGCAGTTTCTATTCATTCACCACTAGAGGGAGACACTTGGGGAGCAAGAAAGGAAAAGAGAATGATTACTGGAATAAAAGGCTCAGCAACACTAACGGGCGTGTGTCTGTACCTCCATGTACAGCAACACTTGCGCCTATTAATGTAATAGGCTTCATATTCTATCTTCCTTGGCTAAAATGGCAATTGGGCACACAACTGGCAGCCTATAATTGGCAGAATTTTTTCCAGCTCATCTTTTTAGTTTGTATACAGTGTCATAAGGACCAGAGAAGTCCAAGTTCCTGCAATGCAGCAATCACTTCGCAACTGTTACTGCATCACATAAGGTGTACCTCTATTGTTAGTTTTCACGCTACAAAAGATTTTTTGAGATTTTTAAAATTTTTACATTTTTTAACTAGGCCCCACTAGTTAGGAGTAAAACACACACTGACCCGATATTACATATAGTGGGTTTTACTTCTATTTTATTTGGGTGATACCCCCCGTTACCCCAGAAACACGCTTACCCACCTTTGTTCCCTCAGCCTCTGCCTCTACTGCTTCTTCTGGGAACGGAGTAGCAAAAGGGGCTGGACCATCAGCCACATCTGTGATTGGCTAAGAAGGTGGTTAAGTCTATTTCTGGGAACTTTTTAAAGTTAAAACCATAGTGTTTAGGGTTGGATGGGCACCCCCTAAAAGTTTGAATTTTGTTAACATTTACTGTAGTGCTGAGGAATCTATGGGGGGGGGGGAGCTCCCCTGCGCATGCCAGAGTCCTCCAGGAGGAAAGGGATGGGGCAGATACTGTTTGACACTGAGAGAGCACACTACTACATTTTCAGTGTTTATTACAGCAAAATGCAAACATACAACGTTTCGGGGGATACAAATTCCCCTTCCTCAGGGAAGGACCTGAGGAAGGGGAATTTGTATCCCCAGAAACGTTGTATGTTTGCATTTTGCTGTAATAAACACTGAAAACATAGTAGTGTGCTCCTCCAACTTCTTTGCAGTTGCCATATTGCTGTGGCCCTTGAGGTGGAGGGCTGGGAGGGTTGCACCTACCAACTAAAGGCTGTGCCATTTGAGGTGTGCTGGAGTGTACTTTACTGAAGATTTTGGTTGACACTGAGAGAGGCTCCTGCTCTTCAGTTTTCTGGACTTTCAGCAGGCACTGCAGGTCAGCTATAAGGAGCAAAGGAGAAAGGTAAGGATTTTCTTTTACACTTCACACTGGGGCAAATTTTAGTTGGGGGGTGGACATGCCTTTTAACTTACTTAGGAAGAGGCTATTCTATTCTGCTTAGCGTCCTTTTTATGCATTATTAGGCATTTGGTAGAACTTTAAAAATATCAACATAGCCATCAATAGAGTTAGATCGTCAAGCAAATATAATGACCAACAACTGTAAGTTAACCTTGGAAGTCATTGGGGTTGATCCTGAGATTCAGTTTCCTCAGACCAGTTATATTTTTAATTCTCAAAAACAAAACAATCACTAAAAAAAAAAAAAGATTTTAGTGATTTTATTTAATTGGACAGTGAAATAAATGAAAAGTGTGCACATACAATTGATAACACATTGATTCATTACCGGTAGTTATATGATCTAACAATGAGAAACACACAGGTTATAGTGAGCCTTACAAGCCATGCTTTCCAAAATGTCAATGATTAATTAGTGTTAACCATGATGCAAATTAAAGATCTCGGCTTCAGTTAAGTTAAAAAGTTCCCATTTAATACCAGACACATAGATGAATAATGCCAAGTGTATTTTAGTACATTGTACCATTCAAGTACAATTGTAGATACAGATTTATAGCTTTTCCTGTCTTATCTTCCTAAATATTAACCTGCTAAAAATTCATTAACTGTTGTCCCTGTTAATAGTGTTCAGAATCAGAATAAATAACTCAGAATTTTATTTGATACATGTGTTACATCTACTCATATCTAAAGATACATTTTTGAAATATTTCTCAATGAAATTTTAGGTCAGTGATTTATTTATGTTTCTAAGGTCTTTAAAGGAGAAGTATAGTTTTGTTTAAAGGAAATTAGATGCTATAAAACACTTTTTCACAGTATGCACTACTTGCCTTTTACAAGTCAAATTCACTTTTCAAAACAACCAAACACTTCAGTTTTGATCATTGAGGGAATCCCCTCTTTTGTTACTAGCCCATGGGTACAGTCATGTCTTTCTGTGCTTACCAAATTGTTACCATTAGAAAGTAATGGGTTAATGCAGTGTCCCTCTCTGACACAGCATTACTGACCATGCTCCTGCCTTGCAGTAATCAGCATGGTGGTTATGTAACCACTTCATCTATTTCACGTAATGTTTCACTCTGCATTAGTAATGTAAAATGTAACCAGTTTCTGCATCAAATGCCTGCTAAGTGTAAAAACCATGCTTAACCAATACATTGGATAGTATAGATTTTTATTTGGGTGAGAGCACCCTTTGTAACATCTTCTCCTAACAATATTAAACTGCGCTGGGAGAGGACTAGGTGATGATATTTATTAAAATATCCATGCCTTGTGGCTTTGTAAATGGTTTGTCAACCAAATATGGAATTTCAAATGCTGCCATTATTAAAGGGTCTCTAAGAGTACAATATTTAACCAATGCAAATATGATATCAAGCAACCAACAGGATACTAGGGGAAGAAAGCATTACTCTGACGTAGACTGAGGGCACGGCCACACGCATGCATGGCCAATCGCATGCGATTTCATGTGCGATATAATTGCTTTTGCGCATGCGTTTTTTTCATTACATATAAAAAAAGCATGCGATTGCGATTTAAAGGACAACAATATAAAAAAATGACATCACCCCCATTATATGTCCACACTTCCAGCAGATGAAATCACTGATTCACATTAACAACCGTGCTGCCCTCCTTTAGATATCACACAGCAAAGATGAGTGCTAAAAGCCCGCCTCCTAGATGGCCCAGGGCCATGATTAACATATCACTTGTCATTGGCTGGTGGGAATGTCTGTTACAACCTCTCTCCTCCTCTTCTGCCAGTTAAACAAACTTGAAATGTCCTGTTGCCTAATCAAGCTGATCAATGGTGGGTGGAGGAGTGTTTTCTGGAAAGCTAGCTTTGAATGACAGTTAGAGGCAGACAGAATTGTTAAGCCCCCTTCGCAGCATGGCTAATTGAAGGCAGAGAGAGGCTCGAAATCAGGAAAGAAAATATATGTGAGGGCTGCATACCTTTACTCTTTTGAAAGCAAGCAATTTAAAAAAATGCATTGAGGCAAAACAGTTATCCTTTAAAATGCGGAACGCAAATCGCAAGCACAATCGCAACGCACTCAAAAATGCGCATTTTCGGTGTGTTGCCGCGATTCCAATGATCTGAAAAAAACACGTGCGCAAACGCAAGAAAACCGCGACAGTGTGGCCTATCCCTAAAAGAACTTCACAGACAAAACAACTTAATGAATGGAACAAAATTCCCAAAAAAAGTTGCTTGGCAGAAAGGGGCCACCAAAAATAGTTAGCCAAATGATGCATTATTGTATTTATTAATATATAAGCTTTGTATATTTATCACAAATATTATAAATGGAGACATCCAAATAATGATCCTATAATTTAATTTTTTTTTTTTTTACTGAAATGTATTTTTCCACTGAAAGTCAAACATGCAATTATAATACCATTTAAGGCAGCAATAATGAAGCCAAGCCAATAAAGCACAAATCTTTGATGTATGTGGTTATATTGTACTTCTTTTTTTTTTTTGTTTGTGCAGAAAAGAAACAAGCCTTAGATCTGCCTGGGGTGCGTTTATGCCTGCAGGGTAATTCTGCACTTCCTAAATTTTTACCAAATGGGAATCTCGGGATTCCAAATAAACATGGTTAATGCCAATAAAAAGGTTTTCAAGAGATGCAGAAATGTAAACAGTTACTTAAAGCACACGGGAACTTTACCCTGAGGAAGCAGAGTTTAAAAAAATAGACTTATAAAAAGGCCCAAACAACCACAGAAAACAAAGAGAGTAATAGTCAGTGCAGATTCATCATTGAAGCTGGGATAAATATATATTTTATTATAATTATTATATTATTATTGAAAATATCTTTGTGCGGTACCCCATTTTTCTTATATGGTTAGCACTGATGCCTTGCAGATCTAAAGTCCTGAGTTCGATTCCACCCTTGGACACCTCTGCATTCTGCAAGGAGTATGTATGTTCTCCACGTGCTTACGTGGGTTTCTTCCGAGCACTCCGGTTTCCCCCACAGCAAGAAAGACATACTGATAGGTTGTATGTGTTTAATAAATGTGCTTAGATTGTAAGCTCTTGTGAATGAATACATGTAATTGTAAAGTGCTACAGAAGTTGTTGGCGCTATATAAATCCACAATAATAATAATCCTCCTCTCATCCACCCTTGTCACCTCTTCCTGTGCCCGCATTTAGGACTTTGCTTGTGCTGCCCCTCTGCTCTGGAACTCCCTTCCTCCATCTGTCCATCATTCACCGTCTCTTAATACCTTCAAACATAACCTTAAAGGGGACGTTCAGTGCAAATACATATGCTTTCTAGAAAAAAAGAGCAGTATTTTTTCATCCCAATGACCTGAATCTGCCAATTCAGCAATTTGTCTGTTTATAAATAAATGCAACCGAAATACTGACTTCCTGTTTGCAGGACCCCTAATAGAGACCGTTATGGTCTTGCCCTTGCTCCAGCGCCTGGATTGATTCAGTTTCTCAGTAGAGATCTGAGCACGTTTGACCCATCCAACAGCCAATCAGTAGAAATTACTGTTAGGAACATTCCAAGGAAGTGGTGCCTCTGGGAAGAAGAAGGACTGTTAGAACCTGAAATGTCAGCTCACTAATGTCAACAGCAGGGAACGCAAAGGTTATGAAATCAACAGATTTTCAAAATGGACGAGAATATGTAGAATAACTAAGTATGCATTACGCAACTAATGATTTAACAAATATTGATAATTTTCCACTGAACTGACCCTTTAAAACCCACCTCTTCAGGCAAAATATAACCTGGCCTAGACATTACCCCTCTCCCTGACCCAACCTGATCCAAAATGCCCCTCACACTCCACTGCTAAACTATTTACAGCTTACCGATTCCCGTCCACCTATGTCTCACCCCCATTTTTGTAAGCTCTTTGGGCAGGGTCCTCTTTCCTATTCTATCACGGATTGCTGTAAGTAACTCATCACTGCATCTTATATTATGTATTACCTGTGTATGTAAAATGTATGACTTTGTATAATATGTATTTGCCTGTATGTAATGCATGACTATGGGGCATATTTATAAAGGAACGAAAATAACGCCAAAAAATTACCGCCACACATCGTGGCCGCGAAAATAGCGTTGCCGTATTTAAACGGCGAGCGCCATTCCCGCGATGTATCGCGGCCGCGATGTGTTGCGGTAATTTTAACCCCCTTCGCGGCGATACTGTATAGTATCCTGCGAAGGGATCTAAAATCCCTTCCCGACGCATCTCCTAAGAGGGCGGGGAATACGCCACCCCCCCGCCCACAACCCCCGCTGCGGCGAGACCACCCCCCCGCCGCTTCCCAGCACGCCTCCCAACCCGTTCCCCACTCGTTCCCCGCTCGCGGCAATCTCGGAACGGAGGCTAGGAGGGGCTCCGGGAAGGGGCCGCCGCACACCCCCTCCCCGGCAACCCCTCCAAGCCCCCCCCCGGCCGCTCCCGGGAGGGAAGGAGGGAGCCGCTGCGAGGGGTGGAGGCTCCCTCCAGCGGGGCCCTGAGAAGGGCCTTTTGGGGCTTAAGGGGGTCCCCAGCTCAACCGGGACCCCCCCTCCCCAGCCCTTGTAAGGGCCTTGCGGCACTGACAAGTGCCTTTGGTGGGGGTCCCGCAGCTCGAACCGGACCCCCGTGTGCGGCTCTAAAAGACCCTGGGCGGCGTCTTCCAGTCCCGGCACACCACTCCGCCGAGACCGCCGACCCCCGAAGGTACCCCCGGCGGCGCCGGCGACCTCACCGAGGCCGTTTGCCGGCGTCTTGATCCGACGCGACGTCTTCGGGCTGGCGACACCAACCCCACTCAGGTCGCCGATGCCAGGCAGGCTCACTGCGGCCGCCAGTGAGCCTGCTGGCACCGCCGGCCTCAGCGGAGCCGATGTTGCCAGCCGCTTCTTTCTTCAGCCATCTACTGCGATGGCATCTGAGTTCCGCGGCGGAAAGCTCCTCTTTATATAGGTTTGCAGAAACCCCTAATTCATTTCTGATTGGTCAATTTTTTAATGCTTGGTTTGCATGCTTTACATTAACCAATCAGATTTCAGAACTTTCCAGTAATCTGATTGGTTAATGTAAGCATCAAACCAAGCATTAAAAAATTGACCAATCAGAAATGAATTGGGTTTCTGCAAACTCTATATAAGGGGTGCACTCTGCTGCGGAACTCAATGCCATCGCAGTAGATGGCTGAAGAAAGAAGCGGTTGGCAACATCGGCTCCGCTGAGGCCGGCGGTGCCAGCGGGCTCACTGGCGCCGCAGTGCCTGCCTGGCATCGGCGACCTGAGTGGGGTTGTGTGCGCCACCCGAAGACATCGCCCAAGGCTCTTTTAAGAGCCGCACACTGGGGGTCCCGGTTCGAGCTGCGGGACCCCCCCAAAGGCACTTGTCAGTGCCGCAAGGGCCCTTACAAGGGCCGGGGAGGGGGTCCCGGTTCGAGCTGCGGGACCCCTAAGCCCCAAAGGCACTTGTCAGTGCCGCAAGGGCCCTTACAAGGGCCGGGAGGGGGTCCTGTTTCAGCTGCGGGACCCCTAAGCCCCAAAGGGCTCTTGTTAGAGCCGCAAGGGCACTTGTAAGTGCCGCAAAGGCCCTTACAAGGGCCGGGGAGGGGGGGTCCCGGTTCGAGCTGCGGACCCCCTAAGCCCCAAAAGGCCCTTCTCAGGGCCCCGCTGGAGGGTGCTTCCACCCTTCCCAGAGGCTCCCTCCCCGGGAGCGGCCAGGGCAGGGGGCTTGGAGGGGTTGCCGTGGAGGGGGTGCGCGGCGGGTGGTCGCGACCACCTGCTGCGGCCCCTTCCCGGCAGCCCCTCCTACCCCCGTCCGAGATTGCCGCGAGTGGGGAACGGGTTGGGAGGGGCTGCTGGGAAGCGGCGGCGGGTGGTCTCCGCCGGCGCAGGGGGGTTGTGGCGGGTGGGCATGTCTCTCGGGGCGGGTGCGACCACCCGCGGCGGGTTGCCTGCCCATCCCCGCCGTGGGAGGCTAGTATCGGCTGACTTCGCCACCTTCAAGGTGGCGAAGTAAAACAGCCGATACTAGCAGAGCGAAACCAGTACCGCCGCTTTATAAATAGAAGAAATAGAAAAGATAACCAATGCACATTCCTAGGCCCCATATAATATCATTTGCACACTGGCATACATTATAAACAAAGGGGGTTTAATATTACTGTGATCACATGAATGAAAAGCCTTCCATCCTCATCAAGGTAACCCCAGTCTGGAAGGTCCTAACTTCTAACAATTTCTACTTTAATTATGATTAGCAAACTTTTGAACAATATTAGTTAAAGGACAACTGTGGACTCAAAACAAGTTAGGGTTAAATGAAAGCCTGTGGTATTTCATTTAAAATGATCTGACAATCACATCTCTGGCTAGAGACGGAGAGACATTACATTGGGGTGAATGTTCAAACTTCCTGCTTCCAGTAGATTCAGTGACATCACCTAACCTCTGCCCTGCATGTCTGCGCCAGGGGAGAAGCATGCTCAGTTAAGACTTAATGCTGGGGAAAAAATTGACAGTGAAGAAGAGCCTATTAATGCAGGCTGAGGCTGGTCACATGGCTGAAAACAAGCATTTAAAGCAAGGGGTAATATTGCTGAACCTTTCCAGCAATAACTTCTCACAAATTTTATCTATAGATGTGATTAAGGTTTTATTTTGAAGGTGTGATGGAAGGCTTTTTATATAATCCTTACTAGTTTGGAAGAATTCGAGACCACAGTTACCCTTTAAGCCCATTTGGAATGACCGTATAAAGTGTTCTAATCCAATAAACTTCAGGTTGTAATAGGATCTAGGATCACGCGGTTTATTCCTATATATTTATAACTATAGGACATGAGTTGTCATGCAAGTGATCTTTTATGCTTAATGGGTATCCATTCCCTACTGTGTGGGTGGGCAAAAGTAGTGCCACTAAGTCTATAAGGTTCTTGCTACGCTTGTATCCAATTATTGCTTGTTGGGGAAGATATTTTTAAAGTTTGTTATCTGACAATAAAATATTCCAGTTAGATTTAAAGGGCATGTCCACCCCTTTTTAGAAAATTTTCTGTAGTTTAGGGATCCCTCTCCCCCCCCCCCCCCCCCCAACTGCTCTATTAACTTACTCTTTCCCTCTTTCCCGCGGCATTCAGACATGGCCCTCTGTTTGCATGAAACTGTAAGCAGAGGGCCGGACCAGCAGCCGTGTCCGTGGTGGGTTGAGAGGCAGCCAATTATAGGCGCGACTTCCAGCAGTGTAGAACACCGGGGGAAAGAGGCAGTGTAAGTAGAGTTCGACTAATTTTTTATTTTTACAAGCTAATAGAGTGGTTGGGGGTGGGAGAGGGTACCCTACACTACAGAAAAGGGATTTCACACTAGGGGCACAGGAAACCAAACAGGGATCAGGAGAGAGGGAGGGAGAGGGGTAAAGAGCTGCACTGAGCAAGCCCAAAACCTCTCAGAGCACTCCTCAGAGGTGGAGATGTTTTCCTCACAGCCAGTCTCCTACTCTTTACTTTCTAGGATTTTGGGCAGACATTACAGGAGCAGAGAGGTAAGGTAAGGATTTTTACACACTACACAGTGGGGCCAGCAGTGGGGGAGAATTTGGTTTTGAGGGTGGACATGCCCTGTAATAGATTTTTAATAATCTCAGATAAAGTGCTGTTTTAAATTGAGCAGACAAATAGATGTCTTGGGGACATCAGCGTTGTTTGATCAAATGTAGGGCTCTATCCAGTCCTTGGGGTGTGTAGCACCTTTATAAACATCTTGGTTTCATGTCACACATCTATGTAATCAATGATTGTGGATGTCACAGTTATTTCTGATGACAAAAAAAGAAAAATTGAGTTATACATATAAATAGATAAAAAGTTAAAACATTATCTCTTAGACAAGAAGCAAGATAGTCCTAGATTGCGATTAAGTCCTTTGAGTTGAAGGGAGTCCATGGTAAAAATCCAAAACCATTCCCTGCGTAAAAAAGCATTGTATGTCTGTCACCCCTTACCGTGTGTGGTATATGGTCGTCAACCATCCCTTTAAGTTCTGAAACAGGGAGATTCAATAAAATTTCTTATCGTTTAAAATGGTGCTAATTAAAATTAGCACCATTTTAAACGATAAGAACTTTTATTAAATAACCCTGAAAGTGTTTAAGTTCAACAAAATGAGAGGCAACAGGAGTATCTTTATGTGTATTTTTAGACATCTAGATAATCTTTAGGTGACACATATTCTTTAATTACAGGCAAAAAAATCTGACGTGTCCTTGAGACATGTAGATGTATTTTGTGTTAAAGGCTGTAGAATATTTCCCCAAGGGTTCCAGAACACTTCCTCTACCAGAAACAACCGGATGTTCTGGTCGTTGTACATTGTACATGTGATTTTTGGTATTATATAGATTATTGGACATTGTGGATGTTTCTGTAATAAATAATAGAGAGAGACAGACAGACTCTGGAAACAAGGGAGCATTCGCAGCGCTTGTATCAAAACAATTCTGTTACTTGTTAGTTTGCCCTTGTTTCTAGAGACTTTTGTGTATTGTGTTTAGCTGCACCCAGGCAGACACATAAAGTAGAGGAGTGCTACCTGTCTTATCTTTGATATTATATATATATATATATATTTATATATAGATATATAATATATATATATATATATATATTACACACACACACATACTGTACACACAGTTCTGTTGCTAAATGGTCAATGAGTGTTACTTTGTTTTAATGTTTCCTACAGATGTTACTGGTCTTTTCTAAGCACTTTTCTAGTGTGCTGCAGTTTGTAGTCCAGTGCAATTTGCAAATCATAAGGCCCAGTGTAAGCTGTTTGTAAAAATATAGCTGTGTTATTAGGAAATGTGAGTGGGTTGAAGCTGGACTCCCGACAGAGTTCACTTGGCAGAGTCTAGAATTTTAGCTCAGCCCAATATTAAATGTGAATCATTGGTTTACTTTCTCAGTAGGACTTCACTTTGTACTTTCAGAGTAGGTCATAGATGTACACACAATAATGAACACAATTCATTGTTAAAATGTATTTGTGGAATTAGCACTATATAATACAAGTCCTTATTAGATATATCTGAAATAGATATATTTGAAAATCCAAAAACTAACTCATATAACTTAACGTGAGCTAAAAATCTGAAAGTTTCTATTTAGTTTAAGGTTTAAATAGCAATAGTAAGTAAGTGTAAATAGCTGGGTACCTGGGAAGAGGTCTGGGGAACATCTTATATACTAAAAGAAGGTTGTCGATATGCACTAGACCTACTGGCTCACGCTGGTCACGTGACGTCTTCTAGGTAGGTCCGGGAACCGCTAGGTCCGCACCCCTGGGTTTGTTTAACTTGCTGCGTTTACTTACTTACACGCTGCTGAGGTAGGCTCCGCCCCCTCCTCTCCTTACGCGACAAGGCCAGTAGGAAGGCACACTCGTTGCAGAGCGTGTCTTGCTATTGGCCTCATCACAGACGGGGAGGAGGGGGCGGGGCTCACCGGAGCAGAGTGTGAGTAAGTATATTCGGCAAGTTAAGCGAACCTAGGGGTGAGGACCTAGCAGTTCAGGTCCTCACCCTGGGTAGAAGGTACTGACTAAGGAAGAGGAGTGGAGGGAAGGTGAGTATAATTGTCAACATCCTGCTGAAGCAAAGCACTAAGCACTCGCAACATTGTATCTTGTACTTCAGATGCTGATTAGCAAGGTCAGCATCTAAAGTTAAAATACAATGTTGCAGGTACTTAGACCTTTGCTTCAGCAGGATGTTAAGCTGGATACACACTGTAAAGATCTTTAAAAGATGACAGACAAAGCCTGCACTACACTGATGATGGCTCAATAAAGCTGAAACAGTCTGTAGCTGTCACTCTTTAGCTTGTGGAATGCCGTAAAAGTCTTTTTAAAGGATAAGTGCACTGTAAAATCATGTTATGTTCATTTGGAAGCTGCAGCTTTAAAAATACTGTTGCCATATTTTTTACCTATGCCCCTCCAGAGCCTAGCTTTGTGCCTTGGAAGTTGCTGACATCTTGTTACTGGTTTGCTGAATGTTAAGCTCCACCCCTCTGAGATTTCCTCTGCTTTCTCCTGCTTGAGCCTCAAACATTAATGTCTGTGAGTTCCGTCACTCTCCTGCGTGAGCCTCAAACAGTAATGCCTGTGAGTTCCGTGCACTCTCCTGCTTAAACCTCAAACGTAAGGCCTGTGAGTTCCGTGCATTCTCCTGCTTGAGCCTCAAACAGTAATGCCTGTGAGTTCTGTGCCCTCTCCTGCTTGAGCCTCAAACAGTAATGCCTGTGAGTTCCTGCACTCTCCCTTTGACTCAAACGTAATATGCCTGTGAGTTCCGTGCACTCTCCTGCTTGAGCCTCAAACAGTAATGCCTGTGAGTTCCGTGGCATTCTCCTTCTGGAGCCTCAAACATAATGCCTGTGAGTTCTGTGCACTCTCCTGCTTGAGCCTCAACATATGCCTGTGAGTTCTCGTGCACTCTCCTGCTTGAGCCTCAAACAGTAATGCCTGTGAGTTCCGTGCATTCTCCTGCTTGAGCCTCAAACAGTAATGCCTGTGAGTTCTGTGCACTCTCCTGCTTGAGCCTCAAACAGTAATGCCTGTGAGTTCTGTGCACTCTCCTGCTTGAGCCTCAAACAGTAATGCCTGTGAGTTCCATGCACTCTCCTGCTTGAGCCTCAAACAGTAATGCCTGTGAGGGACCGGGTCAGGTAAGAAAGTTCTAGGGCATCTTTGAAATATTTCACCCATACGAAAGTGGGGTTTGGGGGGGTAATGAACATTTTAAAGATAAGTTATTTTTGGGCTGGAATTGCCCTTTAAGGGATGTTCAGTGGGAGTGTCCTAAACAAATACAGGAGTCTTGGTAGAATTGATACCGGTACTGCAATCTGGAAATTCCATAATTATGGTACAACAAATTGGGAATTCCATGATACTTAATACTAGTACTGCAAATTGGGAATTCCATGATACTTAATACTAGTACTGCAAATTGGGAATTCCATAATATTTAATACTGGTACTGCAAATTGGGAATTCCATGATATTTAATACTGGTTTTGCTAATTGGGAATTCCATGATACTTAATACTGGTACTGCAAATTGGGAATTCCATTATATTTAATACTGGTACTGCAAATTGGGAATTCCATTATATTTAATACTGGTACTGCATATTGGGAATTCCATGATACTTTATAATGGTGCAGCAAACTGGAAATTCTATGCAGCGATATAAGGATAAATATTTGTATTTGCCTATATCAATCCTTATAAATATGCCCCATAGCCATAAAACACACACTAGACACGGAGAGTGTGTTATTGTGTATTTTTAGATGAGTCAGATAAATGGGTCTATTTGTCGATAGATCTACCCAAAGGATATTAAGCTTGGACAGTGGTGGTCCTCAAGGTTTGTGTTGGAATGTCTGTTTCAGGGGGACGATAGGTTGGGTGGAGGCATTTAAGCGTCATTTTTAATGTTGAATGTCTTCAACACATTTGTAGATGTTTGAAACTGTCAAGCTTTATTCTGTTTTCAATGAGAGATGAAAATCCAAAAGTTCTGTTTTAATTTAAGGTATAAATAGGAATAAGTATGTTAGTATAAATGGCTCAGGGACCTGGTAAATGGTCTGGGTACCACATACACATAACTAAAAAAATATAACCAGGCTTTTCTTCAGCAGAATGTTAAGCTGGATACATACTGTAAAGATCTTTAGGAGGACAGACATAAAGATATACATAAAGAGTCTTTACATAAAGATATACAAAGTACAAACTATGGTTTGTGTGGAAAATATTTAATTAGTCAGGAACTAATTAGCGCAAAAAGGGAAAAGGGGAATGGAAGAACAAAAAAAGGAGAATAAGAGACAAACAAGGTGAAAGAGGAGCAGTAGAGAATAGAAAAGGTGTAAAATCCAGAATAAAAATGCAGATTTAGCTGGAAATTATGAGCCACAATTTTGTTAAAGTTCTTCTCCCTTTCCCAGTAAATTGTATTTAGTAAATGAGTCTGCAGGCCCTCCGCAAGAAACACACTAATAAACCAGATCATGAATGATTCAGCCTTTCAAACTTCAACCCAAGCAGAAAGCTCTAAGACCAGACTCCTAGTGTAGGGACTTATCAAATGGAGGCTGCCAGATGTGCTACCATGTATTTTGAGTACCTGGAGTAGCTAGAGTTGACCTGAGTTAAAACAGCAAATAGTATAACAAAAAAGGCATGAAAGGTAGTTCACCAGAGGAGCTAGACTTTTTCCATTTGTTTGTTTGGAATAGCTCATTCAGAGCTGAATTGAACAAACAGCTGGTTGTGTTGTGTTAATATGTCTATTTGCACCACATACCAGAATCCATTAGACAGAGTTTATAGGCAAACCCATCATTTCCTTGAATTTAAGACTTAATAGATTGGCATCAAGACACAGTGATATATTTCTGAAACTTCTGCTTTTCTCTGCCTGTGATTAATAGTTACTGTTTAGCTTTTCAAAAAGCACTTAAATTATTGGCACCAAAATATAGAATATGCTGCACAAGCACTGTCTAAAATAGCAAAGTCATAATCAAGGGTAGAATTGTAACCCAATATACTCCATGCTCTCTGACCAGCTCCTGGCATCAAAATGGATGTTGCACGTTTTTATTAACTATACGACAAAATTACAAAACTCTATCATAAAGAAGAACTAATCTCAGATAGTAATTTTTGGTGGACGATAAGGAAATATTATTACTACTAGTTTATACAAAAAAATATATATTGCACTCACCAATATAGTGAGAGCCTAACACAGCGCTATAGTACATAAATTATCACGTAATTAGGGAGATATAGTCACTCATGTGCAGAGGAAAGTGAAGGCTGAACTGAGATCTGTCACAATAGAATATTTGACAGCTCACTACCCTGGGAGGTAGAAGTAGGCTTTCCTGACTGGATACAATAAATAATTATAGGTAGTAAAATAACCCTTTACAATTCCGGCAATAACATGCTTTTAAGCATGGATGCTGTAGGTGTAAAACTAAAGAACAATATAGAAATGGGGGAAGCCAACAACTGGCTACAGAACACCTACTATACTCCCAAAGGGAGGTGCTCATCCAGATAATGGGGAAATAACTCAAAACAATTAGCTTCCCAATTACTGGGGAAGCTAATAAATAGGTAAAGTCAGAGTAGTGTCACCAAGGAATATTTACCGACATATTTGTCCCTATACACATTTTTTAATAATATTTGAATCAAATCCCCATAGGTGCAAAAAGAGGAGCATGTAAGATAAGCTCCGAATAGCTAAAATCAAAATCTCATAACTATCCTCAGAGTAAAAAACATATGTTACCAGGTGGTCTGGTACAGGATAAAGACGGGAACCATAATAAGAATAGTCAATGAATGTATAGTTCTGTGCCCCTCTGCGCAAACCTATTGAAAGCACTAAGTAGGGTTGGGGTAAGCACTATAGCCTGAATAATCTGGTCACATAACTACACCATTAGTACAACAATAAGTGTTATAGATGCATTTTTAAAGTTAGTACAACTGAGCATGAGCGGATAAAGCATTGAGTTAAGCACGCCATGTGGAGCAGGACATGTATGAATTTCTAGGTTTTATCATAGGTTACCAATTCTTATTATTGAGGCGCCTTCAGTTCCAGCTCTCCACTTGGCCCATATGTAACCTTTCCTGACTCTCTGGCAACTTAAATTTCATTTCTTCAAACTTTTTTCTGGCCACTTATAATTATAACTGAAAATACAAAACATCCATGTGATTTCTGTAATTTGATGCTATGCAATCCGTTCTTATATATAAGTCAAGGTGCAGGAATTCTATTCCTTTTGCGCCACATATTTGCAAAGATCACCCGCCTCATACAAGGTTATTAGAAATTTTGCTTAGTCTCACAGAAGCCTTTTGTTAAGAAATTTTACGAGATATAGATGTAATGGTATTTGTATATTCAGAAAAGTAAAGCACATTTATGAGTGTAATTTAAAGTCAGAAGTATCCCATTATACAGTGGGAGTTTTCTTCAGTAGCAAGGATGAGTTATGATGTGTCAAAGTCAAATGACTAATGCAGATGTCTGAACAATAACAACTGAAGGGAAATAAACGTTCACGGTTTCATCCAAATAACATATTATTTTCTTTATAATGCAGTCTAGAAATAGACAAAATAATTTAGATAATTCTTTTAACCAACCAACTGAACCTGGACACCAGTTTAACTGGTTTTATGAACTGCTTTAATTCTGTCCTTAATCCTTACTAGGAAAGTAGCTTTGTTGCTAATTTTCTGGGCTGCTGGCTCATTTTTTCAATTTTTAGGGAGTCGGGTCCATCAGGAAATATGAAACCACTCGCCAACCAGGAAGCATTAAAGGACGTGTACACCTTTTTTCACTCACCTTATGTCTTTCTACTAACTTAAACAAAGTTTTATTTTCCTTAGTTCCTTTTTTTCCTGTAAATAGAAGATTTTATCACTTTTTCCAGTCTAACATGATATAGTAAGTGATTGCAATTAAACAAGATTAATACTGCAAGCGTTTTTAATAGCTGCTCCTACATGTCTTTAATGAACTGCTACAAGGCCATGTAATATGTCGATTTCCTATTTGTTCTGGCTCAGTCTGTCACAAACAAGATTGCATTAAATCTGCCACAGTCTCCTAGACATTGCTTTCAATCTGCCACAATCACTCACATTCCATTCCATCTGCGTATCATTTTATATAACCCCTTTAATAGTTACACTTTTAGAAACATCATAGTACAGAGCTGCAGATTGAGGATAATGAGGTGAAGCTGATCTTAGCACAGCTCTGTGCAATACTACACATTTTTCAATAAATATAAAAATCATTAAAACTATATATATATAACTAAACTTCACGATATGTGAATGACACCTTCAGCAGATAATGAGGCTCCATTTTTTGTTAATTACTCAATTAAACAGTGACATGCGTCCGATAATATGAAAGACGCCAAGCACAGGACATGCGCAGGAGGCTCCTTATTATATGATGAAGTTAGACTGGAAAAAGTGCTAAAATCTACTATTTCCATATGACAGGACGAGGCAAATGAAAACTTTTTTAAAGTTACGCACAAAATACAAGCAGGGAGATTCAATAAAAGTTCTTATCGTTTGAAATGGTGCTAATTTTGCCCCAACCAATCAAAACTTATTTAACATTTGAAAGCTATCATCTGATTGGTTGGGGCAAAATTAGCACCATTTTAAATGATAACAACTTTTATTGAATTACCCTGAAGGTGAGTGAAATAAAGGGGTGTACACGTCCTATAAAGGGCTCTCTCCACATTTCATTCTCCTTTTCTTCCACTGGAATTTTTACCCCTTCTTACATATTTATTAACTTTTCCATTTGAAATTTTCTCTTCTCTTCTTTTAGAGTTTCTGTAGGGGTGAACATGTCCTTTAAGTTATTTCTCTTTTTTTTTATTAAGTACATTTAAGAATACAGAAAGCTACTGCAATGCGATTTGGAAAAAAGATTTTGAATGAAAGGTAATTACATCATAGTCATTAGAATGTGATCCAATGTACCCAAACACAGACATCATATCTTCTTTTGATAGCTTAAGTCTATTTAAATACTGTGAAAGAAAACCATATATATTATTTTAATGATAAAATGGAAACAGACAATTTTCCTGGCACAAATAAAAAATGTAAATGCAGACATTGCATATAATTCTAGTTACCCTTAGTTAAGAAGGGGTGGTAGGAGGTAATGTAGATGTTGCATATGAAGCCATTACCCCTTAGTTAAAAAGAGGTGGTAGGAGGAGTGTGGTCAATATGGCATTCTGAGCAGACGTGGGGTATAGGAGCTCCCCCAACAACACAACCTGCAGATGATATATTGCTGAAAATAAACCTCTGTTACCTTCCTAAAAGATCGCAATACCCTGCTGATCAAAATGACTAAATATGGAAATCAACAGAATAAGAAACCCCCTATATGGAGAAGCTTGGAAAGTTTGCGCACCAAAACAAGGACCAGGCTTCACCTACACCTCCTCAACAGGTGGATTGCTTCAGGAGCACACAGGGAGCTGCGACTTCGGAATCCACATTGGAGGCCATCACATCAACATCTGCAAACCCTACTGAGCCAACTTCCTCACAAGTCTTGTCTACCATACAAGACACCAAGGTATCCATGACAGTACTTATAGAGGAGGTGCGGGTAGAGGTGGGACTCCTTAGGCAGGACCTCCAGAAGCTGTGACACTGCTTAGTGGGGGACCTGGAGAAGAAAGTGGCCAATAAAGAGGACACTGTGAGGCAAGTTCCACATGAAATCACGGACCTCCAACAGCAACTCCAGGCACAGCAAGCTTGGGCGGACAATTTGAAGAAGTGATCCTGCCTCCAGAATATCCAGCTGGTTGGTTGGGGGTGGGGTTGTTGGGGTGGAGATCAGGGAGCCAGAAGCTTGAAGCCTGGCTCCGGGATACCTTCAGATATGACACCCTGTCACCGGAGTTCACAATTGACGGGGCACATCATTTTCCCACCAGACCTCCCCCACCAGGTTCCTGACTGTGGCCTTTGGGGCCGCCACTTCTAAATCTGGTTGGAGAGATGGGTGAAGTATGCATTGAAAACTCTGCAATCGTCTTCTTTCCTGACTACCCAATGCATCTTCATAAGAGGCAAGCTATTTTCATGGCCTTAACTTACCTTATGCCATGATGTCTCCGTCTCGCTTAGGCATTCAGCATGAGGGCTCTACAAAGTTCTTTGAATCTCCAGTGGAGGCAACCCAGTGGCTGGATGGGCGTTTTGGCCCTGCCACAAGGTAGGATTGGTGTCAACTCTACACCAATAGAAACTACAACCCCCCCAAAACTTTACTGCCCAGATGCTCCCCCAGTATCCACCGCCAGCCAGGCCAAAATGTGCCAGCTGTCTACCCTCTCAATGGGCAATAGCTTAAGTGACTTACTATACTATAACCACAGATACATGGAGTGATCCACAATTTATGGAGCTGGAAGCTGCCTTTGGGCCAAGAGTAGCCAAGACATGATGTCTATGGATTGGGCAAAATTACTCTATTGTTTGCTACCTTTTTAACTGGTACTTTCTGCCGTGATATTCCCCTCTCTCCAGATTTAACTGAAGGCAAGACACCAGCCCGGTAACAATTACATAGGGGGTTATTCAATAAAAGCTCTTATCGTTTAAAATGGTGCTAATTTTGCCCCAACCAATCAGATGTTAGCTTTCAAATGTTACATAAGTTCTGATTGGTTGGGGCAAAATTAGCACCATTTTAAAGATAAGAACTTTTATTGAATCTCCCTGATAGTCTCTACTGTGTACAACAGGCCAGCCCCCTTGGTGTGTAAAAAGTCCTTATCCTCGATTCAGCGGATTGTCACACGATCCTTGTAACCTGGGTCGTGTCCCCACCCCTGGTATTTACCCCTGCCTGGAGGATTGAGGGTTGGGGGTAGTCCCCTTTGGGGCCACACAAACAATATGACAACACCAGGAACTATAGTGATTATATATGCTCCTCACTACGACAGCTTCCCAGTGAAGTTCTGGAGCTATATGCGGGGGGCCTGCCCAGGGTGCTCTCTTTGTGGAGTTTGGTGCACTGTATACTTGCATTTATGGTATGTAAAAAAATTGTATATACTGAATCTTGCATGGGGATGTATGCTGTTTTGGGGCTGTGTTGGGGTGGGGGAAGGAAATGGGGATTACCATGCTTTATGTAAAACTACTGTACTATACTGAACACTCTGAATGCTAATGGTGCTGTTTCCCACCCCAGTCCCGGTTTCCCACCCCTCCCCCTCTTTATGGCAGTGGGCTGCTACCGGACCTGAGGATAATAATTATTTGAGTATTGGTGGTTTGCAGTGTGGCGGGGGCACCAACATACTGCCTATGTATATGGGAATTCTTCCTCTGCCCTAGTCTTTATCCCCAGTTTCCCATTAATAGAATAATAAAAGGAATGGAGGTGCTTCACTATGCAGGCAGATTAGACAAGTTAGAGCTGTTTACATTGGAGAAGCTACATTTGCATGGGGAATGGATATGATCACTTTCTACAAATATATTAAAACAATAAACTCTCTGGTGCATTGTTCATTAATAGGTCATATCAGAGGACATGTGGACATCCTTTAAGATTGGAAGAAAAGTTTCATCTTAAGGTTAGGAAAGGTTTCTTTCCAGAGAGAATGGTGAAACTGTGGAACTGTCTTCCAGCAGATGTGGTAAGGGCAAGTTCATTGAACAGCTTTAAAAGTGTCCTAGATAAGTTTCTAAAACTAAAAAATATTGATAATTACTGATATTAATACATATACTGCAGTTCTGGTTGACCCAGTCATACTTTCCGATTGCCATTTGGAGTCAAGAAGGAATTTTTACCCCCCTTTTTCTGTTTTGTTTTTTTTTTGCCTTCCTCTGGATCAACTGTTAGGTAGGGTTAAAAGGATGGTGAAAATGTTGGGCTTGATTGATGTCTTTATTCAACAGGGTGGCCCACCTGGTGCTTGCGCTCTGATGCTATAATATTCAGTGACTGGGCTCCTCGCCTCTCCTTTATTACTATCCCCTTTATCTATTACTACCAATCTATATTTGATAGAATACAGAACCCACTGGGAGACAGACTATTGAGCAGTGTATTATGTCCTCTATGCCTAGTTGTTTTATTGATGACAAACATATGAATCAAACGGGGATGGGGGATTGGACCTGGGGGGGAATAAGGAGGGATGCTGGATAATTCTCTCTCATCCTTCTGCACAAAACCTGGGGGGATGGACTAAACTATATGAATGATCAGTATAATATGTCCTTTGGTAGAAATGTTTCTTGCGTGGGGACATCAGGGTATGGGAAACTAATTATGGTTGATGTTAAGCTGTTATCACATGATGTATATATTTGAATACTAATGGTGACCTTGCACACCTTGTAAACACCCTGTGTCCCGCAAACTATAAAACTAGCTGGTAGACCTCTCCCCAAACGTCTTACGATGTGTAACTAAGTTACTGCCCATACCCCCCCAACCCCGCCATCCAAGGTATAGGCTCCTAGTAAGCCTGTTTAGACTATGGTGACACCCAATAATTAGTTAATTACAAATTTGCCATAGTGGGTGATAGTTAACTGTAATAAATGCTGTTTATTTCTTCTTAATCATAATTTCCAATCTGCCCTCTCGCATGGGGGCCTGCCCCGGAGCCACTCCAGATCTCCTCAATATAGTACCCACTTTCAAAAATGGTCATCCACACCAATTAATTTTTTTTCTTGGAATGTCAGGTGCCTAACTCACCCAACCAAAGGTATATAAGTGTTCACATTCATATTAAAATATATGCCTGACGTAGTCTGCATGCAAGAGACTCACCTACTCAAGACCACCACTGGATGGGTTGCTCATAGCGTATGTTCCTCCTATTCGAGGGGCATATCTTTGTTATTCCAAAGAATATTATGTTACAGGATACTACATGTTAAAACTGATCCACACAGCAGATTTGTTTATTTAGCAGCTGAGATTTACTCTGTGCTCCTCGGTGTGTACAAACCTCCGGCTATGCGACTTGACATGCTGAAAACCATATAATCCACCCTGATCAGACCCGCTTCATGCACGGTAAGTCTACCTCCATTAACCTCCACCACACTTTGATACAAACAAAAATGGACCATGATAACTCTGAAGAACGCATCATGGACGCCAGTAAGGCTTTTGACTAGTAGAGTGGCCTTATCTCCTTATCAAATGGATCCGAATTCTGTATGCTGCACCGTTGGCAAATATTCTAGTTAATGGCAGCCTTTCTTCATCTTTCCCTCTGTACAGAGGCACTTGTCATGGCTGCCCCCTATCCCCCTATGTGTTTGCCATAGCAATTGAACCCTTAGCTATCTTATTATATTCTGATAACAGAATCTGGGGCCTCCAGATAGGCCAATTGAGGCATGCCTGGGTTTATATGCTGACGATATAATTATGTTTTTGGACAACCCACATGGCTCCCTCACATTAGCCTTCAATCTAATCAACACATTTGGGTCCTATTTAAGATTGACCATCAACTGAGATAAATCCGCACTGTATCCCATGGACAACCCAACACCACACAACTTTTGATGCTTGGCTCCAATCCCCATAGTGTATCACTTTACATATCTCGGAATTATATTTACTAAACTACCCCAATAGTTCTTTACTCTGAACATCTCCTTGCTGTTAGACTTTACCCCAACAAATCACAAGCATGGAGATATGTACCTCTTAACCTCCAAGGCAGTATACACCTGTTAAAATCCTTTTTACTTCCCAAAATACTATGCACCATACAACATTCCTTTGTCCTTCTTTCAAAAATGTAACAGTCTTGTATTGTCGTTTATATGGAATAACAAAAAACCTAGACTCAGCCTTGCCAAATGGCAGGCATCCAAGTCAATGGGGGACTGGCACTACCTAATATCCAATTATACTACTGAGCATCACAACTAAGATACCTGGAGTGCTGGGTACACCCAGCCCCCACACCAACTGTATCGGATAAAATGATATCCATGTATCTTACTGGCCCTTTTATGGCAGATATAGAGGCAGCAAAACTTCATTTCATCGGCGCAGGAATCTGGCATCTTGCAAACAATTACTTAATGTTAATGGTCATTACGACCACACACCCTTATGGAACAATAAATTAATACTGGACTCCCTGGGGCAACTCACTGGGAAATAAGTACCTTGGGGCCACTAATGCAAAATGGAACTATGATCCCCTTTGCAGAGCTACAAAACTCCCATCATATCCCTAACACAATTCATTACAAATACCTACATCTATGCCATGCACTAAGATCCTGTCTCCGACACCCTATACCATCAATCACTTAACACCCCATAATTGGTATATTGTGCATCCAGGGCCCATGTGGGTTGATCTCTAAGCTATACAATTGCCTGATACAAACAATATCGCAACCAAACACACTCCTACCTACAATCTAAATGGTCTGGCCGCCTGGGCAATATAGATGGTGATCAGTGGCAGGAAGTTCTTAACAAAAATCTGGACACCCTGGATAGAATCCCCTGACACTTTACTCACGTGGGGGAACCAAATAATATAATGAATGTTGTGGCTGGTATGGGGCCCGGGCAGCCGGATGGATGGAAATATGGACACAAAGAAAATTAAGGTAAAATCACTCAGTTTAAAGCAGTGTTAATTTGTTTATGATGTTTACTTGACTACTGAATGTATAAACCAATACTATTTTATATATTCAACAGCAATGTACAGTAAAGAATGTTATATGAATGATACAGTATATATATATTATATATTATATATATATATATATATATATATATATATATGGATAGCCGCACTCACGTCTGCTCCAAACACATGCCCGGTGCAGTCCGCGGAATAAGCTGGATATATCAAAAGGGGCAGAGCACTCCTAACATAGTAACATAGTAACATAGTAATTAAGGTTGAATAAGGGGGAAAAAATTCCTTCCTGACTCCAAACAGCAATCGGAAAGTATACCTGGATCAACCAATCTATATTCAGTAATTCTCAATTTATTTAGTTTTAGGAACTTATTCAGGCCTTTTTTAAAGCATTCAATGAATTTGCCATTACCACATCTGCTGGAAGACAGTTCCACAGTTTCACCGTTCTCACTGTAAAGAAACCTTCTTAACCTGAAGATGAAACTTCTTTTCTTCCAACCTTAAAGATGTCCACGAGTCCTCTGATATGACCTATTAGTAAACAATGCACCAAAGAGTTCATTGTATGACCCATTAATATATTTGTATAAGGTTATCATGTCCCCACGCAAACGTCGTTTCTCCAATGTAAACAGCACTAACTTGTCTAATCTGCCGGCATATTCAAGCCCCTCCATTCCTCTTATTATTTTAGTTGCCCTTCTCTGAACTGCCTCAATTTCCAAGATGTCCCTTTTGTATATGGATTCCAAAACTGCACCGCATATTCCATGAGGGCCTTAACAGTGCCTTGTAAAGAGGGAGAATAATATTTTCTCTCTTGAATCTATTCCTCTCTTTATACAAAACAATATGCTAGCTCTAGCCGTTGCTACCTGGCATTGTTGCTATAGCTAAGTCTGTTATCAACCAGAACCCCCAAATCTTTTCCATTACAGATGCACTCAACACGAGCTATTTATGGTGTAGGTGGCACAGGGATTATTAAATCCAATGCATCACCTTACATTTATCAACATTGAATCTCATCTGCCATTCTGCGCCCATTTTGATAATCTATCTAGGTCTGCTTGCAGCACTTGCACATCACTTGAAGTTTCCAAAGCTCTGCATAGTTTAGTGTCATCAGCAAACACCGAGACCTTGCTCTCAATGCCCCCTTCTAAGTCATTTATAAACAGATTAAACAGAAGCGGCCCCAGTACAGAACCCTGAGGCACTCCGCTTAGAACTTTAGCCCACATAGATGTAGCTCCATTTACCACCACTCTCTGTTTGCGATCCAATAACCAGTTCTCTATCCATGAACAAATGTTTTCTTCAAGGCCAACAGTCCTCGTTTTTACATTAGTCGCCTATGTGGCACAGCATCAAAAGCTTTTGCAAATCCAAATATACCACACCACTGCTGTGCCTGAATCTAACTTCTTACTGGCTTCTTTAAAAAAAAACCAATTAAATTTGTCTGGCATGATCTATTTCTCATAAATCCATGCTGACACTACTATATAGATGAGCTCTGGAGACAAAGTCAAGGATATGATCCCTTTACAAAGTTTCCAGCACCTTCCCTACCACTGATGTTAGGCTTACAGGTCTATAGTTACCAGGCTGTGAACGACTACCTTTTTTGAATATTGGTATTACATTGGCTTTTTCCAATCCAGCGGCACATCCCCAGACCAAAGCAAATCTGAAAAGATGAGAAACAGTGGTCTAATAGAACTGAACTAAGCTCTTTTAAAATCCGAGGATGCAATTCATCTGGTCCTGGGGCTTTATTGATATTAACTTTGTCTAATTGTTTCCGTACCATATCCTCTGTTAGCCAATGTGAATACTCTTCTATTTCTTCCCTGCATTTTATTACAATCCCTACTGAAGGACAAGGATTTTCAACTAAGGATTTTCAACAGGATTTTCTTTTATAAGACTTAACTTTTATTAAACGATAAAATACATATCAATGCATTTCGATCTCTGCTAGGTGGTTATCAGGATATGATGACGACCTAGCAGAGGTTGAAATGCATTGATATGTATTTTATCGTTTAATAAAAGTTAAGTCTTATAAAAGAAGCCCCAGGAGTGCTCTGCCCCTTTCGATATATATATATATCAAAAGGGGCAGAGCACGATGACCAGATGCACTCCTCCCTTGCCCACACACGTTGCCTGGGTGCCTCCGGCAATTCACAGTATAAGTAATAGATAGGGGCACTCCATGGACTGCAATAAATAATTTATTATAACATCAAACAGATCGACAGTTTCAGCCTACACGTGGCTGTCTGTCAGGATACCTATATATATATTATATATATTATATATATATATTATAATAATAATATATATATAATATAAATACATTTATATTTTTACGGAGATTACATTGAGTTTTTATGAGCACTAGGTGGGGGTGTATAGCATTATTACACATAGTAAAGGTCCATATATATGTGTGTAATTAGCACTATTTACCGGTAATTAAAATCACCATAAGAAATAACACCATACAAAGTATGGTACTACTACCGAATTACAAAACAATTTATTTACAATTAATAAACTAAACTTACTTTACTGGACAACCCTAAGTTTGAATGGAAAACTCAAAATGATAGACACACAGGATTTCTACAGGGTCTCCATGTAGACACTAAAAGGAAGTGGAATTTTACTAACATCCAATGAGAGGTTCTGATCTTCCACTGTTAGAAAATCAAAAATTCTCTTAGGCACTCTCCATGACAAGACAGGAAGTTTAAGGAAGTTCCTGTATTACACCCAGTTATGTGCTGTTTGTAAAACACGAGACAGACTTAGCCAATTATAAAATTCTTCAGACTCTCACATTTACTCCCCCTCCCCTCTCCATAGAGCTCACTACAAGAGGCTAAGTGGTCCTTTGGTGGGGGTCAGAAAAAAGGTTAGTGCTTGACGTTGGACAAGTCACAGGGGGTTTGGGGAAACCTAAGTACATAAGTGTGAGAGATGCTTGAAAACTGTTTCACATGATGGAAAAATAATACATATAAGTGTGACCATACTCATGAAGTGGTGGACCATTAGGCACACGCTATTAAACACCCTGTGTGGCGCCGGCAAACAGTATATAACAATACTGGTTAGCCTCAAAGGAGACAACAGCCGAGCGGAACA
This sequence comes from Hymenochirus boettgeri, assembly GCA_019447015.1. Classification (NCBI taxonomy): domain Eukaryota; kingdom Metazoa; phylum Chordata; class Amphibia; order Anura; family Pipidae; genus Hymenochirus; species Hymenochirus boettgeri. Next base: position 66,822,496 of record CM033474.1, on the reverse strand, counting down.
ACAGAGACATACAGACACATGATACCATATGATTAGCGAGTTCCCCCACATCCCCCCCAACCCCGACCAAAAATGGGTAGCACAGAGTATGGAGGGCTTCCTAATAACCCGGGGTTTTAGACTTGGTGGACGACCACAGTAATGTAGGGATCAAACCGATTTGACCGAATAAAGTTTGTGATGAGTGAAGGCTGGAATAAATGCAATGGGTAGGTAAGGTTCTTCACAATCACCCAGGAATGCATAATTGATCCAAGCTCCCCGACTACGAAAGACATCGAAATGGGGCCTGCCCCGGAGCCACTCCAATCTCCTCAATCTTTACCCACTTCAAAATTGTCACCCACCAATTTTTTTTTTCTGGAGTCAGGTGCCTAACTCACCCACCAAAGGATATAATGTCACATTCATATTAAAATAATGCCCGACGTCGTCTGCATGCAAGAGACTCCCTACTCAAGACCACCACTGGATGGGGTTGCTCACGCGTATTTTCCCCTATTCGAGGCAATATCTTTGTTATTCAAAAATATTGTTTACGTTACTACATGTTAAAACTGATCCCACAGCAGATTTGTTTTTTATCACTGGAGATTTACTCTTGCTCCTCGGTGTGTACACACCTCCCGGCTATTGCGACTTGACATGCTGAAAACCATATAATCCACCCTGATCAACCCCCAGCTTCATGCACGGTAAATCTAACCTCCATTAACCTCAACCACACTTTGATAACAAACAACAATTGAACCATTATACTCTGAAGAACTCAATCCATGAGCCAGTATTCTTTTGACCTATAGCTGGCCTTATCTCCTTATCAAATGGATCCGAATTCGTTTCTGCAACCGTTGCAATATTCTAAGTTATGGCACCTTTCTTCATCTTCCTCTGTACGTTCACTTGTCATGCTTGCCGCCCCCTAATCCCCTATGTTTTTGCCATTCAATGAACCCTAGCTACTCTTCTTATACCTGACAACAGAATCTGGGGCTCTCAGATAGGCCATTGAGCATGCCGGTTATATGCTACGATATAATTAAATGTTTTTGGACAACCCGACATGCTTTCCCTCACATTAAGCCCTTCACTCTAAATCAACCCATTTGGGTTCCTATTTAAGATTTACCATCAACTGAGTAAATCCGCACTGTATCCATGGACAACCCAACACCACAACCTTTTGATGCTTGGCTCAACTCCCCATATGTATTCACCTTTACCCCATATCTCGGATTATCATTACTAACACCCCAATATTCTTTACCTCTAAACATCTCCTTGCTGTTAGAACTTTACCCCCACAAATCACAAGCAGAGATAAGGTCCTCTTAACGTCCCAGGCTTATACACCTTGTTAAAATCACTTTTTACTTCCCAAAATTACTATGCCCCTACAACATTCCTTGTCCTTCTTTCAAAATGTACATCTTGTATGTCGTTTATAATGGAATAACACAAAAACCCTAGACTCCGCCTGCCAAATGGCAGGCATCCAAGTCAATGTGGGACTGCACTACCTAATACCAATTATACTTGAGCACACAACTACGATCCCTGGAGTGCGGGAACACCCAGCCCCCACCCAACTGTCTCGGATAAATGATATCCATGTACCTTAATGGACCCTTTTGTATGGCAGATATAGAGTCACAAAACTTCATTTCATTCATCGGCGCAGGAATCTGGCATCTGCAAACAATTACTTAAGGTGGAATGGTCATTATACGACCACACACCCTATGGAACAATAAATTAATACTGGACTACTGTACTCCCCTGGGGCAACTCACTTGGGAATAAGTACCTTGTGGGCCACTAATGCAAAATGGAACTCTGATCCCTTTGCAAGCGGACAAAACTCCATCATATCCCTAACACAATTCTTACAAATACCTACCTATTGCATCACTAAGATCCTGTCTCCGCCACCCTATACCATCACTCACTTAACACCCCATAATTGGTATCTTTGTGCACAGGTGCCCATGTTGGGTTGTCTCTAGCTATACAATGTGGCTGATACAAACAATATCGCAAACAAACACACTCCTACTACCATCTAATGGTCTGGCCCCTGGGCAAATAGATGGTGATCAGTGGCAGGAAGTTCTACAAAAATCTACACCCTGGATAGATCCCCTGACATTCTTTACTCACGTGGGGGAACCAAATAAATATAATGAAAATGTTTGTGGCTGGTAGGGCACGGCATCCGTATTATGGAAAGATGGACCACGAAAATTAAGTTAAATCCTCATTTAAAGCAGTGTTTAATTTGTTTAATGAGTTTACTTGAACTACTGATGTAGAAACCAATACGATTTTTTTATATATTCAACAGCATGTACAGTAATAATGTTATATAATATACATGTACTATATATATTATATAATACTATATATATATCTATATATATATATATATATGGAGAGCCGCCGCACTCACGTCTGCTCCAAACACCTGCCCGTGTGCATCCTCGGAATAAGCTGGATATAATCCAAAGGGGCAGAGCACTCCTAACATAGTAACATAGTAACATAGTAATTAAGGTTGAATAAGGGGGAAAAAATTCCTTCCTGGACTCCAAACAGCAATCGGAATAATACCTGGATCAACCAGATTCTATATTCAGTATTTCCCTCAAAATTATTCTTTAGTTTTAGGAAACTATTCAGGCCTTTTTTAAAGCTATTCAATGACTTGCCATTAACCACATCTGCTGGAAGACAGTTCCACATTTCACCGTTCTCACACTGTAAAAGAAACCCTGTCTTAACCTGAAAGATGAACTTCTTTTCCTTCCAACCTTAAAGTATGTCCACGAGTCCTCTGATTTATGGACCTATTAGTAAACAACTGCCAGCAAAGAGTTCATTGTATACCCCATTAATATATTTGTATAGGTTATCATGTCCCAACGCAAACTTCGTTCTCCAATGTAAACAGCATACTTGTCCTAATCTGACGGCATAGTCAAGCCCCTCCTTCCTCTTATTATTTAGAGTTGCCCTTCTCTGACTGCCTCAATTTCAAGATGTCCCTTTTGTATATTGGATGCCAAAACTACTGCACAGCACCGCATATTCCAAATGAGGCCTACATGCCTTGTAGATGGAGAATAATATTTTCTCTCTGTGAATCTTATTCTCTCTTTATACAAAACATTATTGCCTACTCTAGCCGTTGCTCACCCTACCTGGCATTGTTTGCTATAGCTAAGTCTGTTATCAACCAGAACCCCAAATCTTTTTCCAATTACAGATGCACTCACACACAGAGCTATTTATGGTGTAGGTGGCCCAGGATTATTCAATCCAAATGCATCCCCTTAACTTTAAAATCACATTTGAAGCTCACTTCCATTCTGCTGCCATTTTGATAATTCGATCTAGGTCGCTTTGCAGCACTTTCCACACCACTTGAAGTTTCCAAAGCTCTTGCATATTTAGTGTCCATCAGCAAACACACACCGAGAACCTTGCCTCAATTCCCCCTTCTAAGTCCTTTTATAAAAAACGAATTAACAGAAGCTGCCGGCCAGGTACAGAACCCTGAGGCACTCCGCTTTAAAGATTTACCCACATATGTTAGCTCCAATTTACCCCCACTCGCTGTTTTGCGATCCAAATAACCAGTTCTCGCTCCATGAACAATGTTTTTTCTTCACAAGCCAACAGGTCTCATTTTATACTTAGTCGCCTATGTGCACAGCATCAAAAGCTTTTGGCAAATCCAAATATACACCACATCCACTGCTGTGCCTGATCTAACTTTCCTTCTACGACTACCACTTGGCTTCTTTATAAAAACCAATTAAATTTGTCTGCATGATTATTTCTCATAACTCCATGCTGACTAACTACTAAATAAGATGAGCTCTGTGAGACAAAGTCAAGGATATGATCCCTTTACAAAAGTTTCCAGCACCTTCCCTATACCACGATGTAAGGCGTACAGGGTCTATAGTTCCAGGCTTGAACGACTAAACCCTTTTTTTGAATATGGTGATTACACATGGTCTTTTTCCAATCCGCGGCGACATCCCCGACCCCAAAGCAAATCTGAAAAGATGAGAACCCTGGTCTAGAATAGAACTGAACTAAGCTCTGGTAAAATCCAGGATGCAATTCATCTGTCCTGGGCTTTATTGATATTAACTTTGTCCCTATTGTTTTCCATACCATATCCTCTGCTTAGCCAATGTGAATACTCTTCATTTCTTCCCTGCATTTATTACAATCCCTACTGTAGGACAAGCTTTTCAACAGTAAGGATTTTCAACAGATGTTCTTTTATAAACTTAACTTTTATTAAACGATAAAAGTACATCTCAATTTCATTTCGTCTCTTGCTAGGGGTTATCATGTAATGATGACGACCTAGCAACGGTTAAACTGCATTGTATTTATTTTATCGTTTAATAAAGTTAGTCTTATAAAAGAAGCCCCAGGATGCTCTGCCCCTTTCGATATTATATACTATCAAACGGGGCCGAGCACGATGACCAATGCACTCCTCCCTTTCCCCACACACGTTGCCTGGGTGCCTCCGGCCAATTCCCGTATTAAGTAATAGATAGGGGCACTCCAGACTGCATAATATCATTTATTATAACATCAACCTATCGACGAGTTTCAGCCTACACTTTGCTTTCGTCAGATACCATTAAATAATATATTATATAGATATATAGAGATATATATAATAATATAATATGAAATTACATTTAATATTTTACCGAAGAATTAACATGAGTTTTATGAGCACTAGGTGGGGGTTTATAGCATGTCGTGGTACCCATAGTAAAGTCCAGATATATGTGGTAAGTACACTATTTACCGTAAGAAATCACCATAGAAGAACCCCATACCAAGTATGAGTACTACGACCGATTTAAACAAAAACACTTTATTTACAATAATCAATAACTTACTTTACTACTGGACAACCCTAAGTTGGAATGAAACCTCAAAATGATAGACACACAGGATGCTACAGGTCCTCCATTAACACTAAAAGGAGTGGAATTTTAACTACATCCATGAGAGGTTCTGATCTTTCCACTGTTAGAAAATCACATTCTCTTAGGCACTCTCCATGACAAGACAGAAGTTTTCAGGAAGTCCTGTATTACACCAGTTATTGCTGTTGTAAAACAACGAACAGACGTAGCCAATTATAAAAATCTTCAGACTCTCACATTTACTCCCCCTCCCCTCTCCATAGAAAGGAAATGAGACAAATCCCAGTTGTTTTCTGTTGCTGACAGTAAGTGTCGGTTTATTCTTAAATGACTTGGCATGTCTCTGAACTACCCAGCATTTTAGAGAAAGGGAGTTTTTTGCCCCGATATTGATATATAACGGGCAAATCCAGCCCCAAATGAAAACTTACTACCAGGTAATCACCCCCCCCAAACCCTAACGGTATAGTTAAAATCGAAAAGTAATAGTCTAACCTAATCCTGCACAATGTCCTGTGTTGCCCTGTTTCCTTCCTGGTTTTCAAGTTATAACTGTCAGTTAGGAATTTGACAGTTGACCATCAGAGCCATGACAATGTTAATCCCCTTCTTCCCCCTCTGAGCATTCCCAGGCTCAGTACAGGTTTTCTAAATCCTAATGCTCATTTTCCCTCCATAAGCATAGCAGCCTAACCCGATACTAATACGGGGATTTGAGTTTTCAAACATGTAAAAGTGCACAAGCTTAGGCTGTATTAGATTCGGAGCTAGCAGACCACTAGCCCTTCATGGCATACGGATATTTAATGTAATAAAACCTTAATCTTGCACCAACGAGGCTAGAATGAGCGCTGGGAATTGTGGTTTTTCAAGACACGTAAAGTGGTCACAAGTTAAACCGCCTGCCTCTATACTATTGAGGCTTGTATTATAATCGCTAGAATGACATGCCTTGGCGCACACGCCAATAATAAGATACGTTGCATGTCCCACCATTCTTTAAGTTGTGAGAAATTGTTGTATAATGTTTATTATTAAGGCCATGCTATTATAATAAAACATGATTCATATGAGGTACCATTCTGTCGCTACATCTCTGGGTTGGAGCTTTAGCTCCTCTATCCACACCCTCCCTAATCACGTATATTCAATCAGTACTCCTGTGCCTCCGCCAAGTCCTACCCTAACCATAGTGTTAGTTAAACTTTTTGTGGTAAACCTTAATACAATATGACACCTTATAATCCTTGCATGTTAATCAGGATACTGTATAGGATTTAAGGTGGCTATATATATATCCAATTTTACTTACCCAACCAAGCGCTCATGCAATATTAGTTTGATCTTGCCAGAACCACCTTTCCCATTCTTCTATGCCACAGACAGGCGATTCTTGCAGGATCGGTCTAATGTCGCGGGAGCACTCGGGAAAAGTAAAATCGGATATATGTATGGTCTGCTTTTGATTGCCCAAAGGTGCTGTTTAGATTGCCTGGGTCAGTTCTCAGACCTGCAGGTTTATTCCACATAGACCCTCTATATTCTAGCTGGCAGGTAGTATAGGTAAGGGAGGATATAAGTGTGTGTTCATTTAATATGTTGCGATTATCTTTTTTTTTTATAGGACCTTCAGACTTATTTTATTATTGCCCCCCTGGATGTTTCCTGATGTTTCCTGTGAGCACTGCAACTACACATAGCAAAACATACACACATAATTTCCACTTTTGCTAGTATATATATATATAGTACACAAAGCTTTATTGGTTTCAATAGTAAAACAAATTAAATTAAAAAAAAAGGTGGTAGGAGGTAATACAGATGTTGCATATGAAGCCTGTAATTCTTAGTAAAGAAAGTGTGGTAGGAGATAATGCAGGATCCAGTATTCTATGTATATTTCAAAAAGACTAACCACCTATTTTACTCTCAAAACTTTACACAGGGAAACTAACCAGAATTGGTGATTGGACAGATTTTTAGCATTATGAAATGATTTTTTAGCTTAATTATGAAGCATAATGTGCAACAGTCTGACCAATTCATTGATGCCCTTTGGTCTGATAGCTCCGGTCTGGGTTAGGGAGCGGGGCGCCTGACCTGGAGGGGGAGGATGTCATCAGGGGATGCTGGGAGCTGTAGTCAGCCGGCAAGCCCCTCCTCGCGGGTCCCGGCCGCGGCGCGCGCTGATGATGTCAGCGCGGCGCCGCGTGCCTTCCGATTGGCCGGCCGGGTCTCGCGAGGCCCGGGAACGTGACGTCACGTCTGATGTCACGCGGGGATATAAAAAGGGGGGTGGCCACAAGGTCTAGGCGCCATTTTAGATTGCATTGCCAGGGAATCACTTCTTCCCTCCCTCCCCTAAAGTTAAAGTTTTCAGTTATTTGCTATGTGTGGTATATATAATTATGTTAAGGAGAATGGGATTTTGGAGTCACAGCTGGCGGATACATCCTTGCGAATGGTATGGTTCAGAAGCCGTTACATGCCCTCTGGGGATCCAGAGGCCTGGCATTTAGCATTGGCTACGGCTAGGAGTTCAATGGAGTTAACGCAAGGATGTAAAATTAAGAGCTGGCCATTGGGTACACAGTTTATTGTGTTAAATAAAGCTGTGGCCGTTTATTTACACCCAACCATGTTTCCGCCTGTTATTTTTTCATTCCAAGTTAAGATTGTTTATGTGGGTAAGGTTAAGCAGCCCATTTTATCCTCATCTAGGTCATGTGCAATTTACAAGCCTTTAAATGACATCTGGCCAAAGGTCCATACCTCTTTGTAGGTCTGTATTCCTGATCTTGCTTGAGCTACCTGTCTCCTGCCCTCCAGGCCCTCTCACTCCACTTGCATCCCAGTTTTACAAAATGACACAGAAAATTAACATCTCAATAGAGACAAATCTACTATTGGTCCTGATTTAAACATTGTATGCAAGTGTTAATCAGAACAGCCACCCCCTTGTACTCAGGCTTTATTACACGGATACATACACATCAGGCCCTGCTCCAAAGAGCATACAATCTAAGCACATTTATATTATCACATGTCTTTATGATTGTGGGGGAAACCAGAGTGCCCTGAGGAAACGCACGCAAGCATGGGAAGAACATACTCCTTGCAGATGTGTCCAAGGGTGGATTTGAACTCATGCAAAGCATCAGTGCTAGTACCTTGCTTTTCCCAGCTCTCCAGCTAATATAATAATTAAAGTTTTTTTTTTAACTTAATCAATTGCCACACCAAAAAGCATTTCCCATCAATGTTTGTGACCTTAAGAATCGTTTAGAAAAATCAACATTCCAATTCTAGTCTGTACATATAAATGATTTAAACAAGTATCTCACAGTAAACTGATAATGTTTGTCTAACCGCAGGACATTAATCTGGCAATCTGCAGCAGTTTAGATGACTTGTGTCTGGTCTATCCTTTCAATTACTTTCTGGTTGGAAATATAAATAATACAAGAAATGCCAAGCATTCTGCTCTAATGCAGTAAATCCTTGGAAATATTTTGTATTTGTATCTGATTATCCAGCTAATGTAATTATTGCCTATGCTATATAAGACTGATAGTGGTGCAGTGATAAAATATTTTAAGAACCGTAAAGATGCAAGTCAGCTGTTCCTGTGCATAATTTATTCATTTCATTGCATATAATTTATTGTTATTACATACAGTATGATTCAAAATACCCAACGCAATATGTATGTTGCTTTTTTTTTTTTTTTTGCTTTATATTCTGATTTATGGGGCTAGGGAGCCTCTTAGGCGGTGCACCAAGTCGCACAGTGCACAGATCTCTTGGGTGCTGGGACAAAGACTGTAGGGGCGCTTACTGATGAAACATTAGTATTGTCAGTTGCCCCAACTATATTTATGAATCCTTATTCATTACGTAGGAGGATTGTCTGTCCTCAAGTTTATGATTGTTACCCTTATGCAGTTTTCTTCTTCCTCTCTTTTCCATCTTTCTATCCATTCAGGGAGATCCAATACTCCACGCCGCGTTACTTACCTTAGCCAGATCCCGCGATACAATAACTGACGTAAACGATTACCGTACATCAGTTATTGCATCGCTGGATTGGGCTAAGGTAGGAGCGTGACCTTAACCTCCCCAACCTTAACCGTTAGTTTTGCACTACAAGGTAGCGCAAAACTTAACGGCAGAGGTTTGGGATCGTTAGCACAGCGCTATTTCCAAAAACATTTGGAAATGGAGCTGTGCTCCAATTTCCTCTAAAACCACGTTAACCCGAAATTTTTTCGGGTTAACGTGGGTTTTAGACGTAAAAGGGCCATATTGTATCTCCCCCATTGTTTTCTTATTTCTTTCTTTTTCTATCCCTGCGTATTTCTGATACATTTATGAAGAATTTTGTTTTTCTTAAAAAAGCTAAACTGCCTTTTATTGGAGCTTTCAGTTTTTTGCTCTTTTTGTATTTATGTAATACTAGCAGTCTAGAGATTCTATATGGAATCGTCCCTGCTGCAGATAAACCCTCCCCCCCGCGAATCACAACCCCCCTGCAAAGCACGCACCTCCATCCCACCTACCGCGCGCTTCCTGGACCTACCGGTGGGCATTGGTTAGATGATGTCAAATGGCCAGCGTGAGCAGGTGGGTCCAGCGTCTGTGCATATTGACCACCTTATTTTAGTACATAGGATATCCAAACAAACGTATTTAGGTAAGACCCAGGGCAGTCAATTTACACATTATTTTCTATTTAATAGACAATGCATAATGCCCTTTTTCCAATCAACGTGTTACACACACTAAAGCTGCATCTTATGTAATTATATTGCTAGTTGTATCAGTAGGCAATTAAAGCAGGTAAAGGTGGGGCATCATGGTATTCATATGTATACATGAAGATGTCAGTGACAGACAAGTATTAACAGTGTGCAATGCTGTCTTAAAGAACCAATTTTAGTGAAAAGTCCCATCTGTATAGGTTTGAAATATATAATAGAAAAACAAGTCTTACAGCTTTAGTATCGAAAATTCGATAATTATTGGATTTACGAGCCGTTCGGTAACCCTTGAATTTAATGGTCATTTTCGCTAACCCTGCAATGTAATGTTCATTTTGATAACTCTCAAATGTATTGTTAATTTTCGGTAAAACTCAAATGTAATCTTCGTTTTTGGTAATCCTCGAATGTATCGTTTGGTTACCCTTGAACCTAATGTTCGTTTTCACTAACCCTCAAATGTAGCCTTCGACTTTCGGTAACCATCGAAAGTAATGTTCATTTTTGTTAAACCTAACACTAACTCTCCAATGTTGAGTTCGGTAACTCTCAAACCAGACCATTTCCCAGGTGCCACAGCCATTCACATTAAGTTACCATTTTTATTATGGTTATTTTTTGTATTATTGATCCAAACTTTTTGAGCTATTAGCTCCCCATCGACTTCAAAGGTTTGTTTCCAAACTTTTACTGAAGTTCTGAAACAAACCGAGCTTCAGTGAGTTCGGCCATCTCTAGTAACCAGCACTCATAAAATAATAAATACTATTTTACACTTTTTACAGTCATCTACATTATTTCAATATATCACTATATATATCAAAACAAAAATAGACATGCTCTACTGTGGCTTTGTGTGGGCATAGAAAAATGCAGCAACTTATTTTGCATTTAGCATTCTTAAGATGTGTACAGTATTTGAATTCATTTCATGAAAACATGAAGAACAGTTTTACTGTTATTATAATAAAATTGGCAGTGGCGCAAATTCTGCAGCATTTTAGAAGTAAATTTGCATGTGGTACCAAGCAAAGTATTCTAAATAGTAATTTGTTGAAAATCTTATCTATGTTTTGTAATGATTTTACTCTTGCTCCTCATACACCAAAATAAGCCGAGAGTCAGCCTGTTAATGTATACAATGCTACCACTCAAAAAAGTAAGAAATGTCTTTTCTTTTTGGAGAAACTCCAGAATTCCATTTTCTTCTTTGTTAGTTTTGGCAGAGGGGAGACCAAGAGCAAACATCGCTGTTCTGCTAGTGATGGGTTTTCTATTTTGTTTTTATTAAAAATGTTGAAACGCAGGCACGGCGCCAAAATGATTTTATAATGGAAATGGGGGTGGGATGTATAAACTTGGACAATTCAGAAAGTTATTAACAATGCAGATAAAGGAGAATCCTGGTTTGACGTTATAGAAGTAAAATGTTAAAACAATACTTTTTATATGTAAGCTGACTGGTGTGCACAGCTCGAAATTCACACAAAATCAAACGTTAACCTTCTGGGAGGTACTTGGCTGTGTTGTTACCATCTCAAAATGTATTTGTTAGCCACAAAATGATTCCCTCAAGGCTTGGAATAAAAATAGTTTTCATTGGCTAGAGATTTGTGAGGTCTCTAAGAACTTTAAATAATAACCAGCACTTCAGACCAGTGTAAATGAAGTGTTGGGATTGTATGTTACTGGAATATATTTTACCATCCGCATCTTTGATGGTTTTATTTTTTTGTTAATTTTAAAGGGACGGAGATATGAATGAAATTATTTGACAGATTTGGACTTGCAGATCTACCAAAACATAGAATATTGACTTTTTTTCTTTTAGCCAATAATGTATAGGATGCCATCTTTGTTTGCAAGCTAAGGGGCAGTTTATAACAAAACTGGTTTTACCAGTTTAAAGATGTTAATTTTATTGATGGTCCAGCTAATCCTATAAACTGCTTAAAGGGAATGTCCACCCCGAAAATCAACTTTTAGTATAAGATAGGCCTCTAAAGGTCCTTATTTAAAGGGCATGTCCATCCATGAAATACAATTTTAGATATAGGTTCAGTACCTCCCCAAACCTAATTTTCGCTTTATTCGTTTTTCATAAAGATGCACCTGAAGAGACTTACCTGGTCACGGCTGTCATTCAAAGGCGCAATAGTGTCATCACTCCCAATTACGTGACAGCCGCTTGTGCTCAATACAAGCTCGCAACAGCAGCAGGAGGTGGCACCCAGGGACCTGGTCAGGTAAATCTCTTCTGGGGCATCTTTGTGAAAAATGAATAAAGCGAAAATTAAGTTTGGGGTAGGGTGCTAAACCTATATCTAAATTTTAATTTCATGGCTAGACATACCCTTTTAAGTGTCTTTCAGATAATTATTTGCTGCATTTGCAGGCAGATGGACTACTGAGCCAGGTAAGCCTGTGTAATGCAACTAAAAGATCAATTATTTTTATATAAATATATATAAATACAATTAGGTGACATTTTTTTATTTCTTTCACACCATAGGTTGGATGGAAAGAACAGAAAATGTGACAATATAAAAATAAATGAAGGGAGACCTAATATTCTAATATTAAATTCATGTTAAGTGATTAACATTGTTTTAAGGGCAACTCCAGCCCTCAAATGAAAACTTATATACAGGTAAATCACCCCCCAAAACCTTAAACTGTGATAGTTTGAAATCTGAAATATATAAGTCTAACCTGAAATCCTCCACAATGTCCTGTTGCTCCTGTTTCTGCTTCCTGGTTCTTCCAGTTAGCAACTGTCAGTTATGGATTTGACAGTTGACATCACAGCCAAAAACTGAAAACTAATCCCCTAGTTGCTTCTTCTGAGCATGCTCAGGCTCAGTACCAGGTCACTAAATTGCTCAGTTTTCATGAGGCATCCAGAAGCATAACAAACATAAATTAATGTATTCAGAGGACAAAATATGATATATCGACATATTTTAAAGTGGCCATTCTTTCTAAAAGATGTTCTTATAAGTGTGGAGTTGTCCTTTAAGCATATGAAATGATTTTTAATTTGAAAAAATTATAACACTTACCTGACAATTTTCTTCCCATGCTGCTGATAACATTTTCTGGCTGGTTAAATCTCCAGCTGCAAAGGATCATGGTTAACCAGGAGAGATGCCAGATTGTACATTTGAAGGGTATTTCCACTGGGCAAATGGAGCTTGGGCTTTTAGGTTTATTTAAGTGTGGGAGGTAAAGGAGCTATGTCTTGCCTCCTATTCTTCAAAAAAAAAAAAACGCAGGAGCCGGGAACGAAGGGACGGAACTTACCTGGTCTTGTGCTCTACTGAGATTGTAAGCTCTATGGGGCAGAAACCTCTTTCCTCATGTTACATGTTTCAAGCACTTGTATATTTCATGATGCACATACTTATTCATATATTGTATTTATTAATTGTCCCCCTTGTATGGCTTTTTGTATTCTATATTGTACAGTGATGCATCTTCAAGTGGCGCTAAATAAATAAACATATATACAAACATAGAAAATATAATAATTCTTAGGCCCCATACAATATATTATTGGCACACTGGCATACTTTATAAACAAAGGGGTTTTAGTATACATTACTGAAGGCTTTTTATTCATGTGGTACCAGTAATGTATACTAAAAACCCTTTGTTTATAATGTATGCCAGTGTGCCGATAATATATTGTATGGGGCCTAGGAATGTGCATTGATTATCTTTTCTATGTTTGTATAAATATTTGGCCAGATCAATAGCACTTCCACAAAATGTAGTTGTAATTTAGCCTAAGGAGTGCTTCCATAAGCCTTCTTTTGTATGTAGTTATTAGGAAGCATGGTCAAGCTTCCATGTGGTAATAGCACCCCCAACACGGACCTTTAATGTAATGGGAGGTCCTATGCCTTTAATATAAAGCACTGGGAGGATGGCCTCTTCCCTCATTTTAAAAAGCCAAAGGGCTGGGGGGAAGTGAGAAAGCCTGTTATATGGATCCAGTGCACAACTATAAGAACTGCAAAAGTTTGCTGATGGTAATTGAAGTAAAAAAGGTAAGAAGTTAGGACCGTCCAGATTGGGGTTACCTTGACATAGTTGAAAGGCTTTTTATTCATGTGATCACAGTAATGTATACTAAAACCCCTTTGTTTATAATGTATGTCAGTGTGCAGATAAAATTGTATGGGGCATAGGAATGTGCATTGATTATCTTTTCTATGTTTGTATAAATGTTTGACCAGATCAGTAGCACTTCTGCAAAATGTAGTTGTAATTTAGCCTAAGGAGTGCGTCCACAATCCTTCTATTAAATAAATAAACATATACATACATATATACATACAGGTCCCTAGGGAGTTTGTAATGTATGTGCATGAGCATACTACATCGGGAACTGTCAGAAGGACAGCAGAGGACAGTTAATTTCTGGCTCCTGCAGGTTTTGTTGAATAATGGGAGGTGATACATAGCTCCTTTACCTCCCGTTCTTCAATTAAACGGAAAACCCCAAACTTCATTACCCCAGTTGGAGATACCCTTTAATGTAGGTGGCTGAATCATTAATGATGTCCTAAACCACTGCTATCTGTTACCTAAATATAAAGGTGACTGAGTTTTGATCGTCTTTTTCTCTTGTTCTTTCAACCAGATCTCAATTTGGCTCGCAAACAATAAACTTAAATGGGGCTGACATTAACAACCAAGAATCCCGTGATTGCACTTTTTAATGCACATATTAATTTTTTTAATACAGTGGTTCAGATATTCTTTAGATGGGGGAAATGTATTAATTTATTACTACAGTTTAACTCTTCTTTAAATCCAGTGGGCACCTTGCAGTCTCAATCTTTTTATTTCTTTTTATTACTGGGCCTGTTACCCCAATCTTTAAGAGAACTAAAGACTCAAAATGAGTAAAAGCAAATGTGCAAAAAGTGCTGCCCTGATGACGTTTGGTTTGGAGCCCTTGTTTTTGATCTCTTGACATGCTCTATGCACATATGAATAGCAAACAATAAACTGATGCCTCATTTGACTACAGGAGAGGAAAGGTCCTTGTCAACACATCAATGGGACTTGCAAATTTCCCTTTCCCTATTAGTTTAACTGATTCTGGATAATGGATAGGGGAATTTTCTCTGTGCACCCCAAGTCTAGAAAAGTCAGAAAAACCATTTAGGACATTAAGTCTTCTGATTGGTTAAATTACAGAGACTCCAGTGAGTACAGAGAACACGCCTGTACCCGCTCCCCTCAGGAGGAAAAGGAATCAATAAACCTCTCTATCTAGTTGGAATTTAAGAGTTAACTAGCATTGAAAATAAAATGGCATATAGGAAGCAACACTTAAAAGACTTTTTTAAGAGACTTCTAGTGTATTATTTTTTAACCTATGCACACTTAATAAAAAGTTTAATTTTATTTATTTTGATATTTATTTATTTTAAATTGGCCATAACTGGAAATTATAATTCTTCCCAACCAACACTGTATCATTTCTTTAGTTGTCCAATCTAAAACTTCTTATTTCAGCTGTCAATCAAGTTCCTTGCTCTATTCTTCTGTGAGTAGTCCTGTAGCTGGAATGGTGACAGAGGTTTGACAGTTGGAATGCTTTGTGCAGGCTTGACAGTTGGTGTGTGGGGGAAAAAAAAAGTCAGGTTGGATCGAAGTGGGAGTGGTTAAAAGAGGGATGGGGGATACTGCTCCTAAACAAAATGTGTGCTGGATTGAAGGTATGCAGCAACACACGTAAATGAGAGTAAGTAGTACTTACATGTATTCAATTATAGATTAAGATGAGGCAAAGTCATTTTTTAAGTAATGTGTCCCTTTAAAGGTAAACTAAAGTGAAATAAATGACTTGCCTTTATCCTTTTCTATATTTTTACTGCTTCCAAGAACTTGATTCCTTTTTTATTCTCATTGCTCCCTGTCCCTAGATCTCCTCATGTCCTGTTTAGCTCACTTGTAGTTAGTATGCATGTCTCCTCGCACTGTATCCACCCCACCCCCCAAAACTGAGGCACAGCTAGAGTGTGGAGCATGTGCAGAGGAGATGATCTGTGCCCCCCTACAGCCAATAGCATTCACCCAGTGATTTTGTGTTATAGTGAAAGTGAAACTGCTTTGCTATGGGAAGGTAAGCAGCACTGGCAGCTGTAATCACTGCTTGAATCAAGTAGCTGTAGGAGTTTGAAGGTGTGTGTATGCGTGTGTGTTTGTGTGTGTGGGGGCTTTGTTATTGATTTCCTTGTGTACTTTATATACAGTGCTACATTGGGACTTTAGTAACACAGACAGCTGCTAACTGCATGATTGTGTGTTAGAGCACAAAGCAACAGATAATGTTTATTTATTTTCCTGATCAATTAACTGAATCAATTAACCATGCAGTGACAGAGAAATATGCTTTACTTTTATAGAATGGATAGTTTCTACATGTAGTGTGCCAGGGGGAGGGGCTTGGTGATTTATAGTTCTTTACTTACTTGTTTTGCCCCACCCTCATTAAAAAGTAAAATTCCCAGAGCTAAAAAAAAAAAAAACAAGGGATAGGAAGGTCAGAGAAGGAAAAAAAAGCAGATTTCGTATTGGTGGTAATTAATCCTATTTAGTGTGGGATTAGTTTAAAAATTATTTGGCACAGTTTACATGTCCTTTAAAAACGTTTTTCAAAATGCATGATAAAATACTAATGTTGATCCTTTATTTAACATATTTTTTCTTTATTCTTCTTGGACTGTGCACCTTAGATATTAGGTATTTAAATATCTGATTAATAACTATGTAGTATGTTTAACAGTAACATGCTCTATACTGTACCTTGAAATCTAAGCTATGATCCAGTAAAATGTTTTTTATCTTATCAATTGTGTTGTTGTTTGATTGGATATTTGTGTACATCAATATGTGGGGCTATGGATCTGTCTATCATCTATCTATTGTCTTTGGAAAGGATCGAACATTTAGGTATTTGTCCCCAAACAAGTCAACAAAACATTAAAGCTGCTTCCTTAAAGCACCATCCAGCGTGTTTTTCCTTTCCTTTCAATTTCCTGGTTTTACAAGTAATTGGATTTTTGTACAATAAGCCACCCCACTTGTTTTAAAGCCAAATAACAAGGATTGAATTATAACATTTGCTTTCATTTTTCTTTTTCACATTTCTTGGAGGCTCCATTTTAAATATTTCAACAGATCGTAGTGATAATTGTAGTAATAGCAAGTGACAGGAACAGAATGTCTTGACATTATTACACTGTTAGCTTTCTACCTACAGAAATAATACTATTTAATACTAGGTGCATGTCTTCTAATTTACTTCTTTGAATCCAGAGTGCTACTTTGCTACTGATAGTATTTAAAGAAGAACTAAACTTATTTTTTTTATCCTAATGTGGATGCTTTTCTCCCCAGAACACCAATACATTGTAAGAGTCTTCTCTAGTAGTAAATGTAAGTAATAGATCTTGTAACTAAGAAGGCTTCCATATTGGTGCCAGTATAACCCACAGCCCATGTCATCAAAGAGCCACGCCCCCTGACCCTAGTATTCACTGTCTCTATGCACAGTGTATTTTCTATACAGATGTCTCCACACCAATATGGAAGTTTCTAATAAGACTTTGAAAGCTGCTTGTTATCCTGCAGTTTATTAACCAGTCACTGTGAATTATATATAGTCTTCTTGTGGAAATAGAAATTATTCTGTTAATTTTACTAAATGTACCAAGGTTTTTGCAACTGCCCTGGTGGCTCAATTGGTAAAGCACATGTTTTAGAAACACACTGAAAGGTCACAGGCTCAAACCGACAGACTTTTTTGTCATTTACATTATGCTGCTATCAAAAGATAAAGTTCCTACATGTACTAGTGTCTCATATAGTATCTCTGTTGGGGATAGGGGTAAAACAAGCCAGAGTTCATGAGGTTGCAGGTTTAATTCCCTAGATTTTTAATTTTTACTGAAATGGTAATATTCTTACATCCATGCTAGCTTAGAAATACATTGCAAAGATTACTTTTCTTTTTTGTATGAAAAAGAAAGGATTATATAATTTTTGGTACAGGAGCATTGAATGTGTTTGAAAACTGAAATCCCTGTTCTGTGTCAGGGAGAGGATGGATCCCTGTGCTATTATGTGATTGGCTGTCTGCTTCTAGGAATCAAGGCTGCAGCTTCCTTGTTTTGATCTGTTGAGCACTACAGAGTATGTGCATGTTCAACAACACCTAGCTGGTGGGTTACCCAGCTAAGGGTGGTTATGGGAGCTGATCCCTAGAACCTACAGGCAAATTTCATTAATCAAACAGCAGTCACAGCAAAGGGAGAGTTGAAACACCGCATGTTGTATGTTTGTGTATTTGCTCAATTAGGACTGTTGTCTGGAGACTTTAGTTCTCCTCATGGCAATTTACATTCGGTCTCGTTTCCTCTTAACGTTTACTTTTTTATTTAGTAATAATTGATGTAAACTAAACTTTATGCAATCAATTGTAATGAGGATAGCAGATAGTAAGGGTACCTATTAGCAGTAATGACTTACTAGGGTTATTAATAGGGATGTACCAGAGTTTTTGAGGTCGCAACCCCTGAGGTTAAAACTACCAAATAAATATGAAAAAAAAAAACAGCATGGAGATTCAAAAAATAAAAATTTTCCCCCAACCAATCAGATATTATTTAACATTTGAAAGCTAACATCTGGTTGGGGCAAAATTAGCACCATTTTTAAGGATAAGAACTTTTATTGAATAACCCTGCAGGTTTTTCCATTTAAAATATTTGTACCCACTTACAAAATAATAAATTGCTTTTAATGGAATTACACAGGATAAAAGAACAATGAGTAAGTAAAGGAAGGGGATGCCACGCAATAGTTCTGCATAAACAGAAAGTGTTTTATTTCAACATGTTTCGATTTAAAAAAATGAAACACTTTCTGTTCATGCAGAACTACTGGGTGGCGTCCCCTTCCTTTACTTCCTCATTGCGGTTTTTACTGCTGGACATGGAGCAGTAGGGAGGAGCAAAGCGTGCACACTTTTACATAGTACAGGTTAAAATAAACCATCGGTCATTTAAGTTAGAACAAGTATTTCTAAATTGTAAAAACAAGACATTATAGATAAAGGGGTTAGGTTTGAAATGAATAAAAATGCTTATTGCAAAGACATGTTTAACAAAACAAGCAAAATAATCCACTATTGTGCAGTGTAACTTGAAAAACAATAATTCTATAAATTGTAAATCATTTAAAAGAGAACAGGTTTACCACGTAATGTGTTTTTAATTTTTTTATTTTGTGTGTTCTTTGAAGTCATTTGGCTTCGGGAAATTTCATTAAAGGCAAATTAAATTCACCAAATATTTTTTGGGATCTGGATTTCTGCCTTTAACGTTGTAAAACTTACGTTTTTAATATACATTCAATTTAGTTGATTGCCGGTGGTTCCCCTGCAGTGTTGGAAAAAATGGAATAATATCGCTCCTTTTACAAAGCCTGGTGATTGGGTTGGCAATAGGGAGAGCTGAGCCACACATGTGCCACCTTCCCCAGTTGAGAGCAGGACTTTCTATAAAGCTGATTGATGTTATGTCCCGTGGAAAAACATCTAAGAAGGGGAAAGCAATTCTTAAATACTTAGCTTACTTTAGGCATCAATCCACGGTGCTGTATTTTTGCCTTATCTTCTCTAAAAGGTTTAGATTTTCGTTTTCCTTTATATGCCAAATATGCCATGATATGAACATTTGTCAGAATCTGCCTGTTTTTTAACAGACACTAAAGCTTGTCAACAAAAAAACCTCCAAAGTTATTGGTTTTTATGACATTGACATTCTCACATCTGACTGGGCTATTATTTTAGCCAAGAGTTTTCAAGCCCGAAGCATCAGAGCATTAACTCCAATAACAAGCAGGTCTCAAAAGAACAGTGCATAACTAGGGTTGAGAGAACAAAACATTTTACATATAAAAATAACATAGTGGGCTACCATTTAGACCAGGGGTGCCCAACCCAGCCGATGCTGGGAGCCGCACTAGTGGCAATAAACACTGTGAGCGGGCCGTGGGGCAGGCTGGGTGCATAACTGGGCAGGCGAGCGGGGGACAGAGCGTCCCCTGTGCCCAGTTATGCACCAGGCCTGCCCCGCCCCTTTCCACTCCCATCCGCGGCTCCATGCGGCTGGCGTTGCGGGTTGGGCATCACTGATTTAGACTAACCAAGCTTGCTTATTGCCACATTAGAAGCACATTAAGATGATTAGATTTATCTTGTCATCATAGTTATTACATTATAACTGAAATGTACAATTTTCAATATGTAAGAAAAGTATTTAAAGGGCATGTCCATCCACAAATCGAAATTTTACATATGGCTGCAGGACCCCCCCCAATCCTAGTTTTACTTTCATCTTCCAAAGATGCAGCTAAAGAAACTTACAAACCCCAGCCTGGGTACCACCCTCTGTTGCGAACTCTTTTCAAGCAAGAACAGCTACCTAATTGCAGCTGTCAGTGACAGGTCCTGCAGCTGTATGTTAAATTTGATTTATGATTGGACATGCCCTTTAAAATGCCACTATACTTGTGCAGTAACTCACAGCATTGTAGGAGTATGATGCCCCTTTAAGTGGAGAATCCAGATTTTCATGGACCTTGTAGTTTGTCAGCAAACAAATATTATGTTTTACTTTTGTTGTACCATGTCTGAATTGTACTACCATTACACTTTCTCCTGAAGAATGACATGTTGCTTCTTTAAAACCACAGACATAAAAATACCAGCAAAATGTAGAGTTTATAAAATGAAGGCAGAATATAAAATAATAAGATAGTATGGGGAGCAAAAACCACAGCACAGAAATATCAAAGAAAATTTGAATGCTGTAATTCTAAAGTACAAATGTGTGGGTTGAATGTTGATGACATGCTATACAGATCGCAAAGGTGTATTCACATGAAATGACAACCATTAATGACCTTATTTATCTAGGAGTAATTAGAAGCCAAGAAATTTGATAAACTGTATAAGTGAAAAATAGACTGCAGCAATGCCAGTATCAGAAGATTGCACCATAAATATGACACGAATGTTTTGATTGGAGATAAAAATAATTACAAGGAAAATAAAACTTTCATAAATCATTTTACATGTTAAGTCTTGACTTTGCTTCACATTTCTCTTGTGGCTAATGAAATATTTCCACATCTTTCCAATTCATATCCAATTTCCTTTTATCTAACTTCAAATTTATAACATTTTCAATATATCTTTGACTTTGCTATGGGTGTTATTTTTGCAAAATGGAAATACAGTCTTACGTCTTATTAATTTCTGTATTATAACAAAAGCAGCTTTAAGGGGGAAATAAAGGTAATTTTTAAAAACATTCTGTGAATTGCTTGGAAGGTCCAGTACAGTATATTTAAACTTATTAAAGGAAGCGCTATAGTTCTCCAATGTTAATGTATTGACTATTTTTTTGTCTTTTTTTTTTTGTCAGCATGCCTTCCACTTCCTGAAACTCTGTGGTAGTCTGGGCATGCTCAGTATGTGAGGCTGCTGCAACAACTTAAAATACACTAGAGTGCATCATTTTTTACAATTTTAAATACAGAATCAGATATAGCTGTATGATTTAGTCTGTCTGTAGAGTTTTAGCAAGATCCATTAATTTACCTTTAATTTGTCAATCAATTCTGTCAAAATGCTGACCAGTTTTCTGAGTAAACGATCACCCTTCAACTTACCTTTAGGCTCAAATATATTTTGCCATTATCATTGTTGTTGTATTTCTCTCTTAATTAAAAATATTTAAACAAAGTCATAAAAAATCAATGCAGACAGACACCGATGAGTGTTTTTCTCTTATCTTTCCATATCTTTGATATGATTCACCGTGACAGTGAACTAGGAAGAAACAGCTGTTCCAAAACGGATATTTGCCGAGTTAGATGTTGGAAGATAGTGATATTACGAATAATTTCCATAGGTTAAATGAAGTTGAATAAAATGTACAGTATAAATTACTATTACAGAGTAGGACCCTATAAAATTAATGGAAAACCTGCCTTGACTCCCCCCTAGTCCTCTCATAAAAAAGTCATCACAAGAGAACATTTTCTCTCTCAATACAGACTGATTGTACCAGTGATTTACACTGTTTGCCATATTTCTCAGTAACTTAACCTAGTGTGTGATCTGGTTACAAGTCCCCGTTTTTTGTATGTGAGTATGGATATACTGCACATATAGTGATATTCAGTTATATCAACTGGACTTTAAGTTTAGTTCTTGAAGATGTTTCTAAACTTCAAGTCCAATTAATCTAACTGAATACCACAAATTTACCATGTCCTGGTGAATGAGAACCTTCACCAGATGGTTTCTATAGTATTCCATTTTACAGTTGCCAAATTTGTTATGGGAACCAAATGTAGATTTCTCTATTGATTCTAAATGGTCACCTGAGTAATATCATGGCCTAACAAATACTGCAGTATGATTCCCCAGTCATTGCAGTACTTCCACTGCATTTGGACGCACTTTACCATATGAAGTAGCTAGCACAAAATTTATTCTAATATTATTCCACATACATTCTTCAGATAATGTAATTGCATTCTAACTATCTTCTAAAAGAAGTAAATAACATGTTACTTTTAAACAATGATTCCAAGATTGTAGTATTTAAAGAGGATATTGATCTTTTAAAAATCATTTTTGTGTTATTTAGCATGGTAACGAAATGTGATACAGCAGTTGTAAGCCTAATAGTCATTTTTATGGTGGGAAGTGGGAACACATTACCAAACTGTTTGTATGATTTATAAATGTTTGCTAAAGGTCAGTGATCTTTAGAAATTTTGAGTACAAAAAGCATTTTAGAAGTCAAATGTCATATATTGTATATACCTCCTATGTTACCATTGTACAAATATTATTTAAGGAAACAGTCTAAAAAGTGTCTAATTCTGTGAGGCAAATGGTTTTGTTTTTCAGATTTTTAATGTGGTCGTGAGAGATGCATTTGAAGAATTGTTATCTAGCCCCTGAACTGTATATTATTAGATTTTATTGTTCATATAAATTAAGTTTTTAGCATCAGAGGAAAAATAATCTATCAAGAGCGTCTATCTATCTTTGTGTCATGTAACATCTGGTTTAAAAGATTGGAGAATTGTAACTTACAGCTATAGTGTTGTCCCTGCCATACATTTCTGATAAGCCAAGAAAAAATAAAACCTTTAACACTGACAATATAGATAATAAGTGACCATTCTATTAAGGTACTCCATTTGTAATAGCTTTAAAATGCTTATTGTTAGTATAACATTAACTGTGCTTACTTACCTATTTAAAGGGTCTCTCCACCCTGAAAAAAAAATCTGTAGTGTAGGACCCTGCCCACCACCATGTGTGTTTAGTTGAAAAGATGCAGAAATGTACTTACAATCCATATTTCCCCAGTGCTCTGATCCAGTCCTCTGCTTGCCACAACAAACAAGCAGGGGCCAGACCGGCACCGTGTCTGTGATTGACAGATAGGCAGCAAATCAGAGACGCGGCGTGCCGACAATGCAGAACGTTGGGAAGAGAATCTATGTAAGTATATTTTGTGCAGCTTTTTTAAAGGGCATGTACACCCCCAAAACTAATAATCCCCACACTACTGCTGCCCCATCATGTATTGTAGTTTAATCCTTACCTCACATCCCGCTCCATAAGGTTCTCCTGTAGCCCCCCCCAAGTCCCAAAAACTGCCCACCAGGAGATAGCAAGTCCATATAGACTCTACTCCTACCTGGCCCCGGGAGAAGTTTGGCATGCGTACTGCAGCCCTTCTCCCCCTCTCTCCCTCCCTCTCCCTCCCGTTTTGCTATCCCCCCCCTACCATAAAACCCCTTGGCCATGTAATAAAATATGTTCCCCCAGCCCCAACCGCATAAAAATAATTTTAAGAAAGTCCCCAGAACTGTACTTACCTTCCCCTCTCTCCACCAGCATTCTGAGAAGCCGGCAGCCGCATCCGTGATTGGCTGCCTCTCAGCCAATCACGGACGCGGTTGCCGGTCCCGCCCCCTGCTTGCAGTGTCTTGCAAGCAGAAGGCCGGACGTCGGAGGAGAGAGGGAAGGTAAGTAAAGATCTGGTCACTTTTTTAAAACTTTTTTATAGCGGTTGAGGCTGGGGGAGCATATACTATCATATACCAAAAGTTTAAAATAAGGGCGGACATGCCCTTTAACTAAAAACACTTGCCGGTTGAGGGTGGGCTAGGGTGCCCTACACTACAGAAAAAGGCTGTAAAGCTAGAGAAAAGACAGCCATGAAGGGATCCAGAGGGGGGGAGGGGGTGGTGGAGGGCTCCCCTGCGTATACCAGAAACCTCTCAGAGGACTGGGAGGGAGCGAGGACTGGGTGACTCACTGACACCTCCTACTTTTCAATTTTTTCAACTTTGGATAAATCATTAAAAGGATCAAAAAAAAAGATCCCTTTGAGAGCTAAAAAAAAAAAACAAGGGATAGGAGGGTCAAGAAGGAAAAAAAGCAGATTTCGTATTGGTGGTAATTATCCTATTTAGTGTGGGATTAGTTTAAAAATTATTTGGCACAGTTTCATGTCCTTTAAAAACGTTTTTCAAAATGCATGATAAAATACTAATGTTGATCTTTATTTAACATATTTTTTCTTTATTCTTCTTGGACTGTGCACCTTAGATATTAGGTATTTAAATATCTGATTAATAACTATGTAGTATGTTTAACTAACATGCTCTATACGTACCTTGAAATCTAAGCTATGATCCAGTAATGTTTTTTATCTTATCAATTGTGTTGTTGTTTGATTGGATATTGTGTACATCAATATGTGGGGCTATGGATCTGTCTATCATCTATCTATTGTCTTTGGAAAGGATCGAACATTTAGTATTTGTCCCCAAACAAGTCAACAAAACATTAAAGCTGCTTCCTTAAAGCACCATCCAGCGTGTTTTTTTCCTTTCCTTTCAATTTCCTGGTTTTTACAAGTAATTGGATTTTTGTACAATAAGCCACCCCACTGTTTTAAAAGCCAAATAACAAGGATTGAATTATAACTTTGCTTTCATTTTTCTTTTTCACATTTCTTGAGGCTCCATTTTAAATATTTCAACAGATCGTAGTGATAATTGTAGTAATAGCAAGTGACAGGAACAGAATGTCTTGACATTATTACACTGTAGCTTTCACCTACAGAATAATACTATTTAATACTAGGTGCATGTCTTCTAATTTACTTCTTTGAATCCAGAGTGCTACTTTGCTACTGATAGTATTTAAGAAGAACTAAACTTATTTTTTTTATCCTAATGTGGATGCTTTTCTCCCCCAGAACACCAATACATTGTAAGAGTCTTCTCTAGTAGTAAATGTAAGTAATAGATCTTGTAACTAAGAAGGCTTCCATATTGGTGCCAGTATAACCCACAGCCCATGTCATCAAAGAGCCACGCCCCCTGACCCTAGTATTCCTGTCTCTATGCCACAGTGTATTTCTATACAGATGCCTCCACACCAATATGGAAGTTCTAATAAGACTTTGAAAGCTGCTTGTTATCCTGCAGTTTATTAACCAGTCACTGTGAATTATATATAGTCTTCTTGTGGAATAAAATTATTCTGTTAATTTTACTAAATGTACCAAGGTTTTTGCAACTGCCCTGGTGGCTCAATTGGTAAAGCACATGTTTTAGAAACACACCTGAAAGGTCACAGGCTCAACGACAGACTTTTTTGTCATTTACATTATGCTGCTATCAAAAGATAAGTTCCTACATGTACTAGTGTCTCATATAGTATCTCTGTTGGGGATAGGGGTAAACAAGCCAGAGTTCATGAGTTGCAGGTTTAATTCCCTAGATTTTTAATTTTTACTGAAATGGGTAATATTCTTACATCCATGCTAGCTTAGAAATACATTGCAAGATTACTTTTTTTTTGGTATGAAAGAAAGGATTATATAATTTTTGGTACAGGAGCATTGAATGTGTTTGAAAACTGAAATCCCTGTTCTGTGTCAGGGAAGGATGGATCCCTGTGCTATTATGTGATTGGCTGTCTCTGCTTCTAGGAATCAAGGCTGCAGCTTCCTTGTTTTGATCTGTTGAGCACTACAGAGTATGTGCATGTTCACAACACCTAGCTGGGGGTTACCCGCTAAGGGTGGTTATGGGAGCTGATCCCTAGAACCTACAGGCAAATTTCATTAATCAAACAGCAGTCACAGCAAAGGGAGAGTTGAAACACCGCATGTTGTATGTTGTGTATTTGCTCAATTAGGACTGTTGTCTGGAGACTTTAGTTCTCTCCTCATGGCAATTTACATTCGGTCTCGTTTCCTCTTAACGTTTACTTTTTTATTTAGTAATAATTGATGTAAACTAAACTTTATGCATCAATTGTAATGAGGATACAGATAGTAAGGGTACCTATTAGCAGTAATGACTTACTAGGGTTATTAATAGGGATTGTACCAGAGTTTTTGGGTCGCAACCCCTGAGGTTAAAACTACCAAATAAATATGAAAAAAAAAAACAGCATGGAGATTCAAAAAATAAAAATTTTCCCCAACCAATCAGATATTATTTAAACATTTGAAAGCTATACATCTGGTTGGGGCAAAATTAGCACCATTTTTAAGGATAAGAACTTTTATTGAATAACCCTGCAGGTTTTTCCATTTAAAATATTTGTACCCACTTACAAAATAATAAATTGCTTTTATGGAATTACACAGGATAAAAGAACAATGATTAAGTAAAGGAAGGGGATGCCACGCAATAGTTCTGCATAAACAGAAAGTTTTATTTCAACATGTTTCGATTTAAAAAAATGAAACACTTTCTGTTCATGCAGAACTACTGGGTGGCGTCCCCTTCCTTTACTTCCTCATTGCGGTTTTTACTGCTGGACATGGAGCAGTAGGGAGGAGCAAAGCGTGCACACTTTACATAGTACGGTTAAAAAAACCCATCGGGTCAATTAAGTTAGAACAAGTATTTCTAAATTGTAAAAACAAGACATTATAGATAAAGGGGTTAGGTTTGAAATGAAATTAAAAATGCTTATTGCAAAGACATGTTTAACAAAACAAGCAAAATAATCCACTATTGTGGCAGTGTAACATTGAAAACAATAATTCTATAAATTGTAAATCATTTAAAAGAGAACAGGTTTACCACGTAATGTTTTTTTAATTTTTTTATTTTGTGTTTCTTTGAAGTCATTTGGCTTCGGGAAATTTCATTAAAGGCAAATTAAATTCACCAAATATTTTTTGGGATCTGGATTTCTGCCTTTAACGTTGTAAAACTTACGTTTTTAATATACATTCAATTTAGTTATTGCCGGTGGTTCCCCTGCAGTGTTGGGAAAAATGGAATAATATCGCTCCTTTTACAAAGCCTGGTGATTGGGTTGGCAATAGGGAGAGCTGAGCCACACATGTGCCACCTTCCCCAGTTGAGAGCAGGACTTTCTATAAAGCTGATTGATGTTAGTCCCGTGAAAAAACATCTAAGAAGGGGAAAGCAATTCTTAATACTTGCTTACTTTAGGCATCAATCCACGTGCTGTATTTTTGCCTTATCTTCTCTAAAAGGTTTAGATTTTCGTTTTCCTTTATATGCCAAATATGCCATGATATGAACATTTGTCAGAATCTGCCTTTTTAACAGACACTAAGCTTGTCAACAAAAAAACCTCCAAAGTTATTGGTTTTTATGACATTGACATTCTCACATCTGACTGGGCTATTATTTTAGCCAGAGTTTTCAAGCCCGAAGCATCAGAGCATTAACTCCAATAACAAGCAGGCTCCAAAAGAACGTGCATAACTAGGGTTGAGAGAACAAACATTTTACATATAAAATAACATAGTGGGCTACCATTTAGACCAGGGGTGCCCAACCCACCGATGCTGGGAGCCGCACTAGTGGCAATAAACACTGTGAGCGGGCCGTGGGGCAGGCTGGGTGCATAACTGGGCAGGCGAGCGGGGGACAGAGCGTCCCCGTGCCCAGTTATGCACCAGCCTGCCCCGCCCCTTTCCACTCCCATCCCGCGGCTCCATGCGGCTGCGTTGCGGGTTGGGCATCACTGATTTAGACTAACCAAGCTTGCTTATTGCCACATTAAGCCATTAAGATGATTAGATTTATCTTGTCATCATAGTTATTACATTATAACTGAATGTACAATTTTCAATATGTAAGAAAAGTTATTAAAGGGCATGTCCATCCCCAAATCGAAATTTTACATATGGCTGCAGGACCCCCCCCAATCCTAGTTTTACTTTCATCTTCCAAAGATGCACTAAAAACTTACAAACCCCAGCCTGGGTACCACCCTCTGTTGCGAACTCTTTTCAAGCAAGAACAGCTACCTAATTGCAGCTGTCAGTGACAGGTCCTGCAGCTGTATGTTAATTTGATTTATGATTGGACATGCCCTTTAAAATGCCACTATACTTGTGCAGTAACTCACAGCATTGTAGGAGTATGATGCCCCTTTAAGTGGAGAATCCAGATTTTCATGGACCTTGTAGTTTGTCAGCAACAAATATTATGTTTTACTTTTGTTGTACCATGTCTGAATTGTACTACCATTACACTTTCTCCTGAAGAATGACATGTTGCTTCTTTAAAACCACAGACATAAAAATACCAGCAAATGTGAGTTTATAAAATGAAGGCAGATATAAAAATAGATAGATATGGGGAGCAAAAACCACAGCACAGAATATCAAAGAAAATTTGAATGCTGTAATTCTAAGTACAAATGTGTGGTTGAATGTTGATGACATGCTATACAGATCGCAAGGGTGTATTCACATGAAATGACAACCATTAAATGACCTTATTTATCTAGGAGTAATTAGAAGCCAAGAAATTTGATAAACTGTATAAGTGAAAAATAGACTGCAGCAATGCCAGTATAACGAAGATTGCACCATAAATATGACACTAATGTTTTGATTGGAGATAAAAATAATTACAAGGAAATATAAAACTTTCATAAATCATTTTACATGTTAAGTCTTGACTTTGCTTCACATTTCTCTTGTGGCTAATGAAATATTTCCACATCTTTGCCCAATTCATATCCAATTTCCTTTATCTAACTTCAAATTTATAACATTTTCAATATATCTTTGACTTTGCTATGGGTGTTATTTTTGCAAATGGAAATACAGTCTTACGTCTTATTAATTTCTGTATTATAACAAAAGCAGCTTTAAGGGGAAATAAAGGTAATTTAAAAAAAACATTCTGTGAATTGCTTGGAAGGTCCAGTACAGTATATTTAAACTTATTAAAGGAGCGCTATAGTTCTCCAATGTTAATGTATTGACTATTTTTTTGTCTTTTTTTTTTTTGTCAGCATGCCTTCCACTTCCTGAAACTCTGTGGTATCTGGGCATGCTCAGTATGTGAGGCTGCTGCACACTTAAAATACACTAGAGTGCATCATTTTTACAATTTTAAATACAGAATCAGATATAGCTGTATGATTTAGTCTGTCTGTAGAGTTTTAGCAAGATCCATTAATTTTACCTTTATTTTGTCAATCAATTCTGTCAAAATGCTGACCAGTTTTCTGAGTAAACGATCACCCTTCAACTTACCTTTAGGCTCAATATATTTTGCCATTATCATTGTTGTTGTATTTCTCTCTTATTAAAAATATTTAAACAAAGTCATAAAAAATCAATGCAGACAGACACCGTGAGTGTTTTTCTCTTATCTTTCCATATCTTTGATAATGATTCACCGTGACAGTGAACTAGGAAGAACAGCTGTTCCAAAACGGATATTTGCCGAGTTAGATGTTTGGAAGATAGTGATATTACGAATATTTCCATAGGTTAAATGAATTGAATAAAATGTACAGTATAATTACTATTACAGAGTAGGACCCTATAAAATTATGGAAACCCTGCCTTGACTCCCCCCTATCCTCCATTAAAAAAGTCATCACAAGAGAACATTTTCTCTCTCAATACAGACTGATTGTACCAGTGATTTACACTGTTTGCCATATTCTCAGTAACTTAACCTAGGTGTGATCTGGTTACAAGTCCCCGTTTTTTGTATGTGAGTATGGGATATACTGCACATATATGTGATATTCAGTTATATCAACTGGACTTTAAGTTTAGTTCTTGAAGATGTTTCTAACTTCAATCCAATTAATCTAACTGAATACCACAAATTTACCATGTCCTGGATGATGAGAACCTTCACCAGATGGTTTCTATAGTATTTCCATTTTACATGTTGCCAATATTGTTATGGTAAACCAAATGTAGATTTCTCTATTGATTCTAAATGGTCACCTGAGTAATATCATGGCCTAACAAATACTGCAGTATGATTCCCCAGTCTTGCAGTACTTCCCCACTGCATTTGGACGCACTTACCATATGAAGTAGCTAGCACAAAATTTATTCTAATATTATTCCACATACATTCTTCAGATAATGTAATTGCATTCTAACTATCTTCTAAAAGAAGTAATAACATTTTACTTTATAAACAATGATTCCAAGATGTAGTTTATTTAAAGAGGGATATTGATCTTTTATAAATCATTTTTGTGTATTTAGCATGGTAACGAAATGTGATACAGCAGTTGTAAGCCTAATAGTCTTTATGGTGGGAAGTGGGAACACATTACCAAACTGTTTGTATGATTTATAAATGTTTGCTAAAGGTCGTGATCTTTAGAAATTTTGAGTACAAAAAGCATTTTAGAAGTCAAATGTCATATATTGTATATCCTCCTATGTTACCATTGTACAAATATTATTTAAGGAAACAGTCTAAAAATGTCTAATTCTGTGAGGCAAATGGTTTTGTTTTTCAGATTTTAATGTGGTCGTGAGAGATGCATTTGAAGAATTGTTTCTAGCCCCTGAACTGTATATTATTAGATTTTATTGTTCATATAAATTAAGTTTTTTAGCATCAGAGGAAAAATAATCTATCAAGAGCGTCTACTATCTTTGTGTCATGTAACCTCTGTTAAAAGATTGGAGAATTGTAACTTACAGCTATATGTGTGTCCCTGCCATACATTTCTGATAAGCCAAGAAAAAATAAAACCTTTAACACTGACAATATAGATAATAAGTGACCATCTCTATTAAGGTACTCCATTTGTAATGCTTTAAAATGCTTATTGTTAGTATAACATTAACTGTGCTTACTTACCTATTTAAAGGGTCCCTCCACCCTGAAAAAAAAATCTGTAGTGTAGGGCACCCTAGCCCACCACCATGTGTGTTTAGTTGAAAAAGATGCAGAAATGTACTTACAATCCATAGTTCCCCAGTGCTCTGATCCAGGTCCTCTGCTTGCCACAACAAACAAGCAGGGGGCCAGACCGGCAGCCGTGTCTGTGATTGACAGATAGGCAGCAAATCAGAGACGCGGCTGCCGACAATGCAGAACGTTGGGGAAGAGAATCTATGTAAGTATATTTGGTGCAGCTTTTTTAAAGGGCATGTACACCCCCAAAACTTAATCCCCCACACTACTGGCCCCATCATGTAGTGTAGTTTAATCCTTACCTCACATCCCAGCTCCATAAGGTTCTCCTGTAGCCCCCCCCAAGTCCCAAAAACTGCCCACCCGGAGGATAGCAGAGTCCATATAGGACTCTACTCCTACCTGGCCTCCGGGAGAAGTTTGGCATGCGTACTGCAGCCCTTCTCCCCCTCTCTCTCTCCCTCCCCCCCTCCCGTTTGCTATCCCTCCCCCTACCATAAAACCCCTTGGCCATGTAATAAAATATGTTCCCCCAGCCCCAACCGCAAAAATAAAATAATTTTAGAAAGTCCCCAGAACTGTACTTACCTTCCCTCTCTCCACCAGCATTCTGAGAAGCCGGCAGCCGCATCCGTGATTGGCTGCCTCTCAGCCAATCACGGACGCGGTTGCCGGTCCCGCCCCCTGCTTGCAGTGTCTTGCAAGCAGAAGCCGGACGTCGGAGGAGAGAGGGAAGGTAATTAAAGATCTGGTCACTTTTTTAAAACTTTTTTATAGCGGTTAGGCTGGGGAGCATATACTATCATATACCAAAAGTTTAAATATAGGCGGACATGCCCTTTAACTAAAAACACTTGCCGGTTGAGGGGGGGCTAGGGTGCCCTACACTACAGAAAAAGGCTGTAAAGCTAGAGAAAAGACAGCCATGAAGGGATCCAGAGGGGGAGGGGGTGGTGGAGGGCTCCCCTGCGTATACCAGAAACCTCTCCAGAGGACTGGGAGGGAGCGAGGACTGGGTGACTCACTGACACCTCCTACTTTTCAATTTTTTCAACTTTGGATAAATACTGCAGAAAAACCATTTGGAGCAGTGATGTAAAGTAAAGGTTTTTGAATACTACACAGTGGGGCCAGAAGTGGGTTAAATTTTAGTTTTGGGGGATGTACATGCCCTTTAAAGCTACTGTGATCCAAATGTCAGTGTTACACAGACTGAATCTAAGAAATATATCCATAAAGTATTGTAACAGAATATGTTATTTTTGAAATGTTTAAAAAATATATATATTTATAAATATTTTTTATGTTGCTGTAAATTGAGCAGTAAAGGACCAAACTTTAATATTAATATTAATACTAATATTGCTGAACCTTTCCAGCAATAGCTTGACATTTACTGGTCACTAAATGTTTCCTGGCGAAGCCACCATACATGTTAGATCGATCAACTATTATTTAAAATGTGTGAATAATTATCGAACAACTAGTTTATTAGATACAGATGACACCAGTTTGATAAAATCATAAAGGTATGCAAAATTACATTGGACTAAACTTAAGATTTTGCCCACCAATCACTGTTCTTATTTTTTAATATCTATATATCTATATTCCATAAGTATAAAAATGAATCCTCCATTGTGCCCTCCATTTAAATTGCAGATTATTAAATATTGTTGAATTGTAATATAATTTTTAACTGTCTAAGCTCCACCCCCCACCTCAGTGTACGATCTATCCAATGGAAAATGCTTCTTGAGGATGTCTTCCCATTGGTTAGGCTCTTGGCCACAATGGAGCAGCAATCCTATAGTTGCCCTTTATTACTGTAGTAGCCAATATGATTTTATAAAATAAAACATATTGATCCACTATTTGTTTTCGACTGTTTCTGAATGTCTTTCTTTATTCGGTGAAATTTTAAGTGCCCCTTACTAAAAGGGCTTTATGTCAGGAGAACTTCAGATGAAGCCTTGACCTTGCCTTTGAAGTTACAAGAACATTTTAGCCTGTGATTAAAGAAAGATTATTTATAACCCACACCGTTGATGTTTTTACATTAACCCAGCAGGCACTCTTAGGTTTGGGGATCCTATTTCAAGAGCTGTTAAATCTTTCTGATGGGTTTGTTGCCCCCTAATGTGCGTAGACTATCTCAGATTCTGTAATATAGGACAAAGCTTTATGAGAAAACATTTAAAAGCTTACACATTTAACTGTCTTCATAACGATTGTCCTAAAATCTTAACCAAATCAAAGTTTAAAAATGTATATATTTTTCAGTTTTTACTATCTTGGCCACATAAACTTATGTACAAACATTTAGTGTCTGATTTGCAAGATTCTTGGGGGTGTAGACAGAGATCAGAGAAGTAAAAAAAATATGTATTATTTGTCCTAAGGAAATTCTGTAGACGAATGTTCCATTGCCTCCTGAATAGTAGCCCTTCTAAAGTGATTTCTACTGAGAGACCCCATTCAAGTCTGTTTTTATTGAAGAACTGTGGGAGATTTCAATAACAAAATGTTCTAATGAAGAAATAGGAGCTACATTTTTGTGAAGGTTAATGTGATTGTCTGCACTAATATCATTACGTATATTTTTGACACATAAAAGTGTTTTGCAGTAATAACAGTTATACATTATTTGTAACTGGTGCTGATATAACTTTCAGTAGGGAAGGTCATTGCCAGAGGCTTTTTTTTGTTCTGTAGACAAGCCTAATGTATAGGGTATTATGGATATCGTATGGCATTTTCTAATATTACAACATACTGAACACTAATAATAATAAATGTATCACAGAATTCCAGTGATTTTGGTATCCTTATGCAGTGCTTGGTAAAATACTATACAATTTACTGAAAAAAAGACTTTATAAAAGACAATAATAACGCCCACTTACTACAACTGGAACTTACCAAAACTGCCATCAGCAGGATGAAGAGAGAAACTTTCTACCATTTAGCAGTTGCAGGGACAAAGCTATTTCCAGTCCCAGAGAGGGACACAGACAATTCATCCAGGTGTAAATCGACTTATCCAACCCACAGCTTATATATATATATATATATATATATATATATATTAATTACGTTTCCCTTTTCCCATATTAATGTAGCAACCTATTTTCAGATTATTTATTCCATGTGTAGTTGTAGTTATGTATTAATGGATAAAATAATATCTGAAAATAAGTTGCTACATAAACATGGGAAAAGGGAAACATTGTAATTAATCCCTTATATTATATAAATAAATTTATAATTTCATGGGGAATACATTGGGTTTTTCAGAGGTACTATGTTGGTGGGGGTGGGTAAAAGTAATATACATAGGGACAGTGTTTATGTGTTGTTTAAGCAATTAATAAATAGTTATATCAATATTAACAAATATGTAGTAATGACATTAAAGTATATAGAAATGTAAATAAGGCAAAATATATAACTAAATGAAATTACTTGGTAGTCCCCACTCCTGTTTTGTAATGGTATCTTCAAAATGGACTGTAAAGCCACACCATAGGAAGTTTTACAGGGAGGTAATGGAAGCTTACAAAGGAACATATTTATCACTTCCCTTTTAGTGTTGTATCCAATGATGTGCTTAATATTAGATTGACAGCAGTGTTAGCGAATCAAAACATTTTCTGAGTGTTAGTAGGGAAGTAGGAAGTGTTAGTAGGAAGTTGCAAGACTTGTTAGTCACTTCCTTTGTAAAACATGTGACAGTCTTAGTAAAAACATTCTTCCCACTCCCACCCCTCCCCTCTCAATAGACAAAAAGGAGAGCTGCTGTTTGCTGGACAGGAAGGGATATCTATATGATAGGGGGACTGAAAGGAAAACATTTGCATGCCCATTTCTCTGAGACAATGAAGTGAGTTTGTTAATGGTTTATTACATTATTTAAGCAATTGAATCCAGTTTCTGTTTGCTAGACAGGAAATGGAAACTTAATGCTAACAGAGAATGCTGGGAGTTGTAGTTTTTAAACATGTGAAAAGTTCAACACCCATGCTCTATATCATTACACTGTATTGAATCTTAGTACATTAATTAGCCAATGTACATAAGGAAGAAATTTACTGCTAACAGAATGCTGGGAGTTGTAGTTTTCAAACATGTGCATATTCAAACCTTGGGTAGGAATTGCTAAAGCATGGGCTTTTAATGTCTGTAAGTCAGTAAAAGGGCTTTATTCCAAGATGTATGGAAATAAATTTTCCAGCATTCTGTGCAGTCAGGGAATGCTGGGAGTTGTAGTTTTAAACAAGTGAAAAGCTGGCAGGTCAAATAGAAATGGGAGAGTATGTATGTGTTTGATCAGGTTATGTGGTGGGATTGTCTGGGGATTTTCAGACTTATCCCATTTGAGCCTTCCCTGGATACTTGCTGGGAGTAAAAAGGGAGAGCAAGTTCAGAATGGATCCTAATAACTACCGGATAAATGCATGTAAGTAGCCTCTCTGTGGCCCTACAGCTTAACAGCTATATGCATAAGGGAGAGGCAGACAGATCCTGAATCACTTGCATGTTTGTGCACTTTGTGTTGGTCTCACTGAGAGCATGACCCTGAGCTTTCAATAAAAATAATTACCAAGCAAAACATGCACACATCATTTCCACTTTGCACCAACGTGCACACTTTTGCTAGTATAAATATAAAAATTATATATTAAAGCGATAAAATAGATTTTTACAGTGTAAAAAGACAGAAGGAACCATGAACAACACGTGGTAAGTGAATTGGGGAGAAAGACTAACTTATTTACCAGTAGTAAAGCAAACAGACTCAACATTTTAAGGGGGATGTAGCCTTGCTTACTAAGGAGTCTTACTAACGATAACTATATATGTCTTAGAATAAGATCTGATTTGCCTAAACATAACTTTTCTACAAATAAAGACTAAAACAATTTTAAATGAGAACTAAACCCAAAATACAAAGGCAGCTCCACAGACTATAACAGTCACTTTGTAAAACCATTTGTTTCTCTCTGAATTCTGCCTCTTAGTGTAGAAATTATTTATAGAACATTTCTGAGTACTGGCAATCTATGATGTCACGGCTGGCTTCTAGTGTTGCCTCTTCCTGGTGGTCCAGGTACCAAAAAGCCTTCTGCACATGCTAACTAGCTCCTTGTTTGTTTTCCACTCCCCTTATGCTAAGCTGCATGTAACAGTCGAACTTAGAGTCCCCACCTGCCAGTGTCTACTAGCCAATCATCAGAGATAGCAGTGAATATTATTAGCAGATCCTGCTCAAACTGTGGGGGAAGGTGTTCACCCTTTTCATATGTAATTAGGAAGCAACTTGTTAATCCTTTATATTTGTGAGCATTTCTGCAAGAGACTGTCAGGCTCATTTACCCAGACTCGCTGGGCAGATATATGGAGTTAAAGTCGTTCTAGCCGGGTCGCTACCGGTTAGCGTAACTTTATCTCCACATTAGCATTGCATGCATTTGCATAACCCCCGCAAATAGCTGCCATTAAATCCCTCAGTGGGTAAATCCCTTGCCACATTCGCAAACGTGATATGGAATTGCGAACAGGACATTTACGCAAAGCAATATCGGCTCTGGGTAAATGAGCCTGTGTGTCTTTGTATGTGTTTTTTTCTGCATTCTACCATTTATATTAGTGTGTGTATTGCTGCAATGTACATTTAGGGCACAGTCACACTGCAATGCACCGGAATCGCACAAACAATCAGATGCCATTTACATGCGTTTGCTCTTGCAATTAGTCTATTTTCATTCTGAAAACCCATGCGATTGCAATATCGCAAGTTTTTGGTGATTTGCTGCGATTTCAATACAATTGGAAAATCACATCGCCTGAAAAACGCGCTTGTGTGGCTTAGCTCTTAGAAGTGTAATGCAAGCTGCATTGATTTCAGTTTAGCTATACAGCATGTATTTAATGCAATGGAACTTAGCTTTGCAGCAGGTCAATTTCCTGAGGCTGTGGCCCCACTTTAGTTCAAGGCAGGACACACGTTCGCAATAATGCGTGATCGTGAACGCTTCCGTGCATGGGTGTTGCGCTTCCACAATTGGACCCTAGCGGAGCGCATATAATATGGACCAATAATGGGCATTGCATGCACTCCAATAGCACACTGAAATGTAGTGGGGTCGGTCCCATAGGCTATTATATGCCTGCAATCCCACTAGCACAATCGGATCGCAAACCACAATCCAAAATGCGCTAGAGGGAGTAGCGCTAAGAATTTGAGTCTTAAAGGGAAAGGTGGCAACCCCAGTAGAATTGAACTGGCCACTATACCATGGACACTTATAAAAACAAAACAGCTCAGAGATGCAGATGCAGCATATTGACTTGAACATGGTCTTAGCACAGCTCTGTGCAAACCATTTTACAGGCCACCTTTGCCTTTAAGACCCAAACACGTATTAAATATACATGTTGCAGTGCTAAGTACCATTGCATTAAATACAAACTGTATCAGCATGCATCAGGCTTCTAAAGAAAATAATAACAACTTTTTGTTGTGTAGATATTATAAAAGTTCTTAAAAACTGATTGGTTGGGGCAAAATTTGCACTATTTTTAATAAGAACTTTTAATACATAGGCCTGTATATATGTTCGTGTCTTAAAGGCAAAGGTGGGAACCCTAGTAGAAGGAGGGTTTTTGTTTATACAAAACTTCCCACAGGCAGCCCACCTGCTACATTAATTTTATATAACATATTTGCATCCCTCTAACAATACCCCTTTAATTGGCATTCCCTCCAATAATTCCTATTAATATGTACATTTATATAAACAACATGGTGCAGAGCTGCAAGTGACATACTCTCCAACATTCCCCTTTAATATGTACACTTATAGAACATGGTGCAGTGCTGCAGGTGGAGGATAATATAATGATCTTAGCACAGCTCTGTGCAATGCATTTCTCTGTGTAATGCATTTCTTAGCTTAGCTCTGTACTACAGGTTGTTTTTATATAGACTGTCTGCATTAATAGGCTCTCCTTCTCAACTATCAATTTTTTCCCCAGGTACTTCCTGATTTCCCCAGCATTAAGTCTTAACTGAGCATGCTTTTCCCCCGGGGTGGACGGGTGGGGCAAAGGTCAGGTGCTGTTACTCAACCTACTGGAAGCAGGAAATTTGAACATTCACCCCAATGTAATTTCTCACAGGCTCCAGCCAGAGATGTGATTGTCGGCTCATTTTAAAGGAAATACTGCAGGCTTTCATTTAACCACAGGTGCCCTTTAGCTTTTCCTTTAATCTCAAACAATCAACCAATGGTGTCTCAACCAATCATAGACACGCCCAGAAACTCGCTTAGCAACCTTCCTTCCATCCACCTCTGTGTCTAATGCTACTTCCAGGAACGGAGTAGCATTAGGGACAAGATCGGTAGCTGCGTCTGTGATTGGCTGAGAGAGCTGAAGGAATGAAGGCTGATAAGTCTGTTTCTGGACACTTTTGTAAGTTGTAAATATGGCGGTTAGGTTTGGGAGGGGGTATCCTACATTTTAGGAAAAAAGTATATTTTTTTAAAAATGGGATCCGGTGTGGGGAGAAGGCTCCCCTGCGCATGCCAGGAGGAGAGGGAAAGGCAGATACCATTTTACACACAGGAAGGCTCCTACTCTTCAATTTCCTGGACTTTGAATAGACACTGCAGGAAAACCACAAGTAGCATAGGAGAAAGGTAAGGGTTTTTAAACACAGCAGTGGGTTAAATTTAACTATTCTACTTGCCTGTATGTAATATTTAATAAAAAAAACCCTGGGAGGGTGGCAAACAGAAATACAATGTTGTAACTTACATTACAGCAAATGAAATGTTGGAGGTTTACTAATAGCAGCTGTTTTAGAAGTGAAACAAATGTTTTCTCTCCGAGGATCCAAGTTGGTTACACCCATTTTTTCCCTTCTGAATGTAGAAGCAAAACAATGATAAAACTTGCCAAATCATTGCACTCATCTCTACAAAAAGATTTCAGAATTATAGTGTAGTCACCTCAAAGAATAAGAAACAACAAGACATTTTTTGGCATTAGAGTTAATAAAAGGTGATAGTCTTCTGCAAAAATGCCTAAAAGCATGTATAGTTTACTAGCAATTGCCAATGCTAATAAATCAATTCCATATTTTTAAAAATAACATACTTATTCTAAAACTGTTTATTTTCATCAGGAACTCTAGAGGTCTTTATAGTAGTAGCTATAGTAGTTGTCATGAGCAGATGCTACAGAGGGCGATTGTTTCTTTCTAGTGAACTAATCAGACCTCTGTCTGAAAAAAAAAAGTTTGGGGAGAACACAAGAACAGAAAGATTTTGAAAAATCAATTCTGTTGTATTTCATAAATGACAGCCTAGTCTAGTGTATATGAATTCACGCTAAAAGTACAGAGGAGCTTTCCAAATGATAAAAACTAATAACATTTCATGATGATGATGTGATACATAAATAGGCCAAACCCTTTCATGTTTTCAAGGCTAAAAAAGATGTCACATAGGACCCCAAAAATAACTTATTCTGGGAAGAGAGTTAAGGGCAATCTGTTTGATTCCTCTCACGACATGGGCAGGGTATAAGTAATAACTACCCTTAAATGGCATGTCCATCCTTAAAACAAAAAACTGCTCACAACCCTAACTGTTATTTCCCCAGTTTATTACATGTATTTGTAACCAGATATTTAAGAAGTTTTGTTCCTTTCTGGCAAAGGTATCTGCCTCCTCCCTCTGCTCCAAGAGCTTTTGATATGCCTGAGCATGTGTATATAAGGCAGCAGTGGAAACAGCAGTCAATCATGGTTCACAGCCTTCAATCACTGACTTGCATGAGGGAAGGGCCAGCTTACTCTGCCAAAATGGGAAGAATAATTATCCTTAAATATTCCATTAGTAATGCAGGTAATAAAGGGCAAAATATATAAGTTGGGGTTGAGGGCAGGTAACTGACAATTGACCAGTTTCTAGGAACTTTTTTTTAAGTCCCAGTGACTAGATGTTTTTAAAGACGTGTGTTAATAAATTACAGGATCATAACCTAAAATGTATGTTTACAAATGTGAGAGTCCTGGCTGAAAAATGGAAGACTTGGAGATGATAGCATAGACTAAAAAGAATGATGTAATGGGAATAGCAGAAACATGGTTAGTTAATTCTCATGACTTGGCTGTAAATTTAGGATACCCCCTTTTTAGGTATGCTAAAGAAAATAGGATAGGGGAAGAGGTATGTATTACATTAAACAAAAGTTGACACCAAATTTAAAAGACACAACTGTCAATATTGATGTTACAACAGAGGCATTATGGGTGGTATTGGGCAACAGGAAGGGGGATAAAGTTATTGTTGGTGTCTGCTAAAAGCCACCAAATCATAGAAAGGCAGAAGTGAGTCAGCTTTATGTACAGATGACAAGGGCTGCAAGTTTGGGGAATGTTCTGATTATGGGGCTAATAACCCTGACGATGATTGAAGTAGTGGAACTGTCAACACTGTATAGGGGAATGGGTTATTAAATTTACTATATGAACATTTTCTCTCACAGGTGGTTGAAGAATCTACTAGAAAATGTGCTCTGTTGGATCTGGTAATATTTAATGACATAGTATAGTATAGTATTTGAGGTTGAATAAAGACATACGTCCATCCAGTCCAACCCAATCTAGCAATATCCTCATTTCCTGCCTAACTGTTGATCCAGAGAAAGGCAAATAAAGCCCACCAAATTTATGAAGGGGAAATATATTCCTTCCTGACTAGTGGCAATCGGAAATTTCCCTGGATCAACTCTACTTTATGTATCAATACCAGTAACTTGCATAATTCCTTGTTCACAGAAACTCATCCAGCTTTTTTTTTTAAACTGACCAATGAACCTGCCATGACAACGTCCACTGGAAGACAGTTCCATAGCTTTACCATTCTCACAGTGAAAAACCCTTTCCGAACTTGAAGCCTAAACCTTTTTTCTTCAATACTTAAGGGGTGTCCACGTGTCCTCTGACATGCTCTCTTGGTGAACAATGCCCCAGATAGTTTATCGTATGGCCCGTTAATGTATTTATACACAGTTATCATATCTCCACGCAAGCTCCTTTTCTCCAGCGTACATAATTGTAACTTATCTAGTCTCTCTTCATATTCATGCTCCCCCAATCCCCTTATTCATTTAGTTGCCCTTCCCTGAATCCTTTCCATTTCAAAGATGTCCTTTTTGTACACAGGATTCCAAAATTGCACTGCATATTCCAAATGAGGCCTTACCAATGATTTGTAAAGAGGGAGAATAACATTTTCCTCCCTTGAATCCATACCTCTCTTTATACAAGACAATACTATGCTGACTCTGGCTGTTGCCGACTGGCACTGCTTGCTACCTTTAAGTTTGTTATCCACCAAAACTCCAAGATCCCTCTTTTAATATTCAAGCTCCCCCAATCCCCTTATTAATTTAGTTTCCCTTCTCTGAATCCTTTCCATTTCAAAGATGTCCTTTTTGTACACAAGATTCCAAAATTGCACTGCATATTCCAAATGAGGCCTTACCAATGCTTTGTAAAGAGGGAGAATAAAATTTTCCTCCCTTGAATCCATACCTCTCTTTATACAAGAAAATACCATGCTGGCTCTGGCTATTGCCACCTGGCGCTGCTTGCTTCCTTGAGTTTGTGATCCCTTTCCAACAGGGATTCACTTAACAGAGCCATTTTAGTATAAGCAGCACAAGGATTTTTTTTTTTTTATCCAAAATGTATCACCTTACATTTCTCAACACTAAATCTCATCTGCCACTTAGCAGCCCAATGTGACAATCTATCTAGATCCCCCTGCAAGGTGGACAAATGGTCAACAAAGTTTTTAATGGTCGACAAAGTTTTGTGTCTCCAGCAAACACGGAAACCTTGCTGACAATACCCACTTCCAATACATAAACAATATAGATGAGGCACAGGATCCCAGAATAAGTTTCAAATATTTAAGGATAAATCTGGCACATATAAGCCCAGGTGCTGGTATTACATAACATGAATATGGTCAAAAAACAGAGAAAAGAGTATACCGCACTCAGAAATGCTAAATAATTATAAAAACCCTTTAATGGGGGGACCATACAGGTCAAAAATGGGGTACAAAGATACAGACCAGACATAGAATAAAATTAAAATCTTAAAACCAAATCACATAAAGGTATCCCACTCAATATCATAGTAAAGTGACAAGTGCACAAATATCAAACATCACAAAATATCCCTCACCCCATAATGTCTTGCAGTCAGGAACCAGTCTAAAATCAGTACAGACTTATCTGTCTAGGAATTTGTGCACTTGTCACTTTACTATGATATTGAGTGGGATACCTTTATGTGATTTGGTTTTAAGATTTTAATTTTATTCTATGTGTGGTCTGTATCTTTGTACCCCATTTTTGACCTGTATGGTCCCCCCATTAAAGGGTTTTTATAATTATTTAGCATTTCTGAGTGCGGTATACTCTTTTCTCTGTTTTTTGACAATACCCACTTCCAAATCATTAATAAACAGATTAAATAGAAGCGACCCCAACACAGAACCCTGTGGCACCCTACTTAGCACTTTCATTCATTATGATGAAGCCCCATTAACAACTTTGCATCCTATTCATTAACCAATTTTCTATCCATGTACAAATGTGCCTTCCCCGAACCAATAGACCTTAGCTTATACATTAGTCGCCTATGGGGGACTGTATCAAAAGCCTTTGCAAAATCAAAGTAAACTACATCTACTGCTATGCCAGAGTCTACATTTCTACTTACTTCCTCATAAAAGCCAAGCAAGTTAGTTGGACAAGATCTATTCCTCCTAAATCCATGCTGGTTACTACTTATAATGTCAGTCCTTAAAAAATACTCAAGAACATGTTCCCTTATTAAGCTTTCCAGTATCTTCTCCGCCATTGAATTTAAACTTACAGGCCTGTAATAACCTGGCTGTGAACGACTACCCTTTTTGAATATTGGAATAACATCAGCCCTTTTCCAATCCAGAGGCACACATCCGGACATCCGGACATGAGGGAATCTGCAAAAATAAGAAACAATGGCCTAGATATAACTAAACTTAGCTATCTAAGGACCCGAGGATGTATTTTATCTGGTCCAGGAGATTTATTAAAATTAACCTTATTTAGTTGTTTCTGTACCATATCCTTGGTTAACCAAAGTGAGCTTGCATCTTTTATACCATTACTGCTACTGTACTCTGATATCTGTACTTGGATCTTCTATAGTGTATACAGAGGGGGAAAAAATATTTAAGACATTTGCTTTATCGCCATCCTCCATAACTAACTTATTCCCATTAATTGTGGTAACTGCTCAAACATTTATAAATGTTTAGTTCAGCCATTCCAATTCACCAAGTCTGAGGTGACGAAAACACATAAGTGGACATTTATTTAGCCTGCCAATGGGTCCATGGAGGTGTCAGTACATTATGGAGTGTTTCTCAATACTAATAAGTACTCAGGGGACTATTTTCCATCATTTACTGTAAT
Organism: Hymenochirus boettgeri; assembly: GCA_019447015.1. NCBI lineage: Eukaryota > Metazoa > Chordata > Amphibia > Anura > Pipidae > Hymenochirus > Hymenochirus boettgeri. Next base: position 66,778,896 of record CM033474.1, on the reverse strand, counting down.
ACGATCTGAGATCTCGCGTTTTTAAGGTAAATTTTTCGCTTCTTAAAGATTTTTTTTTTTTTTTTTTTTAAGGTTCCGATTTTTTTTATTAACCAATAAAGTCAAATGGGGTCTGAGGGACATATTTATAAGGGGGCATTATTTTTGCTTTTTTTTCCCCACCAGCCTTTACCATCATTTTCTAAACTTTCAACTTTTCCTTTCATCAAAGTTATTAAAAAGGCGAATTTTCATCAAAAGCGAAAATTATGTAGCACTAATAATGCTAATAATGTTCAGCAAATATGATGGTAAAAAGGTAATACTCCCTGGTGGTTTTTCAAAGTAGTATTAAATTGGTTAATACACACTGAACCCCTATCTTTGTTATTTAATAATAACCCATTTGGTGTTTTTTTCAGCCAAAGATATAAATAATTGGTGTCGAACCCCAACTGTCTGCCATGTACAATGCTGTTTTGACACCTTTCTCTGGGCGTTCCTATAACACCTCCAATCACGCCCTTAACACCTGGCTGTGATATGCTAATTGGGATTTTCCAGGGTACATAATTGCCACAGATTCTTGTACAAGTCATTCTGAATTGAGAAAGCCAGTCGGATGACTAGCAAAACGTCTTCAAGAACTAAACTTCAAGTCCAGTTGACCTAATTGAATACAACAGATATACCATGACCTGGAAGAATGAGAATCTTCACAAGCACAACATTCCATAATGCTGTGTAGAAATAGTCATGTTAATGGAACATTCCAGTAAGTAATGATGTTTGATGAAAATTCTGGTAACACTGGAAAAAAATGCAACAAAAGGGAGGAAAGGGTCAAAAAGGCGAAAATTCACCTATTTATAAATAGCTTTAAATAGAAAAAAATGACAAAAATAGCTCTGAAATTACACTAAAGAGCAATCTCTCTTTTCGCAGTGATAACACACTTAACGCAATGAATAAGGCGAAAACTATCGCCACACATCGCCTCAGCTATACTTTTCTGCAAAGGTGAAAGCGAAAAGAGCGATTTTATAAATAAAAAAAATATCGCTATTTGTCATTGTGATGTCCTGCGATAGCGGCGAAAATAGCGATCATTTATAAATATGCCCCTTAGTGGGTTTTTTTTTCTCCCCTTCCTTTGGATCATCTAGATAAAGAAATGTGGGAATTGCTGAGTTTGGACAAGTAGGTTGGACTTCAACCTCAAATATTATACTATATTATACTATACTATACTATACTATAGTATATATATCTTTATCTTTGTATTACACAAGCAAAGGCATCATGTGTAGCCTTGCTAATATTTCGGGGGTATAAGAAAATGACAAATTGTGACCACAATTTAAGAGATACCTGTAGGCTGGACACTGGACATACCAAGTTGGTGTGCAAAAACTATGAATTGCATACAATCAGTCTTCCTGGCTTCAGCACTATCTTTAATACAGGACTAACAAATTAAACTGGCAAATGAAAACTGTACGTGCTGTAGCTCCTCAGTAAAACGATGTTGTGATGTAGAAATAATCCCTACCTCCCTGCCCCAGGTAATTTCCATAGTAATTCTTTAAAAATAGTATAGTATTTGCTTAGAGATGTCCTCAGAGTAGATTAAAGGGCATGTTCACCCCCAAAATTAAAATGTACCCCTATACTGGCCCCACTATACAGTGTTTAAGAATCCTTACATCTCTGCTCCAAATGGTTCTCCTGCAGTGCTTGTTCAAAGACCAGGATAGTGAAGAGTAGGAGCTGTCAGAGAGTGATCTGTTCCTGCCACTTCCTTAACCTCAATAAAGACTGTGACATGCGCAGAGGAGCCCTCTCCACCTCCCTCCCCCTTCTGCCTGCTGCATCCCCCTAGCATTAAACGTTTTTACTATGAGCAGTGCATCCCATCCCACCCGCAACCGCCGAGTTAGTTTCACAAGAAAACCCCCAGAAAATTACTTAAAGACCTTTGTTCCCCCGGTGCTCTGAATAGCGGGCAGCTACATCTGTGATTGGTTCCTAGCTAGCCAATCACAGATGCGGCCGCTAGTCCCGCCTCCTGCTGTTTCAGGCTAGCAGAGAACTCGCAACAGAGCGCCGGGGGATCGAAGGTCTGTAAGTAATTTTTGGGGATAGGTGTAACTGGTTTTGGGTAAGTGTTATAGGTTGGGGGGTGGACATGCCCTTTGACGGCTACAATGGAAACATGTAACTAACCCATTATCTCCATTATTTGCATAATTAGTAAGGGAGCTAATTTAAGGTTCGTACACCTGTGCGATCGTGAGTGCTGACCCGTGACGCACAATGTGTACAAAACGGCCATTTCGGCCGATAATTGTGCCATGTATGTGCGCTTTATTGGCCGAAAATGGCCGTTCGGTCAGGGATCAATGCCTGACCGGCCGAGCGATCAACTAGAAATGAGAAGGTACAAATTTACTATTATTTACGCAACTACAACACAATCAGAAATAAAAGTAGATAAGGGCCTTCTGACAGATGTTGTCTTGCTTAGAAATAGAACTCTAATAATAGCTGATAGAACATAAGCAGTTTGGTTCAAAATCAGATGTACATCAATGCTAATGTAAATCACTACATACTTTTTATATTTTGCTTGCTATTAGGAAGCCCATGTATATGCATATAGGCAGGCTGACTCGTTTTCTTTGGGAAACTGAGCGTGCATGCCTATGACTGTTATATTAATAACTAATTGATTTGAAGAATACTTTTTTAACTAACCACTTTAGAAATCCGAAGAGCATCTGATACATTTTTCAGACTTAGAAACCAGTAATAGCCCCAAAGCTATAATTACAGTAAATTGGCCCTGTGCTCTTGGACCAAATGTGTTTCTTGATAGATTTCTTTTGGGATCTCAGTTCTTGATAGTTTCTGCTTCGTTGTACCACTGTGTACATATCAAGTCACCTTACATCACAAATTAGCCACTTATTATAATGATTTCTAAAGAATACTCCCTGGAACTAATGTCTAGCAGATGGACATATCAATTCAGTATTTATTTCTGCATTCTGAGCAATGACTGGCTGAATGAGCTGCTTTAAAACAGTATTGTAAATAAAAATAGACTGATGGATCTAAGATTCATTCAGTGAAACAAATATCACTGCACATGAGGGATTGTTTACAGAGACAAAGCTACACAATTCACAAATGTCTAATTTTAGCTAATTGGATCAGGAAGGCCCAACCTGTGCCCGTTCAGATTTTTGCAAACTACAACTCCCAGCATTCTGGGAAGGCTGCAGGTTAGACATTCTTGATTTAGAGTGACCCTTAATCAAAAAAAAGTGATTGCGCCAGCCACGAGCAGCTGTTGCACAGGGAATGAACGAATACTGTGTCTAACAATGGTACGGATGTGGCCACTTGGTCAGGACAACACCGAATGGCCACGCACATTCTATTGTTCTCCGTAAAAGCCATTCGCCTGTCATGTCGGCCAAATGCAGCCAACACACACCTCTGTATGGGGCATTAATGTCAGCAAAATATGGAGACCTTTGTTTTGAAATTCAAACTATGTAACAGCCAATAAAACATTCTTAATTTTACGTAAACGTGAAGCCGTGCTTAACAATATCTCAAAAAAGTTGGCTTGGGGTACCAATAGAAGGAATACACAGTGTATTTCAGCAGCTTATTCACTTTTTTCCACAAGTTTATACTAATCACCTTTCTACTTCCTCTTACTTAACTTTATATGCCTTAAATGTTTTGTTTGCTTAAATTTCCCTCCGTTATTAATACTTTACACCCCTCCGCACCTTCTAACTGTGCCAAGTGTACGGAGGTGTTTGAATTCATTTTGGGATAGCGTTCCACTTGAGGTCAGGCAGAGTTTAAAGATGTTTGGACTAGAGAGAATTGCCTGAGAAAATCATTTCTGTGCTAATGGGGCCTTCACATTAACTCCGCTTTGTCAGTAAAGGTTTTGTTATGCTCAGCAACTCCAAACAAGCAGGGAAAGCCAGCTCAATCTATACAAATACATCTGCATAGATCAACATTACAACAACACATGCATACAGAATTAGAGGCTAATGCAATCAGAGGTGCAATCTCTGAGCTCTGTGCGATCAATGTGCAGCACCCAATTTGATCTTAGCTCTTTACTGGGTTACTGTAGTTAGAGAGCATTTGAGCACACTATCGCGTTTTTTGCGCGTTTTGCGCTCGCAATTGCACCCGTGGTTTTTGCTAAAATGGAAATTGCGGGAACGCGAAAATTCATGCGATTTCGGATGCGCATGTGATTGCGCATCCGTTTGCAGTTTGGTAACACATATGTTCACCATTTTTGGTGCGTTAACGCATGCGTTTCCATATTGGAAAGCATCAAAATTACATGCGCACATTATCGCGAGCGATAACGCTTGCGATAATGTGCGCATTTTGGTGCGTTCTAGTGTGGCCTCGGCCTAATAGCAAAGGCAAATGTTTGCACATCTTATTGCAAAAAGTTTATTGCATCATGCAATGTGTATGCATATATGTTTCAGATAATAATCGGCCAAAATGGGCGTTCGGACGGTGATCGTTGCCCGACCGGCCAGGCAGATCTTCAACCGAGCAGCCGTTTTGGCCGACAAAGCGCCCATGCACAGAATGATTATCGGCCGAAACGGCCTTGCATACACATGTATGTATGTATGAACCATTAGTATCATACACACTTATCCTTGGATTTGAGAGCTCACTGCTATTAATATGTTATTAATAAAATCAGCACTATATAAGAAATATATATATATATATATATATATATACATACTGTATATAAACCAACAACATACAGTAAGTTACAAACAAATGCAAATACACTTTTGCACCAAAGCATACATGCATGTACACAAAGGTTCAAACATACAAACATAGTGGGCGATGTTATAACTTTGCTGGTACAACTTACTTGATTGTGTTCCTGCTATGCAGTAAACCCCTCGATTGCGGGATCCTGAGCAGGTAAGGCTTGTGGTTTGCGCGTTCATTCACTAGGTGTTAACTTAGTCTATAATAAATAGGCTGTTCAGCGCTATTTTCCAAAAAATTTTGAAATAGCACTGCCACCACAAAATTAGTGTTTCACACTTATTTGACCGGATATCGGGCAATATATCATTGCCCCGATAATGTGCACTGTTCACCATTGTGTACACTTTTCATTCTATCTATTTATCTATCTTCTATCTATCCATCTATCTATCTATTTATCTATCTATTTATCTATCTATCTATCTATCCATCCATCCATCTATCTATCTATCTATCTATCTATCTATCTATCTATCTATCTATCTATCTATCATCTATCTATCTATCCATCTATCTATCTATCTATCTATCTATCTATCTATCTATCTATCTATCTATCTCTCTATCTATCTATCTATCTATCTATCTATCTATCTATCTATCTATCTATCATCTATCTATCTATCTATCCATCAATCTATCTATCTATCTATCTATCCATCAATCTATCTATCTATCTATCTATCTATCTATCCATCTATCCATATATTTCTCTGTTTATATCTACCTTTATTTTAATCGATCTGAATGTTGTTTTGCAAAGGCTACAATAGATATTGGTTAGGAAAAACGTTTACACGTAACTTTTGGCATTCTTTCAGGAAAAGCTTTTGCAAGGGATTTATAGGTCAGATAGGCTCAGCATTTTAAAGACTATTGCCCACCCTACTCTAACAAAGCTAGCATATGTTTGTACAGCTGTGCTTGTGGCTGTGTGAGTCCAAGGAATCCCTAAACCTTCAGTTTCCTTCACAATTTCACCAGTTTATGAATGCACACAGTAAAGAAAGTGTCCGACTAGCAAGTTAAAAGCTCAGAATTCAAGTCTTGTTTATTTTCTTTCCTCGATTTCCTGCTGGTACAGTGAGTAAATGTTTTCTTCTTTTACATTTACCTGTTTGTCTATCACTGCCCAGAATAAAAGGAAAGAATTGAACTTTGGGAAATGTTTTATGCTTCTAAAGGGAATTCACTTGTTCGAATAGTGAGACCATGACGGGTTTGTAAAGTGGATTCAGTTGAAAAGATGTGTTTCCATGATAGGCAGAAATCAACTCCATAATGATGTATACAAAATAAATATATGTTTAATTCACATTATCTGAAATACAATTATATTATACACTTACCAAATACATTATATCTGTGAATTAGATCAACTGGAGTTGAAATTTAGTTAGTCACAAGCATACCAAATACATTGTTGTATGTATGTATTTTATTTATTATATAGCACTTTATATTCTGCAGCATATCACATTCAACAATTGATAAAAATAACCTAAACAGAGCTATAGACCCCAATAAATACTAGACACATGGACTTGTGTGAAATAGTTTTCAATTGGACAGATCTAGAACCCTGGTTGGTTAATCACACAGAAGGTGCATTTCCTTAGATTACATACACCCTTTAAATACTCGTTAAACATTTCCGTCCCACTGCTTTTTTGATAAATGCAGTATTTCCATTAATGGAATTTTGTACAAATTTTATTTTATTGTTATATTTTCAATTTCAAAGAATCCTTTTTTTTCATGTTTGATTTTTAGATAATCTTTGTAATTTTATTCTTTTTCATCTAATTAAATTTTATGTTGTCAGGTTGTCTGTTTAAAACACGGACTTATTAAGGTAGAATTATTAGAGAAAATCCATATTCAAGATACCAGAACAGGTTAAACGTATTTGTCCTTGATAGTTTATTATTAAATTAAGATAAAAATAAATCTACGATTACAAATGTCCTGCACACTGTATATTAATCATTTGACCGTATACATGCTCGTTTTATATAACCTTCAGACTCAGTGTAGTTTTCCAGATTATAATGTGTTTATTTACACATCCTGCACATGTTCAAATCAATATACAAGGGCAATATAGAATGTAATCAAAGAATGCACGCTAATTTCTATCTGTTTGTACAAATCCTTTTACACCTGCGTCTGTGCTTGTATTTAAGTAATTGTATTAGTAACTTTTATTACTGTCTGAACATAACGGAGAGGGGGGTCAAGAAAAAAGGGCAAGAGATCCTATTATAAAGGCTAGGGTGACAGGTTGACTATGGCCTGATAATTCTGATAAAACACATTACTAAATTTATAAACTGATACTGCCTGACCAATCAATTTTTTTGAGATTGCTCATACCTTTTGTGTTTTCTGTTCAAAAGTCTGTCTAAAGAGAATTGTGGGCCAGGGTTGTCCCATGTGTACACAGCCTTAGTGTAAGTAACAGTCTATAAATAACCAAGATAGGTATTGACTGTAATGGAGCAAAGAAAGGAAGATAAAACAAGCATATAAATGGACACTGGAATGAGAGAAAGCGGGACATATGTTCACTGCAGGCCAATCATGCTTTCGCATTAAATGCATACTCATGAAAAGTGAGAAAATCCAAATCTGCAAATGCCTGGCTTTTTTCAGCACTACTGAGTTTTGGAATGTGCTTCAAAACATAGACATGTCCTTCTTTTTCTTCTTGAGCACCAAGATCCTAGTGATTGGTTCAGAAAGGAATGTCCTTGACGCAGATATGTATTAGGGGTATTCTAGGTCTGATTCAGTGTGCAGAAAACTGAATCAATCTAGTTCTAATTCTGTGTGCAGTGTGCAAAAATACCTTTCTGAATTTAGCATTATTTTACAAACAAATCTTGCCTGCATAAGGGAAGAATGTTTTCAATAAACATCATTTACTGCCCTATTAACAGCTAGCTCACTTTTATATGTTTTTTTCCTTTGTCTTATAGTAACAAATGTTTACTAGCCAACACAAAGTGGCATACTTTTTATAACTTTTTTTACTTCTTTTATTTTCATGTAGAAGCCGTTGACCTCCAAGAGACACCTTAAAAGGAACATAGACTATCTGGGATACTTGGAGGAGAATGTTGCTATTAGATTTTATTTTAAAGGGCAAGTCCAGCCCTCAAATGAACATTTATATTACATAAACTGTAATAGTTTGAAATCTTAAATATATGTCTAACCTGAATTCCTGCACAATGTCCTGTTTCTACTTCCTGTTTCTCCCAGTTAGCAACTGTCAGTTATGGAATTGACATTTGACATCACAGCAAATGACTGAATACTTATCCCCCAGCTGCCTATTCTGGGCATGCCCAGGCTCAGTACAGGTAACTAAATTGCTCAGTTTACATGAGGCATCTAGAAGCATAGCATAGCAGGCATACTGTAATACATTCAGAAGTCAAAGTAGGATGTCAACATATTTTAAAAGGCCATTCTTTTTAAAATATGTTATTATGAGGGTAGAATTGTCCTTTAAGGTAAATGGGTAGTTGATGAATTATGCCTTTTTTACTTATTGTGAATAAACAAAAAAAACAATTATGACATCATCTGCTTATAGTATATGTTTATTTCACTACTAACCAACCTGCCCATTAAATGTTATACTATTTCATATTCAGGTCAAACATAAAAAGAAAATATTTTGAAAGCCTAGTAAAGTTTTCAGAATGATGTTTCATACTCAGTAGCAGCTTTTACAATCCCATTCATTTCATTTTTGGTGGAAGCTCACTATCAACAGACAGTGAACTGAGATCCTCCAGTAAGAAACTTTACTGTATAAAGTAAAAAATGTTAGTTGCCTACTGTATAGTTTTCTCCATATTAATTGCACTGGGAGTACTGGAAGTGTTTTTGGTAGGAGAGATTTACAAACATATTTTGCACAGGGTAGGTGGTACAATAAACTGAGAAGGACAAGCTACCGTAGTTTGCAATAGAGACATGGGAAACACCTTATCATTTGCTTTTTTTCATGTGACACTTAATAGTTCACAATTCTTAATTAATTAAATTTAAACATCTAAAAGTAGCATCTGAAATGCTCCTAATGGATGTTGCTTAGGTACAACTAGTCCAAATAATGTTAGTAGAGGCTTGCTAAAAACTACAGTAGCGCTACCTGGCGATTGCTACACTGTTTGCATTAGAAAGTGCTCTGCACAAAAGATAAAGTGGTAGGACACAGTGAGCAAATTAAATGAGATACTTAGGAATTCCTATCTAACACCAAACTACCAACATATTGCAACAAGCAAAGAGAAGACGTGATCTACGCACATTCCAGGGCCCCATATATAATATATACTTAATATGCATATTTACAAGTGTAGAGATTTTTAGATCAAAGGCTTTTATGTAATGCCACTTGTAGTAAAAATGTATGATATAGGTGTTAGAAGCCAGAACTTAACATCCATTCACTTTCGAGTTGTCATCCTACCTGGCTCTGCTTCGCATCCAGCTTCGGCTCACTTCAGGTCAACGGACCCAGCCTAATTAATGGATGAGACCCAATCAGTTTAAATTTTTCTCTGAACCTATCTTGTGCTGCTCCTTGTTTCCCATTGGCTTTCTTCCATTTATAACCTGCCTGTTACTTCTACACTTTTGTCCGTTATAGCGTTAACGCTAGTTCTTTGCTAGTGTATTTATGGCAACATGACAATATTTTGGTTAATTAGGTTGAAATAAGTTCAAGAATATTCACTGTGATCTTCTGACAACTTTCCATTGCAATCGGTCAAAAATTCAATTGGAAATGATTGTAAACTTTGGCAGTGGCGCATTTCTTTCTGACCAACAGATAAGGATAGGTTCTGGATTAGTGGGTCAGGCTACGTACACACTAAGCATTTATTTAACGCAGCGGCACATCGCGTTCTTCTGCGTTAACGCACAATACATGCCATTATTTTCAATGGCAATGCTGTGCGTTAACGCACCAAACTGCTGCACGCAGCACACTACATTGCAGTGCTGCAATGTGAACAGCGCCATTCATTTCTATGTGCACAGTGTTTTGGGGCAATGTTACCGCACCAAATCATGCTATAGTGTGAACAAAGTCAAAGTTTTGAACGAGGCTCTGATTCGAAACTGCCGTTTTAGTTCCACTGAAATTTCTCTTTTACTCTATATCAAACTTTGAATATTCTATATGAAACTTTGAATAATCTATACTTAAAGGGTAACTGTGGTCTCCAATTCTTCCAAACTAGTAAGGATTAATAAAAAAAGCCTTCCATCGTACCTTCAAAATAAAACCTAAATCACATCTCTAGATAAAATATGTGAGAAGTTATTGCTGGAAAGGTTTAGCTATATTACTTCCTGCTTGAATGTTTTCAGCCATGTGACCAGCTTGAAGTCATGTGACCAGCCTGTCTGCATTAATAGGCTCCCCTTCTCAACTGTCAATTTTTCCCCCAGGTTTCCCCAGCATTAAGTCTTTACTGAGCATGCTTCTCCCCCGGGGCAGAGGGGCTAGCAGAGGTAAGGTGATGTCACTCAACCTACTGGAAGCAGGAAGTTTGAACATTCACCTCAATATCATTTCTCACAGGGTAAAGCCAGAAATGTCACAGAAACCAAGAAGCTGAGGGTCGCACTCCAAATAATAAGTCAATTTATTGTGAACCACACGTCACACGTAACACAACGTTTCGGGGGGATACCCCCTTCCCCCGAAATGTTGTGTTGTGGCGTAGGACTGCAACCCCCAGCTTCTTGATTTCTGTGATATTGCTGGTTCCCATGGGGAAGAACCCACAAGGTGTCTGCACCCACAAGTTGGAAAGAGTGCACCTCCACCATTGCTTACCTGTTGAAGCCAGAGATGTGATTGGTGGCTCATTATAAAGAAAATACTGCAGGCTTTCATTTAACCCTAACTTGTTTGGATTTTCTAAAAATCCAATTTCGGAATGAAATTCATCGGTATTGAACTTCTCTACCAACTACCTGTCTGGAATATAGGGTGAAAAATGGCCTGTGTATATCAGGCATGACTTTTGGAAAGTTTAAGATAGCAATCCAGTGTGCTGGATTATCTTTTCCACAGTTTACGATTTTCCATTTTATGTTCATTTAAAAAAGGGGGATAGTGCCATAAAAGTTGGCAAAGTTTGCCTGTGCTTTTTTCTGCAGTAACCAATACCATGCATTCTAAATGCATTAACCTAGTAAAAAGCTTACCTTTGCTTGGTTACTGCAAATTAATAGCACGGCTAAACATTTGCACTACTTATTGCATCAGCCCCAAAAGCTTTAGTTTTATTTCTGTTTTGCAATAACAATATTTTTTCCATGCATATTCAGAGTCAGAATTATTTAACGAGTTTATTTATTTATTTATGAGTCTAGTAGCCCTGTTTTATTACCGTTCCAGGTCCTATCATCATGGGCAATATAGATTTTTTAACTATTTGGTTTTCCTTTAGCCATAGTAAGATACAAACAAGAGGAAAGTGGTAACATGGGTAAAATAATAACTAATGTTGGTTATATTGGTTAAAGGGCAAGACCACTCAAAAAACCCTTTGTTCCAAAATGTAGATTACCCCCCAAACCCCACTTTCACGATAATCAAAGTTTCCAAAGACGCTCCTGAACTTTCTTACCTGACCTGGTCCCTCGCCATCTAGGTGCCGCCCCCTGCTCTTGTTTAGAGCTTGTTTCGAACAACAATGGGAGCAGGGGACTTTTGCGCCGACAGACGCTTTACTTCCTGGTCGGCTGTCAGGTGATTGGGCGTGATGTCACGTTGGGCCTTAACTGCCAGCCGCAACCAGGAAGTGGAGCGGCTGTCAGCAGCAGTGGCAGCGTAGGAGCGGAGAGGGACCGGGTAAGATAAGGAAGTTCAGGAGCGTCTTTGGAATCTCTGAATATCACGAAAGTGGGCTTTGGGGGGTAATGTACATTTTGGAACAAAGTTTTTTTTCAGTGGACATGCCCTTTTCTGAATGAATGGTGAAGATATCTACAGTACAATGTCTGTATAAAAGTAACTCTCTGTTTAGGGCCTTATGGACTCTGCAATGTATTGTTTTAAATCTGTGTAAAATGCTTATAATTAAGAAGAATTACCATTCACTGGCAATGTGTACAGCTTGGTGACCCGAGAGACCTTTATTTTTTTCAATACTATTAAAAACATTTTAATGAGGGTTAACCCTGAAATGTCCTTTAAAAAGAGAAACTTTATTTCCAGTAGTGTAATTGGTAGCCATCTTTGTATCCATTTTATTGTATCATAGATTTTATATCATCCAATCTTCTTCATATGAACTGCATACATTGTTGGGATACATATAAATGAGTGGGAACAATGCTTCTCTTCTTCAACACCAGCTGTACAATTTTATATAACACTTAATACCGAGCTGAGTGAGATTAAATCCAGTCTGTCAGTGTATTGTAGCCTACCCTTTTACAGGAAGTGTTGTTTTTGGAACAATGTTGAATGGCCATTGCCATTTTACTGTCTACTGACAGAAATTAATAGTAAAGTCCTAACAGAACAATTTATCAACGGCCTTTTGAATTTGCACATAATATCTGTAGCCTGCAGAGCCCGTCACCTTATGTCAGTATGTCGGTGAAATGCAAAATCTGACCAGAGTGGACCCCAGGGAACAACTGATCAGAGATAAGCCTGGTAAGGTTGATCTCCTCAAGGACCATTCATGAAAGAAGCTGAAAGGCCCCAGACCAGGCATTTAAATACACACATTGGTAATGTAAACACAGATGCAGCAAAAAGAAATAAAAGACCAAACCTATAAAGGAAGTGTGCCAAAAACATTACAATTAGCACATAGCAAGACAAAGTGCTAGTTCACATTTGAAATAAACAAAATCTTTCCAACATAATGACAGGCTCTGAAAAAAACAACAGCCTAAAAAACCAAGAGCCATATTCTGTATGAACTAAACTGCATTCCAAAGGTTTTTTATTTTTTTTTGCATGTGGGTGTGATCTTAGTTGTACTAATGCTCTGGAAAAATCATGACATTCGGCTAATTATATATTTATTTTCAACATTTTTTACCCCTACAAATTCTTAAAGCAAATTTTATATTTTAGGGAACCCCTACATTAAAGAACAATTATTCTCATCTTCTCTGATCATCTACTTCTCACTACCTTATGTATATACCCAGGGGAAAGGACTTAGCAATTCAGGGCCTCACCCTGAGGTACACTTTCTACGATGGACAAAAAAACAAACTCGAACTAGAGTTCGAGCCGAACTTTATGATATTGTGCGAACTCAAACTATTTGGACTAGTTCGGGTTTGAGCTAATTAATTTTTCCGGACTTGCGGCTGTAATTTCGATTATCGAATTTACAGGCCGTTCGCTAACCCTAAAATGTATCGTTCGCTAACCCTTAAAAGTATTGTTTTTCGGTAATCCTCAAATGTACGGATTGTTTTCGCTAACCCTAGAATGTATCGTTCACTAACCCTCGAATGCAGCCTTCGTTTTTCGGTAACCCTCGAAAGTATAGTTAGTTTTCGGTAACCCTTGAATTTATGGTTCTATTTTTGGTAACCCTCGAAAGTATCGTTCGGTAACCATCGAATTTGCCGTAACCCTCGAATGTAGCTTGTGCAAAACCCGACAATTGCCCACTCATGTTCAGGAAGTGTTTTAACAAGTTTTGGTGATAGTGACATGTTCCCCAGACCATTTCCCAGGTGTCACAGCCATTTACATTAAGTTTCCATTGTTAGTTTAGCTGTAACTCATCCAGACTTTTCAAACTATCATTTCCCCATTCACTTTAATGGGTCTGAAGTCGAACTTTCGAACTTTTACTGAAGTCTGAAAGTTCGAAAATGGACCGAACTTTAGGAAGTTCAGCCATCTCTAATGGCAAGTAATACTAAAAGATTCCTTCATCGCTCTATTTCCATATTTGCAGGCTGTCCGCGTTCTGGCTAATGGGTTAGCACATCTTTCCATTGGTCTTGTCACTGAACGTCTGGAAGGTGGAGTTAGATCGGGGCAAGAAGGAATCTTTAGGTAAGTATTAATTGAAATAGAAAGTGTACCCAGGGGTGAGGACTTGCTCAGGTTGTTGTCATGCTGCAGAATACAATTGGAGCCAATCAAACACATCCCTAATGGTACTGCTTGATAAATAAGTATCTGCTTGTATTTCTCAGCACGTAGGACACAATAAATCTTTACCAAAATTTGTAGAAATATAGCCCCAATCTTGCAAGCATCGTACATTATGTTTTACTGTTGGTTTCAGACACTCGTTATTGTAGAGCCTTGCAGCCCTTCCGCAAACACACTGCCTTCTGGTACAACCAAATATTTAAAATTCTAACTCATCCGTCCAGAGCACATTCTGCCATTTATCTTCACCTCACTTCTTATGTTCCTGTACACAGGGGCATGTCTAAACCTTTTGTCACCTGTGTGTGGCCACAAAAACTAGGCATGTGTTATGGGGGTGGGATGGGCATGGTTTGTGGAGGTGGGTGTGGTGGGCTGACTATAACTGGCTGGTGAACTGGTGAGATAACACCAAAGGTAGATCCATACAGATCCAATTCATTACAGACATCAATCCTGTCAGAGGAGTTTGTACACAGTAAATGGCAGGTAAATTGTGCATTTGCCAGATACAAAAGAATTGTGCTATACTGGGGAAAGTAATAGAAAAGTAAAGTAATATTACAAAGCACATGAGGTAGAGAATGAATGAAAGCATGCAGAAAGCAAAACCATCAATTTTACTGTATGATATGGATATTATTTCCATATCCGTAAAAACCCAGGACTTCTCTCTGCAGCCCCTCAGAAATTAACTTTAATTAGACTCCTAGGACATAGTGAGCTATTGCAGAGACCACCAAGCTGAGGAGAGAAGAAGATAAGTCTTGGAGAGTCCCAGGACAGTAGGCAGTGGATTGTTATTGATATATCGCTTTTCTTCACCTTAAATGCTCTCAGTCAGACAGCAGCTTTTAATGAATTCTACAACATTGATCACTTCAATCTGCAAGGAAGTTAGTTTTCTGTATATATCTTGTGGACATATTATCTTAAAGTGCATATCCACCCTTAAAGAGCATGTCCACTCCCAAAACTATAATTAAACTCTCTACTGGCCCCACTCTGTAGGTAAAATAAACCTTACCATACATCTCTGCTCCTTATGGTTCTCCAGCTATGCCAGGAAACTGAAGCCTCCTAGCTGTCAGTGAGGCATCTGTTCCATGCTGATTCCTCATCCTCATCAAGGTCTGAGGCATGCGCAGTGCAGTACCCCCCTCTCCCCCCACATCTGGATCCATCCTCAGCCATTGGTGCACCTAGAGTGAAATCCTTTGGAGATAAGGTAAGTAACCCCTGCCCGCCCCCAACCTCCACAATACTTCTTTAAAAAAAAAAAACATTCTGTACTTACAGAGCCTACTCTCCTGCGGCATTTCCAGTGACGTCAGCCACGACTGTGATTGGCTGTGATTACCCGCGGGAGAGAAGGCTATGCAAGTAGAAATCTGGGGATTTTTTTTTTAAGAATTATGGAGGCGGTTAGGGTGGGTAGGGTTACCTACATTACCCCGAAAGTTTGTTTTGAGAGTGGGCATGCCCTTTAAAAGAAAAAAACTGGTCAATTGTCAGTTACATTTCCCCAACCCCAACTGATATATTCAGCACTTTATTACCTGCATTACTAACCAGATATTTAAGGATAATAATTGTCCCTATTCTGGCTGAGTAAGCTGGCCCCTCCCTCCATGCAGTCAGTCAAAGCTGTGACAACTGACATCACAGTCAATGATTGACTTGTGCTTCACCTGCCGCCTCCTCTGCACATGCTCAATCTTCTAAAAAGTTCAAAGAGCAGAGATACGAGGCAGAAACAGAATGGAATAGAACTTATCATTAAATATGTTGTTACAAATCATATAAATATTAAGTAAGTGCACAATGGTATTAGGAAAGCATGGTTGTGTTATCCCAAACTATTGAGACGGTGCTCGGGGTAAATAATTAACATACAACATGCATATTGTGTATGCATTCACAGACTATAAGTTGTGGTAATTGTAATTATGTAAAAAAAATGTATGTAAAAATTTAATGTAGCAATATCTATGGTATGGGTAGCCACAACTTATAGTCTGTGAATGCATACACAATATGCTCTGAAGGAGCCAAGTTTGAAAGCCGTCCCTTTAAGAAAGAAAGGAACGGTGTACCTTTAAGAGACGAAAAACTATAAGAAGGAAGTACAGGTAATCTCGCTTGATCCTGATGAAACCTGTTGAAACACAGTACAGGTGAAACGTACGTCGATGTCTAAGGACGGACTAGGAGAACGCTGAGGATTGGGGTGTGAACTGTTATTGTGGACACAAGCAGGAGACCGGGTGAAGACTTACAGAAGGAAGGGTGAGAGACTTCCGTTGTTAGTGCAGCGTGCGTCTGCAACGTTTACAAGTCCCGGTAAAGCTACTCTTTGCTATTTGATTATACCACGGAAATTATGTGTAATGTGATTTAACCCCTACAGATTGTCTCCTTAGAGTCCGATCCAGCTGCTATGTGTGCCGGGGACGCCCGGTAGGACTTACCTGCCTTTTTAGAACTGAGATACTTTGAGTTGTCACCCTATGCTAAGGATTTTGCTGTGATACGGACTTTCACTCACAGCTGAGGGTATACGTGAATTGATTGAGATCACTCAGTATCGCATACATTGTATGTGTATGGACAGTTTAGGTTGTGGCTACATTTTTATCTGGTTATGACAATTTTGATATGATGGGTTTATTATGTGTAAAGGGGACAGTTTTAATTATGTGTGTTTTGTGATATAATAAAGGATATCTTTTTGCATCAACGGTGGATCGAGTGTACTGATTAGTGGTACAAGTGTGTGAGTGCTACACTGGGGTACTAGAGCGGAGGGAGTCTATTCCCATCGCGTATTTTTGTGTTGTATGTTGTTACAAATGCATGTAATAAACTGGTAAAAAAAAAATGCAGTTGGGGTTTCAGACCATTTTTGTTTTAATGGTGGACATGCCCTTTTAGCCTCGTGCTGCCAAATGTACCTACTTTCAGATTTTACCGATTTACCAATTTTCCTGTTAAGATTTTTTTTAACAAAGGAAAATGATAAACTCTTAGGGGCATAGTTATAAAGACAGTATTGCAATAAAACGCCAAAAATACAAACACCAAAAATACAAACAGTATGGGTATTTTACAACTGCTACATCAAATATTGAGACCATGGGGACCATATCCATTGGGGCAGTGCGTTTATGACTAACCATGTCAGTGTTATACACCCTTGGACATCCATTTATGATGTTACTTCTCTTGTGGTGTAAAATACAAGCGTTTACCACAGGTTTATAAACATGCCCCAATAATTGTAAGCTCTACTGGGGCAGGGACCACTTTCCAAATGTTGCATGGTTCAAGCACTTTTATACCTATTTATCTTATTTATGTTCATAATATTTATTTATTTATATTTATTGTCCACTTTGGACATCTTTGCAATATTGTACAGCGCTGCATCCCCAAATGTAACTACTGAATTAACATACATTATTAAGGGGTGGGGCGGGCCCCTGCAGTTATGCCCCTGACCATAACACCCTATCACCAGACCCATATAACTCATTCACAGCCCTACACAATATCATATCTCAATTTAGGTCCTTCCCTGGCCTCTATATCAATTGTGACAAGTCATACCTTCTGCCATAATGATACGATTATGTTATGATAACAGGTATTGTTACATATATGCCCCCCTTTGTGTTTCTAGATAATGATAATCTGCCAATTAATCCTGTTTAAGGGCTATAAATTTCCTGCATAGGAATAACTGAAGAAGGAAAGAGAGCCACGTACCGCTCACACATAGAGGGGAGGGGCTCCATGACCGGGCGGGATTCCCTGCAGAGGATTGGTGGGTTTAGAAAATGCAGCACATGACCGGAGCCAGAAGGGGAGGGTCACAGCCTTTATCAGTGGCATTTTGCTGGAGCGGGCACAGGGAGCGGACACCTTCAGGACTTAAGCGAAGGCCTCCAGGATGAACCCCAAAACAATACTCGCCTGTTTGTGGGTGGAAGCTGGAAGAAGAGGAGATGCCTGGGTTTTGGACCTATTGCAGCCGACAGCACCACCCACGGCTCGAGGACCCCCCCAAGGGCAGGAAGCGGAGTGCACTCCAGACCAGACCTCCTCAATGTCTGAGCCCTTCAGTCCCGGCGCACTGCAGGAGAAGAAGAGAAAGTCCCAGCCCCGACAGACGGCCAGCACACGCAACCCCAGTGGCAACCCCTGAAGTCTCTACTCACCGGACGACACGTGCATCCGCTACAACCAGCACTCAGCCCTACGCCAATCCCAGAGGTCGTCATGGCTCAGCAGTAAGTACTAATGCTGGAGCTAGGTCCCGCCATGCAGCTTCACCTCACCTCTCCCCCTCAGCCATAGACATGGGAACCACAACTCACAACCCTATTGAATCGAGGCAGGAGAGCTCTACCTCGGGTAGCCATGTCCCCCACAAGCTCCGCCCATCATCACCAGCTAGGGCGGCTCAGGTGTCGGGGGCCCACGTTCATGCTTCTCCACCATCAGAATTGAGGGCATGGGGAGTGGCAGGCGGGCCCCCGTCGCCAAGCCAGGATACACAGGTCCAACATAATCCCACTGGGCACTCTGGGTGTGCCACTTGCGGCAGCAGCGGAAGGAGCGGGGAGGAGGAAGCGCAGTCCTTGTCTCTGTCCGTCTCTTTCTTTTTCCTCCCAGGAACACGGTCCTAGGATAACATCAGAGGCCTCTGGTAGAACGGCGCCTACATCAGGACAGCAAGGCTCACAGACTCCCAGAACTGCAGATCGACAACTTTTAGCTACAGGTAATTCCACTCACACTGATTACACCACTTACATACAGCCGAACCAGGTTAGTGGGTTGTTACAACAGGGTGAGCGAGTCACAGACAGGGAGTACTCAGGGCTGCAGAATGTTGTGTCAGGACTTAGGCAAATTTTATTTTAACTGGAAGACAGACAGACACAACAAAGACACAGCAACACCAATGAGTTAGGACCAGAGAGCAATACAAACGACGAATGCTACAGAACCGTCGACAATGCGTCCAGTCGGGAGCTAACAAGTAAGGATATAGCTGATCCTGGAATAAATGAACCACATAGTGTCCCTGATTCCGCTAGAAGTCATATGTACCTTTGTTTTGAGGGACCCTTAGGGTCACATCTTAAAAAAAGAAGCAATACGACTGGCAAAGGCAGCTGGAAAAGGTGCCTTGCCGGCTAAGACAGACATTGAATCGGCTTTTCGTCTGTTGCCAGTACACCTAGATAGCCTACACCTTTTGGGTTGCTTTTTTGAAGGTAAACATTATGTTGACAGGGCTTTGCCCATGGGGTGCTCTGTATCTTGCGCATACTTTGAGACTTTCAGTTCCTTCCTGGAGTGGGTTGTCCGCCAGGAGTCGGGCATCACCTCAGTCATCCATTATTTGGATGACTTTCTCTTGGAAGGCCCTGCCAATACCCACGTCTGTTCCACACTACCTTGGACAATGCGCAAGATTACAGAGCTCTTTGGGGTTTCCCTGGCACTTGAAAAGTCGATGGGCCCCACCACATCCCTTAGCTTTTTGGGTATCACAATAGACACCGTCTTGCAGCAGAGTAAGCTCCCAGAGGATAAAGTAGCGGATCTTAGGTCTACGGTCGCTACCACCGCAGCTGCAAAAAAGGTTACGCTACAACAAATGCAATCCTTGGTAGGTAAGCTTAACTTCGCATGTCGAGTCATCCCCATGGGTCGATTATTTTCCAGACGATTGGCGTTAGCTATGTCAGAGATTAAAATAGCCCATCATTTTATTCGGATTACCAGAGAAATCAGAGCTGACCTAGTAGTCGGGCAGCAATTTCTAACGGAATTCAATGGCAAGGCATATTGGCAGGACATCATATCAAAAGCAGATAGACTACACCTATACACCGATGCAGCGGGTTCAGATGGTTTTGGTGCATACTTTCAAGGCAGATGGTGTGCAGAAACATGGTCACAGGTGTGGAGGGATTCTAACCTACTCACCAACCTACTGTTTTTAGAACTTTTCCCCATTCTGGTAGCTCTGGAGTGATGGGGCAGGCACCTGAGAGATAGAGTGGTGCCTTTCTTGTCCGATAAAATGGGTGTGGTACAGGCCATTAATAATATCACGGCCTCGTCACCGCCAGTTCTGGCCCTGTTGAGACGTTTAGTGTTGATGTGCATGAAACTTAACATTAATGTCAAAGCAGAGCACATTTCAGGAGTTTTTAACGATATTGCCGATGCTTTATCTCATTTGCAGTTAGACAGATTTCGGCTGCTGGCCCCGGAAGCAATGGAGAGGGGGGAGAAATGCCCAGTCACGCTCTGGTCAATCATATGAGAGGTAAGAGCCACCTAATCAAGGATTTGTTAGCCCCATCAACTTGGCGCAGCTACGAAGGGGTATGGGCAGAATGGTCCCAGCTAGAAGGCGAAGTGAGGGAGAAGGTAGGCAAAGCAGACAGGCTAGATTTGTTGGTATGGTATTTACTAAGGTTGTTTGAGCGAGGAGGCCTCAGTTAGCGTGTTGGAATGGACCTTGGCTGCCTTATCCTTCTTGTTTAAAGCTATGGGGTGGGTGGATTTTACAAAGAATTTCTTGGTCAAGCAGGCAGTAAAGGGTTTCAAGAAACGGAGAAAGACTAGAGATACCAGACGGCCAATTACTTTATCTATCCTGGAAGGTCTATTTAATCAGCTAGTCCTGTTTAAGGGCTATAAATTTTCTGCATAGGAATAACTGAAGAAGGAAAGTAATATGTTGATTTATTTTCAAAGTCATTTCTCAAGAAGGAGCTAAATTCTCTTTACAAGTATATGGTGTATAGCCCTTCCTTCCCCCCTCCCTTAAGCCCTATATCTTAACATGTTTAAAAAAAAATCTTACAAGAAATAACAAGAAACAGTTTTTTATATTAATGCCCTTAATACTTGTATCATAATGTGCAATATGGTGCCTCAGGTGGTGCCCCTGAAAAAGTCAGAAAAAAGTGTTCTTGAAAGCTGCTCCCACTCCGTCGTGACATCATGATGCAAGAGGTGAAGGCGCGGTGCACAGATGGATTGTGCTAAGCTGGAAGTAAAGTAAGTGAACTTGCAAGCAAGCAGCTGCAGCCAAAGTGGATCATTTATTCATTCAAAATTGGCACACATATTTGCGTTGTCTGTGTGTGGGGCACTTACATCAACATTCTCTGCGTGTTAGGCACTTATTTTTGCATTCTCTCTGTGTGTGTAAACTTACATTCACATTGTCTTTGTGGGGGACACATATTTGCATTCTTTATGTGGGGGATTACATTACAATCTCAGTTTGGCACATTTATTACCATTCAGTCCTCCACGCCCCCCCATTTTAATCCACCCCCCATGAAAGTATTGTAATGGACATTTAAATATCAGGTGCCAAAAAGTATAAAAAAAAACCCTCTTGTAGCACTATTTATTACAATTATGGAGCACTATCTAAAATGGGTTTCTGAAGAGGTCAGAAAATGGTGGGCCTAATAAGACAGACGACACTTAATTGGGGGGATGGATCACATGGGTGTTCTCCCCCGAGGCATTTGGCTGACAAAGTAGTGTAAACACCCTTCTAACCCAATTACAATTGGTTTTATACACATTTCAGTGACCCCCGCCCCAAATCACCCATATCAAACATAAGGCATCTAAGGAATTCAGGTTAAAAATGGATACCTTTGGTTACATTGTTTGTTCAAACATGCTTAAAGCCGACACGCCACTTCACGGCAGTAGCCTAGCGTCGATCCTAACCTAATACAAAAAGGTACCCTCCCTGGGAGGCGATAGACCATACCTGCTTATCTCTTTATTTAGTATGGTCTCTTCCAAGTAACCATATGAGTCTGCAACATGTTATAAACCTTATTTCAGCTGGACTGCCTTAAAGCGGCGGAGAATATCAATAGGGAGCCAGCATCCAGGGGGCGTAGCCGATAGCCCACTATGTTATATAAATATATCATGCTGCTCACCTTTATTCTAAATTGATTGGTCCAAATGGGGCTAGGCATTATAAACACAATATAAGAATCCCCAGCACTCAACAGCATATGTATATAGGAATTTTTGTGACCTGTATATGTTTAATTCCTATATACATATTCTGTTGAGTGATGGGGATTCTTATATTGTGTTTATAATGCCTAAATGCCTAGCCCCATTTGCACCAATCAATTTAGAATAAAGGTGAGCAGCATGATATATATATATCATATATATAACTGGGGTAGAAATAACTGGGGTAGAACGGCACTCCACTAGCTGGTCTCACAACTACCCGGGTGCTGCCGTGATGCAGATTTACAAAGAAGTAACGAAGAGCGGAGACTTCTCAAGGCCTTGAGAATGGCCCGGAGTAGGGCCGAAATGCGTTGACACGTTTGTTTAATAAAAATCTTTCAGTTGGAAATTTCCCAGGAGTGCTCCGCTCTTCGTTACTCCTCGAGGAGGATAATACATGGACGGAGACAGAGGGCACTCTCGGGACTAAATAAAACGTAACTTTTATTATAACATGATATAAATAGTATATCTACGCGTTTCGGCAAAACAACAAGCCGTCTTCAGGATATGACACACAATGCAATACAAAACAATATATACCCTCCCTCCCAATCCCTAACCAATGACAGCAAGGTAATTAAAAACAGGTAAAATCAATTAAAACCCAGTCTACAGAGCAGGTGGATCCCACAAGGTAAAACACCAGCCCATACACTGAGGCAAAAATAGTGTCAGAAGTTATCACACACTACAATCAAGAGACTCAGAAAGAGGAAGTCAATCCCAATCCCAAGTGGAGAATGGATACAAATAAATATACATGAATATAAATTGATACAATGTATATACATAAATTAGAAAGATACTAATATGACACAGTGGGTTAAACGGCAAACAAGGTAATGGAACCTAGTAGCGAAGTCCAATCTCATAGACTCTGCCCCGATCACCCCATCTTCAACTATATTAAGGCAATAGACTGAATAAGGGAATCGTACATCGTATAATAGGAATACATGGCCAAAGTCCACTATATGTAACAAATAGATATCAGATCATCCCATGAACATAATGTTAGCTGTAGGCAGTAAACATCATCTCTAAATAAAGTGACATACCAATAAAGAATAGTCGGGCAATAGTTAGAGATAGCAATGCATTGAAGCACACATTATCGTAAAGACAGACAATATCATGAAGCACACAAGGTTAAAGAACAGGCTGAAATGTTGCCTTTGACTCCATTTTTAAAAGACCTGAGTGGACCAATTTCTACTCAAGGACTGTATTGTATCATGTGATAGCCCCGGAGCCCAGTAGGGTTTGAGTGTAGTGCGCCCTTATATATATAGGTTGACAGGAAACCTCATTCTGTTGGCTCATCCCTAGAAATCAATAGTAACATCAAATTGTAATCAGAAATCTTCTGTAATCATCTGCATACATAGTTGTCAAGGTTGAATAAATTCACGTCTTTCAAGTTTTCCATTTTATATCAACAATAATGTTTAGCATTTAGTTTAGTCTAAAGATGGCGAAACATTCCAGAAGGGAAAAAAACTTCCTGACTTCGCTGCCAATATCTGTAGATTAACTTTGATTGTGATGTTTGAATGCCAGTAATGATGAATGTTCTTAAACTGTATCCAGTCCTGTATATGCTATCTTCCGTTATATGAAGAACCTTTATTTCACCTGAAGATGAAATCACAAATCACCGGAAAGGAAGAAAAGGTAATAAATGATGCAATGACGTTAGTACTATAAATTACCAACAAAGGAGACATAGGGGCATATACGTGAGCGGCAGAGCATTACCGTTTCATTATTTCACATTATTGCAAAATCATTTCCAATCATTTGTGCCTGGATATGTGATTTACATCGACTAAAAGCTTTATGTGCAGCTGTGAGGTTGCATGGAGTATCAGACAAAATGTGCCCTGCTAACTAGGTATCCTGTATCATGGGAATTTTGATTTACTGTGAGAAGAAACTCCTAATCCTTTAGGTTCACTTGGCATTATATTCCTATATAAAGTACTGGCAGTTTAGAACTGACTTAAATAGTCAAGTAGTTGTAAAGCATGTGAGCAGGAATCGTGCATTTCACTAAATATGTTGTGCAGTTCTGATTATGCAGTCAGATGCTTAAATGTTTTCCAGAGTTTCATAAGATAAAATGGAATCACTGCTGGCATAGATCGCTTACTGCTGGTGATCGGCAATGTACACAAATCGAAAATCCAAACTAGCAAACTAAGAAACAAATAGATGTTTGTAAATTTGTCACAGATTTAATAGTATCGCTGCACAAAATCCACTCCTGCTAAACCTTTGTCACAAAACTGGTTAAGATTCTTTTTCACTGTAAATCGGTGTCATTGGCTTTATCCACTTGGATTAGAATTGTTAGAATTTTAGAAATCTAACAAACGTAGCAACAAGGCACCTGAACTTTTACATTTGAAGTTTGTTATGAAGTTAAATAAATTGATTTCATTCAAGGAAATTGGGTTGCCAGTTTCTAAGCAACTGATTTTCCCATCTGAATTACAAAGTTTTTCGCAGGAATCGGTAGAGAACCCATGTTTCCCATAACATAAAATTACTCACTTATAGACTGGGCTTCATTTATACTTGTTACAAATTATTAAGGGATTTTACACAGATAACAGCACAGTGGCTCAGTGTTAGCACACATGCCTTGAGCACTGAAGTTTGATCCCACCCTTGGACACATCTGCAAGGAGTTTGTATGTTCACCCTATGCTTGCGTGGGTTTCCTCCGGGCACTTTGGTTTCCCCCACATCATAAACACATACTGATCATTTAATGTGCTAAGATTGTAAGCTCTTCGGGGCAGGGCCTAAAGTGTATATATCCATGTAATTGTAAAGCGCCACGGAAGATGTAGCTAAACAGATAATACAATATACTGTATTCAGACAAATATGAGCATGACAGACCATAACCAATGCCCAATAATGCTAAACACAATAGCTCTCAGCATCATGTACAGCACTGGTACAGAACCTTAAAAACTTACTTGCATCCCATTAAAGATGGCGGCGATCATTACTACTCTAACATTTACTGTAGTGTGAACATACTTGTAGCAGTCTTTTGAATAAGGGGACCAGTGCAGAGTGGCTACAGGCCAGGGAGCCCTTTATGAGTGCACATTTACCCTGTATTAAAAGTAATGAACATTTTTCGGCTTCATTATTAAGATCTTAAAATACCATTTCACCCAGCTTAAGCAAACAAAACACAATTCAGAATTTTATGTGTATTTTGTTTCTAATTAAAAAAATTTCCCCTTATGTGGCATTGGAAATCATTTCAAGCACATCGCTTTGCTTAAATTACATACCTACATATAAACTCTGGTCAAGAACCCTTGTAAATACTTTAGCTGTTTAATTAGACATAGAGGATATTTAGTAATGTATATTTTCTTTTCTGATATTCATTAAATTCTAACTATTGCAGTGTCTATTAACTAATATTTGTTAAAAATGTAATATCTTGCCCCAGACATCTATGTCATCTTGCATGGTCAATGCTTCAGAATGCTTCACCGGATGGAAGACGAAGATGCCCCCAAAGGCTCTTTTAAAGCCGCGGGGTCCCAGTTTGAGCTGCGGGACCCCCAACAAAGAACTTATCAGTGCCGCAAGGGCCCTTACAAGGGCCAGGGGTCCCAGTCCGAGCTGTGGGACCCTTAAGCCCCAAAGGGGCCCTTGTCAGGGCTGCAAGGGGCCATCCAAGGGCCACAAAGGAACTTATAAGTGCCGGGGAGGGGGGTCCCGGTTCGAGCTGCGGGACCCATTAAGCCCCAAAGGGCCTTACAAGGGCCGGGGAGGGGGATCCTGGTTCGAGCTGTGGGACCCCTTAAGCCCCAAAGGGCCCTTGTTAGGGCCACATGGGCACTTATAAGTGCCGGGGAGGGGTCCCGGTTTGAGCTGCGGGACCCCTGAACGTCCGGTCGGGTTGTCAGCCGTTCGGCAATCGCGCCGATTTCGGGAATCTCTAGCCAATCGGGGATTTTTGAAAGTGGCCATTCGAGTTTTGATGAACGTGTGAAAATCCTCGTACGTTTAAAGATTACCGAAAGCAGCACGTGTGTACGCTACGTCTTTTTTATGTGCTGTCCGCCACGGAGCGGACTGTCCCCAGACCATCTCCGAGGTCCCAGGGGCCTGTAAGGTAAGTTTACACTGCAATATTTTAGAAAGTTCATTGGAACTCTCCGAACTATTTACCCCCCATTGACTTTAATGGGTCAGAACACGAACTGTCAATCATCCAGCCCCTCCCCTTACACACTAAATTTAGAAAGTATCCATTTTATAAAAGTAAAACTTATTTCACTGTCACTGCATGGCTAATTGATTCAGCATTAAGATCAGGAAAGAGAATAAGCAGTATCTGTTGCTCTGTGCTCTTTCTGTGCAGATAAACCCAATCCTGCAGTTAGCTGCTGGCTGGGTTAGTTAAGTACTAATGTAGCACTGTACCTAAAGAAATCAATTACAAAGTCCGCCCCCACACACACACCCACCTTCAACTTACAGCTAAAATAAAATCTTACTTGATTTAAGCAGTTATTACATCTCCCAGTGCTGCTTTTCTTCCCTAAGCAAAGCAGTTTTACTTTTACTTTCACTATTACACAAAATCCCTGGGTGAATGCTATTGGCTGTTGTGAGACACAGATCATCTCCACTGCACATGCTCCACACTCTAGCTGGGCCTCAGTTTTGGGAGGGGGTGGATACCTAGAGAGGAGACATGCATACTAACTAGAAGTGAGCTGAACAGGACATGAGGAGATCAGTGACAGAGTCAATTTCTAACAACACATAAAATATAGAAAAAGATAAAGGCAAGCCATTTTTTTCACTGTTGTGTCCCTTTAAGATATTACCAGAAAGAAGAGTTAATAAATGCTTTGGCAATGAAGGTTCATTCAATCTATGACAAAGGACACAATGTCAGTCTAAAACATGTCAGCTTTAGTTCCTTTTTTCTCCCCAGTAAATCTCCTGCTATGATGCTACATGTTTTTAAATAATGTATCAAATAAATATTACATGAATCTGGAGTAATACTTGCTGCTGTGATATACCTATTGGTTTGGAAAATAAATACTTACAAATTAAAGCAAACTTCAAACTTTTGGGAAATTTAACGCAGCAGAAAATGTCCATTTTTTGCCGTTTTTATAAACTAAGGTATTGGCAATTTAGCGATTAAAACATTGGTAAAGATTTGCAAAAAGTGATTGCACCTTTTAAATATGCACCTAAAATATTTATATCTGATAGAATATGCATTTAAAACCAAGGCCCCTGTCCGAAATAATTACTTGTGGCCCTTGCCAACTGATTATTGTACATGTGTTTTTTTCCCTTTAATCGCACAATCACTCACTTTATTTGTGTGTCTTTTGTGTACGTACGTATATAGCATAACAACAGATGGACGACTGGATTCTAGAAATGGCCGATTTAGAATAACTATTTGCTTCTTTCTGCAGAACCCAATATTCCGAACAAAACACTATTAAAATTTCATGATACAGGCCAGTGTATTTGCAGGAATGTTATCAACTTTAAAATCTATTTTGAGCTAGATTAGGAAAGCATATGCTTTTTTATTCTTACCTTTTTATTTCAGCTGCAGAAAAAAACTTAAATATTTATGAGACGCTGGATATTTTTACTGTTACTGGCACTGTCTGTAAAATAGATCTCTCTGTTGGATGCAGTCCATATTTAAATGCATAAATCATTTCTGTAGCAGCGTTTAAACTCTAGGTGAAGCACCTAGAAAAAGACATAGCATATGGATTATTATTAGCTATGTAATTCTCCTAGGAGTGTTATTAATACTGACATTTCATGCAAATGTAATATAAATATGGCTTCTCATATTGCTTGTTTGTCATGTCCACCATTAAATCAGCATTTTATTTATGTTAAGCACCCCCCAAAAACAAAGTTTTTTTTACCTTATACTCAATAGAGATGGCTAAACTCACTAAAATCCGTTCTGATTGAAGATTTGTGTTTTTTTAAAAATCCCATTGAAGTCGATGGGAGTTAAAAAATCTAAACGTTACGCCTAAAAAGAAGGTATAAATAGCAATGGTAACTTTTACTGTAAATGGCTCAGGGAAACACATATCAGTGCCCAAAACTCCACGCACTCTTGTTTGGGTATTCCGCATAGTATTTTTGAGATTTCTAGAAATTTCCAAAATTTCGATTCTAGAAATTTGAAATTTATAGAAATATCAAAAAAATTTAAATTAAAAAAATTTTGATCGTTCAGAAAAATTACAAAGTCAGAAATCTGCCAGATCCGTGAAATCTGCTTCTTTTTTATGTCCATTACTAATAATCACCTATTCCTAAAGTGCTCCTAAAAGGACAATTCCCCACCAGAAGCTTCAGCCTCCTTTGCTGCTGTTTTGAGCTGGGTACAAGTGTGCACAGCAGCAAAAAAGTTTGTTTTGGTAACAGCCCCCTGTCATTGGTCTTACCTTACTGTCACAGCTTTCACTGACGGACAATACACAGGAGCCGCAGGACCTAATGAGCAGTACGGGCAAGGGTTCGAGTTCTGGAAATCCCTTTAGGAGTGTCTTATAGACATAGATAGTATAAAAATGGGGTTAGGGGGGTTCTTTACATATATATTTTATATTGATTTGGCATTCTCTTTAAAAAAAGGCAAATACTAAGATAAAGACTGACTCTATTTAATTAAGAAGTATTGCAAGAAATACCAAATAATAACCAGGAATGATTAATGGAAACCTATTTTTATAGAATTACTATGGGGCATATTTATAAAGGAACGATGTTAGCGCAAAAATTAACCAACCGCCGCACATCGCGGCCGCGAAAATAGCGCTATCGCCGTATTTATAACGGCGAGCGCTATTCCCGCGATACCTATCGCGGCCGCGATGTGCTGCGGTAATTTTAAGCCCCTTCGCGGCGATACTATATAGTATCGCCGCGAAGGGACTTAAATCATCCTTCCCGACGCCGCTCCTAAGGGGGCGGGGCCACGCCCACACCCCCCCCGGCGGCAGCGGCGACCACCCGCCGCCGCCGCCCCCCGCCCACACCCCCCGCGCGGCAGCGGCGACCACCCGCCGCCGCCGCCACTTCCCAAGCAGCCCCTCCCAACCCAGTTCCCCGTTCGCGGCAATCTCGGAACGGGGGACTAGAAGGGGCTGCCGGAAGGGGCCGCACAGGTGGTCGCGACCACCCGCCGCGCACCCCCTCCCCGGCAACCCCTCCAACCCGCCCCCCCCCCGCGTCCCGGGAGGGACGGAGGAGCCGCTGGGGGGGGGGAGGCTCCCTCCAGCGGGGCCCTGAGAAGGGCCTTTTGGGGCTTAGGGGTCCCGCAGCTCGAACCGGGACCCCCCTCCCCGCCCTTACAAGGGCCCTTGCGGCACTGACAAGTGCCTTTGGCAGGGGTCCCGCCTGAACGGGACCCCCAGTGCGGCTCTTAAAAGAGCCCTTGGGCGACGTCTTCTTTCTTCCAGTCCCGGCGACACCAGCTCCGCCGAGGCCGCCGATTTCTGGAAAGTTCTGAAATCTGATTGGTTAATGTAAAGCAAGTATTAAAAATTGACCAATCAGAAACGGATTATGGATTTCTGCAAACCTATATAAAGAGGAGCTTTCCCCGCGCCGCGGAACTCAGATGGGCTGAAGAAAGAAGCGGCAAACTCACATCGGCTCGCTGAGGCGGGCGCGGTGCCAGCGGCTCACTGGCGGCCGCAGTGAGTCTGCCTGGCATCGGCGACCTGAGTGGGGTTGGTGTCGCCAGCCCGAAGACGTCGCGTCGGATCAAGACGCCGGCAACATCGGCCTCGTTGAGGTCGCCGGCGCCCGCCGGGTACCCCTGGCGGCCGCAGGGGTACCTCTCGGGGGTCGGCGGCCTCGGCGGACTGTGTGTCCGGGACTGGAAGAAAGAAGACGTCGCCCAAGGGCTCTTTTAAGAGCCGCACTGGGGGTCCCGGTTCAGCTGCGGGACCCCCGCCAAAGGCACTTGTCAGTGCCGCAAGGGCCCTTGTAAGGGCCGGGAGGGGGGTCCCGGTTCGAGCTGCGGGACCCCTAAGCCCCAAAAGGCCCTTCTCAGGGCCCCGCTGGAGGGAGCCTCCACCCCCCCGCGGCTCCCTCCCGTCCCCTCCCCGGGAGCGGCCGGGGCGGGGGCTTGGGGGGTTGCCGGGGAGGGGGTGCCGGGCGGGTGGTCGCGACCACCTGCTGCGCCCCTTCCCGGCAGCCCCTTCTAGCCTCCCGTTCCGAGATTGCCGCGAACGGGGAACGGGTTGGGAGGGGCTGCTGGGTGGCGGCGGCGGGCGGGTGGTCGCCGCTGCCGCCGGGGGTGTGGGCGGGGGTGGGCGTGTCTCCCGGGGCGGGTGCGACCACCCGCCGCGGGTTGCCTGCCCATCCCCGCCGCGGGAGGTTAGTATCGGCTGACTTCGCCACCTTCAAGGTGGCGAAGTAA
This sequence comes from Hymenochirus boettgeri, assembly GCA_019447015.1. NCBI lineage: Eukaryota > Metazoa > Chordata > Amphibia > Anura > Pipidae > Hymenochirus > Hymenochirus boettgeri. The sequence goes on along the minus strand of CM033474.1, from coordinate 66,748,309 downwards.
AACAGCCGATACTAGCCGAGCGAACCATACCAGCCGCTTTATAATAGAAGCGGCGGTACCGGGTAAGTATCGGCGCGAAAGGTTAACGCTTCGTTAACTTTTCGCGGCCGTTTTCGGGGCTTTATAAATCGCGGTAAACGCGATTCATGCGTTAATGGCCGCGAAAACGGCCGCGAAAAGTTAACGAACCTTTATAAATAATCCCTATTTCCTTTTTCTAGGTGCTTCACCTAGAGTTTAAACGCTGCTACAGAATGATTTTATGCATTTAAATATGGACTGCATCCAACAGAGAGATCTATTTTACAGACAGTGCCAGTAACAGTAAAAATATCCAGCGTCTCATAAAATATTAAAGTTTTTTCTGCAGCTGAAATAAAAAGGTAAGAATAAAAAAGCATATGCTTTCCTAATCTAGCTCAAAATAGAATTTTAAAGTTGATAACATTCCTGCAAAATACACTGGCCTGTATCATGAAATTTTAATAGTGTTTTGTTCGGAATATTGGGTTCTGCAGAAAGAAGCAAATAGTTATTCTAAATCGGCCATTTCTAGAATCCAGTCGTCCATCTGTTGTTATGCTATATTACGTACGTACACAAAAAGACACACAAATAAAGTGAGTGATTCGTGCATTAAAGGTAAAAAACACATGTAACAATATCAGTTTTGTTCAAGGGCCTGTGTGACAGTTAAATTAATACTTCGGGGCAATGGTGGACACCCGAAGTGGCCTTGGTTATCTAAACATCAGTCGCGGAGAAGGGGGAAGACCCATTCTAAAAACAGAAATATAAATTAATTATCTTAAGTGCAATAAATAAATAGTATAAAGGAGGTTGCAATCACTTTTTGCAATCTTTACCAAATGTTTTAATCGCTAAATTGCCAATACCTTAGTTTATAAAAACGGCAAAAAATGGCACATTTTCTGCTGCGTTAAATTTCCCAAAAGTTTGAAGTTTGCTTTAATTTGTAAGTATTTATTTCCAAACCAATAGGTATATCACAGCAGCAAGTATTACTCCAGATTCATGTAATATTTATTTGATACATTATTTAAAAACATGTAGCAATCATAGCAGGAGATTTACTGGGAGAAAAAAGGAACTAAAGCTGACATGTTTTTAGACTGACATTGTGTCCTTGTCATAGATTGATGAACCTTCATTGCCAAGCATTTATTAACTCTTCTTTCTGGTAATATCTTAAGGGACACAACAGTGAAAAAAATGGCTTGCCTTTATCTTTTTCTATATTTTATGTGTTGTTAGAAATTGACTCTGTCACAGATCTCCTCATGTCCTGTTCAGCTCACTTCGAAGTTAGTATGCATGTCTCCTCTCTAGGTATCCACCCCCTCCCAAAACTGAGGCCCAGCTAGAGTGTGGAGCATGTGCAGTGGAGATGATCTGTGTCTCACAACAGCCAATAGCATTCACCCAGGGATTTTGTGTAATAGTGAAAGTAAAAGTAAAACTGCTTTGCTATGGGAAGAAAAGCAGCACTGGGAGATGTAATAACTGCTTAAATCAAGTAAGATTTTATTTTAGCTGTAAGTTTGAAGGTGGGTGTGTGTGTGGGGGCGACTTTGTAATTGATTTCTTTAGGTACAGTGCTACATTAGTACTTAACTAACCCAGCCAGCAGCTAACTGCAGGATTGGGTTTATCTGCACAGAAAGAGCACAGAGCAACAGATACTGCTTATTCTCTTTCCTGATCTTAATGCTGAATCAATTAGCCATGCAGTGACAGTGAAATAAGTTTTACTTTTATAAAATGGATACTTTCTAAATTTAGTGTGTAAGGGGAGGGGCTGGATGATTGACAGTTCTGTGTCTGACCCATTAAAGTCAATGGGGGGTAAATAGTTCGGAGAGTTCCAATGAACTTTCTAAAATATTGCAGTGTAAACTTACCTTACAGGCCCCTGGGACCTCGGAGATGGTCTGGGGAACACGTCCGTTCACGGGGAACAGCATAAAAAAAGACGTAGCGTACACACGTGCTGCTTTCGGTAATCTTTAAACGTACGAGGATTTTCACACGTTCATCAAAACTCGAATGGCCACTTTCAAAAATCCCCGATTGGCTAGAGATTCCCGAAATCGGCGGATTGCCGAACGGCTGACAACCCGACCGGACGTTCAGGGGTCCCGCAGCTCAAACCGGGACCCCTCCCCGGCACTTATAAGTGCCCATGTGGCCCTAACAAGGGCCCTTTGGGGCTTAAGGGGTCCCACAGCTCGAACCAGGATCCCCCTCCCCGGCCCTTGTAAGGCCCTTTGGGGCTTAATGGGTCCCGCAGCTCGAACCGGGACCCCCCTCCCCGGCACTTATAAGTTCCTTTGTGGCCCTTGGATGGCCCCTTGCAGCCCTGACAAGGGCCCCTTTGGGGCTTAAGGGGTCCCACAGCTCGGACTGGGACCCCTGGCCCTTGTAAGGGCCCTTGCGGCACTGATAAGTTTCTTTGTTGGGGGTCCCGCAGCTCAAACTGGGACCCCCGGCGGCTCTTAAAAGAGCCTTTGGGTGGCATCTTCTGTCTTCCATCCGGTGAAGCATTCTGAAGCATTGACCATGCAAGATGACATAGATGTCTGGGGCAAGATATTACATTTTTAACACATATTAGTTAATAGACACTGCAATAGTTAAGAATTTAATGAATATCAGAAAAGAAAATATACATTACTAAATATCCTCTATTGTCTAATTAAAACGCTAAAGTATTTACAAGGGTTCTTGACCAGAGTTTATATGTAGGTATGTAATTTAAGCAAAGCGATGTGCTTGAAAATGATTTCCAATGCCACATAAGGGGAAATTTTTTTAATTAGAAACAAAATACACATAAAATTCTGAATTGTGTTTGTTTGCTTAAAGCTGGTGAAATGGTATTTTAAAGATCTTAATAATGAAGCCGAAAAATGTTCATTACTTTTAATACAGGGTAAATGTGCACTCATAAAGGGCTCCCTGGCCTGTAGCCACTGCACCTGGTCCCCTTATTCAAAGATCTGCTACAAGTATGTTCACACTACAGTAAATGTTAGAGTAGTAATGATCGCCGCCATCTTTAAATGGGATGCAAGTAAGTTTTTAAGGTTCTGTACCAGTGCTGTACATGATGCTGAGAGCTATTGTGTTTAGCATTTCATTGGGCATTGGTTATGGTCTGTCATGCTCATATTTGTCTGATATACAGTATATTGTATTATCTGTTTAGCTACATCTTCCGTGGCGCTTTACAATTACATGGATATATACACTTTAGGCCCTGCCCCGAAGAGCTTACAATCTTAGCACATTCAACTGATCAGTATGTGTTTATGATTGTGGGGGAAACCAAAGTGCCCGGAGGAAACCCACGCAAGCATAGGGTGAACATACAAACTCCTTGCAGATGTGTCCAAGGGTGGGATCAAACTTCAGTGCTGCAAGGCATGTGTGCTAACCACTGAGCCACTGTGCTGTTATCTGTGTAAAATCCCTTTAATAATTTGTAACAAGTATAAATGAAGCCCAGTCTATAAGTGAGTAATTTTATGTTATGGGAAACATGGGTTCTCTACCGATTCCTGCGAAAAACTTTGTAATTCAGATGGGAAAATCAGTTGCTTAGAAACTGGCAAACCCAATTTCCTTGAATGAAATCAATTTATTTAACTTCATAACAAACTTCAAATGTAAAAGTTTCAGGTGCCTTGTTGCTACGTTTGTTAGATTTCTAAAATTCTAACAAATTCTAATCCAAGTGGATAAAGCCAATGACACCGATTTACAGTGAAAAAGAATCTTAACCAGTTTTGTGACAAAGGTTTAGCAGGAGTGGATTTTGTGCAGCGATACTATTAAATCTGTGACAAATTTACAAACATCTATTTTGTTTCTTAGTTTGCTAGTTTGGATTTTCGATTCTGTGTACATTGCCGATCACCAGCAGTAAGCGATCTATGCCAGCAGTGATTCCATTTTATCTTATGAAACTCTGGAAAACATTTAAGCATCTGACTGCATAATCAGAACTGCACAACATATTTAGTGAAATGCACGATTCCTGATCACATGCTTTACAACTACTTGACTATTTAGAAGTCAGTTCTAAACTGCCAGTACTTATAATAGGAATATAATGCCAAGTGAACCTAAAGGATTAGGAGTTTCTTCTCACAGTAAATCAAAATTCCCATGATACAGGATACCTAGTTAGCAGGGCACATTTTGTCTGATACTCCATGCAACCTCACAGCTGCACATAAAGCTTTTAGTCGATGTAAATCACATATCCAGGCACAAATGATTGGAAATGATTTTGCAATAATGTGAAATAAATGAAACGGTAATGCTCTGCCCTCAGTATAAACCTAAAATATGTGGTGGTCAAATTCACTGCATCATTCCATAAATAGCTATTTAACACAAGGTGGGGGTGGCGAGTTGCTGGTATTTATTGAAAATACAGACATTGTGAAGGGCTTTTTTTCTTTTAGGAAGGTGCTGTAAAGGGAGTTGCTCATTGAAATGTTCAATCTGAGGATTATTATTGGTTTATACATCTGGGAAGAATATTTGAACACCCCTGTATGTTTAAAAACAGTATTTATGTATTGGTAATTATCAATATTTAAATTGATGCTATAGAAGAATATTAAAACATGATTAATACCTAAAGGGTTAACAGTTAAATAAAAGATAAAATAGTATTATTACTGATTTATATTGCGCTATCATCTTCTGTGGAGCCATGAATCATATGGTGAAAAGGTTGGTTAGTTTTAGTTTTAGGCTGTCTAAACATGGTCTGAAGTTTCAATTGATTGGCCCTAAATCATAATGGTAATTTTTTATTTCCATAGATTTAATGTTGATCAGACAGGCCAGTAGATTTCATCAGTCCAGGCCAACCAAACTATCGTTTGTGCCCAGCCTTAGATTCTATTTAAAGCTCTTGATGGATGGAGAGTGATGGGTGAAAGTGAGAAAGGGATTTTCAGAGTAAAGTTGAGGCACAGGAGAAGTCCTGAATATGGGTTTGGGAATAAATAATAGGGGGAATGTGAAGAGAAGATAATTTCCAGAGCTAAGGTTACACTTTCATAGTATATGGAGTTCAGCTTTGCGATATATCGAGGGACTGCGTTGGTTGGTACACACCATGCAATATTTCGGTCCGATCGATCGATAGTTCAGTGTATTGGTCGATCAGGCCAAAATAATTGTAAGGATTTTTGGATGTTACTGACCATTTATTTTTCCAGATAATTAAGTTGATAACTTAATTTAAAAGATCAATTTTAACTGAGTGATAACTTATAGAAAGTATAATTTATAACCTCATTCAAATCTGGTGGATATAGGGATGTAGGCAATGTATCCAAAAAACCTTTTTCTTTTTAGGAGTCTTTTCTCATAATTTCCTCCTCATGGGGATTTGTTAACCACCTCCAACACCGACCATCTAACCTGAGCTGCATTATGACAATTATTCTTGAAGTGCTTTGAGTGACATTATTGGAGTGATATTATCATTTTGATTGATGGTGCAAAATTTGTAATGAGGAATGCACTCACTTGTGAAACTTCAACTTTATTGTGACAACGTTTCAGGGTTACCCCCTTCCTCAGGTGGATAAAAATACATACTGTGAAATGGTTTAAATAGTGTAGCCACACTATTCAAGGGGTGGGACTTGAACAATCTGTGCTGCGATTGGTTAAAGTGCTAGTGCAATCAAAACTGCTTTTAGGTATTTTAATAAAGTGAATACAAATTCATAAGATTCAAAATGTTAAAAATTTGCTATAAAATTTCATTTGTTTTACATATGTTTTTGCAATTAATAATATATGTGTTATATAACATGATTAAGTTCTAAAAAAAAATTTTTTGTTAAAATGTGATTTAAAATTCTATATTCAAAAGGAAATTCTTATCGTTACATAGAGGACACATTCTTGCTGATACATTGTTTATGACATATTAAACACTATGTAATTTCTGTCTCCAAACTTCTTTTATAGTTATTCATTGAACTAGGATCACCTGTGGATCAAGTAAAACAAGATGATTTCAGAACAGGAGGTAAGTTATTTACATCAGTTTAGTTTTTATACAACAAACACAGCAACACATGGAATTTAAAACAAGTAGATTTTTAAAGGGCATGGCTGGGGCTGGGGGAGGGAGCAGTACATTATATCAAAAGTTTGTGAACATGCCCTTTAACCAACCAGGTAAGTTGATAACTTCATTTAAAAGGTCAATTTTATATAAAACCACTTATAGAAAGCATAATTTATGTTCTCATTCAAACCCAGTGGATGAAGGGTCTTGAGGCGATGTATCCAAAAAAACTTCTCTTTGTAGGAGTCTTTTCTCATAATCTCCTCCTCATGGGTATTTGTTAACCACCTCCAACACCGACCATCTCAGCTGGGGTGCATTATGACCATTGCTCTTGAAGTGCTTAGATATTGAAGTGATATTCTCATTTTTTCTAAATGTTTTGATTGATGGGCAGCAAGTGGAGAGACTGACATAGAGGAGCAGCACTTGAGAAGAAATGTGAATGAGCAGAGCATTTGAGTTTAGAAAATATTAAAATGGTGCCAATCGGTATCCTGGTAAACCATGCAGAAGGGTGCTACAGTAGTCTACCCAGTATATCATAAGAGCATGATCTAGAACTTTGGTGGTGTCAGGGGAGAGGAGAGCTGGAGCCTACAGTAGTTGGTTAGCATGTTAAATAGCAGAATCTATGTTATTGTAACAAATAAATGACATTACATGAATTCTATAATTAGTTGCAAATAGCTAGATATCAGCTTTTTGGAGAAATCATCTGCTGGTCTTTTACAGTGAGTTACAAGCCCAGATTCATAGTGGACATTCTCTGTGAGTTTCTAGTCACTATTGGGTGGCCTGTCTGTGACCTCTCTTCTATTAAGACTGAACTGGTAACTAACTCTGTCACTCAATGCCACAAAACTGCAGAATAAAAGATGATTTATCCACAAAGCTCCTGAGTGGATAGTTGAGTGTTGCAGCTGCTACATTTTTTTTATACTGTACATTTTTGCTTTAGTTCTTCGTTAAAAAACAAATCTAATGTAATTAAACTAAGATATATTTTTTATGTACAAACTTTGACAGATGTCAGATTGTTTAATCTTCTAACAGAACAGTTTGGTCTATGCAGTCAGTGTGTAGCAGTAAGTAGCATATTATAGAGCTGGAAGAAAACAATTATTATTTCAATGTAGTAGGAATGCAGTTCAGCAAGGATGAAAACTGGGAAAGGGAGAAAGATGGAGAAGTAGAAAACAGAAGACATAGGAAATGTAGAAATATGTGACTGGGGAATAAATGAAATAGGAATAAGAAAATGAGAACGTTTAGGATCAATGTGGATCAAAAAATAAAGAGAAGAAGAAAGAGAAGCTGGAGAACACAAGATAAAGGAAAAGTGCACAGGGAATATGTATATTGAACAAGAAACCATAGAAGGCTAAAGTGAAGAGAATGGTAGAGCAGACGATTGAGGAAATGGAAAGGTATAGGATGGGGAGGAAATGAATAACAATAAAAAAGGGGGACAGACCAGATACAGAGAAGAAGTCATTGTCCACTACATTGTGCAATGACTTGTTGTCTTGGATATTCCAGTGGATAGTGTCCACTGTTTTCTAGGCCAGCCATGCAATGGTAGGTAGGTTATTAGTCGGCTATTTAAACAACAGCTTACAGTATATCATGTTGTAGAAACGTTATTTACCTGACTGTGTTTCCTGTACTTTTTCCTTTTGTAATTTATTCAGGAAAGAAATAGAGCATTGCTACCTATTATGTATATTGTGGCAAAGGAAATCATTTTACAGATGAGAAGATCTAATTTACACCCTTATCAATAAAGCTTTATCTGGTTGTCTTTTTCCTTGTTTATAGCTTATGTGGTTATGTTAGTCGTACAGCACCTCACTTCATTTTGATGTATACTTTGTAATTATATCCAGTAGAAACACTAGTAGCCCCTGTAACTGTTTAATTTGTCAGATCCACTTTACAGTCTTAAACTGCCAGCAAAAATTATGGTCTGTGCCATAGGGGCATATTTATAAACTTTTCGCCTTCTTTAACGCAGCCTTTTTGCTATTTATAAAGCAGTGATAACCAGTGACGAAAGATCATTACCGCTACTTCTCAGTTTTTGCCATACATTGCTGCAGTAACCGCTCAAACATATTTATAAAATAGCCAAAAGTGTATTTTTTCGTTAAGTTCAGCCATTCAAATTCGCCAAGTCTGAGGTGGTGAAAATGCATAGGTGGCCATTTATTTATCCTGCCAATGGGTCCATGGAGGTGTCAGTACATTGTGGAGTGTTTCTCAATACTAATAAGTACCCAGGGGGGTGTTAGACTATTTTCCAGCATTTACTGTAATACGATCTGAGATTTCGCTTTTTTAAGGTTAATTTTTTGCTTTTAAAGAACTTTTTTTGTCACTCCATAAGCAGATATTATATTATGTCCCATCCATGACCCTAACTAGCTGCCTGCTAGCACATTTTCTGCAACAATTAAGAGAATCAGCAGAGAAAAGAAAGAAGGGTGAAGGAGGAAGAGATGTGTAAGCAGAGCAGTGTCCATGGTGAGGCTGTGCAGAGCTTATAAGTGTCGCAGACACTACAAGAAGGCAGTGAGTAAAGAAGGGTGGGGGGATTTAGGAGCACTCACTAAACATTAATCATTTAATGACAAAGCAAGCACAGATCGTCATGAACAGGAGTGCAATGCAAACTCCCATAGACACTGGATCTGGAATTGCACTCTTAATTTTTTAAATTACCTCACTTTATCTGCATGTCAAGCAGTATGGCAGCTCCCACATTGTTTAACTGGCAGGCAATCACAGGGTTAAATTCCTGCCTAACCATTTGTGAACTCTGAGCTTTCTTTCCCATAGCTATCTCCATTTGGCAATAGGTGGTAAATATCACACCAGTATCCAGTGCAGCTCTAGACATCCTGGCAGGAGAACAGCACGTGGTCTTCTAGTTAGAACTGAGCCAAAAACCAAATTGCAATTTTAAGGCCATTCATATTTCTTAATAATTCAGGGTACAGAATTAGTTCATATTTTCAGAAATATTCGCAGTTTATACTAGAATTTAATCTGTATTTATAGACACCTTGTAGGTGATGATATTCTGTTGGAATCCTGAGATATTATACTTCTTGTTCATACCAACTCCTATATGTGTCATGTTTGGTATCATTCTATTGCGGAAAATTAGTTAACCAGGGCAATATTGTGAATGTGACATGTATGGTACTCGGATTATAGACTAAAGGGAAATTGGAGTTTTAAAGTTTGCTCCGGAAATAGGGAACACCTTTCAGGGGCAGAACCAAGCCCACCCCTCTAGAGACCAGACCGCTCCCATTTTCAGGAAAAGGATAAATTGGGAGTATGGACTCAGCCCAGGAGTTCGTCATACCATCTTAAGGAATATCTAGCTAATCGGACGGACCAGATATTGGCTTCCCTTAGGGGCTATTATTTGGACTTTTCCCGTATTTGGATTTACAAGTTTCTTGGACTCTGCTCACGGACGTTTCAGATGCCATTTATCTCTAAGTATTCTTTCTTTTATCCCATTCTACCCTCACCTGTGTGTTACTTTTATGCTCAGTAAGTTAACGTAGTTTTCTGTATATTTTTTATACACTTTTTGTTATCTTTTAATAAATTATACAAAATAATTTAAAGGCTAATTGTCCTATTCTGAGTATATCCCAAAACAAAACCGATATCGGTAAATAACGGTCGTTATCAGTAAATAACGGTCGTTATCGGTAAAAACCCGGTCGTTATTTTATGATAACGATCGGTATTTTACGATAACGATACCAATCTTTTATAAATAGGGCCCAAAGTAATGTACTCACTTATATTAGGTACATGACACATCGATAAAGTATATATGTACCACTATTTTAATATGACATAGTCAAAATGGAAGGTTTAGCCACATTGCTTAAACCTCTGCATGTGATATACTGAAAGGAAGTGTAAAGCAGTTCATGTATTACCACTAATTACCACATATACTCGAATATAAGTCGATCTGAGTATAAGTACCTATTTTTATCTGAAAAATATATAAAAACTGATTTACTCAAGGGTAGAAATTATGACCACTACCTGCCTTCTAATTCTGTATTGTTTTCGTTTGACGCACGATTACATCGGAGGCCCAGGAAAGTGGAGGGAGCAGGACTCTCGGCAAGGCGGAGCTGAGATAACATGTTCCAGATGGAGGAACATGTTAAACCAGACAGTTTCGAGAGAAAAGGTGGGGGGTGAGAGATAAAAATGTTTTAGCCAATTTTACTTTTAAAACAACATCTTGCAAATAACTTAAAGTTTTTTTAGGGTTTAAAGTTATTTTGCAACTTTTATATCAGAATATTTTGTGGTGTAGCCTGTTTATATTGTTAGGAATATTATACAGTATATCGTTTGTAGGAATGTAGGATACTCTTGATTTGAGTAATTAGTAAGGTGCATTGATTGCAAACTGATTCATTAAAACTGCATTATATACCATTTACCTTGCTGCATGTGTTTCCTCTGTTGCATTTGTTGCAACACCCACCTTTCCAAAATTGCCCTCTGCTGTTAGAGAATGCTGGGATTTTAGTGCAACTGTAGTAAGATTGGTCAAACCTGCAGCATAATGCACTTATTTTACATTCTGATAACCAAGTACTGAGTGTTGGTTGTGTATATCAAAGAGAGGCTACTACACAGTAACCACTATGTATAAGAACAGCAGCCAACTAAGCTTTGGTAATCAGCATCTGAGCTATTGTTCTATTAAGCTACATGCTTTAATAGAACATATCCTACAATCATCGCTAAAGGAAATGGGAACCCAGGCCTCGTTGTGTAAAACCATTTACAAAGGGCACGTGGTTTACTCCCTTCACATTTAGTGTTGTCGCCCCCCCCTATGAGGACTATTTAGTTTTTTTGCCTTTGCTGACTATGGCTTAGGCCATCGGTGCCCCCATTAATTACTGCAAAAGAAACGTCAATGACGGGACACTCCCCCTCACATCAAATTCGTATAGAGTGGCAGAATTCTCACAGGATGTATGTATGTGTGTAGTATGATTTCATTTGTAAAACATAACTTGGGTAACCAACGCTGTACATTATAAAATACAGAGCATACAACAAGGGGAAAAGTGAAAATTACACATGCCCCGCCCCTTGATGTCACAGCCCCACCCCCTTCAATTAACTTTTTGGGTTATGATTAAAACATTTATTTTAACTTTTAGACTTTTTTTTAACTTCCCTGTACACATTTTAGCAAGAAAAACTAAAAATTGGGTTTTGGGTATGAAGTGGATAGAAAAGCGTGTTGCAGGTCGGGTGCAGGTATTGGGACGGGTTGGGTGCGGGTCTGGAAAATTAGACCTGCGCAGGACTGTAAAGCAGGGTACCTCCCAATCATAGTTCAAACCTAATGGGATTCTAGTTTTAAAGTCAAAAATCCACCTTTCTTCTACCAAAATAAAATATTCTTGCGACTTCCGCCACTTTAACAATCCACATATAATTCAGCCATAGGTTGTTCCAATTTTTTACTCTCAATTGGCTTGGTAACCAAGTTGGGTATGGAGTAATGAGGGAAACCTCTCTATGGTTTGTATTTTACTGTATCCACTCTGTATTGATGTGTCTTTTTAGTATTCTCCATATCCTTGTTGTCTCCTGTGTAGTGTATTATAGTCTCCTTATGCTAGGCTATAAAACAAAGAAAAGATGTGATGCACAATCCCCCACAGGGTGAAAGAATGGAGGGATAAATGGGGATAAAAAGTCAAACAATTATACAAGAAATAAAGAGTATTCCTTCTATTAATTATCCCAACCACAAACTGGTGCACCGAGGTAGAAGTTAAAACATAATAATTTATTGGATATGCATTAAAAATTGTAGAAACACATACATAAATTCACACTATAAAAATAGAGTTAAAACACCACGCAGTAGGGTAGATATGGTAATGTGAATAAGGACAATCCAAAATTGATTGGTCCTAAAAAAAATCAAATTTGAAGGGTGAGAAGTCTCTCCACCCACAAATATCCAATACGTTTAAAAGGGCACCCCTAGAAGCACTCATTGCTACTACCTAGTCCACCTAATCAAAAGTGGTATTACTCAAATAATAAAATCTCATAACGACTGAAGCAAAATGCGCGCACAGTGCAAAGGACTGGAGATGCGTCAGAGGCATCAGGGAAGTCGGCGCTGGAGCGGGTCCGCGGGTAAGTGTCTCCTCCTCTCCTGTAAGATTTACTGCAGAACGAGAGGTAAGAGATAGTCCATTTACCTCCTGTTCTTCAGTAAATCAGATAGAAACATACTTACTTTTTTGATGGACATACCCTTTAAGGCAAGGGGCTATTCTAATACTGAAATTGAGAAAAAAGCTCTCAAAAAATGGAAGAACCTGTTACTAAAACCTAGATAAACAGCTTAAGGATACTGTTTCGATACGGTTCATCATCGAATTTAATATCGAGTACAAAAATATTGAGAGAATGATAATCAAAAATTGGAAAATCTTAACCAGTGATCACACTATTGTGAATAAAATTCCTCCCAAACGCACTTTCATCTATAAGAGGGCACCAATTGGTTCATAGTAATCTCACTGAAAATTAAAAACAAGACACATTTCTTACTCACAGTGGGTTTATAAGTGTGGACACTGCTGCGTATGCAGTTTGGCACACAGTCTAAATACATAATTGATCGCTTTGGGGGGAAACGTCTACTTAATACATACCAACTGCTCTACTGAGTCAGTTATTTATGCCATCATATGTCCTGTGATATATGTTGGTATGACATCCAGAAAAGTTAAAGAGCGTATAATTGAGCATTTTCAAATATCAGGACAGCGACAGTAGAAAAGCAACGTTTGGATAATTAACCATAGTAGCGGCTCATTTTTTTTTCACAAAAGGCTAAATGGTTGATCCTTGAAAGAGTTTTATTAGGAGCCTTTTAAGCTACTTATGTGTTCTACTTTGTCCGCACCAGCGGTCTCTGCCTCCTTACATTGATATAGCTGGCTGTTCAAGATCAAGCGTCTAGTTGTTTTTCACCTCCTGCCAAACTGATTGGTTTACAAATTCCAATCAGCATCCAGAGAGGATGCATCATGCGTATTTAATAAGCTGGGACGCCGAGGCCCTCACTTATGATTAAGTCCTAGCATTAGGACGAAATGCGGCAGGGGGTCTGTTTGGGATTCTTGTTTTAATTTTTGGACTGTTGGCAACCTATGACAACACCTGATCCTCCTCCAGAGACAGTATCAGGAGGGGGTGTAATACAGGTCGTCCTGCAGCATGCTCTGATACTACTTTATGCTGCTTCTAAAATGATTTTGCTTCAGTCCTTTTGAGATTTTATTATCTTGAGTAATACCACCATTTAAGTTAGGGTCCTAGTCTAGGGCTACTTATTTTGGACAGGTAGTAGCACGAGTGCTTCTAGGGGTACCCCTTGAACCATATTGGGATTTTTGTGGTGGAGAGACTTTACCCACACTTCAATTAGATGTTTAGGACCAACTTCTACCTCAGTGCACCAGTTTGTGGTTGGGATAATTTTTTAGGGGGATACTTTTTCTCTTGTAATTCCCTAATGAGGCTCAGTTTTTTTTTTAGAGTCCCACGAAATTGCCATTTTAATGACCCTACGGTTGTATACCTAAATATCCAAATCTCCATTTCTCTATAGCCATATCTGGAAACTGCCCCAAGTAGAACATCCTGCATATTAACAGAATTGGCTAGTGGGAATAGAATTTCTAGGTGATCTTGGATGTTGACTATGGAAATATAACATATTCAAATTGTGACTGATGTACTAGCCAATACCCAAACTGATAGGTCTCTCCTGTGGATTTGTAAGACTCTTATGTACCTGGGAAGAAATGGAAAATTGGGGTAACCGGAGTGGTAACATATAGATATTCAAACTCAGATGGAGTGAGTATACCCCTATTCTTCCCAAGGTCCAAATATTCTTAAGGAGTCTGTCCTGTATGCATGTTTTTTATTTTTGTTCAAATAAATGCTAAGATTTAACTAAAGTGTCAATTGGCTCCATCTGATATGTTCCATGAGGAGGCAGATTCTCGAACGTTAGCACCCAATAATTAGCCTGGGTGAATTGGCACCCTTATTAATTGCACAATGCACTTTTCCCCACTAAATTTGTATTTTTTGTTCACATTTGTGGCAGGCTTGATCCTATTTGGGACCTTAGCTTTCCAATCAAACTCTTCCTGGAGACTTGTGCAGCTGGGGGTCAACTTGGAGGGCCTTCCAAGCCTCCTGGCAAAGGGAGGCCCCCTGAAGGCATGAGAACATGAGGCATGAAACTTTGTGTGTTCAGCGTGGTTTTGGGCAATAACCGGGCTTTCAAAAAACAAAAAAAGAAGAAAATTATTGAAAAAGTCATATTAGGTAGGACATTCTGGGTCCTCTTTTAGATCTTAGGATTGTAATTTTTTTTTTTTTGTAATTGTAAATTTGTGAATTTCTATACAAATCTAGACTAGGCTTTTCATTGCCTCCCATCAGTTGTCTTTATTAACTGTTTTTCATTTCTTTTTAACTTCTTGCCTTTTTTAAGGGTGTGTAAAGATTTAAATCCACTGCATCCACACATAAACCAATACACACATAATACCCACTATGTTACAATGTTAAAGAAATACATTTAATAACCACATCTAAAATAGTAACCAATGTATATATACTTAAGGGCATCTATAGTGGGAAATGAACTTTTTTTCTTTCTTTCCATGTGTTCTATAATTCCCTACAACCCCCCAGAGTTTCTTCACTTTTTTTCAGATTCCCTCTCTGTCCTGAGATACACCAGTTAGAAGAATACGTGATTGCATTCCTCTACTCCTACTTGTACTGTCAATCAAATCCCTGTGACGTGATCCCCCCTGCTTTGTAATAAACATATTAGCAGGGGGAGAGAGTAGCTTTGATGGTAATATAAGGCTGCACTTGACCCCCCTTCTTGATAGCTTTCACTGATTGATATGGGTCACAAAGAGAGAGATTGTAAACTATACTGTTCCCCTTCTTCTTCCGTGTCTCCAGAACAGCTTGCTTTCTATTGCCACTGTGCGTGAGTGTGTTTTTCAGCATGTTGAATTTTAACTCCTACTGCACATGATTAGCTTGTTGGCCTGAGTTAAGACATGGAGGAGGTACAGAGGGGAGGGGGAAGGGGGAGTGCTGCACCGAGATCTGACACCATAGTTAAACAGTCACTGACAGAGATAGGATTAAGACAGCACAGAGTACATGAATTTAACTTTGCAAAGGGGCAATGTGTTTTTTTAACTATGATGCCCTTTAACATAAAGAATAAACTCATTGCACTATGAATCCCTGTTTTTACATCTTCAAAAAAATATTAGAGATGAAAGGAACTGACAGGCTTAGCAGTTCCACAAACCTATTGAAGTTTAAAAATCTGATTTGAACTCAACTGAATTGGAATTTTTGAATTTTCAGATAATTAATCACAATTTTAAACTTTTCAATTGTAGCTCTCAAGTTCCGCTCACAATTTTTCAATAATCTAATTTTCTAATAATTATTTTCAATGATAGTAAGTTCCCCGAAAATTTTGGAAATCCTGTCGGTTTCGAGGATTTTTGAAACTGCCAGTTCTAAACTGAAACCAAGTTGTTTAAAAACCTTTCCGGCTTTTTTGCGTTTGCGAATGCGTTTGTGTTGCAGTGTGGCCATGCCCTTCCTCCTTTTAAAAAAAATCTCAGACAACCCCTCTCACATTTTAGTCCCGTTTCTTTTTTAAAAGTCCTTGAATATGAGGGGGTCTGATTTTTTACGTTTTAAGTTTACATTTTCAGTCTTCAATTTTGATAAATAATTAAAATGTGTTTTAGGTTACACCAGCCTGCACCACCAGTAGAGATTTACTGTGGGTTTAATAGAACCCAGTTTCGAATCGAATCCAAGGGTTTCGAAGTCCCGATGAAACTTTCAGAACTCCGGAATTACAAAACACAAATTTTCCTAGTTTTCGATTTTTATCAAGTTTAATCGAAAGTAGATGATTATCAAAAGTAGATGATTTTCGAAAATTGAAAGTAGTCGATTTTCGAAAATCGAAAGTACCGTATATACTCGAGTATAACCGAGTTTTTTAGGCTGAAAAATCAGCCTGAAAACTCGGACTCGGTTTATACTCGAGTCAACAACTTACCTGGGCATTCCGCAGCCGCGCAATCTTTTTCTGCACTGGCACGCCGGCCTGACGTCACTGCCCGCGCCAAGCCCGGCGCCGGGCAGTGACGTCAGCCGCTCGCCGGTACAGGAATGGGCACGCGGCTGCCGGAATGCTATACCGTACCTGCCAGGATGGATGGAGGAGAGCCCACAGATAGAAGAAGAAGAGTCATCCACAGAAGAGACCACAGGAGAAGAGTCCAGGAGAAGAGTCCACAGGGAGAAGAGTCCACAGGGAGAAGAGTCCACAGGGAGAAGCCACAGGATCACAGGAGAAGAGCCCACAGGTACAAACTGAACTGAGGGGGAGGGGGGCATTCAAGATGTTTGGAAACTACAACTCCCAGCAGGCTTTATTAGCTGGAGTTGTAGTTTCCAAACATCTTGAATGCCACCCTCACTTGGCATTCAAGATGTTTGGAAACTACAACTCCAGCATGCTTTATTAGCTGGGAGTTGTATTTCCAAACATCTTGAATGCCAAGTTTCTACCCTCGGTTAATACTCGGGTCAATAACTTTATTAGGATTTTAGCTGAAATTGGGTACCTCGGTTTATCTCGGGTCGGTTTATACTTGAGTATATACGATAGTCGTTTCGAAATCAAAACTCGAACTTTCGAAATTCGAAAACAAACTCAAGTTTCGAACATCTCTAACCACCAGCTGGTCTCATTGTGGAACAGTAAAATTATGATGTTTAATTTTAAAAGTCGAAACTGAAAATCCACATTTGGATGGCAGTTAGACAGTCCAATTACAGCAGTTCTGCATTTCATCAGTGGAACCAGCAGTTTCTGCTGCTCAAGTCCAGATTTCGGGTCAAAGTTCAATGTTCCTATATTCAAACAACTTTACATTTCTGAAACTACAGTTTGAGAGAAGTTAAATGTGGTAAAAACATATTTATCTGTGTCACGAACCCCCAATTCCGTGATGCCTATCCACCACATTTTATCGGAAATAACCGTCAGGTCGATAAAAACAGAACGTACCAGGAGGGGTTAGTGAACAAAACTATATAGCACACATTTAATATTTTCTTAATATCTCTATACGTGCTGCCACCACATTCCAAAACAGGGGAATGACCTGCTATCTATGGGGTTATCCGCACCCCTAAATATAACACACCGGTAAGAAAAAGGTTATCCACACCTATTATTCTATACACAGTTTTATATAATATATATTATATAATATATATAAACAATACTTTTTCTATAGTAGCGTAACTTCAGAGACACAGCTTTTGTTGACTCGAGTATAAACCGAGTCCGAGTTTTCAGGCTGATTTTTCAGCCTAAAAAACTCGGTTTATACTCGAGTATATACGGTACTTTCGATTTTCGAAAATCGACTACTTTCAATTTTCGAAAATCATCTACTTTTGATAATCATCTACTTTCGATTAAACTTGATAAAAATCGAAAACTAGGAAAATTTGTGTTTTGTAAATTCCGGGAGTTCTGAAAGTTTCATCGGGACTTCGAAACCCTTGGATTCGATTCGAAACTGGGTTCTATTATAACCCACAGTACATCTCTACTGGTGGTGCAGGCTGGTGTAACCTAAAACACATTTTAATTATTTATCAAAATTGAAGACTGAAAATGTAAACTTAAAACGTAAAAAATCAGACCCCCTCATATTCAAGGACTTTTAAAAAAGAAACGGGACTAAAATGTGAGAGGGGTTTGTCTGTCATTTTGATGTATACTTTGTAATTATTCCAGTAGAAACACTAGTAGCCCCTGTAACTGTTAATTGTCAGATCCACTTTACAGTCTTAACTGCCAGCAAAAATTAGGGTCTGTGCCATAGGGCATATTTATAAACTTTTCGCCTTCTTTAACGCAGCGCCTTTTGCTATTTATAAAGCAGTGTGAACCAGTGACGAAAGATATCTTACCGCTACCTCAGTTTTTGCCATACATTGCTGCAGTAACCGCTCAAACATATTTATAAAATAGCCAAAAGTGTATTTTTTCGTTAAGTTCAGCCATTCAATTCGCCAAGTCTGAGGTGGTGAATGCATAGGTGGCCATTTATTTATCCTGCCAATGGTCCATGGAGTTGCAGTACATTGTGGAGTGTTTCTCAATACTAATAAACCAGGGGTGTTTAGACTATTTTCCAGCATTTACTGTAAACGATCTGAGATTTCGCTTTTTTAGGTTAATTTTTTGCTTTTAAAGAACTTTTTTTGTCACTCCAAACAGATATTAATTATGTCCCATCCATGACCCTAACTAGCTGCCTGCTAGCACATTTTCTGCAACAATTAAAGAGAATCAGCAGAGAAAAAAAGAAGGGTGAAGGAGGAAGAGATGTGTAAGCAGAGCATGTCCATGGTGAGGCTGTGCAGAGCTTATAAGTGTCGGCAGACACTACAAGAAGGCAGTGAGTAAAGAGGGTGGGGGGATTGGAGAGCACTCACTAAACATATCATTTAATGACAAAGCAAGCACAGATCGTCATAACAGGAGTGCATGCAACTCCCATAGACACTGGATCTGGAATTGCACTCTTAATTTTTTAAATTACCTCACTTTATCTGCTGTCAAGCGTATGGCAGCTCCCCATTGTTTAACTGGCAGGCAATCACAGGGTTAAATTCCTCTAACCATTTGTGAACTCTGAGCTTCTTTCCCATGCTAGCTCTCCATTTGGCAATAGGTGTAATATCATCACCAGTATCCATGCAGCTCTAGACATCCTGCAGGAGAACACACGTGGTCTTCTATTTAGAACTGAGCCAAAAACCAAATTGCAATTTTAAGGCCATTCATATTTCTTAATAATTCAGGGTACAGAATTAGTTCATATTTTCAGAAATATTCGCAGTTTATACTAAGAATTTATCTGTATTTATAGACACCTTGTAGGTGATGATATTCTGTTGGAATCCTGAGATATTTACTTCTTGTTCATACCAACTCCTATATGTTGTCATGTTTGGTATCATTCTATTGCGGAAAATTAGTTAACCAGGCAATATTGTGAATGTGACATGTATGGTACTCGGATTATAGACTAAAGGGAAATTGGAGTTTTAAAGTTTGCTCCGAAATAGGGAACACCTTTCAGGGGCAGAACCAAGCCCACCCTCTAGAGACCAGACCCTCCCATTTTCAGGAAAAGGATAAATTGGGAGTATGGACTCAGCCCAGGAGTTCGTCATACCATCTTAAGGAATATCTGCTATCGGACGGACCAGATATTGGCTTCCCTTAGGGCTATTATTTGGACTTTTCCCGTATTTGATTTACAAGTTTCTTGGACTCTGCTCACGACGTTCAGATGCCATTTATCTCTAGTATTCTTTCTTTTATCCCATTCTACCCTCACCTGTGTTACTTTTATGCTCATTAAGTTAACTTAGTTTTCTGATATTTTTTTATACACTTTTTGTTATCTTTTAATAAATTATACAAAATAATTTAAAGGCTAATGTGCCTATTCTGAGTATATCCAAAAAACAACCTGTTTCTCTGAAGTTACGCTACTATAGAAAAAGTATTGTTTAATATATATATATATATATAATATATAAAAACTGTGTATAGAATAATAGGTGTGGAAATAACCTTTTTCTTACAGGTGTGTTATAATTTAGGGGTGCGGATAACCCCATAGATAGTCAGGTCATTCCCCTGTTTTTGAATGTGTGGGCACCGTATAAGATATTAAGAAATATTATGTGTGCTATATAGTTTTGTTCACTAACCCCTCCTGGTACGTTCTGTTTTATCGACCTGACGGTTATTTCCGATAAGTGATAGGTGGATAGGCATCACGGAATTGGAGGGTTCGTGACACAGATAAATATGTTTTTACCACCATTTACTTCTCTCAAACTGTAGTTTCAGAAATGTAAAGTTGTTTGAATATAGTGAACATTGAACTTTGACCCGAATCTGGACTTGAGCAGAAACTGCTGGTTCCACGATGAAATGCGAACTGCTGTAATTGTGACTGTCACTGCCATCCAAATGGTGGATTTTCATTTTCGACTTTTAAAATTAAACATCATAAATTTTTTACTGTTCCACAATGAGACCAGCTGGTGGTTAGAGATGTTCGAAACTTGAGTTTCGTTTTCGAATTTCGAAAGTTCGAGTTTTGATTTTCGAAATCGACTATCGTATATACTCAAGTATAAACCGACCCGAGTATAAACCGAGGTACCCAATTTCAGCTAAAAACCTAATAAAGTTATTGACCCGAGTATAACCGAGGGTAGAAACTTGGCTTCAAGATGTTTGGAAACTACAACTCCCAGCTAATAAAGCATGCTGGAGTTGTAGTTTCCAAACATCTTGATGCCATGAGGGTGGCATTCAAGATGTTTGGAACTACAACTCCCAGCTAATAAAGCATGCTGGGAGTTGTAGTTTCCAAACATCTTGAATGCCCCCTCTCCCCTCAGTTCAGTTTGTACCTGTGGGCTCTTCTCCCTGTGGACTCCTGTGGACTCTTCTCCCTGTGGACTCTTCTCCTGTGGACTCTTCTCCCTGTGGACCTCTTCTCCGGACTCTTCTCCCTGTGGACTCTTCTCCTGTGGATGACTCTTCTTCTTCTATCTGTGGCTCTTCCTCCATCCATCCTGGCAGGTCGGTATCGCATTCCGCAGCCGCTTGCCCATTCCTGTACCGGCGAGCCGGCTGACGTCACTGCCCGGCCGGGGCTTGGCGCCGGGCAGTGACGTCAGGCCGGCTGCCAGTGCAGAAAAGATTGCGCGGCTGCCGGAATGCCCAGTAAGTTGTTGACTCGAGTAAAAAACCGAGTCCGAGTTTTCAGGCTGATTTTTCAGCCTAAAAAACTCGGTTTATACTCGAGTATATACGGTACTTTCGATTTTCGAAAATCGACTACTTTCAATTTTCGAAAATCATCTACTTTTGATAATCTCTACTTTCGATTAAACTTGATAAAAATCGAAACTAGGAAAATTTGTGTTTTGTAAATTCCGGGAGTCTGAAAGTTTCATCGGGACTTCGAAACCCTTGGATTCGATTCGAAACTGGTCTATTATAACCCACAGTACATCTCTACTGGGGGTGCAGGCTGTGTAACCTAAAACACATTTTAATTATTTATCAAAATTGAAGACGTGAAAATGTAAACTTAAAACGTAAAAATCAGACCCCCTCATATTCAAGGACTTTTAAAAAAGAAACGGGACTAAAATGTGAGAGGGGTTGGTCTGAGATTTTTTTAAAAGAGGAAGGGCATGCCACACGCAACACAAACGCATTCGCAAACGCAAAAAGCCGGAAAGGTTTTTAAACAAACTTGGTTTCAGTTTAGAACTGGCAGTTTCAAAAATCCTCGAAACCGACAGGATTTCCAAAATTTTCGGGGAACTTACTATTGAAAATAATTTAAAAATTAGATTATTGAAAAATTGTGAGCGGAACTTGAGAGCTCAATTGAAAAGTTTAAAATTGTGATTAATTTTATCTGAAAATTCTAAAAATTCCAATTCAGTTGAGTTCAAATCAGATTTTTTAAACTTCAATAGGTTCTGTGGAACTGCTAAGCCTGTCAGTTCCTTTCATCTCTAATATTTTTTTGAAGATGTAAAAACAGGGATTCATAGTGCAATGAGTTTATTCTTTATGTTAAAGGGCATCTATAGTTAAAAAAACACATTGCCCCTTTGCAAAGTTAAATTCATGTACTCTGTGCTGTCTTAATCCTATCTCTGTCAGTGACTCTGTTTAACTATGGTGTCAGATCTCTGTGCAGCACTCCCCCTTCCCCCTCCCCTCTGTTACCTCCTCCATGTCTTAACTCAGGCCAACAAGCTAATCATGTGCAGTAGGAGTTAAAATTCAACATGCTGAAAAACACACTCACGCACAGTGGCCAATAGAAAGCAAGCTGTTCTGGAGACACGGAAGAAGAAGGGGAACAGTATAGTTTACAATCTCTCTCTTTGTGACCCATCATCAATCAGTGAAAGCTATCAAGAAGGGGGGTCAAGTGCAGCCTTATATATACCATCAAAGCTACCTCTCTCCCCCTGCTAATATGTTTATTACAAAGCAGGGGGGATCACGTCACAGGGATTTGATTGACAGTACAAGTAGGAATGTCCACACTATAAAACCCACTGTGAGTAAAAAATGTTCTTGTTTTTAATTTTCAGTGAAGTGACTATACCAATTGGTGCCCTCTTATAGATGAAAGTGCGTTTGGGGAGAATTTTATTCACAATAGTGTGATCACTGGTTAGATTTTCCAATTTTTGATTACATTCTCTCAAATTTTGTGTACTCGATATTAAATTCGATATGAACCGTATCGAAACAGTATCCTTAAGCTGTTTACTCTTAGGTTTTTAACAGGTCTCTTTCCATTTGAGAGCTTTTTTCTCAATTTCAGTATTAGAATAGCCCCTTGCCTTAAAGGGTATGTCCATCAAAAAAGTAAGTATGTTTCTATCTGATTTACTGAAGAACAGGAGGTAAATGCACTATCTCTTACTCTCGTTCTGCAGTAAATCTTACAGGAGAGGGAGACACTTACCCGCACCCGCTCCAGCGCCGACTTCCCTGATGCCTCTGACGCATCCTCCAGTCCTTTGCACTGTGCGCGCATTTTGCTTCAGTCGTTATGAGATTTTATTATCTTGAGTAATACCACCTTTTAGATTAGGTGGACTAGGTAGTAGCACTGATGCTTCTAGGGGTGCCCTTAAACGTATTGGTATTTGTGGGTGGAGAGACTTCTCCACCCTTCAATTTTGATTTTTTTTAGGACCAATCAATTTTGGATTGTCCTTATTCACATTTACCATATCTACCCTACTGCGTGGTGTTTTAACTCTATTTTTATAGTGTGAATTTATGTATGTGTTTCTACAATTTTTAATGCATATCCAATAAATTATTATGTTTTAACTTCTCCTCGGTGCACCAGTTTGTGGTTGGGATAATTAAAGAAGGATACTCTTTATTTCTTGTATAATTGTTTGACTTTTTATCCCCATTTATCCCTCCATTCTTTCACCCTGTGGGGGATTGTGCATCACATCTTTTCTTTGTTTTATAGCCTAGCATAAGGGAGACATATAATACACTACACACAGAGACAACAAGGATATGGAGAATACTAAAAAGACACATCAATACAGAAGTGGAT
This sequence comes from Hymenochirus boettgeri, assembly GCA_019447015.1. Taxonomy (NCBI): domain Eukaryota; kingdom Metazoa; phylum Chordata; class Amphibia; order Anura; family Pipidae; genus Hymenochirus; species Hymenochirus boettgeri. The sequence goes on along the minus strand of CM033474.1, from coordinate 66,724,777 downwards.
ATACAGTAAATATACAAACCATAGAGAGGTTTCCCTCATTACTCCATACCCAACTTGGTTACACCAAGCCAATTGAGAGTAAAAATTGGAACAACCTATGGCTGAATTATGGAGATTGTTTAAATGTGGCGGAAGTCGCAAGAATATTTTATTTTGGTAAAGAAGAAGGTGGATTTTTGACTTAAAAACTAGAATCCCATTAGGTTTGAACTATGATTGGGAGGTACCCTGCTTTACAGTCCTGCGCAGGTCTAATTTTCCAGACCCGCACCCAACCCGTCCCAATACCTGCACCCGACCTGCAACACGCTTTTCTATCCACTTCATACCCAAACCCCGACCCATTTTTAGTTTTTCTTGCTAAAATGTGTACAGGGAAGTTAAAAAAAAGTCTAAAAGTTAAAATAAATGTTTTAATCATAACCCAAAAAGTTAATTGAAGGGGTGGGGCTGTGACATCAAGGGGCGGGCAATGTGTAATTTCACTTTTCCCCTTGTTTGTATGCTCTGTATTTTATAATGTACAGCGTTGGTTACCCAAGTTATGTTTTACAAATGAATCATACATACACACATACATACATCCTGTGAGAATTCTGCCACTCTCGAATTTGATGTGAGGGGGAGTGTCCCGTCATTGACGTTTCTTTTGCAGTAATTAATGGGGTGCACCGATTAGGCCTAAGCCATAGTCAGCAAAGGCAAAAAAACTAAATAGTCCTCATAGGGGGGCGACAACACACTAAATTGTGAAGGGAGTAAAACCACGTGCCCTTTGTAAATGGTTTTACACAACAGAGGCCTGGGCTTCCATTTCCTTTAGCAGCTGATTGTAGGATATGTTCTATTAAAGCATGTAGCTTTATAGAACAATAGCTCAGATGCTGATACCAAAGCTTAGTTGGGCTGCTGTTCTTATACATAGTGGTTACTGTGTAGTAGCCTCTCTTTGATATCACAACCAACAGCTCAGTACTTGGTTATCAGAATGTAAATAAGTGCATTATGCTGCAGGTTTGACCAACTTACTACAGTTGCACTACAAATCCCAGCATTCTCTACAGCAGAGGGCAATTTTGGAAAGGTGGGTGTTGCAACATGCAACGAGGAAACACATGCAGCAAGGCTAAATGGTATATAATGCAGTTTAAATGCAATCAGTTTGCAATCAATGCATCCTTACTAATTACTCAAATAGAGTATCCTACTTCCTACAACGATATACTGTATAAATATTTCCTAACAATATAAACAGGCTACACCACAAAATATTCTGATATATAAAGTTGCAAAATAACTTTAAACCCTAAAAAAACTTTAAGTTATTGCAAGTGTTGTTTTAAAAAGTAAAATTGGCTAAAACATATTTTATCTCTCACCCCCCCCACCTTTCTGCTCGAAACTGTCTGGTTTAACATGTTCCTCCATGGGAACATGTTATCTTCAGCTCCGCCTTGCCGAGATGTCCTGCTCCCTCCACTTTCCTGGCCTCCGATGTAATCGTGCGTCAAGAAAACAATACAGAATTAGAAGGCAGTAGTGGTCATAATTTCTACCCTTGAGTAAATCAGTTTTACTAATTTTTCAGATAAAATAGGTACTTATACTCAGATCGACTTATATTCGAGTATATGTGGTAATTAGGTGTATACATGACTGCTTTACACTTCCTTTCAGTATCACATGCAGAGGTTTAAGCAATGTGGCTAAACCTTCCATTTTGACTATGTCATATTAAAATAGTGGTACATTTATATACTTTATCGATGTTGTCATGTACCTAAATAAGTGGTACTATACTTTGGGCCCTATTTATAAAAGATTGGTATCGTTATCGTAAAAACCGATCGTTATCATAAAATAACGACCGGGTTTTTACCGATAACGACGTTATTTACTGATACGACCGTTATTTACCGATATCGGTAAATAACGACCGGTATCGGTAAATACTGGTCGTTATTTACCGATAACGACCATTATTGGTATACGGTCGTTATCGGTAAATAACGGTCGTTATCGGTAAAAAAACGGTCGTTATCGTAAATAACGGTCGTTATCGGTAAAACCCCGGTCGTTATTTTACGATAACGATCGGTATTTTAGATAACGATACCGCTTTTATAAATAGGGCCCTTTATATGCACATGTTTATGGTCAGTTGGATGTTAATAGTGAGAAATACCACAAGTACGGGGCGTAACTCCCAGGAGCAGGAGGAGCAACCACAGGGGTCCCAGGAACTAAGGGGCCCCCATCTCCTAAATTTTCCTATGACAGAAATAGCCTACAACCCAGAAAACCATTGCGGATAAAGCATGAATAGGGACCCCATCATAATTTGCTCAGGGGCCCAGTGATTCCTAGTTACGCCAATGCACACTTACATACTGTACTACACATTTCCTATATGTAATATTATATATCCCCCATGACATTGGTATCTCCCAAAACTCATGCAATCTCTGTACATATATAAATATTCTTATATATAGGAAGGGATATTAATAGTACATGTCACAAGAGAATCTGTATCTCAACAAAGTTTTGTGAATGATACTTTCCCCATGCAATTACCTTTATTAGTAAACCTTTACGATCCCCGTCAAAAAGGATGTTGTTTATTTCTTTAAGGGCTGTAAAAGTTCATTGGCATATCAATTTTACTTTTCCCTTTAGCTTTGTAGAATTTTCCATTTTACAAGTTTTTAGAGGGCTTACAGAAAAACAATAAAGCACTCAAAGGAGTTTTGTATCTAAGCAAAAAGCACTAATTATAATTAAGTAAATTAGTTTATATATTGTGCATCAGTTAATGAGGAAATGCCCTGTGAAATACACAATGTAACGAGAGAGTATGTTTGTATCAGTAATACTGGCCATACTCTGCATTAACTTTCTAAACTGGCTAAATAAGCAGTCCGTGGAATGTTGGCTGGCGGAACTGCAGGATTACTCAATATTTCATTCAGATAATGTTATAACAAGTCAGTTAGATATCTGCCCAGTGTATGGCCTGCATTAAGGTTGTGGTGTTAGGTAACTATTAGTTATGGACCCAAACCCGAGTTCAGGTCGAACTTTATGAATTCGTACGAACTCGAACTATCTGAACTACGTACTACTTTGGGTTTTTTGAACTTGCGCCTTATTTTCATTATAGAATTTTAAAATCATAACCCTCAAAGTATCATTCGATTTCAGTAACCTTTGAATGAATCGATCGATTTTGGTAACCCTTAATTGTAGTTTTCATTTTCGATAACCCTCGAATGTAGGGTTCCATTTTGGTAACCATTGATGTATGTCGATTTCGAAACCCTCGAATGTATCATTCGGTAACCCTCAAATGTATTGTTTGGTAACCCTCGAATGTAGCATTCAGTAACCCTTGAATTGGCCATAACCCTCGAATGTAGCATGCGGAAACCCACAATTGAGCGATTGTGGGAGTTAATGTTTAAACATGTGGTGGTATGGACTGTTCCCCAGACCATTTTCCAGATATCACAGCCATTTACAGTTAGTTACCTTGCTATTTTATCTGTATTTTATCCAAACTTTTAGAACTATTCATCCCATTTACTTTAATGGATTTCGTTCAGGAAGTTCCGACCATCTCTAGTAACTATAGGCTCAAACATATAAGCTATTGGTTGATTCACTAATTGGTAAAATATCAGCTGATAACTTTAAATAGGATAATTTCTGACACATTTTAACACTTTCATTATATAGTGCAACATCACTAAAAATGTAAACTTAAAGGCATGTCCACCCCCAAAACTAAATTTTTAACCCCTACTGCCACATTAAGAATTTAAAACAAGCCTACCTTACATTTCTGCTCAAAAGGGTTCCCCTGCTGTGCCCCTCCAATGTCCAGGAAACTGCTGTGTAGAAGCAGTGTGTGACTCTGCTGTGCCTGAGTCTGCCTTAACCTTGTCAAGCCCTCCCTCTCCTCTCCCCCCTCCTGTTTTTCTCTCCCTCCCCCTAACGTTGAAACCTTGGATATGCAGTAGGGAATGCCAGTCCCCCCCTTGTATTCATTCATACCATCAATGTGTGGGCACAGTTCTTCGTAGAAGTTCGCATTTGTCTGAAAAAATTAACAAAAAACACATTCAAAGGTAGAAATCATGCCAAAACCTCATGGAATGTAAAAAAAGTTACTAAATATCAATCTCCAAATGTCCTATCAAACGGTATGCCATATGTGTGGTTCACACGCGACGTGGAAGTGAATGGCGGACTGTGTGCATTGTCACAGTAAGACAATGCACATGTCTCAGAAACAGCAAAAATTTTCAGCCAAATCTGATTTGAACAGTCTGCAGTTTTTCCCCCACAAACAACCCCCACAACCATATATTTCTCGAATCTACACACATTTATCTACGTAATTCTTAGTTGTTCTTCATACCATCAATGTGTGGGTGCAGTTCTTCATTAGGATGGCCTTTCGCGATCCGAACCCGGATCCGGCGATTTATCAATTATTAAAATGGAAGTTTATTTAAAAAAAACATATAATTATTAAAATTAATTTAATTTAATTTTTAAAAAAGAATTAATCCAATATGTAAATTATATAAATAAAAATTTTAATATAATTGAATAAAAAGTTTTTATTTATATTTATTGATTTTTTTTAATTAATATTAAATAAAATTATAATTATAAGATTATCAATTAAATCTATATTTTTTAATCTTTTTTAATCATTCATATAGATAATTATAAATTCCATTCGTCCACTTATATATCATCTATCCCCGTTCGCGACCCAGCAGCGCTGGGATTTTTCCGGATTTTCCGCCTTCCGAACTTCCGATTCGCGGATTTTCGTATTTACGAAAATTTCGAAAGTACGAGTTTTCACGTATTTCGAAAAAACGGGAAAACATGTATTTTCGAAAATACAAGGGTTTCTCTTAATTCCTAACATACGTATTTTCGAAAATATTCGAAATTACGAGGATTACTTGTATTTTCGAAAATACTATTTCAAAATACATGAAACTCGTAATTTCGAAAATGTCCCGAAACGTGAAAACTCGTAATTCGGAATTTCGAAAATACGAAAAATCTCGTTATTTCAAGGGTATTTTAATTTAACGGGTCGCTCGCGGATTTTCGAATTTTTCAAAAATTCGCGGACTCCTCGAGCGGACCGGATTTGCGAAGTTCGGACATCTCTATTCTTCATAGAAGTTCACAGTGTTTACAGAGATTTTCTAAAAATTTAAGGTAGAAATCAAAGGTAGAAATCATGCCAATCCCAAGTAATGTAAAAAAAGTTACCCAAATATCAATGTCCCCAATGTTCTGAATCAAACGTATGCCTATGTATGGTTACCACGCAGACGTGGAATCAACTAGCCACAAATTGAGCCAATGAACAGTGGCCCATACCAACTTCAGATTGGTCAGACTAAACACCCTCTATATGAATAAAACCCACCCCCAAAACTATATATTCTGGACTCTACACACTTCAAAGCTACACAATGGTTGATTCCTTTATGATACCACCAATGGTGTGGGCGCAGTTTTTCGTGACAATTTCACTTTTTTCCAGATTTTCAGGAAAATTTTTAAAAATACAATTCAAAGTTGAAAATCATGGCAAATTTCCATGTCATGTAAAAAAAATGTCAATTATCAATCTTCCAAATGCCCTGAATCAAACGGTATGCCATATGCGTGGATGCTCACAGGGACGTGCCACCAACTAGCTCAAATGGGACGCATGCACAAATAATTCAAGAAAAAATCAAAGTGCTCTGTAATTTGAAACAGCCTACCCTTTTTCTAAGGAAACAGTCCCAAACATGGATATCCCCCCACAAACTATATATTTTTGGAATCTACACACTTTCAGCTACGTTATGGTGCCATGCTTTCATACATATATAAGGAATTCCAGACCCAGTGATCCAAAGAACTCTGTGTTTTTAGGAGGTTTTTGTGAAAAATAAAATAAGATGATTCAAGGATTGAAAACCTACCTAAATCAACTGACAAGCAAAAAAACCCACTAAATGTCAATCTCCCACTATCCTGAATCAAACGGTATGCCATATGTGTGGGTTGTCACAGAGACGTGGCCACCAACTAGAGCTCAAATAGGACACATGCCAAGTGTAATTAACAAGAAAAAAATCAAGTGCTCTGTAATTTCAAACAGCCCCAAAACTTGGAAATACCCCCACAAATAAAACTCCCACTAAATATCACTCTCCCACATGTTCTGAATCAAACGGTATGCCATATGTGTGGATGTACACAGAGACATGGCCACCAACTAGCTCAAATGGAACGCATGCACAAATGCAATTACAAGAAAAAATCAAAAGTGCTCTGTTTTGAACAGCCTAACTTTTCTAAGGAAAACCGTCCCGAAACATGGAATTCCCCCCCAAAATATATATTTTGGAATTACACACTTTCAGCTAAGTTACCGATGCCATTCTTTCATACATACATGAAGAATTCCAGACCCAGTGATCCAAAACTCTGTGTTTTTAGGAGGTTTTTGTGAAAAATAAAATAAGATGATTCAAGGGTTGAAATCCTACCTAAACCTTTTGACAAGCAAAAAAACCCACTAAATATCAATCTCCCACATATCGAATCAAACGGTATGCCATATGTTGGGTGCACACAGAGACGTGGCCACCAACTAGCTTAAATGGGACACATGCACAAGTGTAATTACAAGAAAAAAATCAAAGTGCTCTTAATTTCAAACAGCCCCAAAACTTGGAATAGCCACCCACAAATACCCCCCCCACTAATATCACTCTCCCACTGTTCGAATTAGGTGCCATATGCGTGGATGTACACAGAGACGTGCACAACTAGCTCAATGGGACGCTATGCCACAAATGCATTGACAGAAAAAATCAAATGCTCTGTATTGAACACTACTTTTTCTCTAAGAACCCTCCCGAAACATGGTAATCCATTCCCCACAAATAATTTTGGAATCTCACACCTTCAGTACGTTACGATGCCATGCTTTATAAATACATGAAGATTCCAGACCCGTGAACAAGAACTCTTGTTTTTAGGAGGTTTTGTGAAAAATAAAATAAGATGATTCAAGGGTTGAATCCTACCTAAACCCTTTGACAGCAAAAAAACCCACTAAACGTCAATCTCCCACATATCTTGCATCCAACGGTATGCATATGTGTGGGTGCCACACAGGACGTGGCCACCAACTAGCTCAAATGGGACCCATGCACAAATCAATTACAAGAAAAAATCAAAGTGCTCTGTAATTTGGAACACCTACACTTTTTCTAAGGAAACCAACTCGAAAACAGGGAAATCCCCCCACAAACTATATATTTTTGGAATCTACACACCTTCAGCTACGTTACATGGCATGCATTCAATACATACATGAAGAATTCCAGACCCAGTGATCCAAGAACTCGGTTTTAGGAAGTTTTGTGAAAAATAAAATAAGTATGTTCAGGGTTGAAATCCTACCTAAACCCCTTTGACAAGCAAAAAACCACACTAAATGTCAATCTCCCACATATCTGCTCAAACGGTATGCCATATGCGTGGGTGCAACACAGAGACGTGGCCAACAACTAGCTCAAATGGGACGCATGCACAAGTGCAATTACAAGAAAAAAATCAAAGTGCTCTGTAATTTCAACAGTATACATTTTTTCAAGGAAACGGCTCTGAACTAGAAATACCCACACAAACTATATATTTTTGGAATCTACACACCTTCAGCTACGGTCGGTGCCATGTTCTTTCATATATACATGAAGAGTTCCAGGCACAGTACTCCATAGAACTCTGTGCTTTTTAGGAGATTTTGTAAAAATATAATAGGTTATCAAAGGTTGAAATCCTACCTAAACCCACTTGACACAGTAAAAAAAACCCACTAAATGGCAATCTCCCACATGTCCTGAATCAAACGGTATGCCATATGCAGGGGTGCCACAAGACGGTGGCCACCAACTAGCTCAAATGCGACGCATTCACAGTCCAATTACAAGAAAAAATCAAGTGTTCTGTAATTTGAACAGCCTAACAGCCTTGGAAATACCCCCCACAAACTATATATTTTTCGAAGCTACACAACTTTCAGATAGGATGGTCTCATGCTTTCGTAATACATGAAGAATTCCGCAGACGCTGTTATTCATAGACTCCGTCTTTTAGGAGATTTTGTGAAAAATATAAATTAGAGGACTCAATGGTTGAAATTCCTACCTAAACCCACTTGGCAATGTAAAAAAACCCCTAAATGGAAATCTCCCACAGTCCTGAATCAAACGGTATGCCATATGGGTGGGTGCAAACAGACGGGGCCACCATATAGCTCACATGGGATCCATGCGCATTGCAATTACAAGAAAAAATGCCACACCCCCCACCCCTATCCCCAACTCCCCCTTTAGTGGTATTTTAGTGAAAACCAGTTAGTACGGAGAGTCACACAAGTTTTTGCACACACTGTTACTGATCCTAAAAAGTACAATCCGGTCTTTTTTTGGTACCTCTAAAAATGTCCTACAAATAGGCTTAGTTTTCCCTTGAAATACAACACAATAATGATCCGCTTTTACTTTACCGCATATCACTGGGGACATTGGGAAGCTTGGAGAAGACGACCGTTTTTTGCTTACTTTATAGTTTTGGGGTAAAAAAAAGGTGTGATTGTATCACTTAGATTTTTTTTTTGTGCATTTCCCTTTTTTTTTGGGATCATTTTTTCCAAAGATGATCACAAAATCATCTTTGGGAGTGATAACGGACTTGGAATTACGGGCATAAATGCCCGGGTTTCCAATTCAAAATACACTCGAAAAATCATTTCCCCGAAACTTAATTTTCCAGGAAGGTGACTTGTCATAATTTGGCAAAGATCATAATTGGTGATCCCCAATTTTGATCTCTGTCCCGATTTAAGTAGCAAAGACCTTAGAAAAATTTTAAAAATTCCAAAAAGTATAGGAAAGTCTGCACCACTTCTGATAACGGGGGGGGGGGGACCCAGGAAGGAGGAAGCTCCGTGATGTCACCGGGTCTCCTTTCCACTCAAAAGACCTCCTCCTCACTTCCTCCTCGGGGACCGGCTGACTGCAGAAAGGTAGGGATATCTTCCGATCCCCTCGGGATTTGACAAAACCGAGGGGGGATAGGGGCTAGTTTGGGCAGTTGAATGCCCAAGATCAGTAGCACTTCTGCTACAATGTGTTGTAATTAGCTTAATTGGAGTGCTTCCCACCATCCTTGTAATTGTCATTATTTATTGGGAAGCCAGGTCAGCTTTCTTGTGGTATAGCACCCTCCAACACCCCTTTTTATTGGGAGGTCCTATGCCTTTATATAAAAAGCACTGATGCATGGCTCTTCCCTCACTTTAAAAAAAGCAAAGGCCTGCTGGGGGGGGGTGAGCAGCCTGGTTTTATAAGGATACAACTATGTGCACAACTATGAGAAATGCAAAAAGTTGCTAATGGTAATTGAAGTAAAAAGGTTAGTAGTGGACCTTACAGACTGGGGTTACCTTGAGTTGGGTGGAAGGCTTTTCATCATGTGATCACAGTGAATGTATACCTAAAGAACCAGTTGTTGTATAAATATGCCATGTTGCAGATAATCAGGATATGTGATCGTGGGCTAGGGAAGGAGCGCATGATATCTTTTCTATGTTTGTTGTTTAAATTATGTGGGGTAAGAAGTCGCATAAAGATGCAATATTTTTAGTCTCAAAATGCAAATTTAGGGCCAAAATGACTGTCATGCTGTGATGTTCATATGACCATAGTAACATAGTAAGGACATATAATTTAAGGTTGAATAAAGACCCGTCCATCAATCCAACCCACTCACTTTTTTTGTTTTTTTTTAACCTACCAACAACAGTTGATCCAAAAAAAAAACAAGCCAAAAGGGGAAAAAAATTCCGATCCCGACTCTCACAAACCAATAGGAAGTTCCCTGGATCAACCAACCTTATTCATTAATACCAGTAATTCCTATAATTTTGGTTTTAGAACCTATCAAGCCTTTTTTAAAGTATTCATGAACTTGCCATTCCACAACCATCTGCTGGAAGACAGTTCCACAATTTCCACCCGTTTCTCACTGTAAAGCAAACCTTCTATCACTGCTGAAGATGAAACTTCTTTTGCTTCAAATCTTAAAGGATGTCCACGTGTCCTGTGATCTGACCTATAGTGAACAAGGCACCAGAGAGCTGCATTGTATGGGCCATTAATATATTGGTACAAGGTTATCCTATGTCCCCCAGCAACCGCCGCTTCTCCAAGTACACAGCCCTAACTGTCTAATCTGACCTGCATATTCAAGCCCCTCCATCCCCTATTAATTAGTGCCCTTCTCTGAACTGCCTCAATTTCCAAGATGTACCTTTTGTATATGGGATTCCAAAACTGCACCGCATATTCCAAAGATGCTTACCAGTGCATTGATAAGAGGGAGAATAATATTTTCCTCTTGAATTATTTCCCCTTTTTATACAAGACAATATCTTGTAGCTCTAGCGTTGCTACTGGCAGTTGTTTGCTACAGCTAAGTCTGTTATCTACCAGAAACCCCCCCAAATCTTTTCCATTACAGATGAACTTAAACACAGAGTTAGTTATGGTGTGAGATGGCACAGGGATTTATTACATCCCAAATCCATCACCTTACATTATCCACATTGAATCTCATTGCCCATTCTGCTGGCCATTTTGATAATCTATCTAGGTCTGCTTGCAAGCATTTGCACATCATTGGAAGTTTTCCAAGCTCTGCATAATTTAGTGTCAATCGCAAACACAGAGACCTGCTCTCATGATATGCCCCGTTCAAGGTCTTTATAAACAGATTAAACAGAAGCAGCCCCAGATACAGACCCTGGAGGCACTCGCTTAGAACTTTACCACAAAAGTAGCTCCATTAACCACCCACTCTCTCGTGTAGCGTCCAATAACCAGCGTGTCTATATCCATGAACAAATGTTTTTCTTCAAGAGGCCAACAGTCCTCAGTTTATACATGTCGCTATGTGGCCACAGTATCAAAAGCTTTTGCACAATCCAAAATATACCACATCCCACTGACTGTGCCTTGAGTCCAAACTTCTTTCTCTTCTTCATAAAAACCAATTAAATTTGTCTGGCATGATCTATTCTCATAATCAACCTGTTGACTACTACTAATAAGATGGATCTCTGGAGACAAAGTTCAAGAATGATCCCTTACAAAGTTTCATCACCTCCTACCACTGTATTTTAGGCTTACAGGTCTATAGTTACAGGCTGTGAACGACTAACCTTTTGTGAATATGGTATTACATTGGCGTTTTTTCCAATCCAGCGGCACATCCCAGACACCAAAGCGAATCTGATAAAAATGAGAAACGTGGTCTAGCTATAACTGAACTAAGCCTCTTTTAAAATCACTAGGGAGGGCATCCATCTGGTCCTGGACGCTTATTGTATATTAACTTGTCTAATGTTTCCGTACCAGATCATCCATTATCCAATGTGAAAACCTCTTCATTTCTTCCATGCATATTGCTACAACCCTTACTGTAAGGACAACGGTTCTCAACATAAAAACGATGAAAAAACGGTTTAGCAGATTATGCCTTTCGCGCATCACTCTACAACACCACTCAGCTTCCATTATTTAATGTGTCCCCATTCTCAGTCCTTATCTTTTTACCATTATCTAACTTAAAAAACTTTTTGGGGGTTGACGTGCTTGTGTTCGGCAATCCGTATTTCATTTTCGATTTTCGCTGAGTTTAAGTGCTTTCTTGCACTCTTTATTTACAAGCTTTTGTATTCCGGTATAGCCGTTCGTGTGCCTTCTGTTTTCAAATTTTTTAAAAGACCTTTTCTGTTTTTCCATTTCCCTTTTTACCTGAAGCATTAAGCACATGCAGCACTGACTAATTTTTTACCCACTTTGTTCCTAAGGTAACGATTTGGAAATCGTAATAGTTTTAATAATTCCGTTTAAAAAGTGGTCCAATCTGCTCAGTTTCAGTACCTAGAAACCAGTTCCCCCCCAGTCTTGGCAGGAGCGATTCCTTTTAAAAACTATAAATTAGCTTTCCTAAAGTTAAAAGGTTTTGTTAAACAGTTCACTTTTTAGTTTTTTGCCAACCTATATTAAAATGACACTATATACATGGGTCATACCCTAAGTCCTTCCCATTACCTTCTCCATAATGACGCTCAGGTGGTTATAAGTATTCACCAGATCCACAACGCATTCTGTCTAGTAGGGAATCTACATCTGTGAAAGAAAATGTCATATAGAAAAATTTAAGAAACTTTTATTTTTTTAAAAAAACCTTTAGAGGTGCTGGCAGTTTCCCTTACTCCAGTCTATGTCAGGTAGTTAAAATCCCCCAGACCAAAACATGCCCCATACAAGCAGCCTTCGGCCAACTGCATATGGAGATCATGTCCACCTCTTCCTCTGGCATTTGCGGGCTTTAGACATACTCCAACAATTAATTTACACTACCGTGCTGCTTCCTGTACACAGTTCCACCCATAATGGTTATCTTTGCCATATCGTTTGCTGTCCCCCCCATCATTCACTTTTTAATTTGGCTTCAATTCCTTGTTTAACATACAATAATACTCCTCCTCCTTTATGATTAAACTCGGTCATGTCTAAATAAGGAGTATCCTTCAACTATTTACTGGTCCAGTCTCTGTGAATCATTAAGCCATGATTTGCGATCACCAATTAGCATCCATAAACCTTTCCTTTAATGCTTTATTTCAAGTTCGCCGGTTTTTCACTCAGACTCCTTACATTTAAAACCTACATTTTAGATTATCAATGATTTACTCTATACATGGTCGTAATGCCTCCTTATCCTCTATAGCGCCCCCCCTCCCCCTCTCCTCCCTCCGTGTGGTTACTACCCCCAGATCCTAACTTCTCTAATGCTACCACCTGTGTACGTAACATTCCTCCCCCCCTACCTAGTTTAAAATGCTCACTCCAACCCCATAGCCATCTGTCTCCCCCAAAACAACTGCACCTCACCATTGAGGTGTGCAATCAGGTCTCTACTAAAGAGCCTGTAGCCAACTAGAAAAAAATCAGCCCAGTTCTCTAAAAACCAAAAACCCCATCTCCTTACACCACCGCTCTAGCCACGCATTATACTCCTGAGCTCACCGTTGTCTCCCTAGTTTTTGGTAGACACGTGGCTGCGGTAGTATTTTGAAATCACTTACCCTGGAGGTCCTGCTTTAAACTTGGGCCCCTAATTCTCGGAATGCATTTTTAAGGACCTCACCTCCACCTCAACTTTGTCATGGCACAATGTGAACAGGACCGCCGGGCACTCCAGCCCCACCCAATAATCTGTCTACCGTATCCACCACATGTGAACCCTAGCAACAGGCAGACAAACACACTGTTTCGCGCATGTAGTGGTCTGGCGACAGGATTACCCATCTCGACTCCTTCTAATATGTACATCACAAAAAATTTAAACCCTTACATACTTAACACTTCAAATGGTATGCCCGACGGTAAGAAGCACACAAGTGGCAAAGGTATTTAGGGTCAAAATGCAATTCAAATTAAAATGCTGATTGGCTGATGTCATTGTGACATCACTAAAAATTGAACCACTAACCCTTTTCAACACTATTAAATGTTCAATGCTTTAGTTGTCAAAATGCAAATCAGTTCATGCAAATTTATATCATGTGATGTCTTATGACAACACTAAAATTGAAACCCTAACAACATTCACCGGTGATAAATAGTTTGTACACTGATGTCATAGGTAATTACAAAAAAATGTAACCGTCACAGTTTTCAAACCCTTGTTAAATTTATAGGGTAAGAAGTCACACAAATGCATGCTTTTGGGTCAATATGTAAATTAAGGCAAAATGAATGATTGTCACGGCCGATGTTATTTTGACATTGACTAACAATTTAACATTGATATATTTCAAACTTTTTTAAATGCTATGGGGTAGAAGTCGCACAAAGTGCAAACTGCTTTTTAGGGTCAAAATGCAAATCATTTACAATGATGATATCAGCTGATGTCATTGTGACATTACTAAAATGTAACCCCTGTCACATTTACATACTATTAACAATTCTAAAATATAAGAAATTGCACAAATAATTACAAACGACTATTAATAAGAATGGAGACATTCATTTTATATAGACAATAACGATAGCAAACTCAACATATTAATTATTTTCCTCACTTCAAGTGTATGTATGGCTGAAAAAAAATCACTTGCCACATTGCCTCATTTCAATCTATAAATAATACATGTAAGTAAAAAACTTACTCTAGGGTGTGAGTGTTTCTTTCTGCATCCTTCACCGATAATTCTTGTTGTGTCAGGCTCTGAACACTGCCTGACGTATTTTCCCACATACAAACTGTAAAAACTGCACTACATACATCAGACGCACACCAACTGTCAATAATCCTTCCAGTCTACACAACTGCTGTCAAATGCTTAAAAACGTAAGAGGTTTCAGATTGGCAGATCAACAAAAAAAATTGTACAAAAATGGGCAATTTAAAAAAAACTAATTTCCAGTGTACATACCCTTTAAGAAAAGAAGTCTTTTACAGAAACACATAATTTCTTAGCAAAACCTTGCTTACAATCCCAGGGGAAACAGTGTTTAATCCTAGTAATCAATTTCCACCATCACCTCAAACTCCATTTCTCCTTTCTCCTATTTCACCTTGGCACATTTCCTACAAGCTCGTTATTTTTGCCTCGGAAGACTATTTAATTGAAATGTGTAAAACCTAATTTCTAACTTCCGTCTACAGGCTTTGGAATAAAAAAAAACACAATAAAAGCACCATCCACAGTACCCTTTGAACTATATGTCCTTTTGGCTGACAAAATATTGAAATAAACCGATTTGAAGAAACAGGCAATCTGTATTTTTCTAGAAATTTTGTTGTAACTCGGTCTCTTTTCTTTTAAGGGAGTCTTCAATCTGAAAAAACATAATGTAAGTGAACAGAGATATTGCTAATCTATATTAAAAATTTAGATAACCATTAAAGTAACAGTCACCACCTTGAAGTGAATCTAAATCCCTGTAATCAATGAAAGGGACTAAAAACCCCAGACAAACATTGTCCCTAATAGGACAGAGTACAATAACAATGATCATCAAATTTGTCTCACGCTCTTGCTGTAGACAAGCTTTTGAATTACCTGTAGTTACAGGGTCAGCTACAATAATCATCTCCCTGGGTTTGCTGGGAGTCTAACAGGTTAATTCAATAAAGTTCGATAAAAAAATGGTGCTAATTTTTGGCCCCAACCAATCAGATGTTAGCTATCAATGTTTAAAAAAATCTGATTGTTGGGGAAAATTATCACCACTTTAAACGATAAGAACTTTTATTGAATCTCCTATAATTGTACACAGTACCCTTTCGTCCCAACATGGAAAACAAGGACTGTCCGCAGTCTGAAGTAGTATGGGTGAGCTTAGTCCTATAACATGGAATCCCCTTCCATACATGTACATCAATGAACTTGCTGAGTCGTGTCCTTGCAATGGCATGGGTAATCGGGGGAGAAACCCTTTATATCTAGTTGGTCTTTAATAAGGATGACAATTGTCATTAAGATTTAATGGATCAGCCAAACTCGGGACTTTGGTGGATTTCTTTGACTTTTTAAAACTTTTTCTGAAACCGCGGAACTTTTTATGATACTTATCAATGACCGAGAATTTCCGAATTTACCAAATCTAAATTTAAAAATTTCCTAAAAAATATGCAGGGAATTCCAAAACAGAAAGCGCATGGTGTTTCCAAGTACTGGACTTGTGTTTTTTAAAGATTTTTGGCATTTTGATATGTGTTCCCCGCACTTTCCTAGGCCCTTTTTTAGTGGTAATTTCTGAATTTTTTAACTTCCATTGACTACAGGGGGTCCACTTGCGATTTTTTCGAAAATCTTAAATAGCAAGCAGAATGGATTTCATGAATCATCATCTCTATTAAGAAACTATTCCTGCCATTCTGTTCTTCTGCTTAGCCGTTTAAGTATGGATGGACGTGTGCCTTACACCAATGGGCTGAATGTTATTTCCCTAACACTTCTCCTATCATTACAAGCTTGTAAAAGGCTTGAGAGGAGGCGGAAATCATGGCTGTAAAATAAAAGCACCAACAATTTCCCAACAACCAAGCATGATTCCACAAAGTTAAAACTTAACTCTCCCTTTGCTATATTTCTGTAGCTATTATTATAAGGTGTGCTGTAAAATGCACCTTTTTGTATATGGATATAAGTTGTTATTGTAATTCCTGTTCCCACTAAACTTCCTTAGTTCAGGTTTAATACGAAAAAAAGTATTTTGTAGCAGTAACTATATCTGTTTCCTTATATTATTACAAACTCGTTAAAGTAAAGGTATGTCATGTTTCTGTTGTAATCTTTCCAGTTTCACCATTTATGGTCAGAAACGACAACAATACTTGAAAAGCAATTGTCAACAACCCTATATCCCTTTATATCTGCTATATATTTAAATTAAAGTTTTAAAAATCTCTTGTAAGGCTGAAAGCCAACTAAGTAATGATTTAGTAGTTGGCCTTAATCATGTCAAAAAAAAAAAACGTTTAATAGTTTAGCTTTTCGGTTAGGTTTGAGATTGGCATCAAAATTTCAAAGAGTCATAAATCTGAACTTATTAATAGTTTCATAACATAACTATTGTTTTTGCAGGGAATATTAAAAATAGTACATCATGCTTGCCAGAGATGACATCATAATTAAGTTCCTATTATGAAATGACACTTTTACTACTGTGGCAGTGAAATCCAATGCTGGTATAACTTCATGAGACTTTAGAAGTTATGTTGCCCGTGTTTTATTCCAGGTATAGACAGTTTGATTTTTCTCAGGACGTATCCATAGTTCCCCTTTCCTTGTTATAAAACCCTGCAACTTAACAAAAACTCCCCAGTTTACACTATGTATCATGCATTTAATAATGTGGTTTGGTTGCGGGTACAAACATTTTATGGCCTCAATGTTTTTTTTTTTTGAGGTTTAATATAATGGGTTTCAACAGGGTGCCCATGCAAAAAGGCATTTCTATTTGAACAATCTAGAGATTGTGGTACCATGAATTTGCAACTGCTTTATAGAAAAACGATCATATTAATACATTAACTGATCATGGTCAGCTGGAATTTTTACTCCATGACATATTTTACAATAATGGATAAGGAAAGTTCCCCATACAAGGATTTAAAATCTAGTGGTTATCTTTCGACTGGCACATTACTTAAATAATAATAAAATAATGTACAAATACATCACAATATGGCCCATAGTCTAATTCTTAGTTTTAATACTATATATCGCTGTATGCATTAGCACCACACGAGGATTAGTTATGGGCTTTGCACTTTTTTTTAAAAAAAAAAGACCCAAACAAGGTTGTTCCCAAATAAAGAAACAAAACAGAGTGTGTTGTTAAGGTTCTCATCTCAGGTCATGGTATATCTGTTGTATCAATTAGATCAACTGGACTTGAAAGGTAGTACATTTCAACTACATTTCAAGTCCAGTTGATCTAATTGAATACAACGAGATAAAACAAAGATGCATTGTTGTCCACTAGAGAACATATGAATACACAAATAGAGACAAACGCAACCCTCTATAAAAGAGCTAAAGATCCTTTAAAGGGCATGTCCACCCCCAAAACTATAACTTAACCACTACTGGGCCCCACCTGTAGTGTATAAAATCCTACCTTACATCCCTGCTCCAATGGTTTCCTGTAATGTCCTACCAAATTCCCAAAACCTGGCCCACCAGAACAGTGCAGGGAGGAAATTGTTTCTGCACTCTTAGGTTTCCACTCCAGATGTTTTTGGCTTGTCAGAGCATCCTCCTCACTCCTCCCCCCCCCCCCCCCCTTCTCTCCTTCCCTCTCTCTCCCCATTTTCCTCGCTTCGGTCCCCCTAGTTGTAAAAACCCCTTGGTATATAGTATCTCTCCTTCCCCCAGCCCCACCGCTGTAATACATTTGTCAGAAAGTCCCCCCGTACTCTACTTCCCTTACCTCTCTCCCAGGGGACGGCATTCTGGTGCACCGGCAGCCGCGTCCGTGAGTGGCTGGCTCTCTCATCCAATCAGGAACGTGGCTGCCATCTGGCCCCCCTGCTTGCAGTTTCACATCAAGCAAGGGCCAGGCCGTACGCAGAGGAAGAGGGAAGGTAGTAGAATTTGGGGGACTTTCTGGAACAAATATTATAGCGGTTGGGGCTGGTGGAAGGAGAGCTACTATGTACCAAAAATTTTTTACATGGGTGACATGCAACTCATGCAATCCAAGCAGCTATAACACTAGTGTATGGAATGAACTGTAATTGCTAAGGTGGCTTAGGCTCCCCCCTAACCACATACCATCTCAGTTCAAATTCTGGTTAGGTCAAGGTTAGATGATCCTGGACTAGTACGGCTGCATATTTAAAGAATGGCCGTAGGACGTTTTTCGCTTCCTATAAACAGTGTAGGGGACTTTATCAACTAGCAGGTTGATACAGCTCCCTAACTATGTTATACTATGTTATACTCCTGCACTGAGAATGCATGCTTGCCATTTTTTTAAATGTTTTTTATTTAAACATCCCTATTACATTAACGGATTTTAGTGTTCAGTCCTGCTCGTTCTCTCTATTTGTTTATGTATAGATATTTATTAGACTTTACACCTCTGCCTCACTAGAGGAACCATATAGTCAGTCCCCCTATAGATATTGTTTCAGTGTTACACTAGACAGTGGTGGCAACCTTTAAGATGCGAGTGCCCAAATTGCAACCCAAAACACCAAATCATAGAACCCTAATATCCAATGAGGTAATGAGGTAACAAAACAAATAAAACTCCCCAGCTAAAAATATTTTAAAAACATGTATATTATAGTAAGATTACAAACATTTTACCTAATTTAAATGTCCACTATAAATCACTCAACATTTTTAATTATCTGAAAGTACACTTTGAAAGAAGTCAAATGCAATATTTATCTGTTCTGCTTTTCATTAAATATATATTTTTAGTTTAAGTGTAGTTCTCCTAAAATCCCCCCCACCTCTTAACTCACTGCTTCTTTAGTGTCCTGGACACTTATAAGTTGGCACGCCTACCATGGACACTGCTCTGGCTTAACATACCCTTACCTCCTCACCCGCTTCTTTCTGTTCTCTGCTGATCTCTCTAATTGTTGCAGAAAGGTGCTGGCAGGTAGCCAAAGATCATAATAAAAGGTCATGGTGGGACACAATTATCAATTTCTGCTTCTTGCTTGTTTGAGGGCTCTTTCTCTGTAAATGCTGGATTTCAATGATATTGCTCATAATCTACAGCTCGCAGACTTAAATAAAAGTTTTGGAGCGGTGGGATCTTGCCTCTATATAAAAGGATTTTTTTTTTAAATATCACCCTTTAAATGTATTAGACGTCACTTGGAGTCATGACCTGTAAGAAAAAAAAATCCCCTTTTCCTATAGAAAAAAAACACAATATTGATTGGCAATTTTCCAGGTTGACATTAATTTTGGAGATCCGTTCTAGCCGGGAGATTTCTCCAAAGATAACAATTATCTAACAAAAATTCCTTACCCACATATCGGTTAACTGGTATAAGCAGTCTGATACACAATGTATATTAAGTACATATACTGTAGAAATGTGATGTTCTCTCATTATAAAAATAATACATCAGGATCTAGAAGTGTGTATTTTAATCCATGTGACTATCTTTATGATTGTGAGCATGTGTGTTTCTTTATTTCAGCGTCAACAGTATGTCAATGTGGGCCTGTAACATAGCTGAGTGACTATAATAAGTAAAAAGAACCCTTCCTCTATGTTGGCAGGCCTGTGATTATTGGCAAAGAAATAAAATAAGAAAGCAAATGTAACCTTTTTTTTAGAAATTGAGACAAAATTGAAAAAAACATAATTAAACCCCTAAAGATAAATAACCTTAAAATATGTATTATAAAAGATAATGGCCCATAAAAAATAGGGTATGTATGTATGTATAATAGTTTAGTTATAAAGCGCCACGGGGGACGCAGCAACTGTACAGTTAACAAAATACAGTCTTCATACAAGGGGGATAAATACATAGATGTTTATTACATACATATATAAATTATATAAATAGAAGTGCAGAGCTTTGCCCAGACGAGGTAATGAGGTCCCTGCCCCTAGTAAGCTTACAATCTATTTTATTAATTAACCTTGGATTTCCCTGCCCTGTAAAAAGACTTGTGATTCTATATTGTCATGGAATTCCTTGATAGCTCAAATACTTCATCTACTGTAGCAGTTTTCATTAACCTTATGTAATGATAAGAGCGATGAAATATCCTAGAATGAATTCCATCCTTATGAATGGCCGCTTAATATGCATCAGTTCTAATCATCTTAGGCTATAGGCGAAAAACCTTTAAAACCTGTTTTAATTACAGACCCCAAAAGACCCCCCTCCTGATAGTTTTCCATCTGAGAGAAGTTCCCCTAGCACGCATAACAACTTTTGAGAGGATAGATGGACTAGAACTCGAACTGAGTTCAAGCCGAACTATTCGAAATTCGAACTAATTCATACCTCTCAAACTTACTATCCCTTACCCGGATTTTTCGTTAATTTCGGACTTTTGATAAATATTTGAATGTTCGAGTGTTCAAATGTGCGAGTGAAAATGCCTATTATACTATAAGTGTCGAGCATCGAATCCACGATAAATGGTCCATGAACACCAATACGCGAGCATCGAATCGTGAGTAAATTTCCATGGTATCTAGGCAAGAAACGCGAGCATCGAATCCCGCGATTAAGGTTAGATATCGATATAAAACTCTAAATTAGTTTTTTTTTTCAGTTAGTAGTTTTATATCGATCCTCTTAACCGTTAGAGGTTTTATCACGCTTATACTTGTCATTAGTTTTATGAAGCTCGTTTTTTGTCCTCTAGCACTTTATTCCTCTTCGGCACTTTAATCCATACCTTCGTATGCACATATACACTTTTCCTTGATGTTCAGGGTGGTGGCGTATTTGGAGACAACTCTCTGTTAGATTTCCCATTCCTGTAACAGGACACTCTCCTGATGTTTAGATTTTAAGTTGTATTAGTTTAGTTTTAATATCCTGTTTTTATTGTGGTTGTGGGTATATTACAAATGAATGTTCCATTTATTGGAGTTTGGGGATGGGACTTGTAGGGTTAATTGGTGTCGGGGCGTGGAGGGGTTGGGCGGGAAGGGGTTGGTTCTGATCACTGGTTGTATGTTAACTCACCTGAACAGCGTGTCTGTACCCTGATGAACGGCCTGAAACCCAATATGGCTAACACGTTGATTCCATAACCGCCTTTTGTGGTTTGAATAATAGCTTTCCACTGTTTTGAAAAGATCCACGTGTGGCACCGGCATTCTAACTTCGTTTATTGAATGTCTTCTCGGAGCCACCGGGGTGGCTAAAACGCAAGGTGGGGATGCAGAGGATTTTTTCTATAAGATATCTATATATATATATATATATATATAATATATAATAATTATATATATACTATATTATATATATATATATATATTACAAACAGAGAAAAGATAATCATTGCACCTTTCCTAGGCCCATACAAGACATATTTCGCACACTGGCATCTTTATACACAAAGGGGTTTTAGATACATTACTGTGATCACAATGAATGAAAGCCTTCCAACCACGTCCAGGTAACCCCAGTCTGGAAGGTCCTAACGTCTAACCTTTTCAATTTCGTGTACTTCAATTAACGATTAGCACACTTTTGCATTTCTCATTCTTACACACTGGATCCATATAACAGGCTCTCTCCCTTCCCCCTCACCTCAGCCCTTAGGGCTTTTAAATGAGGAAGAGGCATCCATTGCCTTTATATTAAAGGGCAAGGCTCCCATTAACGGGGCGTGTTGGGGGTGTATAACACATTGAGGAAGGGGAGAGAGCCTGTTTATAGGATCCAGTGTGTAAGAATGATAAATGCAAAAGTTTGCTATCGTAATTGAAGTAACAGAAATGCAAAGGTACTTATGACCTTCCAGACTGGGGTTACCTTCGTGGTTGGAAGGCTTTTCATTCATGTTGATCACAGTAATGTATACTAAACTAACCCCCTTTGTTTATAACTAATGCCAGTGTGGCAGATAAGATGATAGTTATGGGGCCTAGGAATGTGCATTGATTCTCTTTTCTATGTTTGTATAATGGTTTGACCAATCAGTAGCACTCTTTTTTCCGCTAAATGAGTTTGTAAATTACCTAATTGGAGTCTTTCCCCCATTCTTGTATTGTATGTATTTATTGGGAGGCTTGGTCAAGCCTCCATGTGGTAATACACCCCCAACAACGCCCCTTTATGGGAGGTCCGCTGCCTTTAATATAAGCACTGGATGGCCTCTTCCCTCATTTTAAAAAAAGCCTAAGGGCTGAGGGGGAAGGGAGAGAGCCTGTGTATATGGATCCCGTGTGTAGAATGAGAAATGCAAAAGTTTGCTAATCGTAAGTGAAGAAAAGAATTGAACAAGTTAGACGTTAGGACCTTCCAGACTGGGGTTACTTGACGTGGTTGAAGGCTTTTCATTCATGTCTCACAGTAATGTATACTAAACCCTGTGTGTTTTAAAGTAAAATGCCAGTGTGCAGTATAATATGATATTGTAATGGGGCCTAGGTTTGCATTGTTATCTTTTCTATTTTGTATAAATGTTTTGACCAGATCAGTAGCACTTTCCGCTAAATGTAGTTGTACATTAAGCCTAATTGGAGTGCTTCGGCAGGAGTGCTTCCACATTCTTTATTTATGTATTATTGGGAGGCTTGGTCAAGCCTCCATGTGGTAATATCACCCCCACACGCCCTTTTAATGGGGGAGGTCCTCTGCCTTTAATTATAAGCACTGGATGGGGCCTCATTCCTCATTTTAAAAAGGCCTAAGGGCTGAGGGGGAAGGGAGAGAGCCTGGTTATATGGATCCAGTGTGTAAGGAATGAGAAATGCAAAAGTTTGCTAATCGTAATTTGGAAGTTAAAAGAAATTGAAGGTAGACGTTAGGACCGTCCAGATGGGGTTACCCCCCCCTTGACGTGGTTGGAAGGCTTTTTTCATTCATGGATCACATAAGTAAAAAAAACTAAAACCCCTTTGTTTATAAAGTATGGCCAGTGTGCAGAATAATATTATATTGTATGGGGCCTAGGATGTGCATCATTGATTATCTTTACATGTTTGTATCAAATTTTGACAGATCATTAGCACTTGCCGCTAAATGTAGTTGTAAATTAGCCTAATTGATGCTTCCACAATTCTTGTATGGTATTATATATATAATAATATATAATATATATTATATAATATATCTATATATATATATATACAGGTCGCTTTATATTGGCTAAAATAAGTGTAACAACCTAACCCATGCAACCTGATGTATATTGGGTTAAGTTTGGGTTAATGTGGGTTTTATGAGGACACGGGCCCCCATTTTGCACGTGTTTTTGTAAATATCGACGCTCGGTACTATTCCCCATTTTTAAAGTTTTTGGGCTCTGCTCGTATGCGAACTTAAAGGGGGATTGTATAGAAACTTTAAACTAGCGCAAGCTTGCGTCTTAACCTTTCCGTGATGTTAACTTGTTTTTACATTCGCCATAGCATTGCGGATCATGAAGGGAAGAAGTGTGGGATTACTTATTCAGTTTCCCTGAATAAGTGTTTAACGCACACAGACACAATACCCATGTTTTCTATGATGCTACATGAATAGTGATGTATCCTGCGACCTACATTGACCATACGATCTAAGGCTCGTCACATGTAACAATCTTTGCTCCGACCCAACCACTCCCGATCCGACGCGCAGCTCTGCGTTAACATAGCAAATTTGGCCCGAAAATAACTAGTGTACGTTTGTTTGGTTGGGGGTCTGTATTGGATCTGCAATGGAGGTCAATGAACGGCCCCTTGACCGAACACATAACACATGTGTGCGATTATTGGTCGAAACAGCCGATCGCCGCACCGCGTGAAGGGGGTTGTTTGGTCAGTGTAGAGATGTTACGCGTGTACGAGCCTTTAGATTCGGTTTTTAAAACTATTATGTTCTGTTTTTCCTAAAAAAAAGGCTTCACACATTCCTCCACTAAGGATCACACAAACGTTAATTCGTTTTGCAACAGAATTGATCAGGTCCGAACCTTTTTCTCACCATAGCTATTTGAAAGCCGAGCTATTTCCATACGACATTTAAAAATATACAGCACTCTATAAGGCTTTGATTAAATGGTGATACAGCTGATTTCAACACAGTGAAAAGGAGTAGACCCATAAAAGGCTCTAAACAACAGCGAGTAATTACCATGTCCAAAACATGTATCAATCGCGTGTGTTTTATGTTTCATTGTCTGGCAGCAAATAGAGTTCTTTTTTCTTTTACAGTATTCCAAAATCTATCGAATGCACCAGAGTTCGTTCGTTTATACAAAGAACAAGGTTCATCATGTTTGATAGTTGCAAATTAACTGGTAATGCCACAGTGTTGTTACAGTGCCTAAGAGTGGGGTCAGGCGGATGTAGAAATAAAGAAAAGTCATGAATCAAAAGAAAAAATCTAAACAATGTGAATGAAGTGAAAGAAAGTCACTTTACTGGCTATGCAAAAGCCGTTCTTAGGGAAGATCCTGGTATTTGCCATAGAATTGTAAATGAAAGCATTGATATCTTTTTTCTTCTCTTTTGATTTTAGTTTGTAACAGACAATTCTTTGTTTACATATAAAACAAAGGAATACATTATTCAAAGTCCTTTAATGTACAACAAAAAATCCAAAAGGGATTATAAGGAATTAAAGTACAAATTAAGATCATTTATCCATAACTTTGGCCCATGGGGTGAAGATTGGGCAGTCACATTGCAGTAATTATTATTATAGTATTTTTTTACTACTTTTGCTTAAAGTAGAACTAAACCCCACATTTTTACCTCCAATCTGAAAACATATACCCTCTAAAAATACCATAACCTGTACACATAGCAATCACAGTACATGCATTAAAGTAATATTTACCACTCTTGCAAGAACTTGATGAAATAACTATGTGTAGGTACACATGACTAGCCACACCCCTGATCTCAGTCCCATGCTCCCTTCTGCCTTTCTGTCCTGTAAAGATTGGCTAGAGGCTGCTATTGGTGTGACCAGGCTATTCCAATTGTAAAAAAGTTCCTGCAGTATTTTTAAGCTCGTAATACACCTCGATTTTTTGATCGATGCAGACCCCCCGACGGCAGACGAAACAAACCCAAACGACTGGCATTTCGGGCAAGAATCCTCCGTGTGTATGCGCTCTGTCCGGGGGTCCGTTTGCCCCCCGACTGACGCATACACTCGGACGATTCCTCGGGGAGCTCCCCCTGGGTGAGTCCTCAAAGTCATCACAGAAGAAATAAGAATGCCCCGGCATACACCGGCATAAGTTGATGTCTGCCAGCTCCGGCGGTGTCCACTGGTGTCCGCAGTGACAATCGCTTCAGCGTGTGGGGACTCAGCATAGTTGGAGGTTGCTTGCTGCGAAAGAGTAAGACTTCTTCGTATCAAGAGGACCGGCAACATGGCAATTGGTTGATTTGTCGCCTAGCACCGGAGTTGTAACTGGCAAGCGCAGTGACATTGCCCCTGCTGGGAGAACAGACACGCCCTTACGTCTCTTTGTAGAACCAATGTGGGTCCCGGTTCCAGCGGCGGGACCCCCAACAAATGCACTTGTCAGTGCCGCAAGGGCCCGTCTAAGTGCGGGGGAGGGGATCCTGGTTTGCGATGTCGGACGCCCCTTATGCCCAAAGGGAAATTGTCAGTGCCACAAGGGCCCTTCTAAGGATTACATAACACTTAATAAGTGCCGTGAGGGGGGGGTCCCGGTCGAGCTGGCGGCCACCTAAATGTGTCCTTCTGAAAGGACCTGGAGGGGGTTCCGGTTTGAGTCGCGGGACTTTGGCTTGTTCGGACAAAATCCTCAGCCGTTTCAAGATTAGCAAACATCGAAAAAATCCTTGAAACGTTTTGGAATCCTCAGAACTTCGCGACGATTTTCAAAAATTTCTGATGGGCGGAGAAAATTTCAGGAGTATCCGCAAGATCTGTCATTCGCTACCCACCCAAATCCATTGCGGATCCCGTTTTAGGATCCGTGAACCAGCCATCCTACTGATTACTGCTTTGATTAACAGGAGATCTGCTTGAATTCAATGTTGTTCCAAGGCTTTTAGTTGTCCTTAAAATCACTATACCCCTCTATTTAGAACAGAAGATGGCGGGAATATTTGATGTGTGTAACTACAGGATTTGGGCCCTGTAGACATGTCTAACCGCAATCATTCTCTCTCCCCATTTTTCATTTGCATTTCACTGTTTTCTTTCTTCTGCTTTCTTTTCTCTGTTTAAGAATTATGCAAATTAAGATAAATACGTTTTTGTGATGATAATCAAATGTAATTGAAATTTTTTTTTCATCAATTAGACACGTGATATTTTGTTATGTCTACTTGCAGTTTATTATGGTCTACTTGAAGATCAGGTCTGGATCTGAAGGACAACTGTATATTGGAATGGTGACACATTATCCCATTGGAAACTAAAACATTTTTAGGTTAAACCGTATATTACTCAGTATAAACCGGGTTTTCGAGGCTTTAAAAAAGCCTGAAAAATCTTACCTCGGTCTATACTCTAGTCAGCCTATCTCCTACCTTTCCCCGCCGGCCATTCGCCATCCCGCCATCCTCGCTCCACAGCCTCTTCGCATCCGGATGATGTCACTACCTGGCGCCTCTCACTTGCGGCGCCGGGTAGTGACATCATCCCGGATGCGCAAGGCTGTGAGTGAGATTTGGATCGTGCGGCCGCCGGCAGTAGGAAAACTTTGCACAGGGGTCAACAAGTGGAACTATTACAAATAATATCACTGTTGTATTCAATTATATCACTGCCACTTGAAATTTAGTTCTTGAAGAAAAAACCCGTTTCGCTAGTCCATCCGACTGGCTTTCCTCAATTGTACAAGAATCGTGGCATTATGTACCCGTGGAAAATCCCAAATTAGCATATCACCGCCAGATGGTAAGGCGTGATTATATAGTGGCTAAGAGGTGTAGAGTAAAAACAGCAATGGTACATTGCAGACAGATGGTGTCAACCCCCCCACCTCTATTTAGACTTGGTTTCTTTATTTCACATAATGCCTCCTTAACCCTCTCTTGACCCCGTCACTTTCCTTGCCATTTGACATTACCATCTTCAAAGGTAGTCCTTTATCCTTAAGATTCAGGTACACGGCTGAGTCCTGACCCTAGGAATGGGCTCTTCTGGCTGGGCCATATCGTTGATTCAGTTTTTGTTTTGGTCTCTCCCCCACATACAAATCAGAGCATTCTTCACTGCACTGCTGCGATATGATGTCGCTTTCTTGTGTTTCGGTATGGGGTCTTTCTGGCTGTTACCATTGCTGGCCTCACGTGTTTGCTCGGTTTAAGCAGACAGGATACGGTGTTTTTTGACATCTTCTTAATTCTCGGGCCCCTGCTACATATGGGATGACCATTTCTTTCTCCTGTCTTGCTTGTCCCCTTCACTGTTTGGTATTCGTGTTCTTTTCTTCCTTCTGCTTCTTGTGATAAAGGCCCAGTCTGATATCCACAAGGTTTAAGGCTCCACTGAGATGTTTCATTTTCTTAGCCTTCTCCTCGTGTGCTAGTGGGGATGTTCTCAGCTCTGTGTTGCAGGGTTCTTATGACCCCAGCTTGTGGGATCTAAAGGTGGTGGGAGTCCAACATCAAATACTGATCTGTGTGTGTTGGTTTTCTGTAAACCTCTACTTCCATTTACCCATTATCCCTTGACTTCTACCAAGCATTCCAAGAAAGCTCACGTTTGTTGTTTTGTCCCTTCCCTTGTAAATTTGATGTTTTGGTCTACCGCATTATTTGTTCTGTGAAAGCTTGTAACTTTCCCTTCTGTCTCTGCCAGTACCATGCTTTTTTGAACACCTTACTCTGGGCGTGTCCATAACACCACTCTTACACTATCTAATCAACGCCCTTAACACCTGGCGTGATATGCTAATTGGGATTTCATGTACATAATTGCCACAATTCTTGTACAAGTCCATTCTACTTGAGAAAGCCATCGGATGACTAGCGAAACGTCTTCAAGAACTAAATTTCAAGTCCATTGATCTAATTGAATACAACAGATATAGACACATGACCTGGATGAATGGAACCTTCAAAATCACAACTTACAAATAAGAGTAAACCTTCTTTAGTGTGCAGACTGTATGGCACAAAATAGGAGGATTTAACCCTATTTGCAAGTATTTGCCACTTAAGTTTGAAAACTACCACTCCAGCATGCTTATTTTTTGGGATTTGTAGTTTTCAAACATCTTAAGTGGCAATACTTGCAAATAGGGGTAAAATCTTGCCTAATTTTGTGCATACAGTATGCACAAATAAAGAAGGTTTCTCTTATTTGTAAGTATTTGCAAACTTAGATGTTGAAACTACAACTCCCATCAATAAAACAGCATCTGGAGTTGTAGTTTTTCCAAACATCTTTAGTGAATACTACCCCCTATCGCTTTATCTCGAGACAATGTTGGTTTTCCTTCTTTTTTTTCCTAAAACTAGGTACCCCCCGTCGGTTATACTTACTCACTCGGGCGGTTTTAATCTCGATTAATACGGTATTCGATAATAAGTTCTATTTTAAAATGGTGCAAATTGCCCGCAACCATCAGATGGTACTTTCAATGTTAAATAACATTCGATTGGCGGGGAACATTACACTGTTTTAAACGATAACGTTAAGACTTTTATTGAATCTCCCTGTTTTATACAATTTGAGAATACTGGAGGTAGAACATTTTGTGCCTGTTTAGGGTCAAGGAGGTTTTCTGATATAACTTTTACCATGAAAATTTTAAAATGGACATACACATTAAGTCAGTAACCTCTCTGGTATATTGAGATTTCCACATTTATTAAAAATGCAATGTACAAGCTTCTATTGGGTCTTTAACCTTTTCTCCCTATGTTGAAAATCTTTTTTTACTATTCGCTTTTGGACATTTTGGTTTTAATCACTGGACATGTATTAGATATTAAGAAGTAAATAAAAGCTGTTATAGGCCGGGGCATATTTTATTATATAGGAGGGAGAGTGGTAACCTCATTTTGACGATGAGGGTATAATACACCTGATGAGTTGCAGTCACTAGGTACCCCCGCGGAGGGTTTTTATTGGATTCCACTCCTTAACACAAAAACTGTTGTCTTTCAGTTATGTGCCCTAACCCCACTGGTATTTTAACCAGTTAATTTACCTTCATTTCTAACCAGCTATGCCAATAGAAAGCAAGCTGTTCTGGAGACACGGAAGAAGAAGGGGAACAGTATAGTTTACAATCTCTCTCTTTGTGACCCATCATCAATCAGTGAAAGCTATCAAGAAGGGGGGTCAAGTGCAGCCTTATATATACCATCAAAGCTACCTCTCTCCCCCTGCTAATATGTTTATTACAAAGCAGGGGGGATCACGTCACAGGGATTTGATTGACAGTACAAGTAGGAGTAGAGGAATGCAATCACGTATTCTTCTAACTGGTGTATCTCAGGACAGAGAGGGAATCTGAAAAAAAGTGAAGAAACTCTGGGGGTTGTAGGGAATTATAGAACACATGGAAAGAAAGAAAAAAAGTTCATTTTCCCACTATAGATGCCCTTTAAGTATATATACATTGGTTACTATTTTTAGATGTGGTTATTAAAATGTATTTATCTTTAACATTGTAACATAGTGGGTATTATGTGTGTATTGGTTTATGTGTGGATGCAGTGGATTTAAAATCTTTACACACCCTATAAAAAAGGCAAGAAGTTAAAAAGAAATGAAAAACAGTTAATAAAGACAACTTTGATGGGAGGCAATGAAAAGCCTAGTCTAGAATTTGTATAGAAATTCACAAATTTACAATTACAAAAAAAAAAAAATTACAATCCTAAGATCTAAAAGAGGACCCAGAATGTCCTACCTAATATGACTTTTTCAATAATTTTTCTTCTTTTTTTGTTTTTTGAAAGCCCGGTTATTGCCCAAAACCACGCTGAACACACAAAGTTCTCATGCCTCATGTTCTCATGCCTTCAGGGGGCCTCCCTTTGCCAGGAGGCTTCGGAAGGCCCTCCAAGTTGACCCCCAGCTGCCACAAGTCTCCAGGAAGAGTTTGATTGGGAAAGCTAAGGTCCCAAATAGGATCAAGCCTGCCACAAATGTGAACAAAACAATACAAATTTAGTGGGGAAAAAGTGCATTGTGCAATTAATAAGGGTGCCAATTCACCCAGGCTAATTATTGGGTGCTAACGTTCGAGAATCTGCCTCCTCATGGAACATATCAGATGGAGCCAATTGACACTTTAGTTAAATCTTAGCATTTATTTGAACAAAAATAAAAACATGCATACAGGACAGCATCCTTAAGAATATTTTGGACCTTGGGAAGAATAGGGGTATACTCACTCCATCTGAGTTTGAATATCTATATGTTACCACTCCGGTTACCCCAATTTTCCATTTTCTTCCCAAGGTACATAAGAGTCTTACAAATCCACAGGAGAGACCTATCAGTTTGGGTATTGGCTAGTTACATCAGTCACAATTTGAATATGTTAATATTTCCATAGTCAACATCCAAGATCACCTAGAAATTCTATTCCCACTAGCCAATTCCTGTTAATATGCAGGATCTGTTCTACTTGGGGCAGTTTCCAGATATGGGCTATAGAAATGTGGGATAGATTTTTGGAATGGGTATACAACCGTAGGGTCATTAAAATGGCAATTTCGTGGGACTCTAAAAAAAAAAACTGAGCCTATCATTAGGGAATTATACAAGAGAAAAAGTATCCCCCTAAAAAATTATCCCAACCACAAACTGGTGCACTGAGGTAGAAGTTGGTCCTAAAACATCTAAATTGAAGTGTGGGTAAAGTCTCTCCACCCACAAAAATCCCAATATGTTTCAAGGGGTACCCCTAGAAGCACTCAGTGCTACTACCTGGTCCAAAATAAGTAGCCCTAGACTAGGACCCTAACTTAAATGGTGGTATTACTCAAGATAATAAAATCTCAAAAGGACTGAAGCAAAATCATTTTAGAAGCAGCATAAAGTAGTATCAGAGCATGCTGCAGGCAGACCTGTATTACACCCCCTCCTGATACTGTCTCTGGAGGAGGATCAGGTGTTGTCATAGGTTGCCAAACAGTCCAAAAATTAAAACAAGAATCCCAAACAGACCCCCTGCCGCATTTCGTCCTAATGCTAGGACTTAATCATAAGTGAGGGGCCTCGGCGTCCCAGCTTATTAAATACGCATGATGCATCCTCTCTGGATGCTGATTGGATAATTTGTAAACCAATCAGTTTGGCAGGAGGTGAAAAACAACTAGACGCTTGATCTTGAACAGCCAGCTATATCAATGTACGGAGGCAGAGACCGCTGGTGCGGACAAAGTAGAACACATAAGTAGCTTAAAAGGCTCCTAATAAAACTCTTTCAAGGATCAACCATTTCATGCCTTTTGTGAAAAAAAAATGAGCCGCTACTATGGTTAATTTATCCAAACGTTGCTTTTCTACTGTCGCTGTCCTGATATTTGAAATATGCTCAATTATACGCTCTTTAACTTTTCTGGATGTCATACCAACATATATCACAAGGACATATGATGGCATAAATAACTGACTCAGTAGAGCAGTTGGTATATGTATTAAGTAGACGTTTCCCCCCAAAGCGATCAATTATGTATTTAGACTGTTGTGCCAAACTGCATACGCAGCAGTGTCCACACTTATAAAACCCACTGTGAGTAAGAAATGTGTCTTGTTTTTAATTTTCAGTGAGATGACTATTAACTCAATGGTGCCCTCTTATAGATGAAATGGCGTTTGGGGATTTTATTCCAATAGTGTGATCACTGGTTAGATTTTCCAATTTTTGATTATCATTCTCTCAATATTTTTGTACTCTATTAAATTCGATGATGAACCGTATCGAAACAGTATCCTTAAGCTGTTTACTCTTAGGTTTTAGTAACAGGTCCTTTCCATTTTGAGAGCTTTTTTTCTCAATTTCAGTATTAGAATAGCCCCTGCCTTAAAGGGTATGTCCATCAAAAAAGTAAGTATGTTTCTATCTGATTTACTGAAGAACAGGAGGAAATGCCTATCTCTTACCTCTCGTTCTGCAGTAAATCTTACAGGAGAGGAGGAGACACTTACCCGCGGACCCGCTCCAGCGCCGACTTCCCTGATGCCTCTGACGCATCTCCAGTCCTTTGCACTGTGCGCGCATTTTGCTTCAGTCGTTATGAGATTTTATTATCTTGAGTAATACCACCTTTTAGATTAGGTGGACTAGGTAGTAGCACTGAGTGCTTCTAGGGGTGCCCTTTTAAACGTATTGGGATATTTGTGGGTGGAGAGACTTCTCCACCCTTCAATTTTGATTTTTTTTAGGACCAATCAATTTTGGATTGTCCTTATTCACATTTACCATATCTACCCTACTGCGTGGTGTTTTAACTCTATTTTTTATAGTGTGAATTTATGTATGTGTTTCTACAATTTTTAATGCATATCCAATAAATTATTATGTTTTAACTTCTACCTCGGTGCACCAGTTTGTGGTTGGGATAATTAATAGAAGGATACTCTTTATTTCTTGTATAATTGTTTGACTTTTTATCCCCATTTATCCCTCCATTCTTTCACCCTGTGGGGGATTGTGCATCACATCTTTTCTTTGTTTTATAGCCTAGCATAAGGGAGACATATAATACACTACACACGAGAGACAACAAGGATATGGAGAATACTAAAAAGACACATCAATACAGAAGTGGATATACAGTAAATATACAAACCATAGAGAGGTTTCCCTCATTACTCCATACCCAACTTGGTTACACCAAGCCAATTGAGAGTAAAAAATTGGAACAACCTATGGCTGAATTATATGGGATTGTTTAAATGTGGCGGAAGTCGCAAGAATATTTTATTTTGGTAAAGAAGAAAGGTGGATTTTTGACTTAAAAACTAGAATCCCATTAGGTTTGAACTATGATTGGGAGGTACCCTGCTTTACAGTCCTGCGCAGGTCTAATTTTCCAGACCCGCACCCAACCCGTCCCAATACCTGCACCCGACCTGCAACACGCTTTTCTATCCACTTCATACCCAAAACCCGACCCATTTTTAGTTTTTCTTGCTAAAATGTGTACAGGGAAGTTAAAAAAAAGTCTAAAAGTTAAAATAAATGTTTTAATCATAACCCAAAAAGTTAATTGAAGGGGGTGGGGCTGTGACATCAAGGGGCGGGGCAATGTGTAATTTCACTTTTCCCCTTGTTTGTATGCTCTGTATTTTATAATGTACAGCGTTGGTTACCCAAGTTATGTTTTACAAATGAAATCATACATACACACATACATACATCCTGTGAGAATTCTGCCACTCTATACGAATTTGATGTGAGGGGGAGTGTCCCGTCATTGACGTTTCTTTTGCAGTAATTAATGGGGTGCACCGATTAAGGCCTAAGCCATAGTCAGCAAAGGCAAAAAAACTAAATAGTCCTCATAGGGGGGGCGACAACACTAAATTGTGAAGGGAGTAAAACCACGTGCCCTTTGTAAATGGTTTTACACAACAGAGGCCTGGGCTTCCATTTCCTTTAGCAGCTGATTGTAGGATATGTTCTATTAAAGCATGTAGCTTTAATAGAACAATAGCTCAGATGCTGATTACCAAAGCTTAGTTGGGCTGCTGTTCTTATACATAGTGGTTACTGTGTAGTAGCCTCTCTTTGATATACACAACCAACAGCTCAGTACTTGGTTATCAGAATGTAAAATAAGTGCATTATGCTGCAGGTTTGACCAATCTTACTACAGTTGCACTACAAATCCCAGCATTCTCTAACAGCAGAGGGCAATTTTGGAAAGGTGGGTGTTGCAACAAATGCAACAGAGGAAACACATGCAGCAAGGCTAAATGGTATATAATGCAGTTTTAATGCAATCAGTTTGCAATCAATGCATCCTTACTAATTACTCAAATCAAGAGTATCCTACATTCCTACAAACGATATACTGTATAAATATTTCCTAACAATATAAACAGGCTACACCACAAAAATATTCTGATATATAAAGTTGCAAAATAACTTTAAACCCTAAAAAAACTTTAAGTTATTTGCAAGATGTTGTTTTAAAAGTAAAATTGGCTAAAACATATTTTATCTCTCACCCCCCCCACCTTTTCTGCTCGAAACTGTCTGGTTTAACATGTTCCTCCATCTGGAACATGTTATCTTCAGCTCCGCCTTGCCGAGATGTCCTGCTCCCTCCACTTTCCTGGGCCTCCGATGTAATCGTGCGTCAAACGAAAACAATACAGAATTAGAAGGCAGTAGTGGTCATAATTTCTACCCTTGAGTAAATCAGTTTTTACTAATTTTTCAGATAAAAATAGGTACTTATACTCAGATCGACTTATATTCGAGTATATGTGGTAATTAGGTGTAATACATGAACTGCTTTACACTTCCTTTCAGTATATCACATGCAGAGGTTTAAGCAATGTGGCTAAACCTTCCATTTTGACTATGTCATATTAAAATAGTGGTACATTTATATACTTTATCGATGTTGTCATGTACCTAATATAAGTGAGTACTATACTTTGGGCCCTATTTATAAAAGATTGGTATCGTTATCGTAAAATACCGATCGTTATCATAAAATAACGACCGGGTTTTTACCGATAACGACCGTTATTTACTGATAACGACCGTTATTTACCGATATCGGTAAATAACGACCGGTATCGGTAAATACTGGTCGTTATTTACCGATAACGACCATTATTGGTAAATAACGGTCGTTATCGGTAAATAACGGTCGTTATCGGTAAATAACGGTCGTTATCGGTAAATAACGGTCGTTATCGGTAAAACCCCGGTCGTTATTTTACGATAACGATCGGTATTTTATGATAACGATACCGATCTTTTATAAATAGGGCCCTTTATATGCACATGTTTATGGTCAGTTGGATGTTAATAGTGAGAAATACCACAAGTACAGGGGCGTAACTACCAGGGAGCAGGAGGAGCAACCACAGGGGGTCCCAGGAACTAAGGGGGCCCCCATCTCCTAAATTTTCCTATGACAGAAATAGCCTACACCCAGAAAACCATTGCGGATAAAGCATGAATAGGGACCCCATCATAGATTTGCTCAGGGGCCCAGTGATTCCTAGTTACGCCAATGCACACGTACATACTGTACTACACATTTCCTATATGTAATATTATATATCCCCCATGACATTGGTATCTCCCAAAAACTCAATGCAATCTCTGTACATATATAAATATTCTTATATATAGGAAGGGATATTAATAGTACATGTCACAATGAGGAATCTGTATCTCAACAAAGTTTTGTGAATGATACTTTCCCCATGCAATTACCTTTATTAGTAAACCTTTACGATCCCCGTCAAAAAGGATGTTGTTTATTTTCTTTAAGGGCTGTAAAAGTTCATTGGCAATATCAAGTTTACTTTTCCCTTTAGCTTTGTAGAATTTTCCATTTTACAGGTTTTTAGAGGGCTTACAGGAAAAACAATAAAGCATCTCAAAGGAGTTTTGTATCTAAGCAAAAAGCACTAATTATATTAAAGTAAATTAAGTTTATATATTATTGTGCATCAGTTAATGAGGAAATGCCCTGTGAAATACACAAATGTAAACGAGAGAGGATGTTTGTATCAGTAATACTGGCCATACTCTGCATTAACTTTCTAACTGGCTAAATAAGCAGTCCTGGGAATGTTGGCTGGCGGAACTGCAGGATTACTCAATATTTCATTCAGATAATGTTATAACAAGTCAGTTAGATATCTGCCCAGTGTATGGCCTGCATTAAGGTTTGGTGTATAGGTAACTATTAGTTATGGACCCAAACCCGAGTTCAGGTCGAACTTTATGAATTCGTACGAACTCGAACTATCTGAACTACCGTCTTCTTTTGGTTTTTTTGAACTTGCGGACTTATTTTCATTATAGAATTTTAAAATCAGTAACCCTCAAATGTATCATTCGATTTCAGTAACCTTTGAATGAATCGATCGATTTTGGTAACCCTTAATTGTAGTTTTCAATTTCGATAACCCTCGAATGTAGGGTTCCATTTTGGTAACCATTGAATGTAATGTTCGATTTCGATAACCCTCGAATGTATCATTCGGTAACCCTCAAATGTATTGTTTGGTAACCCTCGAATGTAGCATTCAGTAACCCTTGAATTGGCCATAACCCTCGAATGTAGCATGCGGAAACCCAACAATTGAGCGATTGTGGGGAAAGTTAATGTTTAAACATGTGGTGGTATGGACATGTTCCCCAGACCATTTTCCAGATATCACAGCCATTTACAGTTAGTTACCATTGCTATTTTATCTGTATTTTATCCAAACTTTTAGAACTATTCATCCCCATTTACTTTAATGGATTCGTTCAGGAAGTTCCGACCATCTCTAGTAACTATAGGCTCAAACATATAAGCTATTGGTTGATTCACTAATTGGTAAAATATCAGCTGATAACTTTAAATAGGATAATTTCTGACACATTTTAACACTATTCAATTATATAGTGCAACATCACTAAAAATGTAAACTTAAAGGGCATGTCCACCCCCAAAACTAAAATTTAACCCCTCACTGGCCACATTAAGAAGTTTAAAACAAGCCTTACCTTACATTTCTGCTCAAAATGGTTCCCCTGCTGTGCCCCTCCAATGTCCAGGAAACTGCTGTGTAGAAGCAGTGTGTGACTCATGCTGTGCCTGAGTCTGCCTTAACCTTGTCAAGCCCTCCCTCTCTCTTCCTCCCCCTCCTGTTTTTCTCTCCCTCCCCCTAACGTTGAAACCTTTGGATATGCAGTAGGGAATGCCAGTCCCACCCCTTGTATTCATTCATACCATCAATGGTGTGGGCACAGTTCTTCGTAGAAGTTCGCATTTGTCTGAAAAAATTAACAAAAAACAACTTCAAAAGGTAGAAATCATGCCAAAACCTCATGGAATGTAAAAAAAAGTTACTAAATATCAATCTCCCAAATGTCCTGAATCAAACGGTATGCCATATGTGTGGTTACACACGCGGACGTGGAAGTGAATGGCGGACGTGTGTGCATTGTCACAGTAAGACAATGCACAATGTCTCAGAAACAGCAAAAATTTTCAGCCAAATCTGAATTTGAACATCTGCTGGCAGTTTTTCCCCCACAAAACCAACCCCCACAAACCATATATTTCTCGAATCTACACACATTTATCTACGTAATTCT
Organism: Hymenochirus boettgeri; assembly: GCA_019447015.1. Taxonomy (NCBI): domain Eukaryota; kingdom Metazoa; phylum Chordata; class Amphibia; order Anura; family Pipidae; genus Hymenochirus; species Hymenochirus boettgeri. Next base: position 66,687,186 of record CM033474.1, on the reverse strand, counting down.
GTAGTTTGTTCATTCATACCATCAATGGTGTGGGTGCAGTTCTTCATTAGGGATGGCCGGTTCGCGGATCCGAACCCGGATCCGCCGCGGATTTATCCGTTCGCGAACGGCGGATTTTTCCGGATTTTCCGCCTTCCGAACTTCCGATTCGCGGATTTTTCTTATTTACGAAAATTTTCGAAAGTCGAGTTTTCACGTATTTCGAAAAAAACGGGAAACGTATTTTTTCGAAAATACAAGGGTTTCTCTTAATTCCTAACATACGTATTTTCGAAAATATTCGAAATTCCGAGGATTACTTGTATTTTCGAAAATACATATTTTCCAAAATACATGAAAACTCGTAATTTCGAAAATTCCCAAAATACGTGAAAACTCGTAATTTCGGAAATTTTCGAAAATACGAAAAATCTCGTTATTTCAAGGGTATTTTAATTTTACGGTCCCCTCGCGGATTTTCGAATTTTTTCAAAAATTCGCGGATCCTCGAGCGGACCGGATTTTGCGAAGTTCGGACATCTCTATTCTTCATAGAAGTTCACAGTTTTAGCAGATTTTCTAAAAATTTAAAGGTAGAAAATCAAAGGTAGAAATCATGCCAAAATCCCAAGTAATGTAAAAAAAGTTACCAAATATCAATGTCCCCAATGTTCTGAATCAAACGGTATGCCCTATGTATGGTTACACACGCAGACGTGGAATCAACTAGCCACAAAGTGAGCCAATGAACAGTGGCCCAATTACAGCAACTTTTCAGATTTGTCAGACTAAACACCCCTCTATATTAGAAATACCCCCCAAAACTATATATTCTTGGACTCTACACACCTTCAGCTACACAATGGTGTGATTCTTTTATGCATACCACCAATGGTGTGGGTGCAGTTTTGTGTACAATTTCGCTTTCTTACCAGATTTTCAGGAAAAATTTATAAAAATACAATTCAAAGTTAAAAATCATGGCAAATTTCCATGTCATGTAAAAAAAACTTGTCAATTATCAATCTTCCAAATGCCCTGAATCAAACGGTATGCCATATGCGTGGATGCACACAGGGACGTGGCCACCAACTAGCTCAAATGGGACGCATGCACAAATGCAATTACAAGAAAAAATCAAAGTGCTCTGTAATTTGAACAGCCTACCCTTTTTCTAAGGAAACAGTCCCAAAACATGGAGATTCCCCCCACAAACTATATATTTTTGGAATCTACACACCTTCAGCTACGTTACGGTTCCATGCTTTCATGCATACATGAAGAATTCCAGACCCAGCGATCCAAAGAACTCCGTGTTTTTACGAGGTTTTGTGAAAAATAAAATGAGATGATTCAAGGATTGAAATCCTACCTAAACCCACTTGACAAGCAAAAAAACCCACTAAATAGAACGCTGTCTTTTTAGAGATTTTGTAAAATATAATAAGGTGATTCAAAGGTTGAAATCCTACCTAAACCCACTTGACAAGTAAAAAAACCCACTAAATGGCAATCTCCCCCACATGTCCTGAATCAAACGGTATGCCATATGCATGGGTGCACACAAGGACGTGGCCACCAACTAGCTCAAATGGGACCATTCACAAGTCCAATTACAAGAAAAAAATCAAAGTGTTTCTGTAATTTGAACAGCCTACAGCCTTGGAAATACCCCCCACAAACTATATATTTTTCGAAGCTACCAACTTCAGATATGTGATGGTATCATGCTTTCGTATATACATGAAGAATTCCAGACGCTGTTATTCATAGAACTCCGTGCTTTTAGGAGATTTTGTGAAAAAATAAAATTAGAGGACTCAATGGTTGAAATCCTACCTAAACCCTTGGCAAGTAAAAAAAACCCACTAAATGGAAACTCCCCATGTCCTGAATCAAACGGTATGCCATATGGGTGGGTGCAAACAGACGGGGCCACCAACTAGCTCAAATGGGATCCATGCGCAATTGCAATTACAAGAAAAAATGCCACAACCCACCCCCACCCCTATCCCCACTCCCCCTTTTAGTGGTATTTTAGTGAAAACCAGTTAGTACGGAGAGTCACACAAGTTTTTGCACACTTTACTGATCCTAAAAATTCAATCCGGTCTTTTTTTGGTACCTCTACAAAATGTCCTACTAAAATAGGCTTAGTTTCCCTTGAAATACAACAAATAATGATCCGCGTTTACTTTACCGATATCACTGGGGACATTGGGAAGCTTGGAGAAGACAACGTTTTTTTGCTAATTTATAGTTTTGGGGTAAAAAAAAGGTGTGTGTATCACTTTAAGATTTTTTTTTTTGTGCATTTCCCCTTTTTTTTTGGATCATTCCCAAAGATGATCATCAAATCATCTTTGGGAGTGATAACGAACTTGGAATACGGGCATAAATGCCCGTTTTCCAATTCAAAATACGATCGGAAAAATCATTCCCCCGGAAATTATTTTCCAGGAAGTGACTTTTCATTCATTGGCAAAGATCAATAATTTGGTGATCACCAAATTTTGATCTCTGTCCCGATTTAAGTAGCAAAGACTTAGAAAAAATTTTTAAAAATTCCAAAAAGTATAGTAAAGCTGTCACCACTTCTAGGGAAGACCCCGGTGAAGGAGGAAGCTCCGTGATGTCACCGGGGTCTCCCTTTCCACTCAGAAAGACCTCCTCCTCACTTCCTCCTCGTGGGACCGGCTGCTGCAGGGAAAGGTAGGGATATCTTCCGATCCCCCCCTCGGATTTGGACAAAACCGAGGGGGGGATCAAGGGGGCTAGTTGGGCAGTTGAATGCCCAGATCAGTAGCACTTCTGCTAAATGTAGTTGTAAATTAGCTTAATTGGAGTGCTTCCACAATCCTTGAATTGTATGTATTTATTGGGAAGCCAGGTCAAGCTTTCATGTGGTTATAGCACCCCCAACACACCCTTTTTATGGGAGGTCCTATGCCTTTAATATAAAAGCACTGGATGCATGGCCTCTTCCCTCACTTTAAAAAGCCAAAGGGCTGGGGGGGGGGTGAGAGCCTGTTATATGGATCCCAACTATGTGCACAACTATGAGAAATGCAAAAGTTTGCTAATGGTAATTGAAGTAAAAAAGGTTAGAAGTTAGGACCTTACAGACTGGGGTTACCTTGATGTGGTTGGAAGGCTTTTCATTCATGTGATCACAGTAATGTATACTAAAACCCCTTTGTTTATAAAATATGCCAATGTGCAGATAATAGGATATTGTATGGGGCCTAGGAATGCGCATTGATTATCTTTTCTATGTTTGGTTAAATTATGTAGGGTAAGAAGTCGCATAAAGTGCAATGATTTTTAGTCTCAAAATGCAAATTAGGGCAAAATGACATGTCATGCTGATGTCATAGTGACATAGTAACATAGTAACATAGTAATTAAGGTTGAATAAAGACACACGTCCATCAAATCCAACCCACTCACTTTTTTTTTTTTTTTTTTAACCCTACCCAACAGTTGATCCAAAAAAAAAACAGCCAAAAAGGGGGAAAAAATTCCCTCCCGACTCCAAACGGCAATCGGAAAGTATCCCTGGATCAACCAGACCTATATGCATTAATACCAGTAATTCTCAATAATTTTTTAGTTTTAGAAACTTATCCAGGCCTTTTTTAAAGTTATTCAATGAACTTGCCATTACCACATCTGCTGGAAGACAGTTCCACAATTTCACCGTTCTCACTGTAAAGAAACCTCTCCTAGCCTGAAGATGAAACTTCTTTTCTTCCAATCTTAAAGGATGTCCACGTGTCCTCTGATATGACCTATTAGTGAACAATGCACCAGAGAGCTCATTGTATGGGCCATTAATATATTTGTACAAGGTTATCATGTCCCCACGCAACCGCCGCTTCTCCAATGTAAACAGCCCTAACTTGTCTAATCTGCCTGCATATTCAAGCCCCTCCATTCCCCTTATTAATTTAGTTGCCCTTCTCTGAACTGCCTCAATTTCCAAGATGTCCCTTTTGTATATGGGATTCCAAAACTGCACCGCATATTCCAAACGAGGCCTTACCAGTGCCTTGTAAAGAGGGAGAATAATATTTTTCTCTCTTGAATCTATTCCCCTTTTTATACAAGACAATATCTTGCTAGCTCTAGCTGTTGCTACCTGGCATTGTTTGCTACAGCTAAGTCTGTTATCTACCAAGACCCCCCAATTTTTTTTCCATTACAGATGAACTTAACACAGAGTTATTTATGGTGTAGATGGCACAGGGATTATTAAATCCCAAATGCATCACCTTACATTTATCCACATTGAATCTCTCTGCCATTCTGCTGCCCATTTTGATAATCTATCTAGGTCTGCTTGCAGCATTTGCACATCATTGGAAGTTTCCAAAGCTCTGCATAATTTAGTGTCATCAGCAAACACAGAGACCTTGCTCTCAATGCCCCCTTCTAAGTCATTTATAAACAGATTAAACAGAAGCAGCCCCAGTACAGAACCCTGAGGCACTCCGCTTAGAACTTTAGCCCACAAAAGTAGCTCCATTAACCACCACTCTCTGTTTGCGGTCCAATAACCAGTTCTCTATCCATGAACAAATGTTTTCTTCAAGGCCAACAGTCCTCAGTTTATACATTAGTCGCCTATGTGGCACAGTATCAAAAGCTTTTGCAAAATCCAAATATACCACATCCACTGCTGTGCCTGAGTCCAACTTCTTTCTCACTTCTTCATAAAAACCAATTAAATTTGTCTGGCATGATCTATTTCTCATAAATCCATGTTGACTACTACTAATAAGATGATCTCTGGAGACAAAGTCAAGGATATGATCCCTTAACAAAGTTTCCATCACCTTCCCTACCACTGATGTTAGGCTTACAGGTCTATAGTTACCAGGCTGTGAACGACTACCTTTTTTGAATATTGGTATTACATTGGCTTTTTTCCAATCCAGCGGCACATCCCCAGACAAAAGCGAATCTGAAAATATGAGAAACAGTGGTCTAGCTATAACTGAACTAAGCTCTTTTAAAATCCTAGGATGCAATCCATCTGGTCCTGGCGCTTTATTGATATTAACTTTGTCTAATTGTTTCCGTACCATATCCTCCATTATCCAATGTGAAAACTCTTCATTTCTTCCCTGCATATTGCTACAACCCCTACTGTAAGGACAAGGATTCTCAACAGTAAAAACTGATGTAAAAAACGGTTTAGCAGATTAGCCTTTTCGGCATCCTCTACAACCACCTCAGCTCCATTATTTAATGGTCCCACATTCTCAGTCCTTATCTTTTTACCATTTATATACTTAAAAAACATTTTGGGGTTGGACTTGCTTTGTTCGGCAATCCGTATTTCATTTTCTATTTTAGCTAGTTTAATTGCTTTCTTGCACTCTTTATTACAGCTTTTGTATTCCCTGTAAGCCTGTTCTGTGCCTTCTGTTTTCAAAATTTTAAAAGCCCTTTTCTTTTTTTCCATTTCCCTTTTTACCTGAGCATTAAGCCATGCAGCACTGGACCTAATTTTTTTACACTTGTTACCTAAAGGTACCGATTTGGAAATGTAATAGTTTAATATCCCTTTAAAAGTGGTCCACATCTGCTCAGTTTCATTACCTAGAAACAGTTCCCCCCCAGTCTATGAGCAGGAGCGATTCCTTTAAAAACATAAAATTAGCTTTCCTAAAGTTAAAAGTTTTTGTTAAACCAGTGCACTTTAGTTTTTTGCAACCTATATTAAATGACACTATATCATGGTCACTACCCTAAGCTTCCCATTACCTTCATCTCCATAATGAGCTCAGGGTTATTAGATATCACCAGATCCAACAACGCATTCTGTCTAGTAGGAACTTCTACCATCTGTGAAAGAAAATGCTCATATAGAAAATTTAAGAACTTTATACCTTTAGAGGTGCTGGCAGTTCCCTTACTCCAGTCTATGTCAGGGTAGTTAAAATCCCCCATGACCAAAACATGCCCCATACCAGCAGCCTTCGCCAACTGCATATGGAGATTCATTTCCACCTCTTCCTCGGCATTTGGCGGCTTATAACATACTCCAACAATTAATTTACCTACCTTCTTGCTTCCTGTACACAGTTCCACCCATAATGTTTCTGCCATATCGTTTGCTCCCCCATCTATTCCATCTTTTAAATTTGGCTTCAATTCCTGTTTAACATACATACATACTCCTCCTCCTTTCTTATTAACTCGGTCATGTCTAAATAAGGAGTATCCTTCAATATTTACTGTCCAGTCGTGTGAATCATTAAGCCATGATTCTGCTATACCAATTACATCATACCTTTCCTTTAATGCTATTATTTCAAGTTCGCCGGTTTTTCCAGCCAGACTCCTTACATTTGTAAACATACATTTTAGATTATCAATTGATTTACTTCTATACATGGTCGTACATGCCTCCTTATCCTCTATGCTCCCCCCTCCCCCTTCTCCTCCCTCCGTTGTGTTACTAGCCCCCAGATCCCTAACTTCTCTATCTACCCCTGTGTAGTTAAACATTCCCTCCCCCCCATACCTAGTTTAAAATCTCCTCCAACCCCCTAGCCATCTTCTCCCCCAAAACAACTGCACCATCACCATTGAGGTGCAATCCGTCTCTACTAAAGAGCCTGTAGCCAACAGAAAAATCAGCCCAGTTCTCTAAAAACCCAAACCCCATCTCCTTACACCACCCTCTTAGCCACGCATTTATACTCCTGAGCTCCCGTTGTCTCCCTAGCGTAGCACGTGGCTGCGGTAGTATTTCTGAAATCACTACCCTGGAGGTCCTTGCTTTTAACTTGGCCCCTAATTCTCGGAAATCATTTTTAAGGACCTCACCTCCACCTCTAACTTTGTCATTGGCACCAATGTGAACCAAGACCGCCGGGTCACTCCCAGCCCCACCCAATAATCTGTCTACACGATCCACCACATGTCGAACCCTAGCACCAGGCAGACAACACACTGTTCGGCATGTAGGGTCTTGGCGACAGATTACCCTATCTACCCTTCTAATAATGGACATCACAAAAAATTAAACCCTTACATACTTTAACACTTTCAAATGGTATGGGGTAAGAAGTCACACAAAGTGCAAAGGTATTTAGGGTCAAAATGCGAATCAATTTAAAATGCTGATGCTGATGTCATTGTGACATCACTAAAAATTGAACCCTAACCCTTTTCAACACTATTAAATGTTCAATGCTTTTTAGTGTCAAAATGCAAATCAGTTCAAAATTATATCATGCTGATGTCATTATGACATCACTAAAAATTGAACCCTAACACATTTCAACCGGTGATAAAATATTATGTTACACTGATGTCATAGGTACATTACAAAAAATGTAACCGTCACATTTCAACCCTGTTAAATTATATAGGGTAAGAAGTCACACAAAGTGCAATGCTTTTTGGAGTCAATATGTAAATTAAGGCAAAATGATGATGTCACGCCGATGTTATTGTGACATTACTAAAAATTTAACCTTGATATATTTCAACTTTTTTAAATGCTATGGGGTAAGAAGTCGCACAAAGTGCAATGCTTTTAGGGTCAAAATGCAAATCAGTGTAAAATGATGATATCATGCTGATGTCATTGTGACATTACTAAAAATGTAACCCTGGCACATTTAAATACTATTAAATTCTAAAATATAAGAAATTGCACAAATAATTAACAGAACAAGACTATTAATAATGAATGGAGACAATTCATTTATATAGACAATAACGAATAAGCAAAACTCAACATATTAATTATTTTTCCTCAACTTCAAGTGTATGTATGCTGAAAAAATCACATTGCCTCATTTCAATCTATAAATAAATACATGTAAGTAAAACTTACTCTGAGGTGTGAGTGTTTCTGCATGCCTTCAATATAATTCTTGTTGTGCTCAGGCTCTGACCACTGCCTGACTATTTTCCCACATACAAACTGTAAAAACTGCATACATCATACAGCACACCAACTGTCAATCCATTCCAGCTACAGCAAAACTGCTGTCAGAAATGCTTAAACGTAAGAGGTTTCAGATTGGCAGATCAACAAAAAAATGGTACAAAAATGGGCAATTTAAAAAAAACTAATTTCCAGTGTACATACCCTTTAAGAAAAGAAGTCTTTTACAGAAAACACATATATTTCTTAGCAAAACACTTGCTTACATCCCAGGGGAAACAGTGTTAATCCTAAGTAATCAAATTTCACCATCAACTCCAATTTCTCCTATTTCACCTTGCTAGCATTTCTACAAGCCTCGTTATTTTCCTCGGTGGAATACTATTTAATTGAAATGTGTAAAACTAATTTCTAACTTCCGTCTACAGGCATTGGGATAAAAAAAAAACACAAATAAAAGCACCACAGTTACCCTTTGAACGTATGTCTTTTGCTGACAAAATATTGAAATAAACCGACATTTGAAGAACATGCAATCTGTATTTTTCTAGAAAAGTTTTGTTGTAACTCGAGTCTCTTTTCTTTTAAGGGAGTCTTAAATCTGAAAAAACATAATGTAAGTGAAGAGATATGGCTAATCTATATTAAAAATTAGATACCATAAGTACAGTCCACCACCTTGAATTTGAATCTAAATCCATGTAATCAATTAAAGGGGAACTAAAAACCCCAGACAACATTGTCCTAATAGACAGAGTACAATAACAATGATACATCAAAGTTTGTCTCACCTTGCTGTAGACAAGCTTTATGAAATTAACCTGTAGTTACTAGGGGTCAGCTACAATAATTCATCTCCCTGGGTTTGCTGGGAGTCTAACAGGGTTATTCAATAAAAGTTCGATAAAAATGGTGCTAATTTTGCCCCAACCAATCAGATGTTAGCTATCAAATGTTAAAAAAGATCTGATTGGTTGGGGAAAAATTATCACCACTTTAAACGATAAGAACTTTTATTGAATCTCCCTATAATTGTACACAGTACCCTTTCGTGCCCAACATGAAATCAAGGACTGTCCTGCAGTCTGAAAGTTAGTATGGGTAGAGCATTAGTCTACTAACATGGAATCCACTTCATACATGTACATAAATGCAACTTGCTGGAGTAGTGTCTTGCAATGCATGGGTAATCAGGGGAGAAAAGCCTTTATATCTAGTTGTTCTTTAAGGCAATGACAATTGTCATGAAGGATTTAATGGATCAGCCAGAACTCGGACTTTGTGGATTTCTTGACTTTTTAAACATTTTTCCTGAACCGCGGAACTTTTTATGATAATTATCAAATGACCGAGAATTTCCGAATTTACAAATCTAAATTTTAAAAATTTCTAAAAAAATAATGCAGGGAATTCCAAAACAGAAAGCGCATGGTGTTTCCAGTACTGGACTGTGTTTTTAAAGATTTTTGGGCATTGATATGTGTTCCCCAGGCACTTTCCTAGGCCTTTTTTAGGTGGAACTTCTGAATTTTTTAACTTCCATTGACTACAGGGGGTCCACTTGCAGATTTTTTCTGAAAATCTGTAAATATGCAAGCAGAATGGATTTCAGTGAATTCATCCATCTCTATTAATGAAACTATTCCTGCCTTCTGGTTCTTCTGATTAGCAGTTTAGTAATGGATGTGACAGTTGACATTACAGCCAATGGCTGAATGTTATTTCCCTAACGACTTCCTCCTAGCATGTACAAGCTTGTAAAAGAGCTTGGAGAGGAGGCGGAAATCATAGGCTGTAAACTAAAATCACCAACAATGTCCCAACAGACCAAGCAGATTCACAAAGTTAAAACTTAACTCTCCCTTTGCTATATTTCTGTAGCTATTATTATTAAGGTGTGCTGTACAAATGCACCTTTTTGTATATGGATAATAATTTGTTATGGTAATTCTGTTCACAATAAACTTACCTTAGTTCAGGTTTAATAAGAAAAAAAGTAGTTTTGTAGCAGTAACTATATCTGTTTCCTTATATTATTACATCGTTAAAGTAGGTATTGTAAAATGTTCTAGTTGTAATCTTTCCAGTTTCACCATTTATGGTTCAGAAACGACAAAAATCTTGAAAAGCATTGTCAACACCTATATCCCTTTATAATCTGCTATATATTTTAAATTAAAGTTTAAATAATCTGCTTTAAGGCTGAAAGCCAAACTAAGTAATGTAATTTAGGTTTGCCTTAAATCAGTGTCAAACGTTTAATAGTTAGCTTTCGGTTAGGTTGAGAATTGGCATCAAAAATTTCAAAGAGTCATAAATCTGGAACTTATTTAATAGTTTCATGAACAGAACCTATTGTTTTTGCAGGGATATTAAAAATAGTACATCATGCTTGCCAGAGATGACATCATAATTATGTTCCTATTATGAAATGACAATTTTACTACTGTGGCAGTGAAATACCAGATGCTGGTATAACTTCATGAGACTGAGAAGTATGTGCGTGTTTTTTCCAGGTATGACAGTTTGATTTTCTCAGGACGTATCCATAGTTCCCCTTTCCTTGTTATAAAACCCTGCAACTTAAACAAAAAACTCCCCAGTGTACACTATTGTATCATGCATTTAAGTAATGTGTTTGGTTGCTGGTACAACATTATGGCCTCATGTTTTTTTTTTTGAGGTTTATATAAATGGGGTTTCAACAGGTGCCCATGCAAAAAGGCATTTTCTATTTGAACAATCTAGAGATTGTGGTAGCCATGAATTTGCACTGCTTTGATAGAAAAGACAGATCATATTAATAAATTACTGATCATGTCATCTGAATATTTACTCCATGACATATTTTACAATAATGATAAGGAAAGTTCCCACATACAATGATTAAAATCTAGTGAGTTATCATTTCAGACCTGGCACATTATTTAAATAATAATAAAATAATGTACAAATTATACACAATATGGCCCATAGTCTAATTCTTAGTTTTAATACATATATATAGCCTGTATGCATTAGCACCACACGAGGATTAGTTTATGGGCTTTTGCACTTTTTTTAAAAAAAAAAGACACAAACAGGGGTTTCCAAATAAGAAACAAAACAGAGTGTGCTTGTTAAGGTTCTCATTCATCCAGGTCATGGTATATCTGTTGTATTCAATTAGATCAACTGGACTTGAAATGTAGTACATTTCAACTACATTTCAAGTCCAGTTGATCTAATTGAATACAACAGATAAAACAAAGAGTGCATTGTGTCCACTAGAAGAACATATGAATAAACAAATAGAGACAAACTGCAACACTCTATATAAATGAGCTAAAGATCCTTTAAAGGGCATGTCCACCCCCAAAACTATAACTTAACCCACTACTGGCCCCACTCTGTAGTGTATAAAAATCCTTACCTTACATCCCTGCTCCAAATGGTTTTCCTGTAATGTCCTACCAAAGTCCCAAAAACTGGCCACCAGAAGCAGTGCAGGGAGGGAAATTGTTTCTGCCTCTGAGGTTTCCACTCAGAGGTTTTTGGCTTGTTCAGAGCAGCCCTCCCTCCCCCCCCCCCCCCCCCCCCTTCCTCTCCTTCCCTCTCTCTCCCATTTTCCTCTTCGTCCCCCTAGTGTAAAAACCCTTTGGTATATAGTAGCTCTCCTTCCCCAGCCCCAACCGCTGTAATACATTTTTCAGAAAGTCCCCCCGTACTCTACTTACCTTACCTCTCTCCCACGGCATTCTGTGCAGCCGGCAGCCGCGTCCGTGATTGGCTGCCTCTCAGCCAATCAGGAACGTGGCTGCCAGTCTGGCCCCCTGCTTGCAGTTTCATGCAAGCAGAGGGCCAGGCCGTACAGCAGAGGAAAGAGGGAAGGTAAGTAGAATTTGGGGGACTTTCTGAAAAAAGTATTATAGCGGTTGGGGCTGGGGGAAGGAGAGCTACTATGTACCAAAAATTTTTACATGGGGTGGACATGCAACTAATGCAATCCTCAAAGCAGGCAGTATAACATAGTGTATGGAAGGAACTGTAAATTGCTAAGTGCTTAGGCTCCCCCCTACCCACATACCAGTCAGCAGTTCAAATCTGGTTAGGTACAAGTTAGATGATCCTGGACTACGGCTGCATAGTTAAAGAATGGCAGTAGGACGTGTTTCGCTCCTATAAACAAGTGTAGGGAGCTTTATCAACTAAGCATGGTTGATAAAGCTCCCTAACTATGTTATACTATGTTATACTGCCTGCACTGAGAATTGCATTCGTTGCCTTTTTTTAAATGTTTTTAATTTAAACATCCCTATTACATTAAAGGATTTTAGTGTTGCAGTCTGCTCTTTCTCTCTATTTGTTTATGTATAGATATTTTATTAGACTTTACACCTCTGCCTCACTAGAGGAACCATATAGTCAGTCCCCTATATATATTGTTTCAGTGTTACACTAGAACAGTGGTGGCAAACCTTTTAGATGCTGAGTGCCCAAATTGCAACCCAAAACACCAAAGCAGAGAACCCTAATATCCAATGAGGTAATGAGGTAACAAAAACAAATAAAACTCCCCAGCTAAAATATTTTAAAACATGTATATTATAGAAGATTACAAACATTTACCTAATTTAAATGGTCACTATAATCACTCAAACAATTTTAGATTATCTGAAAGTACACTTTGAAAGAAGTCAAATGCACATATTTATCTGTGCTTGCTTTTTCATTAAATTATTAATTTTTAGTTAGTGCTCCTAATCCCCCCCTCCCTTACTCACTGCCTTCTTTTAGTGTCTGTGACACTTATAAGTTCTGCACAGCCTAACCATGGACACTGCTCTGCTTACACATACCCCCCACCCCGCCTTCTTTTCTCTGCTGATTCTCTTAATTGTTGCAGAAAGTGTGCTGGCAGGTAGCCAAAGATCATAATAAAAGGTCAGGGTGGGACACATATTATCATTTCTGCTTCTTGCTTTTGAGGGCTCTTTCTCTGTAAATGCTGTGATTTCAAATGATGATTGCTCAGAATCTACAGCTCAGACTTAAATAAAAGTTTTGGAGCGGTGGGATCTGCCTCTATATAAAGGTGATTTTTTTTTTAAATATACCCTTTAAATGTATTAGAAGTCACCTTGGAGTTCTATGACCTGTAAGAAAAAAAAATCCTATAGAAAAACACAATATTTGACTTGGCAATTTTCCAGGTTGACATTATTTTGGAAATACGTTCTAGCGGGGAGATTTCTCCAAAGGATAACAAATTATCTAAACAAAAATTCTTACCCCACATATCGGTTAACTGGTATAAGCAGTCTGATACACAATGTATATTAAGTAACATATACTGTAGAAATGGTGATGTATCCTCATTATAAAAATAAATAAATAAGGATCTTAGAAGTTATTTATAATCCATGTGACTATCTTTATGATTGTGAGCATGTGTTTCTTTATTTCAGTCAACAGTATGTCAATGTGGCCTGTAACATAGCTGAGTGACTATAATAAGTAAAAAGAACCCTTCAGCTATGTGGCAGGCCATGTGATTATTGGCAAAGAAATAAAATTAAGAAAAGCAAAATGTACCTTTTTTTTTAGAAATTGAGACAAAATTGAAAAACATAATTAAACCCCTAAAGATAAAATAACCTTAAAAATTATGTATTATAAAAGATAATGGGCCATAAAAAATAGGGTATGTATGTATGTATAGTTTAGTTATAAAGCGCCACGAGGGGACGCAGCACTGTACAGTAACAAAATACAATTAAGTCATACAAGGGGGATAAATACATAGATAGTTTAGTACATAAATATATAAATTATATAAATAGAAGTGCTAGAGCTTTGCCATAAGAGGTAATGAGGTCCCTGCCCCGTAGAGCTTACAATCTAGTTATTAAATTACCTTGGAGTTCCCTGCCCTGTAAAAAAGATCTTGTGATTCTATATTGTCATGGAATTCCTTGATAGCTCAATATACTTTCATCTACTGTAGCAGTTCATTAACCTTATGTAATGCATAAGAGCGATGAATATCCTAGAAATGATATCCTTATGAATGGGGCTTAAATATGTCATCAGTTATAATCAAATCTTAGCTATAGGAGAAAAAACCTTTAAAAACTGTTTTAATTACAGACCCCAAAAGACCCCCTCCTGATAGTTTCCATCTGAGAGCAGTTCCCCTGAGCACTGCATACACTTTGAGAGTAGAGATGGACTAGAACTCGAACCTGAGTTCAAGCCGAACTATTCGAAATTCGAACTAATTCATACTTCTCAAACTATCCCGGACCCGGATTTTCGTTAATTTCGGACTTTTGATAAATATTGAATGTTCGAGTGTTCAAATGTGCGAGTAAAATGCCTATTATACCTATATGCGAGCATCGAATCCACGAATAAAGGGTCCATTAAAACCAATACGCGAGCATCGAATCCGTGAGTAAAATTTCCATGGTATCTAGGCAAGAACGCGAGCATCGAATCCGCGAGTAAGGTTAAGATATCGATATAAAACTCCTAAATTGAGTTTTTTTTCAGTTTAGGAGTTTTATATCGATATCTTAACCGTTTAAGGTTTTATCACGCTTATACTTGTCATTGTTTTATGAAGCTGCTTTTTGTCCCTAGGCACTTTATCCCTCTTCGGCACTTTAATACATACCTCGTATGCACATATACACTTTCCTTGATGTTCAGGGTGGTGGCGTTATTTGGAGACACTCTCTGTTAGATTTCCCATTCCTGTAACAGGACACCTCCTGATAGTTAGATTTTAGAGTTGTATTAGTTAGTTTTAAATATGTGCTGTTTTTATTGTGGTTGTGGGTATATACAAATGAATGTTCAATTTATTGGAGTTTGGGGATGGGACTTGTAGGGGTTAATTGGTGCGGGCGGGGGAGGTGGGCGGGAAGGGGGTTGGTTCTGATCACTGGGTTGTATTTTAACTCACCTGAACAGCGTGTCTGTAACCCTGATGACGGCCTGACCCAAGATGGCTGAAACACGTTGATTCCATAACGCTTTGTGTTGAATAAATAGCTTCCACTGTTTGAAAAGATCCCACGTGTGCACCGGCATTCTACTTCGTTTATTGAATTTCTTCGGGAGCACCGGGGTGGCTAAAACGCAAGGGGGGAGTGCAGAGGATTTTTCTATAAGATATATATATATATATATATTATATATAATAATATATATATACATATCTATATATATTATATATCCCATGAAAAGATAATCAATGCACATTCCTAGCCCCATACTATCATATTATCTGCACACTGGCATACTTTATAAACAAGGGGTTTTAGTATACATTACTGTGATCACATGAATGAAAACCTTCCAACCACGTCAAGGTAACCCCAGTCTGGAAGGTCCTAACGTCTAACCTTTTCAATTTCTTTTACTTCAATTACGATTAGCAAACTTTTGCATTTCTCATTCTTACACACTGGATCCATATAACAGGCTCTCTCCCTTCCCCCTCTCAGCCCTTAGGCTTTTAAAATGAGGGAAGAGGCCATCCAGTGCTTTATATTAAAGGCAGAGGACCTCCCATTAAAGGGGCGTGTTGGGGGTGCTATTACCACATGGAGGAAGGGAGAGAGCCTGTTATATGGATCCAGTGTGTAAGAATGAGAAATGCAAAAGTTTGCTAATCGTAATTGAAGTAAAAGAAATTGAAAAGGTTAGACGTTAGGACCTTCCAGACTGGGGTTACCTTGACGTGGTTAAGGCTTTTCATTCATGTGATCACAGTAATGTATACTAAAACCCCTTTGTTTATAAAGTATGCCAGTGTGCAGATAATATGATATTGTATGGGGCCTAGGAATGTGCATTGATTATCTTCTATGTTTGTATAAATGTTTTGACCAGATCAGTAGCACTTCCGCTAAATGTAGTTGTAAATTAGCCTAATTGGAGTGCTTCCACAATTCTTGTATTGTATGTATTTATTGGGAGGCTTGGTCAAGCCTCCATGTGGTAATAGCACCCCCAACACGCCCCTTTAATGGGAGGTCCTCTGCCTTTAATATAAAGCACTGGATGCCTCTTCCCTCATTTTAAAAAAGCCTAAGGGCTGAGGGGGAAGGGAGAGAGCCTGTTATATGGATCCAGTGTGTAAGAATGAGATGCAAAAGTTTGCTAATCGTAATTGAAGTAAAAGAAATTGAAAAGGTTAGACGTTAGGACCTTCCAGACTGGGGTTACCTTACGTGGTTGGAAGGCTTTTCATTCATGTGATCACAGTAATGTATACTAAAACCCCTTTGTTTATAAAGTATGGCCAGTGTGCAGATAATATGATATTGTTGGGGCCTAGGAATGTGCATTGATTATCTTTCTATGTTTGTTAATGTTGACCAGATCAGTAGCACTTCCGCTAAATGTAGTTGTAAATTAGCCTAATTGGAGTGCTTCCACAATTCTTGTATTGTATGTATTTATTGGGAGGCTTGGTCAAGCCTCCATGTGGTAATAGCACCCCCCAACGCACCCTTTAATGGGAGGTCCTCTGCCTTTAATATAAAGCACTGGATGGCCTCTTCCCTCATTTTAAAAACCCTAAGGGCTGAGGGGGAAGGAAGACCTGTTTATATGGATCCTGTGTAAGAAGGAGAATGCAAAGTTTGCTAATCGTAATTGAAGTAAAAGAAATTGAAAAGGTTAGACGTTAGGACCTTCCAGACTGGGGTTACCTTGACGTGGTTGGAAGGCTTTCATTCATGTATCACAGTAATGTATACTAAAACCCCTTTGTTTATAAGTATGCCAGTGTGCAGATAATAGATATTGTATGGGGCCTAGGAATGTGCATTGATTATCTTTTCTATGTTTGTATAAATGTTTTGACCAGATCAGTAGCACTTCCGCTAAATGTAGTTGTAAATTAGCCTAATTGGAGTGCTTCCACAATTCTTGTATTGTATATATAATATATATCATTATATATATATTTACTCTATCTCTCTCTCTATCCTCTTCTCTCATCTCTATCGCTCCGCGGTCAGGAGCGCTTTACTATTGCCACCATACGTGTCACCCCTAAAACCCATGCAACCTGATGTAATATTGGGTTAAGTTGGGTTAATGTGGGTTTAATGAGGACACTGCCCCATTTGCACGTGTTTTTGTAAATAGCACGCTCGGTACTATTCCCCATTTTTTAAAGTTTTGGGCTACCTCGTATGGCGAAACTTAAAGGGGGATTGTATAGAAACTTTAAACTAGCGCAAAGCCTTGCGTCTTACCTTTCCGTGATGTAACTTTGTTTACATTCGCCATAGCATTGCGGGATCATGGAAAGGGAAGAAGTGTGGATTACTGTATTAAGTTTCCCTGATAATGTTTAAACGCACACAGACACATACCCATGTTTCATATGAATGCTTACATGAATAGTGATGTACTGACTAACCTACATGACATAACAGATCTAAAGGCTCGTACACATGTACAATCTTTGCTCCGACCCACCACTCCCGAATCCGACGCGCACCTGCGTTGAACATGCATAATGCCCGAAAATAACGAGTGTACATGTGTTTGGTTGGGGGTCGTTCATTGATCTGCAATGGAGGATCAATGAACGGCCCCTTGACCGAACACATACACATGTGTGCGATTATTGTCCGAAACAGCCGATCGCCGCACGCGTGAATGGGGTTGTTGGTCAGTGTAGAGATGTTACGCGTGTACGAGCCTTTAGATATCGGTTTTAATAATTATGTTCTGTTTCTAAAAAAAGGCTTCACATTCTCCACTAGGAATTCCACACAAACGTTAATTCGTTTTGCAACAGATCAGGCGAAACCTTTTCATCACCATAGCATATTTTGAAGCCGAGCTATTTCCATACTGACATTATAAAAATATACAGGAAAAATCTATAAGGCTTTGATTAAATGTTGATACAGCTGATTTCAACACAGTGAAAGGAGTAGACCATAAAAGGAATCTAAACAACAGCGAGTAATTACAATGTCAAAGACATGTATACAGCGTGTGTTATGTTTCATTGTCTGGCATGCAAATAGAGTTCTGATTTCTTTTACAGTATTTCCAAAATCTATCGAATGCTAACCAGAGTTCGTTCGTTTATACAAAAGAACAAGGTTCAATCATGTTTGATAAGTTGCAAATTACTGGTAATGCCACAAGTGTTGTTACAGCTGCTAAGAGTGGTCAGGCGGATGTAGGAAATAAAGAAAAGGCATGAATCAAAAGAAAAAAATCTAAACAATGTGAATGATAGTGTAAAGAAAGTAACTTTAACTGGCTATGCAAAAGCCGTTCTTAGGGAAGATCCTGGTAATTTGCCATAGATTGTAAATGAAAAGCATTGATATCTTTTTTCTTCTCTTTTTTATTTTAGTTTGTAACAAACAAGTCTTGTTTACATAGTAAAACAAAGGAATACATTATTCAAAGTCTTTAATGTACAACAAAAAAATCCAAAAGGGATTATAAGGAATTAAAGTACAATTAAGATCATTTATCATAACTTTGGCCCAATGGGTGAAGATTGGGCAGTCACATTGCCAGTAATTATGTTATTATAGTATTTTTACTACATTTTGCTTAAAGGAGAACTAAACCCACATTTTTACACTCCAGAATCTGAACATATACCCTCTAAAAATACCAATAAACTGTAAAATAGCAATACAGTAAATAGCATTAAAGTAAATATTACCACTTGAAGAACTGGATGAAATAACTATGTGTATGTACAATGACTAGCCACACCCCTGATCTCAGTCACATGCTCCCTTGCCTATTCTGTCCTGTAAAAGAATTGGCTAGAGGCTGCTAGTGGGTGTGACCAGCTATTCCAATTGTAAAAAGTTCCTGCAGTATTTTAAGCCTCGTATACACGCTCGATTTTTGAGCGAGGCACGACCCCCGACGGCAGAGCGAAACACCCAACGAATGGGCATTTCGGGCAAGAATCCTCCGTGTGTATGCGCTCTGTCGGGGGTCGGTTGCCCCCCGACTGAGCGCATACACTCGGACGATTCTCGGGGAGCTCCCCCTGGGGAGCTCAGAAGTCATCACAGAAGAAATAAGATGCCGGCAACACCGGCGAAGTTGATGTCGCCAGCTCCGGCGGTGTCACTGGTGTCCGCAGTGACATCGCTCAGTGTTGGGGACATCAGCATAGTTGGAGTTGCTGGCTGAGAAGAGAGAAGACTTCGGATCAAGAGACCGGCAACACTGGCAATGTTGATGTCGCCAGCACCGGAGTTGTAACTGGCAGCGGCAGTGACATTGCCCGGCTGGGAAGAAAGCAGACACGCCCTTAAGGGCTCTTTTAGAACCAATGGGGGTCCCGGTTTCAAGCGGCGGGACCCCCAAACAAAGGCACTTGTCAGTGCCGCAAGGGCACTTCTAAGTGCTGGGGAGGGGGATCCTGGTTTGAGATGTAGGACCCCTTATGCCCCAAAGGGAAATTGTCAGTGCCACAAGGGCCCTTCTAAGGATTACATAGACACTTATAAGTGCCGGGGAGGGGGGGTCCCGGTCGAGCTGCGGGCCACCTAAATGGTCCTTCTGAGGACCTGGGAGGGGGTTCCGGTTTGAGTCGCGGGACTTTGGCTGTTCGGAAATCCTCAGCCGTTCAAGGATTAGCAAACATTCGAAAAAATCCTTGAACGTTTGGAAATCCTCGAACTTTCGACGATTTTCAAAAATTTCTGAACGGAGAAAAATTTCAGGAGTATCCGCAAGATCTGTCATTCGCGGACCCCCACAATCCATTGCGGATCCGTTTTAGGATCCGTGAACCAGCCATCCCTACTGATTACTGCTTTGATAACAAGGAGATCTGCCTTGTAATTCAATGTTGTTCCAAGGCTTTAGTTGTCCTTAAAAATCACTATACCCCTCTATTTATACAGAGATGGCTGGAATATGATGTGTGTAAATACAGGATTTGGCCCTGTAGACATGTCTAACGCCATCATTCTCCCATTTTTCATTTGCATTTCACTGTTTCTGCTTTCTTTTCTCTGTTTAAGAATTATGCCAAAATAAGATAAATACTTTTTGTGATGATAATCAAATGTAAAATTGAATTTTTTTTTCATCAATTACACGTGATATTTTTTTATGGTCTACTTGCAGTTATTATGGTCTACTTGAAGAATCAAGGTCTGGAATCTGAAGGACAAATGTATATTGGAATGGTGACACATTATCCCATTGGAAACTAAACATTTTTAGGGTTACCGTATATACTCGAGTATAAACCGAGGTTTTCAGGCTTTAAAAAAAGCCTGAAAATCTTACCTCGGTTTATACTCGAGTCAGCCTATCTCCTACCTTGTCCACCGGCCGTGCGATCCGCATCCTAGGTGCGCATCCGGATGATGTCACTACCTGGAGCCTCTCACTTTGCGGCCGGGGTAGTGACATCATCCGGATGCGCAGAGGCTGTGGAGTGAGGATGTGGATCGTGCGGCCGCCGGACAAGGTAGGAGAAACTTTTGCACAGGGGCACAAGTGGGAAATATACAAATAAGTATCTGTTGTATTCAATAGATCAACTGCACTTGAAATTTAGTTCTTGAAGACGTTTCGCTAGTCATCCGACTGGCTTTCTCAATTGTACAAGAATTTGGCAAATGTCCCTGGAAAATCCCAATTAGCCATATCACAGCCAGGTGTGTTAAGGGCGTGATAGATAGTGGCTAAGAGGTGTTATAGGAAAACGAAAGCATTGTACATGGCAGACAGATGGTGTCAAACCCCCACCTCTATTTAGACTTGGTTTCTTTATTTTCACTAAAATGGCCTCCTTAACACCTCTCTTGAACCAGTCACGTTCCTTTGCCAATATGTTAACAATAAATTCTCAAAGGTATGTCCTTTATCCTTAAGATGCAGGTACACGGCTGAGTCCTGACCCGAGGAATTGGCTCTTCTGTGCTGGGCCAAAGTTGATGCAGTTGTTGTTTGGTCTCCCCCACAACAAATCAGAGCATTCTTCACTGCACTGCACTGCGTATATGATGTCGCTTCTTGTGTTTCGGTATGGGTCTTTCGGATGTACAATTGCTGCTCAGCGTGTTGCTCGGTTTAAAGCAGACAGGGATACGGTGTTTTTTGAAAACTCTTCTTAAATTCTCGGAGACCCCTGTACATATGGGATGACCAGTTTCTTTCTCTGTCTTGCTTTTCCCCTTCACTGTTGGTATTCGTGTTCTTTTCTTTCCTTCTGCTTCTTTTGATAAAGGCCCAGTCTGGATATCCACAAGTTTAAGGGCTCCACTGAGATGTTTCATTTCTTTAGCCTTCGCCTCTGTGCTAGTGGGGATGTTCTCAGCTCTGTGTTGCAGGGTTCTGATGACCCCCAGCTTGTGATCTAAAGGGTGGTGGAGAGTCAAACATCAAAACTGATCTGTGTGTGTTGGTTTTTCTGTAAACCTCTACTTCCAGTTTACCATTCCTGACTTCTCCAAGCAGTCCAAGAAAGCCAGTTTGTTTTTGTACCTCTTCCCTTTTAAATTTGATGTTTGGTTTCTACCGCATTAATGTGTTCTGTGAAAGTTGTACTTCCTTCTGTCTGCCATGTACAATGCTGTTTTGACACCTTACTCTGGGCGTTCCTATAACACCTCTTAGCCACTATTATAATCACCCGAACACACCTGGTGTGATATGCTATATTGGGATTTTCCAGGGTACATAATTGCCACAGATTCTTGTACAAGTCATTCTGAATTGAGAAAGCCAGTCGGATGACTAGCGAAACGTCTTCAAGAACTAAATTTCAAGTCCAGTTGATCTAATTGAATAAAACAGATATACCATGACCTGGATGAATGAGAACCTCATAAGCACAACTTACAAATAAGAGTAAAACCTTTTATTTGTGCAGACTGTATGCACAAATAGGAGGATTTACCCCTATTTGCAAGTATTTGCCACTTAAGATGTTTGTGAAAACTACAAACTACAGAAGCTTTATTGCTGGGAGTTGTAGTTTTCAAACATCTTAAGTGGCAAATACTTGCAAATAGGGGTAAATCTTCCTATATTTGTGCATACAGTATGCACAAATAAAGAAGGTTTTACTCTTATTTGTAAGTATTTGCAACTTAAGATGTTTGAAAACTACAACTCCCAGCAATAAAGCATGCTGGGAGTTGTAGTTTCCAAACATCTTTAGTGGCAAATACTACCCCCTCGCTTTATACTCGAGACAATGTGGTTTTCCTTCTTTTTTTCCTAAAACTAGGTACCTCGGTTTATACTCGGGGCGGTTTATACTCGAGTATATACGGTATTCGATATAAGTTCTTATTGTTAAAAATGGTGCAAATTTGCCCCAACCAATCAGATGTTAGCTTTCAAATGTTAAATAACATCTGATTGGCTGGGGAGACATTAGCACTGTTTTAAACGATAACGTTAAGAACTTTTATTGAATCTCCCTGTTTATACAATATTTGAGAATACTGGAGGTAGAAAATTTTGTGCCTGTTTAGGGTCAAGGAGGTTTCTGATATAAACTTTTACCATGAAAATTTTAATGGACATACACATTAAGTACAGTAAACTCTCATGGTATAATTGAGGATTTCCAAAGTTTTATTTAAAAATGCAATGTACAGCTTCTATTGGGTCTTTACCTTTTCTCCCTATAGTTGAAAATATTTTTTACTATTCGCTTTTGGACCATTGGTTTTTAAATCACTGGACATGTATTAGATATTATAGAAGTAAATAAAAGCTGTTAATAGGCCCATATTTATTATATAGGAGGGAGAGTGTAACCTCATTTTGACGATGAGGGTATATAAACCTGATTGAGTTGAGTCACTAGGTACCCGAGGAAGGGGTTATTTATTGGATGTCCACCCTTAAAACAAAAAACTGGTGTCTTGTCAGTTATGTGCCCTAAACCCCAACTGGTATTTTTACCAGTTAATTACATTCATTTCTAACCAGCTATTTAAAGGGCATCTATAGTGAAAAAAACACATTGCCCCTTAGCAAAGTTAAATTCATGTACTCTGTGCTGCCTTAATCCTATCTATGTCAGTGACTCTGTTTTACCATGGTGTCAGATCTCTACAGCACTCCCCCCTTCCCCCTTTCCCCTCTGTTACTTCCTCCATGTCTCAACTCCGGCTAACCGACAAGCTTATCATGTGCAGTAGGAGTTAAAAGTTCAACATCCTGAAAAACGCACCCACGCACGGTGGCCAATAGAAATCAAGCTGTCCAGGAGACACGGAAGAAGAAGGAGAACAGTACGATAGTAATAGTTTACGATCTCTCTCTTTGTGACCCATCATCTATCAGTGAAGTCTATCAAGAAGGGGGGTCAAGTGCAGCCTTATATCTACCATGAAAGCTACTTCTCTCCCACTGGTAATACTGTTATCTCTATGTTTATTACAGAGCAGGGAGGGGGGATCACGTCACAGGGATTTGATTGACAGCCCAAGTAGGAGTAGAGGAATGCAATCATGTATTCTTCTAACTGGTGTATCTCAGGACAGAGAGGGAATCTGTGATGACACTCTGGGGGTTGTGGGGAATTATAGAACACATGGAAAGAAAGGGGGGGAAAAGTTCATTTTCCCACTATAGATGCCCTTTAATGATAAGTTATTCATCTGCTCCAAGAGCTTTTTTATATGTCAAGTGTGAGTGGGGTCACTAGGTACCTGAAGAAGGGGTTATTTATCGGAACCTTAAATGGCATGTCCACCCTTAAAGGTTTTTTTCGATTGGTAAAATAATTTTTTCCAATTTAGTTTTATTAAAGAACAGTATGTAAAGGAGCTGTGTCTAACCTCCCATTTTTCAATAAAACCTGCAGGAGCCAGGAGAGAAGATCGGGTAAGAGAAGATTCTTACCCGATCACTCGCTCCTCGTCCGTGCCCTCGGACTCTCTATGCTATGCGCATGCAGTTATGTGCCCTATACCCTACCTCCTATTTTTACCGGTTAATTACATTAATTTGTAGCCAGATAATTAATGATAAGTTATGCTCCTTTCTGCCTCCACCATCTGCTCCAAGAGCTTTTTGCATGCTTGAGCATGTGCAGAGGAGGAAAAAGGTGAAAAAGCAGTCAAGCATTAGAGATAGCTGAACTTCCAGTTAAAAATTTCGAAAAAGGACCCATTAAAGTCAATGGGGAAAAATTGTTTTAAAAATTCTGATAAAATACAGCTAAAATAGCAATGGTAACTTACTGTAAATGGCTCTGGGACCTGGGAAACACATACTATATTGCCAAATTTGAGGGTTACCGAATGCTGCATTCGAGGGTTATGGTCCAATTCTAGGGTTACCAAATGCTGCATTCGAGGGTTATGGCCCAATTCTAGGGTTACCAAATGCTGCATTCGAGGGTTATGGCCCAATTCTACGGTTACCGAACACTGCATTCGAGGGATATGGCCCAATTCTAGGGTTACCGAATGCTGCATTCGAGGGTTATGGCCAAATTCTAGGGTTACCGAACGCTGCATTCGAGGGTTATGGCCCAATTCCAGGGTTACCGAACGCTGCATTCAAGGGTTATGGCCCAATTCTAGGGTTACCGAATGCTGCATTCAAGGGTTATGGCCCAATTCTAGGGTTACCGAACACTGCATTCGAGGGATATGGCCCAATTCTAGGGTTACCGAACGCTGCATTCAAGGGTTATGGCCAATTCAAAACAAGGGTTACCGAATGCTGCATTCGAGGGTTATGGCCAAATTCTAGGGTTCAAAAACTCCGAACGCTGCATTCAGGGTTATGGCCCAATTCTACATTCGCGAACTATTCAACGAGGCGTATATCTAGGGTACGAAATGCTGCATTCAAGGGTTTTGGCCCAATTAAGTTAGCCTAGGGTTACCCGAACACTGCATTGCATTCGAGGGATATGGCCCAATTCTAGGTTACCGATCCTGCATTCGAGGGTTATGGCCAAATTCTAAGGGTTACCGAACGCTGCATTCAATCGGGGTTATGGCCCAATTCCAGGGTTACCGAACCTGCATTCAAGGGTTATGGCCAATCATCAATTCTAGGGTTACCGAGCTGCATTCAAACATTCAAGGGTTTATGCCAATTCTACAATTCAATTCTATATCTACAATTTCATTCAATCTTCTAGGGTTACCGACACTGCATTCAAGGGTATATGGCCCAATTCTAGGGTTACCGAACGTGCATTCGAGGGTTATGGCCAAATCATCGAGGGTTACCGATGCTGCATTCGAGGGTATGGCCAAATTCTAGGGTTACCGAACGCTGCATTCGAGGGTTATGGCCATTCCATCCAGGGTTACCGAACGCAGCATTCGAGGGTTATGGCCCATTTCTGGGTTACCGAATGCTGCATTCGAGGTATATGGCCCAATTCTAGGTTACCGAACCTGCATTCCGGGGTTATGGCCAATTCTAGGGTTACTAGAACGGCTGCATTCGAGGGTTATGGCCCAGTTCTAGGGTTACCGAATGCTGCATTCAGGGTTATGGCCCAATTCTAGGGTTACCGAACGCTGCATTCGAGGGATATGGCCCAATTCTAGAGGTTACCGAATGCTGCATTCGAGGGATATGGCCAATTGTAGGGTTACCGATGCTGCATTCAAGGGTTATGGCCCAATTGTAGGGTTACTGAATGCTGCATTTGAGGGATATGGAGCACTAATGTCAAGGTTATTGATTAAAAAAATGTGAAAAATCCTCGAATTTTTTGATATTTATTGAAAATATATCCATGAGTTTGGAAAGCCGGAGTTCGTAGTACGGAGAATTCTGAAAAGTCCAAGTTCATACAAACTCATAAAATTCAGCTCAAACTCGAGTTCTAGTCCATCCCTATCAACATAAATTGTGATGTGAGCAGTCAGAGCCTTGATTGACTGCATGGAGGAAGGGGAGCTTATTTTGCCAGAATAGGGTAGAGACTCGGACTCGGATCCAACATGGAACCCCTAGGTTCCAAAATACCAACATTTTGTCCGAAACGGGCAGATCATTCGTATTTCGGACTACATTTTTTTGAGGAGATGAATAACCTTGAACTTTTGATAACCCTTGAAGTATGTTTGAAAACTCAAAAGTAGTTTCCGATCGCTTTTTCGAGGGTTATCGAGGGGTATTCGAGTTTTTTTTATTGAGAGTTACCAAATTAACCTTGTATATTGGGTAACCCTCGAAAATGCATCCCAAAAACTTACCAGTTTTGTCCATCTATAGAATAGGGACAATAATATTCCTTAAATATTTGGTTAGTAATGCAGGTCAGTAATAACATGCAAAATATATCAGTTGGGGTTGGGGGCAGATAACCGACAATGGACCAATTTTTGATCATTCCCTTTAATATATTAATACATTTGAATGCCAAAATCCTAGTTATTCCACTGCTTTTCTAATTTGTCTTATTCAGAATGCAGCCTTCCAAATTTGTAGACTGTTTAATTGACCAATAGGTACAGAATCCTTATCCTTTTAAAGGATTACTATTTAAAATAATCGTTTTGTTTAGCTACATAAACGTGCACAGTTTTCATTTGCCAGGTTAGTCCTGGACTAGCCTGTAATAAAGATATGTGCTGAAGCCAGGGGAAGACTGGCGGAATCAGTTTTCTTTGGTCTGGTGCTCCTCACCAGAAAATATTAGGAGGTAGGAATTACCATTCCTATATCCCTGTCCTAAGTACTTTCATTTTGATGATATTTTAAAAAAACTGTATACATGATAGTTTATCCCTTAAATAACTGTCTGTGCATCAAAGAGCAAATCATGTGAACAATAATTAAATAATTTTTTGTTTTTTGTACCAAGAGACAGTTAGTACAACTTTAAAATTGACAAGAATCTATGCTATGCACAGAATGTTTGCATAATACATGAATGAAATACTCCCATTCTTTAATAATTCCAGGAAGATTTTAGCTTTTTTTTCTTATTTTGAAGAAAATGAAAGGCACTTTTAAATAGTAAATGTTTTGATCAATGTCTGATTTTCATTTATTCCTGTTTAGCCTAGACCTCTCTGGATCAACACCCTCTTTCTATTTATTTAGAGTTTTAAGCACTTTACTATATCTTTACATTACAGTGTTTTTGCGTTTTTATTACTTACATTATCAGCCCTGTACCTCAAAGAGGCCGGGTGCACCCTAAAGGTAATTTACAGTAGCCTGTAATATATATATTAAAGGAAACTATAGTGAGTATACGTTTTTTTTAAAACAGTCAAAATTAAAAGTACCTGAGGCAGGGAGGTAGGATTGGTGCTTTTTACCTCCCAATATCATTTCTATAAAGAGCAGCAGGACGAAGAAGACTGCTTCTGCCATACTTCCTGTATGCTTCAGCACTATCTTAATATAGAATGGCCCAGGGCCATAACCTGGCAGATGAAACTGTATGTGCTGTAGGTCCTCACACAAACAATATTGGTAGGTAGGAATAATCAATCCTATCTTCTTGCCCGAGGTGCTTTTCATTTAAAAATGAATTTTTACAGTATGTTATCCTTTAAAACAGCAGATCTGGCACACCTTACTTTTTAGTTGGGAGTATCTGGAATATTTTTATTTGTAAATATAACAAATCCCGTATAACAATATTAATCATTTGATGCTCCCTTTCTTCCCATGGCCTCTTGCTGCTTGTTAATCAGTCCCATTTAAGTCTGGGACTTGTGCCAAATAACATATTTGCTAACAGTTGGTGTTACAAGCAGCAGAGGAGCTTGGAAGAAGGGAGGAGAATGCCCCACTAAAATCTCAATTATTAGGCAACTGATAGCCTGTCTGAGGTAAAAAATTCTGGTCCAGATCCTTATTCCACTGAATCACCTGAACTAATTTATTTTTGGGTTTTCCATATCCTTTATAGAGGCACAGCTTCACAAAAAACATGTAAATCTGAATTCCAGCACAGCTGTGTGCAATGCACTTTAATATTATCTTTAAGGACAATGAAAGTCACAAAGTTTACAATTTCCAAATTAAAAAATCATAAAGCCTGTAGGTTCTGGAGACTTCACCTTTGCTTCTGATGCAACAAAGTGAAAGGTGATGATACCAAGGAAAAGTATAATGCATACCAGTGAGGATCTGTCCATCCCTTGTCCAGGCAGACTTGCAGGGGGAATTGGTTTATCTCCTCCTCTTTTTCTCTCCTATAATTTTGTTTGAACAAGACCAAGGAGTGCACTGATTTATCTACCACATATACGTTACACCCTAGCGGCTGCACCTGGGCATATAGACGGCTGAGAGTGAGTTCCTGCATCTATCTATCTATCTATCTATCTTCTATCTATCTATCTATCTATCTATCTATCTATCTATCTATCTATCTATCTATCTATCATCTATCTTCTATCATCTATCTGTCTATCTATCATCTATCTACCTATCTGTATATATATATATATATATATATATATATATATATATATAACATACTCCTCTGTTGTTCCTTGCCCCAGTAAGTTAATAAATAGGTAAAAAGATAAAAGTGCACTCTAGGGCCCTTTATTTTAGAGCAAGTGTATCACACACACTGCAAAAGCAATGTTCAGTGCTTAGATATTAGCTTAGACCTTACAAGCAAGCCTGATATATATATATATATATATCACATATAATTATTGTTTATCATCTGTAGGGACACAAAATGAAATGTTCCCTCTACATGCTATGTTATTATTATTTCATTAAAGCAATAGAAACGTTTGAATTATGCCTCTTCCCAAATGATTGACTTTAATCATAACAACTCGTAAAAAAATAGAATAAATATAAAAGAAATGAAAACGATTTCCTAATAGTGTTTTTGTAATGTAACAATTTCCCCAAGTGAGGGTTTAGTACAGATATTTACTAGTGTTTTTCTTGGGGAGGACACAAACTATAGAGAAATAAACAATAAAGTGTTTGCAGATTCCAGACAGAAAGGAATAAACTTTATATAGTTGTATAAACTGCATTTAATATAAAGATTGTATAAAAGGATAAAAGCGAAACATTTCCTTTGTTTGTTTATTTAGTGCATGAACTGAACTGAATTTTAAATCCCCAGTTACAGTTATTCTGTTTTCTCTTGTCCAAATATTCTAAATGCGATGAATCAAAAAATGAATAGAGTGATTTAGATATGCACACATGCCTTGTGATGTTTGATGAATCAGATCAATGAGCTTCTAATTCTTGGCTCTATTAAGGCCGAAGCACAACTGTTATTTATGACTTAAAGTAGATATCTGTTGCTCCATGTTGGAATTCAGTTCAGTAAGTATATTTTACAAATATTGTAATTAGGAAATATATTTTATTATCTGAACTGTTTCCAAAATATTTCCCATGTAATAATACAATATAATGGGTAAATGATGGCTGGCCAAAATGTTTTGTTTTTCTGTAGAGTATGGTGACTTAACCTTTACTTTTAAAGAGTAAGAGTTTAGTCCTTATTTAATAAGAGGTGCAAAAATATTCTGTGCTAGTGATCTGAAAACAAGCAATCAATGCTACCATTTGCTAGTCTACTACAGTTGATAACTTTGATTTGTGGCGCAGATTAATACAAGACCAAGATGTTGATGAATATAAAAGCATTCTGGGATATTATAATATTTGAAACGATACATTAAATTTATATTTACTATTATTAACTGATTTACATTTAGTCTATAAATTAAACAATAGTTATTCATACAACATAATTTCACAAATTCTGATGTTTTTTCAATGGTGTTTGAGTTATTCGTCCAGCTGTCATGTCATTGATTGCAAGCTGTACACACTTCAAGATCCAAAACGCAATTCTTTATAGGCAGGATCATGCATTAGAAACTTCTTAAAAACCTCTTGGCATTTGTTCATGGTGTGTGTTTTGTGAAGAACTTGGAAGTTGTCCCAAATTTCTTTTTTTATCTAATTTAATATCAGCTGGGGAACCTCTTAACTGGTTAGAAAGTATTGTAAAGACCATCTCATTGACCCCCATCTGCGAAATGAACGTGCCCCCTTTGACCTGCCAACATTTTATATAATAAATAGTTACTGGATCGACTGTAGATAAAAAAAAATATTCATCAGATCCTGTTGTGGTATGAGATTAGAGAACATAGCCATGGATCTCCCGAGAACTACAGACTAAATATTTTAATATGTATTACATTGTGTTACTACTACAAATTAACCATTTTTGAACATGATTAATAGCAATGTTATTCATGTTTCCCTTGCGTTTCTCCCCAAGATAGGGATTTGGAGATTTCATCTCTAACCAGTACACTCATATAGCACAGAACCAGACAAAGCAAGGCCTATAAATGAAGGATGATCTAATCGTACATGTGGAAGCATTTGGAATAGGTAGTGTACCATACAACAATGCCATAGCACCACCCCAAGGAATTGTGACTTTGTTATGAGTCATAGAGCGTAAGAGAGAGTAATATTGCTATTGCTTGTTAACCGTAAGGTTTAAAGCTGTAAGGTTATATAAAACATTCTCTTGTGAATTTACAATAAACCCATATTTGTTTTCATGGCTGGTTATTTCTGTGTATCTTAGATAATAAACTTTCAGAGTTATTTATAAATGTGTGTTTTATGCTGATGATATCTGCCAACGTTTTGCAATTCCAGGCTCTGATCCTTAGAAACAAGTTTTGTTCCTTAAATGCCAAAGGTGAGAAGAATGTAAATCTTCAATGGGAAATTCATGGGAAACTCCGTGCAGCTGCGGCTCTATAAGACAATGCACAAAAAACAGAGAGATTATCCTGAACAGACATATGGCTTTATTCAAAGCTGCCCTCACTTCTGGCCCATCACTTTACTAGATGCTTAAAAACTTGGTTTTTTTTTAGAAAAATAAACACTGTCTTCTATGCTCACAGTAAAAGTATTATAAGAAAAACAGGCAATTGTGAGTTTAAAATTCTTCTAACTAACATGTTTAGAATCCCCCCCCCCCGTACTGTAAAGAGAACTATTGTCTATGACTATGACCATATTTTATCTCAAAATAAACCACAACAATAAAAAACACAATCACTTTCTATCTTATTAAATTAGAGCCCCCTTTAACTTGCAAATAGATTTTTTTGTGTTATTAGCAGGAATCATAGAAAATTACATTGCCTCCATGATATTTTCATTGTGTAGTTGTTCCCCAACCCATGCTTGTTGAAGGTTCTCATTCAACCAGTCATGGTATTTTTTTAAAATTATTATTATTGAGGATTACATAGCGCCAGTCAAAGTTACTGGCGCTTTACAACTGCATGATGCATTCACATCACATTTGCATCAGGTAATATTTGTTGTATTCCAGTGAGATCATCTGGGATTAAGTTTAGTTCTTGAAGATGTTTTGCTAGTCATCACAACTGGCTTCTCAATTCAGAATGACTTGTACAAGAATCTGTTGGCAATTAGTACCCTGGAAAATCCCAAAGAATTAACACTTAATTGATCTAACGTGAATACAACAGATATGCCCCAACCATTTTGCTTTTAAAAAAAGCCCCAAATATACTAACGATCCTGCCTTCCCTAAGCTCGCTGCTCCTGGCTCCCTGCTCGCTGGAAGTTAGCAAAGAGGGACCAGTCTGGCTGCTGCCATCTGTGATGGCTGAGAGTCAGATCATAAGTCTATTTGCTGTTTTTTTTTTTGAAGTTAATAAGTGGTTGGGGGGTGGGCTAGGGTAACTATACTACAAGCAAAAGATTTTTAATGTTAGGGGATTTAGCAGGCATGAAGATCTTAAGAAGTGTATGTATTAGTGCCCCACTAACAGAATGGTACTATCAGTGCCCCACATACAGAGAACGGTACGATTAGTGTTCCACAACAGAAAATGGTATTATCATCCCCAGGCACAAAAGAGAAAGTACTATCAGTGCACCATACAAGAGAAAGTACTATCAGTTCCCATATACAGAGAAAGGTACTATCAGCTCCCACATATGCAGAGAATGTTTGATCAGTTCCTCACCATACGAGAATGGTACTTAGTTCCCCCATATACAGAGAAAGGTACTAGCAGCTTCCACATACAGAGAAAGGTACGATAATCCGTTCCCCACATACAGAGAACTTTACTATCAATGTCCCACATACAGAGAATGGTACTATTGTTATTATAAAAATAATATATTTTTATATATATAATATATGTAAAAACCATTTAATATAATTATTATTATATAACTTTAGAACTAAACTATTAGTAGATTGTTTATTTATTATTTATCTGTTCAAAACATTACATTTCCCATATGTCCTTGGGGGGGAGACAAAATGCTCAAAGATGCTCAACTAAATATTCTACTGAGTTGAACCTTGTTGAAATGTCTGTCCCTTTTCCCTACATCTTTAATAATACTGTTTAAACATTACTTTAACTAATCTAGTAAACAATAAAGTCAGCAAGACATAAAATGAAACATTGAAAAGGCTACTGAATCTTAAGAGTATTGTGTAAACAGATGGTAATTCTACATCAATAAGAAAAGATTCACTGTAGAATGTGGGATTTGGAGACATAAGATAAACAGAAAAGCCCTAAGAATATTACTAGGTTGCTGCAATTCTCTCTCCCAATATCGGGTCATAAAATCATATTAGATAGCGGTAGTACAGGGTCTTATCCAAAATAATGTTTCATTGAACTGAATAGTTTTCCCATGAGTGTCCAAAAACACAATTATAAATTGCCTTTAAAATTACTTTATTCCTAGTTTTACACTGCAGTTTTAACAGAGTTAAGGTTCACAAACTTATAATAATTATTTTTTAAAAATGTTGTAAAAACAAAATATGTAGACAGGTTCATACATTTTGAAAGCAGACAATGGACTTGAGCTTTTTTAAAATTGATTTTAGCAATTTATTTCAGTGTGTTATTTTTGAACATTTTCATAAAGCTGTTTTTAATCTCTCTATTTACTGTTAAATAAGTTTCAACTTTTACTGACTTTTTTCCATTGTGTTACAATCTACCTAAAAGACAACCTAAAATATAATAATACATTAACAGGGTATTCAATAAAATTTCTTATCGTTAAAAGGTGCTAATTTTGCCCAACCAATCAAATATTAGCTTCAAATGTAAACTAATATCTGATTGGTTGGGGTCAAAATTAGCACCATTTTAACGATAAGAACTTTTATGGAATCTCCCTGTAAGTTTGGGTGATGATCCATGTAAAAGGGCTAGAGCTATAGTTGTTACTTGGATATGGCCATGCATATGTTACAAACAAACCCATTCAAGAATTTCAGTCTCATTCAATTCGGTAGGGCTGGTGAAAAATACAACAACCGTTCCAACCTGTAGGTGTTGCTAGCAGAGTACAAAATGTGGATAAATTTTCCTTTAATCCCTTTCTCATTAATAAAAGTCTTAATAGAGAAAAGACTGTATGTGCTTGGCTTGGTTAATGTTATTTGTAAGAGAAGAGTCCGGTTTCTAAATTAACCAGGTATCATTTTCAAAATCTCAGAATCATGGTTGAAAACAGAAAAATCACAGTCCAAATTTGAAAATTTCGGTCAAAGAGTTAACATTTTGGTTGAAAAAAAAAAAAATTATTTTAATTGGTGTTCAATCGAGTTTTATTTTTTCCGTAAACCACTGGAAAATGAAAACTTGCCATTTTTTCTTCATCCCTACTTATTTGCACTGTTTTAAAGTTTTAGCACTTTTTAAAGTTAAAGGGCAACTATACTCAAAAAAAAAGACTATTGTCTTAATCTATAAGAGCCCGTACTCTGAGGTGTGTCTGTTGCTGGCATGCATTTGCCAATACGTTTGTTTTACTTAGTCTATGTATCCCCTCCACTGTTAACTGACTCCTTCTTCCAACAGGATTTCTGTGACGTCAATCATGTTTAGTGATCACCATGAGCACTGGGAGAGTAAAATTTCCTCCCCAGGCAATTCCCACATACCAATTGTCACCATTCCAGCTAACAGCAGAACTGCACGTAGGCAGAAGAGAATACGAATATGGTACTTGTTGACACTGATATGCACGATGCTTTAGAACGATAAACATTAAATGTGCAGTTATAGCTGGAAGAGATAGGCAATTTAAACAAAAATTTTTCCCCAGTACAGATGCCCTTTAAACACAACCAGCAAATACATTTGTAAGCACCCCAAGGACTCAATCATGTAAGCTGGCTCAGACCAATCATTGGGTTGATGGTAAATTGTGCTATAAAGGAGAACTCTATATAAATCCGGAAATGCCAGGCCTAAACAGGTGCGTGACTAAGGTTGGAAGATCCTCTGGGGGGATCAAATGTTTGATTTTCAGAATTTGGTTTCTGAACTCAACTCCCCATCAATTAGCACACCGAGGCTGCGCACAAGGTGAAGCTGTTTATGTCTGAAATCCCAACCTGATGGTGTTTAATTAGGGTAGTGCTTTTGGTGCCAAGCGCTGATTTGAACACAAGGACCCTCAGTTTTGTCAGCATTCAGTTTTCAGCAAGTTTTCATTCATCCAACGCCTGTAGCCATTAAGCAAGATTTATTTTGGGGTGGGGTCGTTCCACCAGGTTTGAAGGAAAAGGTATAACTGGTCGTGCCATCAGCATAGCAGTGGTCCATCATACAATGTTGTTGGATAATTGTTATACCAAGTGCAACATGTAGATTGCAAACAGGAAGAGGGGGATAGGATTGATCCTTGTGCTTTCACAAATTTTAAAGGTGCAGGGTTGGATATAACAGTTCTTTAGGGATACTCTCTTGTTATGTAAGTCCAGGAATGATCTGAAACCACTGGAGGAACTGAGCCATTGATCTCACTTACTCCCTGTTGAGCAAGTTTCATGGTCAACTGTATCAAAATTTGCTGAGACATCCAACAGGATTAGGATGGAGGTATTCCCCTCTGTTCCTTGCCATGAGCAGATCATTGCAGACTTGGATAGGGCTGTTTCACAGCTGTGGTGTTTCTTAAAGCCAGATTGTAGAAAGGTCCAGGTATGTTGCTTACTGAGAAGTCTGGCTCAAGTTGGCAGATCGACACCTTTTCAATAACTTTACCTAAGATGGGAGGTTGGAGACAGTGTTTAGCTGCCCATTGCATCTGGATCCATGGAAGTTTTAAGAAGGGCTTGATGATTCCTTCTTTTAGAGAGGTAAAAAACCTCCCTGCCTGCAGAGAGCATTGACTTTTGAAATGCTGGTTCAAGCAAGGGTCAGGGCATTTCAGATGTACTTAGTTGTCTGGTCGCAGGTTTGTCTGGGCGTGGAGGTGTGAGGATTCTTGAGATCTCTTCCTTACTATGCCTTTAAAATCAGTCCAAGGTGTTAGGTTGTCTTGCACTTTAACAGGCGTACAGTCTTAGGTGCTGTGGACTGAATGAGAACCTTATAGAGGACATTGCTTAAAGTATATCATTTTCATTCCACTAAATGGGGAATCTCCTGTAAGCAAATGTTTAAGTTATATGTCAGTTCTCCTATCTTTGCTCAATTTGAACTGTAGAACTTTCCTTAGATTAATGTTGCCTTATTCGGCCATAACGCCATGTATTTACACTTATAGCCAATATGTGGGCTGGCTGGTGAAGTCGAGACCTGATAATTAGAATGATTTGACTATATGTTAATCAACTAATTCAGACATGTATGGCTAGCTTAATAGGCACAGTCATGTGTCTGCTCTTAAACCTGATTGAGTTTGGAAATATGTGACTCTAAGCACCAATTGAATGTGTATTTTTACGGCCTGTTAAACAGATTTTTTTTTTCGTTGGGATCTGGCCATCCTTCTTTTTATGTGAGAGGACTGAGGAATTTCTGGGGTTAGAACATTGCACAGGGTTATTCAATAAAAGTCTATCATTTTCAAAGAGGTGCTCAGACTTTGGTGCCTCCCATACAAACGTCATATCGGATAGCTCTGACATATGTGTAATAGTCTGTGATGGATGTTGGGTATATCACTCATAGCACCCATTGTTAGAAACGCGATAAAACTATTATTGAATCTCTCCATGTTAGTTGGTCGCGATTATGTATAGCTTATCAGGAAGCTGTACAGATTTTGTCACATGTATCGTTGTATGATTTAAAGATTTGTTTATTTACAGGACGACTTTTAGCGTGATTAGTAGCTTGAGCTGTTGAGCTTTGCTATTGATTTCTATAACGCAGTTTAATGCTATAATTTGATATTTATTTCAATTTGAACAAGTCTAGAGCGAACTATTTTGTAACCCATTTGGAATTGAAGAACGATCTTTACTAAAAAAGGACACAATTTTATGGTATATTAAGTGTGGGCTCTCCCTATTGACCTTAAAAAATTAAAAACCCGTCATATCTGGGACCCGAGAATTCATCTGTGTGGAGTACTTTCTCATATTTTCCAGCAGTAGTGCTCTTTTCTTTGTCTGTGCTTTAGCGTCGTCGAGGTAAAGTAGACCAGACCCCTTGCGGTTGAGTTGGCTTTACTCATAGGAAAACTGAACCAAGACAGGAGGAAAGATAACTCCAGTTCCCTCAAATAGAAGGGACCAAACAAACCAATAATGACACAGCACAGAAGTTGGGGCATCAACTACCCAGCACGGCCCTGGGCAATTTTTCCGCTAATCTATTCAATATCAGTTTAGTTGCGACTCAATCTTTGTATGGACTGCAACGTGCTTTGCAACAGAAGCATGTTTCTGCGATACATTTAGGCACAATATTTCTTACGTTGCGCTAATAGCACCGGCATATAACATGTTACTGTGAGTAAATTCCTACTTGGGAGTTACCCATCACCGCAAACGTATATTGAAATTTGCATTGAACTGACATGTCAAACTTTGTAATTATACACTAGTTCAGTAGAATTAGGCCATGTGGCCACAGTCTATAAATGTCGCACTAGATGCCCAAGTACGGCAATTAGTGTTTTAGCGACCGGCTCAACTACATACACACCCCCCTCAAAACCAACACACACATGAGATCTAGCCAACCACCACTATGGTTTCTTAAAGAAGTTGTTTTACTCCTTCATATGTGCCTTTAAGAGTCCACTATGATCCTTAAAAAGGCACTGTGGCCATTGGGGCTTTTCTTCTTCAATTTATTTTGCTCTTCTGTGTTGCTTCCAGTTGTGGTTTTTTATAGGCTCCCCTCAATCTCATTCTGAGCTTTAATTATATGTTTCTAAAAAAAATAAATATGGTAATGAATAGATTTATTCTATTATTATGTGTTTACAGAAAGGTGGAAATTTGTGTTAAGCCCAGTCAGTGTTCCTAATAAGAAAATTTGCGATATTTGTAGGTAGTAATGTCTGAGTAAGTTTGACCTATTGAAGAAGCAGACACATTTCAAGGCATTTAACAGGACATTTAATTTAGTGTAACCAATATTCATTTAGAAAAAGGAAAGATAAACCTTACATACTGTACTACAGTCCAGATTCCCTGAATTTTATATGCCGTAATTTAATCCTCTCAAAGCCCAGAGGATTTAAACAGTAATTAATTCATAGGACAAACTATGATATATCAACATATTTTAAAGAGGCCATTCTTTTTAAAAGATGTTCTTATGAGGGTGGAGTTGTCCTTTAAACATGAGGCAGATACCTTCAGTTATAAGAAGGCTCTACTTCATTTTATACCCCGTGGGGAGCTTTTAGCTCCTTTATCCAAACCTCTCCATAACTTGTCAAGCTAATCAGAATTCTGTGTTTCCTAGCCCCATAGTAGCTGTAAATCAGGAACTTGCTGTGGTAATTACCAATAAGTATGAACCTAGCATGTTATTTTGGATCCTGTATAGGGTCTCAGGAATCAGGATGTCCAATGGAGCTGTTCAGATTGAATTGCACATTGTGGCAGGATTGCCTGGATCTGTGTTCAGATCTGCAGGTTAATACAATTTGGTCTTGATACATATAATATATGTATCCCAACTGAGCATCTGCTTTGTGTGAGAGCCCTGCCAGGACAGATGACTGTTGGTCACAGTAACAGTGGCTGCAGCCAGCAGCGCATGTGACACACTGATTATGTGGTCCCATAGGGAACTGCATGATTGGCCGTGATTTACGAACTGACCCATTTGTCTGATACGGACGACCGAACTTGGTCGCGGCTGGCTGCCCTTACACCATCACATATTTCCAGCCGACTAATCCGTGGCACTATTGGTTCGTTAAGTTTCGTACACACATGCGATAGCGGGTGCCAACCCGTGACACACCATGTATATGAACAGCCGATAATAGTGCCATGTATGGGCACTTTATCAGCTAAAATGGCCATTCTGTCGATACACGGCACGAATATAATCCGAAACGGTCGTTCGCACAGGTCATGCGTCGGCACTAGCGATCGCATGTGTGCACAAACCTTTAGACTTTATAGATTATAACTGCCAGGTAGGTGGTATTTGGAAGTGAGTGCAAATATGTTAAAGTTTATGACTCTAACAGGGAGATTCACCCAGAGGCACAAGATCTCTGGGCAAATCTCCCGTACGGGATTTACCAGAGGCTGTGCGATTTTGGGTGAATCTCATCCGCACATAAGTATTTATCGCCAGCTATTAGTTGGTGTTTAATACTTATGTGTAAAGAGCAACCTCTGGTAAATTACTTTCAAACGGCCAAAAGAGTGCCTCTTCTGGTACTCGCGCTGCCGCCGCAAAGTGGGCATTAACGTTGCACCAACCAATCGACCCATATAATGTTTCCCTAATCCAATAGTCTAATAGCTATGGATGTAAGGGAAGGGCAGGTGAATCACTTGCATGTTCAAACCCTTGGGTAGGAAGCGCTAAAGCATGACCGTGGGCTTTTAATGTCTGTAAGTCAGGAAAATGTCTTTATTCCAGGATGTATGAAAACTAAGTTTTCCAGAATTCTGTGCAGTTAGGGAATGCTGGGAGTTGTAGTTTTAAACATGTGAAAAGTTCATTAAGAAGACACTAACTGCAAAACAGAGAATACTGGGATTTGTAGTTTTCAAACATGTAAAAAGTCACAAGCTTAGGCTGTATTAGATCTAGACAGATGACATGCCTTGAGCTACGGATAGTAAGAAAAACTTACTGCAAACAGAGAATCTGGGCTTGTGGTTTTTCAAACGTAAAAGGGTCACAAGTTAAACCGCCTGCTCTTACTATTAGGCTTGTATTATAGCGTAGATACAGCCTTGCCACACGCAAAATAAGATACGTTGCATGTCCACCATCTTTAAGTTCTTTAAGGGAGAAATAGTGTTATAATGTTATTATTAAGGCCATGCTTATTAATAATAAAACCATGATTCATATGAGGTACCATTCTGTCCACACATCTGGTGGAGCTTTAGCTCCTCTATCCACACCGCTCCTCCTAACACTGTATATTCAATCAGTATCCTGGTGCCCCCAAGTCCTACCCCCATAGGTTAGTTAAACTTTTTGTGGTAATACCTAATATATGAACCTTGCATGTTAATCATTCGGATACTGTAAGATGATTTAAGTGGCTATATATATATCCAATTTACTCTACCCAACCAAGGCGCTCATGCAATATTAGTTTGATCACTTGCCAAAACATCGTTTCCCCATTCTCTATGCCACAACACAGTCGATTCTTGCAGGATCGGTCTATGTCGCGGAGCACTCGGGAAAAGTAAATCGGAATATGTATGGTCTGCTTTTGATTGGCCCAAGAGTGCTGTTTGAGTTGCCTGGGTCGTGCCTACCAGACCTGCAGGTTTATTCAACATAGACCCTAATATATCTAGCAGGCATGTAGTATAGGTAAGGGAGGATATAAGTGTGTGTTCATTTAATTATGTTGGCGATATCTTTTTTTTTTTATAGACCTGTCAGACTTATTTTATGTATTGACCCTCGGAATGTTTCCCTGATGTTTTCCTGTGAGCACTGCAACTACACATATGCAAAACATACACACATAATTTCCACTTTTGCTAGTATACTATATATATAAGTGCCAAAGCTTTTATTGGTTTCAATAGTAAAAACAAATTAAATTAAAAAAAAAGGTGGTAGAGTAATACAGATGTTGCATATGAAGCCTGTAATTCTTAGAAAGAAAGTTTGGTAGGATATTGCAGGATCCATTATTCTATGTATTTTCAAAAAGACTACACCACCTATTTTACTCTCAAAACTTTACACAGTGAACTAACCAGAATTGGTGATTGGACAGATTTTTAGCATTATGAAATGATTTTTTGCTTAATTATGAAGCATAATGTGCAACACGTCTGAACCAATTCCATTGAGGCCCTTTGGTCTGAAGTGCGCCGGTCGGGTTAGGGAGCGGGCGCCTTAACCTGGAGGGGGAGGATGTCATCATGGGGATGCCTGGGAGCTGTAGTCAGCCGCAAGCCCCTCCTCGCGGGTCCCGGCCGGCGCGCGTCGTGATGATGTCAGCGCTGCGCCGCGTGCCTTCCATTGGCCGGCCGGGTCTCGCGAGTCCCGGGAACGTGACATCACGTCGGATGTCACGCGGGGATATAAAAAGGGGGGTGCCACAGGTCCTGGCGCCATTTTAGATTGCATTGCCAGGGAATCACTTCTTCCCCTCCCTCCCCTAAAGTTAAAGTTTTCAGTTATTTGCTATGTGTGGTATAATAATTTATGTTTAAGGAGAATGGGATTTTGGAGTCACAGCTGGGCGGATACTCCTTGCGAATGGTATGGTTCAGAAGCCCGTTACATGCCATCTGGGGTCCAGAGGCCTGGCATTTGCATTGGCTACGCTAGGAGTTCATTGGAGTTAACACAAGGATGTAAAATTAAGAGCTGGCCGATTGTGGTAACACAGTTGTATGTTTAAATAAAGCTGTGGCCGTTTATTTACACCCAACCATGTTTTCCGCCTGTTTATTTCATTTCCAAGTTAAGATTTGTTTATGTGGGTAATGTTAGGCAGCCCATTTTATCCTCATCTAGGTCATGTTGCAATTTAACAACCTTGTAATGACACTGGCCAAAGGTCCTACCTCTTTGTAGGTCTGTATTCCTGATCTTGCTTGAGCTACCTGATCTCCGCCCTCCAGGCCCTCTCACTCCAGCTTTGCATCCCAGTTTTACAAAATGACCCAGAAAATTAACATCTCAATAGAGACAATCTACTATTGGTCCTGATTAAACATTGTATGCAAGTGTAATCAGAACGCCACCCTTGTACTCAGGCTTTAATTACAACGGATACATACACATCAGGCCCTGCTCAAAGAGCATACAATCTCAATCCACTTATATTATCACACTGTCTTTATGATTGGGGGAAACCAGTGGCCCTGAGGAATCGCACGCAAGCATGGGAAGAACATACTCCTTGCGATGTGTCCAGGGTGTTTGAACTCATGCAGCAAAGCATCAGTTGCTATGTACCTTGCTTTTCCCAGCTCTCCAGCTAATATATAATTAAAGTTTTTTTTTTAACTTAATCAATTGCCACACCAAAAAGCATTTCCATCAATGTTTGTGACCTTAAGAATCTGTTTAGAAAATCAACACCTAATTCCTAGTGCTGTACTATAAATGATTTAAACAAGTATCTCCACAGTAAACTGATAATGTTGTCAAACCGCAGGACATTAATCTGGGCATCTGCAGGCTTTAGATGACTTGTGTCTGGTCTATCCTTTTCAATTACTTCTTCCTGGTTGGAAATAATAATAATACAAGAAATGCCAAGCATTCTGCTCTAATGCCATTAAATCCTTGGAAAATTTTGTTATTTGTATCTGATTATCCGACTATGTAATTATTGCCTATCTATATAGACTCTGATAGTGGTTGCAGTGATAAAATAATTTAAAGACCGTAAAGATTGCAAGTCAGCTGTTCCTGTGCATAATTTATTACATTTCATTGCATATAATTTATTGTTTATTACATACAGTATGATTCAAATATACCCAACGCCAATATGGTGATGTTGCTTTTTTTTTTTTTTTTTGCTTTATATTCTGATTTATTGGGGCTAGGGACCTCTAGGCGGTGCACAAGTCGCACATGCACAGATCTCTTGGGCTGTGGACAAGACTGTAGGGGCGCTTACTGATGAAACATTAGTATTGTCAGTTGCCCCAACTATATTTATGAATCCTTATTCATTACGTAGGAGGATTGTCTGTCTCAAGTTTTGATTGTTACCCTTTATGCAGTTTTTCTTCCTCTCTTTTTCCATCTTTCTATCATTCAGGGAATCCAATACTCCACGCCGCGTTACTTACCTTAGCCAGAGCCCGCGATACAATAACTGACGTAAACGAGATTACCGTACATCAGTTATTGCATCGCTGGATTGGGGCGAAGGTATAGGAGCGTGACCTTAACGCTCCCCAACCTTAACCGTTGTTTTGCACTACAGTGTAGCGGCAAAACTTAAGGCAAGGTTGGGATCGTTAGCACAGTCGCTATTTCCAAAACATTTGGAACTGGAGCTGTGCTCCAAAATTTCCTCTAAAACCCACTTTAAACCGACGAAATTTTTTCGGGTTAACGTGGTTTTAGAGACGTAAAGGGCAGATTGATATCTCCCCCTGGTTTTCTTCTATTTCTTCGTTTTGCTATCCCGCGTATTCTGATATCAGTTATGAAGAATTTTGTTTTTCTTAAAAAAGCTAAACTGCCTTTATTGGAGCTTTCATGTTTTTTGCTCTGTTTTGTTTTATGTATTACTACGATGTCTAGAGATCTATATGGGAATCGTCCCTGCACATGCAGATACCCTCCCCCCTCGCGAATCACAACCCCCCTGCCAAATGCCCGGCTCCTCCCATCCCGCACCTACGTCGCGCTTCCTGGACCCTACCGAGTGGGGGCTATTGGTTAGATGAAGTCAATGGCCAGCGTGAGCAAGGTGGGTCCAGCGTCTGTGCTATTGACCACCTTATTTTAGTAGCATAGGATATCCATAACAAATGTATTAGAAAACACGCCAGGGCAGTCAATTTACACATTATTTTCTATTTAATAGACATCAATGCATAATGGCCTTTTCCAATCCAACGTGTTACACAACTAAAGCTGCATCGTTATGGAATTATATTGCTAGTTGTATCAGTAGGGGCAAGATAAAGCATGGTAAAGGTGGCATATTGGTATTCATATTGTAGACATGAAGATGTCATGACTAGCAAGTATTAAACAGTGTTGCGGCATGCTGTCTTAAGAACCATTTTAGTGAAAAGTCCCATCTTGTATAGGTTTGAATAATAATCGAAAAACAAGTCTTAATCACTTAGTATCGAAAACTTCGATAATTATGGATTTACGCCAGCGTTCGGTAACCCTTGAATTTAATGTCATTTTCGCTAACCTGCAATTAAGGTTCTTTGAATAACTCTTCAAATGTCTTGTTTAATTTTCGGTAAAACTCAAATGTCAATCTTCTTTTTGTAAATCCCGAATGTTACGTTTGTTTACTCCCTTGAACCTAATGTTCGTTTTCACTAACCTCACAATGTGCTCTCTCCTTTCGGTAACCATCGAAAGTATGTTCATTTTGTAAACCTAACACTAACTCTCGCAATGTTGATTCGGTACTCTCAACCAAACCATTTCCCAGGTGCCACAAGCCATTCCAGCCATTCACATTAAGCCATTTTTATTATGGTTACTTTTTTGTATTATTGATCTAAACTTTTTGTAGCATTAGCTGCCCATCGACTTCCAAGTTTGGTTTCCAAACTTTTACTGAAGTTCTGAAACAAACCGAGCT
Organism: Hymenochirus boettgeri; assembly: GCA_019447015.1. Lineage (NCBI taxonomy): Eukaryota > Metazoa > Chordata > Amphibia > Anura > Pipidae > Hymenochirus > Hymenochirus boettgeri. The sequence continues at coordinate 66,643,562 of CM033474.1, read as the reverse complement.
CAGTGAGTTCGGCCATCTCTAGTAAACCAGCACTCATCAAATATAAATACTATTGTAACACTTTTTACAGTCATCTACATTATTTCAATATATCACTATATATATGCTAAAACAAAATAGACATGCTCTACTGTGGCTGTGTGTGTGGCATAGAAAAATGCAGCAACTTATTTTGGCATTTAGCATTCTTTTGAGGATTGTACAGATTTGATGCATCATTTCATAAAACATAGAAGAACATTTATCTGTTCTTAAATAAAATTGTCATGGTGGAACGTCAAATTCTGGGCCAGGCAACGATGCCTGGAGAAGTAATTTTGCATGTGTACAGACATAAGTATTCTACAAATAGATTTGTTGAAATCTTAGCTATGTTTTGGTAATGATTTTACTCTTGCTCCTCATACACCAAATCAGCCGAGTCAGCCTGTATGTATAGCAATGCTACACTTCAAGAAAAGTAAGAAAGGTCTTTTCTTTTTGTGAGAAACTCCAGATTCCATTTCTTTTTGTAGTTTTGGCAAGGAGGGAGACGTCAAGAGCAAAACATCTGTCGCCTATGATGGGTTTTCTATTGTTTTTATTAAATGTTGAAACTTGCAGGGCACGGCGGTCCAAAATATTTATAATGAAATGGGGGTGGGTAGTATACAACTTGTACACATTCAGAAATTATTTAACTGCAGATAAAGAGAATCCTTGTTTGAACTTATAGAGTAAAATGTTAAATACAATACTTTTTATATGTAAGCTGACTGTGTGTGCAGGCAGCTCGAAATTCACACAAATCCAACGTTAACCTTCGGAGGTACTTTCTGTTTTGTTTACCTCTCAAATTATTTTGTTAGCCACAAATGCATTCTCTCTCAAGGCTTGGAATAACAAATGTTGTTCATTTGGCTAGAGTTTGTGGAGGTCTCTGAAGAACTTTTAATAATAACCACCTTCAGAACAGTTAAATGAAGTGGTGGGTATGTATTTACTGGAATATATTTTACCATCCGCTCATTTGATGGTTTTTATTTTTTGTTAATTTTTAAGGAGCGGAGATATGATGAAATTTATTTGACAGTATTTGGCCCTTGGCAGATCTAACCAAAACATAAATTATACTTTTTTTTTCTTTTACCAATAATGTATGGATGCCATCTTTGTTTGCAAGCTAAGGGGCAGTTTATAACAACAACTGGTTTTACCAGTTTTAAAGCTGTTTATTTTATTGATGTTCCACGCTAAATCCTATAACTGCTTAAGGGAATTCCAACCCCGAAAGCAACTTTTAGTATAAGATAGGTCCGCTACAGGTCTTATTACAAGGGCATGTCCCATTCATGAAATACAATTTTTAGATTTATATAGGTTCATACCCCGTCCAAACCTAATTTCGCTTACTTCGTTTTTCATACAGATGCACCGTGAAGAGACTTACGGCTGGTCACGGCTGTCATTCACAAGGCGGCAATAGTGTGCATCACTCCCCACATTACGTGACAGCCGCTTGTGCTCATACAAGCTCGCAACGCATCGCGAGGTGGCACCCCGGGACCTGGTCAGGTAAATCTCTTCTGGGTGCATCTTTTGTGAAAATGAATAAAGCGAAAATTAAGTTGGGGTAGGTGCTAAACCTATATCTAAATTTTAATTTCATGGCTAGAATACCCTTTAAGTGTCTTCAGATAATAATATTTGCTGCATTTGCAGGCAGATGGACTACTGACCAGGTAAGCCTGTGTAATGCAACTAAAAGATCAATTAATGTTTTTAGTATAAATAATATAAATAAAATAGGTGCATTTTTTATTTCTTTCAGCAGGCCATAGTTGGATGGCAAGAACAGAAAATGACAATATAAAAATAAATTAGGGAGACCTAAATTCTAATGATTAATCATTCATAAGTGATTAACATTGTTTTAAGGTCCACTCCCGGGCCCTCAAATGATAACTTATATACAAGTAATCACCCCCCAAAATCCTTAACTGTGATAGTTTGAAATCTGATAATATTAGGTCATAACCTGAAAATCCCTCACAATGTCCTGTTGCTCCTGTTTCTGCTCCTGTCGCTGTTCTCAGTTAGCAAACTGTCAGTTATGGGATTTGACAGTTGACCTCACGCGCAAAACCGAAAACTATTATCCCCTATTGCTTCTTCTGAGCATGCTCACGGCTGCAGTGACCAATCACTAATTGCTCAGTTTTCATGAGGTCCGATAACATAACCATAAATTAATGTAATGCAGTAGGACAAAATATGATATATCGACTATTTTTAAAAAGTGGCCATCTTTCTAAAAGATGTTCTTATAAGTGTGAAGTTGTCCTTTAATGCCATATGAATTATTTTAATTTGAAAAAATTATAACACTTACTGACACTTTTTCTCCCTGCTCTGGATAACTATTTTCTGGCTGGTTAAATCTATCCAGCTGGCAAAGGATCATGGTTAACCAGAGATGTCCAGATTGTACATTTGAAGGGTATTTCCCCTGGCAAATGAGCTTGGGCTTTTAGGTTTATTTAAAGTGTGGGGGTAAAGGAGCTATGTCTTGCTCCTCATTCTTCAACAAACAAACAACGCAGAGGCCGGAACGAGGGACGAACTTACCTGGTCTTTTCTCTACTGAGATTGTAAGCTCTGATGGGGGCCATATAAACCTCTTTTCTCAATGTAATAGTTTTCATAAGCACTTGTATATTCCATGATGCAGCAGAGCTTATTCTATATTGTATTTATATAGTGTCCCCCTTGTATGAGCTTTTTGTTATTCTATATTGGTACAGTGATGCAATCTTCACGTGGCGCTAAATCAAATTACACATATATACAACATAGTAAAATATAAATAATTCTAGGCCCCAACAATAGTTTTTGGCAGTCACTGGCTATTACTTTTATAAACAAGGGGTTTTTAGTATACGATACTGAAGGGTTTTTATTCATGTGTACAGTAATGTATTACTAAAACCTTTGTTTATATGTATAGCCAGTGTGCCGATAATATATTGTATGGGCCTAGAATGTGCATTGATTAATCTTTTATCTTTTTGTATAAAATATTTGGCCAGATCTAATAGCACTTCCACAAAATGTATTGTAATTTAGACCTAAGAGTGGCTTCCATAAGCCTGACCTTTTGTATGTAGTTATTGAACATGTCAACTTCATTGGGTAATAGCACCCCCAACACGGACCTTAATGTAAGGGAGGTCGTCTATGCCTTTAAATAAAGCACCTGGAGGAGTGCCTCTTCCCTCATTTTTAAAAAGCAAAGGCTTGGGGGAGAAGTGAGAAATAGCCTGTTATGGATCCAGTTGTCACAACTTAAGAACTGGTGCAAAGTTGCCTGATGGTATTGTAGTAAAAGGTAAGAAGTTAGGACCGCCAGATTGGGGTTACCTTGACATGTGTAGAAGGCTTTTGTATTCTATGGATCACAGTAATGTAATACAAAAGCCCTTTGTTTAATATGTCTGTCAGTGTGCGAATAAACTTGTATGGGGCATAGGAATGTGCATTGATTATCTTTTGCTTGTTTTAAAATTTTTACCAGAATCCTAGGCCCTTCTCCCTGGCAAAATGTAGTTCGTAATTTAGCCTAGAGTGCGTGGCTATCCACAATCCTTCTATTAAATAAATAAACATATACAACATATTATACATCCAGGTCCCTAGGGATTTGGTAATGTATGTGCTGAGTCATATCTACATCGACTGTCTAGAAGGACAGCTAGAGACAGTTACTTTCTGGCTCCTGCAGTTTTTGTTGAATATGGGAGGTGATACATATCTCCTTACCTCCCGTTCTTCAACAACGGGAAAACCCCAAACTTCATTACCCCAGTTGGAGATACCCTTTAATTTAGGTGGCTGAATCATTAATGATGTCCTAACACTGCTAATCTGTTACTAAATAAAATAAGGTTCTGAGTTTTGATCGTCCTTTTTCCTCTTGTCTTTCACCAGATCTCATTTGGCTGCGCAACATACACTTAAATGGGGCTGACATTAACAACCAGAATCCCTGATTGCCTTTTAATGCACATCTGTTATTTTTTAATACCGTTGTTCAGATATTCTTTAGATGGGGGAATGATTTAATTTATACTACCGTTTAAACTCTTCTTTAATCCAGGGGCACCGAGTTGCCTCTCAATCTTTTAATTTCTTTTATATTCTGGTCTGTTCCCCCCAATCTTAAGAGAACTAATAAGAGCTCAATGAGTAAAAAGCAAATGCAAAAGTGCTGCCCTGATGACGTGGTTTGGAGCCCTTGTTTTTTGATCTCTTGACAGCCTATGCACATGATGATAGCAAAACAATAAACTGATGCGCCATTGACTACATAGAAGGAAAGGTCCTGTGTCACCACATCAATGGGACTTTGCAAATTTTCCCTTTCCCTATTAGTTTTAACGTGATTCTGGCATAAGGATAGGGGAATTTTCTCTGTGCACCCCAAGTCTAGAAAAAGTCGAAAAACCATATTAGGACATTAAGTTCCTTCTGATTGGGTTAAATTACAGAGACTCCAGTGAGTACAGAGAACACCGCTGTACCACCTCCCTCTCAGGAGGAAAAGGAATCACTAATACCTCTTATCTAGTTGGATTTAAGAGTTACACTACATTGAAATATAAAATGGCATATCGGAATCAACACTTAAAAGACTTTTTTAAGAGACTTCTCGTGTATTTTTTTTAACCTATGCACACTTAATAAAGTTTAATTTTATTTATTTTGGATATTTTAATTTATTTTAAATGGCTCAAACTGAAATTATATTCCTTCCCAACCACAACGTAATCATTTCTTTTAGTTTGTTCCGAATCTAAAACTTCTTATTTCAGCTGTCATCACGTTCCCTTGCTCTATCTTCTGTAGTAGTCCTGTGAGTCTGGAATGTGGACAAGAGTTTGATCATTGGAAATGCTTTGTGGGCAGGCTTGACATGTTGGTGTGTGGGGGAAAAAAAAAAGTCATTGTTGGTCGAAGTGGGAGTGTTAAAGAGGGATGGGGGATACTGGGCTCCTAAACAAAATGTGTGCTGGATTGAAAGGTTGCAGCAACACCGTAATGAGAGTAAGTTATACTTACATGTATTCAATTATATGATTTAGATGAGGCAAAGTCATTTTTTTTTAACGTAAGTGTCCCTTTAAAGGTAAACTAAAGTGAAATAAATGACTTGCCTTTAGCGCTTTTTCGATTATTTACTGCTTCCAAGACATTGATTCCTTTTTTATTCTCATTGCTATTGCCCTGTCCGCTAGATTTCCCTGTCCTGTTCACTCCTTTTAGTTATATGTAGCTGTCTCTCGCACTGTATCCACCCACCCCTCCAAAACTGAGGCAGCAGCTAGAGTGTGTGACATGTCAGAGGATGATGATCTGTGGCCGCCCCTACAGCCAGTGATAGCATTCACCCTAGTGATTTTGTGTTATAGTGAAAGTGAACCTGCTTTTGCTATGGATAGGTAAGCAGCCCTGGCTAGCTGTAATCACTGCTTGAACTCAAGTAGCGTAGGAGTTTGAGGTGTGTTTTGCGTGTGTTTTGTGGGTGGGGGCTTTGTTATTGGATTTCCATTGTGTACTTTAATACAGTGCTACATTGGGACTTTAGTAACAGCAGACAGCTGCTAACTGCATGATTGTGTGTTAGAAGCACAAAGCACAATAATAATGTTTTATTTATTTTCCTGATCAATTACTGAATCATTAACCATGCATGACTTGAGAAATAATGCTTTAACTTTTATAGAATGATAGTTTCTACATGTAGTGTGCAGGGGATGTGGCTTGGTGATTTATAGTTGGTTACTTACTTGTTTTGCCCCGCCCTCACTTAACAGTAAAATTCCCAGAGCTAAAAAAAAAAAAAACAGGGATAGGAAGGTCAGAGAGGAACAAAAAGCAGATTTCGTATTGGTGGGTAATTAATCCTATTTAGTGTGGGATTAGTTAAAATATTTGGCTACAGTTTTACATGTCTCTTTAAAAACGTTTTTCAAATGCATATAAAATACTAATGTTTGATCCTTTAATTTAATCATTTTTTTCTTTATCTCTTCTTGGACTGTGCACTTAATATTTAGGTATTTCAATATCTGATTATAACATGTAGTCTGTTTACACAGTAGACAGCTCTATACTGTACCTTGAAATCTAAGCCTATGATCCAGTAAATGTTTTTTATCTTATCACATTGTGTTTGCTTGTTTGATTGGATATTTGTGTACATCAATATCTGTTGGTCTATGGGATTCTGTCTATCATGCTATCTAATTGTCTTGTTGGTCCAAAGTCATCACAGCATTGTAGGTATTTGTCCCCAAACAAGTCACAAACAATTACAACGACTGCTTCCTTAAAGCACATCCACTGATTCTTTTCCTTTCCTTTCATTTCCTGGTTTTAACGAATGTAATTGGATTTTTGTACAATAGCACCCCACTTGTTTTAAATGCCAATAACAGGATTGAATTATAACATTGCTTCATTTTTCTTTTTCACCATTTCTTGGAAGGCTCCATTTAAATATTTCAACAGATCTAGTGACATTGTAGTATAGCAAGTGACAGTGAACACTAATGTCCTTGACACTTTGATTACACTGTTAGCTTTCTACCTACAGAAATAATACTATTTAATACTAGGTGCATGTCTTCTAATTTTACTTCTTGAATCAGAGTGCTACTTTGCTACTGATCAGTTATTAAATAAGAACACCAATCCTTTAGTTTTTCTTTTATCCTAATGAGTGCTTCTTCTCCCCAGACACAAACATTGGGGGTAAGAGAGTCTTCCTAGTAGTAAATGTAATATAGATCTTTGTAATAAGTAGAGGCTCCATATTGGTGCCAAAAACTCACATCCCATGTCATCTGAAGAGCTCACGCCGCCCTGACCTAGTATTCACTGTCCTCTAGCACGTGGCTATTTTCTATCTACGATGTTCTCCACTACACATATGGAAGTTTCTACATAAGACTTTGAAAGCTGCTTGTTATCTACCTGCAGTTTATTAACACAGTCAGCTTGATTATATATGCTTCTTCTTGTGGAATAGAAATTATTCTGTTATTTACTAATGTACCTAGGTTTTTGGCACTGCCTCTGGTGGCTCCAATTTGGTAAGCACTTTTTTAGAAACACAACTGAAGGTCAATCAGCTCGAAACCGACAGACTTTTTGCATTTACATTATGCTGGCTATCAAAGATAAAGTTCCTACATGTACTAGTGTCTCATATAGTATCTCTGTTGGGGATAGGGGTAAACAACAGAGTTTTCATGAAGGTTGGCACGTTTAATTCCGCTAGATTTTTTAATTTTTTACTGAACATGGAAATTCTTACAAAAAAAATCCATGCTAGCTTAGTAATACAGTTGCAAAGATACTTTTCTTTTTGTATGAAAAAGAAAGGTATAGTAAGTTTTTGGTACAGGACATTGAATGTGTTTGAAACTGAAATCCCTGTCTGGTCATGGAGAGGATGGATCCCTGTGCTATTCATGTTGATTGGCTGTCTGCGTCTAGGATCAAGGCTGCAGCTTCCTTGTTTTGATCTTGAGCACTAACAGAGTATGTGCATGTTCGAACAACACACAGCTAGCTGGTGGTTACCCACTAAGGGTGGTTATGGTTCAGCTGATCCCTAGAACCTACAGCAGAATTTCGATTAATCAAACAGGCATCACAGCAAAGGAGAGTTGGAACAACCTCATGTTGTATGTTTTGTGTACTTGCTCAATTAGGACGTTGTCCTGGAGACTTGAGTTCTCCTCCGGCAATTACATTCGGTCTCGTGTCTCCTCTATCATTTACTTTTTATTAGTAATATTGAGTGAAACTAAACTTTATGGCAAGCAATTGTAATGAGTGGATAGCAGATATAAGGGGACCTATTAGCGTAATGAATTACTATGGTTATTAATGAGGATTACCCAGAGTTTTTTGATGTCGGCAACCCCCTGAGGTTAAAACTACCAAATAAATCAATGAAAAAAAAAACAGGGACATGGAATTCAAAAATACAAATTTCTCCCCCAACCATCATTATATTAACATTTGAAACGCTAACACTGGTTGGGGCCGGTAAAATTAGCACCAGGGTTTAGGATTAAGAACTTTTTATTTATTCAGGACCCTGCACGGTGTTTTTCCACTATTAAAATATTGTACCCCACCCGTACCCCCCGGGAAAATAGAGAACTTAAAATCATTAATTAGCTATTGGAATTACACAGGATAAAGAACACATGAGTAATACAGGAAGGGATGGCCAGCGCAATAGTCTGGCATAAACCAGAAAGTGTTTATAGTTCAACATGTTTCGATTTAAAAAAGGATTGAAACCTTGTCTGTTCATGCTCAGACTACTGGTGGTCTCCCTTCCTTTACTTCCTCATTGCGGTTTTACTGCTTGACATGGACCGCTGCCAAGGAGTGAGCAAGCGTGCACACTTTTACTAGTTACAGGTAAAAGAAACGCCATCGGTCAATTACTATAGACAAGTATTTCCTAAATTGTAAAAAACACAAGACATTATAGATAAAGGGGGTTAGGTGTGAAATAATAATATACAATCTTATTTGGCAAAGACAGCCTGTCTTAACAAAACAAGCAATAATCCACTATTTGTAGCAGTGGTAGCATTGAAAACAATAATTCTATAAATTGTAAATGACATTTAAAGAGAACAGGTTTAACCACAGTTAATGGTTTTTTAATTTTTTTAATTTGGTGTGTCTTTGAAGCATTTGGCTCGGGCATTCAAATTAATCACACGGGCAATCGTGTGGTAAATATAACATCGCTTAAGAATAATTTTTTTGGACTGGATTTCTGCCTTTAACGTCTGCTACTTAGACTGTTCGTTGTTTATTATACATTCAATTTAGTGCTTTTGGGATGTGCCGGTTGGTTCCTTCAGGTGTATTGGAAAAAAGCTGAACTGAATAGTCGCTCCTTCTTACAAGCTCGGTTGTGATTGGGTTGGTGCAGATGGGAGAGCTGAGCCAGCACATGTCCAACTTACCCAGTTGAGAAGATCGAGTGCCTTTTCTATAAAGCTGATTGTGTTATGTCCCGTGGAACAACATCTAAAGGGGAAAGCAATCTTAAAATACTAGCTTACTTTCATAGCATCACCACGTTGCGTATTTTTGCCTTATCTTCTCTAAAGGATTTAGCATTTTCGTTTTCCTTTTTATATGCCAAATATGCCCATGATATGAACCTTTGTGCAGATATCTGCCTTTTTTTAAACAAAGTCCTAAAGCTTGTCAACAAAAAAAACTCATCCTAAGTTATGGTTTTGATGACATTGACTTCTCACATCGAACTGGCTCTTATTTTACCAAGAGTTTTCAACCCGAAGCATCAGAGCATTAACTCATAACACAGGTCCAAAAGAACATCCAACTAGGGTGGGAGAACAAAACATCTTACATATAACATAACATAGTGGGTCTACCATTTAAGCCAGGGGGGGTGGGGGGTGCCCAACCCAGCCGATGCCTGGGAGCCTCACTAGTGGCAATAAACACTTTGAGCGGCCGTGGTGCAGGCTGGTGCATACTGGGCCGGCGAGCGATGGGACATAGCGTGTCCCCTGTGCCCATTTATGCACCAGGCCTGGCCCCGCCCTTTCCACTCCCTCCGCGCTCCATGCGCTTGGCGTTTGCGTTGGGCATCACTGATTTAGACTAACCAAGCTGCGTTTGCCACATTAGAAGTCACATGAAAGAGGATTAGATTTATCTTGTCATCATAGTTATTAACATATAACTGAAATGTAACAATTTTCAATATGTCAAGAAAAGTATTTAAAGGGCAGTCCATCACAAATCGAATTTACATATGGCGCAGGACCCCCCCCAATCCTATTTTACTTTCCTCTTCCAAAGATGCAGCTAAAAGAAGACTTACAAACCCCAGCCTGGGACCCAACCCCTGTTGCGATCTTTCAACAAACACTACCTAATTGCAGCTGTCAGTACAGGTCCTGCAGCTGTATGTTAAATTTATTTTATGATCATTCGAGGGATATGGCCCAATTCTAGGGTTACCGAACGCTGCATTCAAGGGTTATGGCCAAATTCAAGGGTTACCGAATGCTGCATTCGAGGGTTGGCCCAATTCTAGGGTTACCGAACGCTGCATTCGAGGGTTATGGCCCAATTCTAGGGTTACTGAACGCTGCATTCGAGGGTTATGGCCCAGTTCTAGGGTTACCGAATGCTGCATTCAAGGGTTATGGCCCAATTCTAGGGTTACCGAACGCTGCATTCGAGGGATATGGCCCAATTCTAGGGTTACCGAATGCTGCATTCGAGGGATATGGCCCAATTGTAGGGTTACCGAATGCTGCATTCAAGGGTTATGGCCCAATTGTAGGGTTACTGAATGCTGCATTTGAGGGATATGGAGCACTAATGTCAAGGTTATTGATTAAAAAAATGTGAAAAATCCTCGAATTTTTGATAATTATTGAAAATATATCCATGAGTTTGGAAAGCCGGAGTTCGTAGTACGGAGAATTCTGAAAAGTCCAAGTTCATACAAACTCATAAAATTCAGCTCAAACTCGAGTTCTAGTCCATCCCTATCAAACATTAATTGTGATGTGAGCAGTCAGAGCCTTGATTGACTGCATGGAGGAAGGGGGAGCTTATTTTGCCAGAATAGGGTAGAGACTCGGACTCGGATCCAACATGGAACCCCTAGGTTCCAAAATACCAACATTTTGTCCGAAACGGGCAGATCATTCGTATTTCGGACTACATTTTTTTGAGGGATGAAAATAACCTTGAACGTTTGATAACCCTTGAAAGTATGTTTGAAAACTCAAAAGTAGTTTCCGATCGCTTTTTCGAGGGTTATCGGAGGGGTATTCGAGTTTTTTTTATTGAGAGTTACCGAAATTAACCTTGTATATTGGGTAACCCTCGAAAATGCATCCCAAAAACTTACCAGTTTTGTCCATCTATAGAATAGGGACAATAATATTCCTTAAATATTTGGTTAGTAATGCAGGTACAGTAATAACATGCAAAATATATCAGTTGGGGTTGGGGGCAGATAACCGACAATTGACCAAATTTTTGATCATTCCCTTTAATATATTAATACATTTGAATGCCAAAATCCTAGTTATTCCACTGCTTTTCTAATTTGTCTTATTCAGAATGCAGCCTTCCAAATTTGTAGACTGTTTAATTGACCAATAGGTAGCAGAAATCCTTATCCTTTTTAAAGGATTACTATTTAAAAATAATCGTTTTGTTTAGCTACATACAACGTGCACAGTTTTCATTTGCCAGGTTAGTCCTGGACTAGACCTGTAATAAAGATAGTGCTGAAGCCAGGGGGAAGACTGGCGGAATCAGTTTTCTTTGGTCTGGTGCTCCTCACCAGAAAATATTAGGAGGTAGGAATTACCAGTCCTATATCCCTGTCCTAAGTACTTTTCATTTTGATGATATTTTAAAAAAAACTGTATACATGATAGTTATCCCTTAAATAACTGTCTGTGCATCAAAGAGCAAATCAGTGAACAAATAATTAAATAATTTTTTTGTTTTTTGTACCAAGAGACAGTTAGTACAACTTTAAAATTGACAAGAATCTATGCTATGCACAGAATGTTTGCATAATACATGAATGAAATACTCCATTCTTTAATAATTCCAGGAAAGATTTTAGCTTTTTTTTCTTATTTGAAGAAAATGAAAGGCACTTTTAAATAGTAAAATGTTTTGATCAATGTCTGATTTTCATTTATTCCTGTTTAGCCTAGACCTCTCTGGATCAACACCCTCTTTCTATTTATTTAGAGTTTTAAGCACTTTTACTATATCTTTACATTTACAGTGTATTTGCGTTTTTATTACTTACATTATCAGCCCTGTACCTCAAAGAGGCCGGGTGCAACCTAAAGGTAATTTACAGTAGCCTGTAAATAATATATTAAAGGGAAACTATAGTGAGTATACGTTTTTTTTAAAACAGTCAAAATTAAAAGTACCTGAGGCAGGGAGGTAGGATTGGTGCTTTTTACCTCCCAATATCATTTCTATAAAGAGCAGCAGGACGAAGAAGACTGCTTCTGCCATACTTCCTGTATGCTTCAGCACTATCTTTAATATAGAATGGCCCAGGGCCATAACCTGGCAGATGAAAACTGTATGTGCTGTAGGTCCTCAACAAAACAATATTGGTAGGTAGGAATAATCAATCCTATCTTCTTGCCCGAGGTGCTTTTCATTTTTAAAAATGAATTTTTACAGTATAGTTATCCTTTAAAACAGCAGATCTGGCACACCTTTACTTATTTAGTTGGGAGTATCTGAATATTTTTATTTTGTAAATATAACAAATACCGTATAACAATATTAATCATTTGATGCTCCCTTTCTTCCCATGGCCTCTTGCTGCTTGTTATATCAGTCCCATTTAAGTCTGGGACTTGTGCCAAATAAACATATTTGCTAACAAGTTGGTGTTACAAGCAGCAGAGGAGCTTGGAAGAAGGGAGGAGCAATGCCCACTAAAATCTCAATTATTAGGCAACTGATAGCCTGTCTGAGGTTAAAAATATTGCTGTCCAGATCCTTATTCCACTGGGAATCACCTGAACTTAATTTATTTTTGGGTTTTCCATATCCTTTATAGAGGCACAGCTTCACTAAAACATGTAAATCTGAATTCAGCACAGCTGTGTGCAATGCACTTTTAATATTTATCTTTAAAGGACAATGAAAGTCACAAAAGTTTACAATTTCCAAATTAAAGAAATCATAAAGCCTGTAGGTTCTGGAGACTTCACCTTTGCTTCTGATGCAACAAAGGTGAAAGGATGCATGATACCAAGGAAAAGTATAATGCATACCAGTGAGGATCTGTCCCATCCCTTGTCCAGGCAGACTTGCAGGGGGAATTGGTTTATCTCCTCCTCTATTTCTCTCCTATAATTTTGTTTTGAACAAGACCAAGGAGTGCACTGATTTATCTACCACATTATACTTACCCTACGGGCTGCACCTGGGCATATAGACGGCTGAGAGTGAGTTCCTGCATCTATCTATCTATCTATCTATCTATCTATCTATCTATCTATCTATCATCTATCTATCTATCATCTATCTGTCTATCTATCATCTATCTACCTATCTGTATATATATATATATATATATATATATATATATATATATATACATACTCCTCTGTTGTTCCTTGCCCCAGTAAGTTAATAAATAGGTAAAAAGATAAAAGTGCACTCTAGGGCCCTTTATTTTAGAGCAAGTGTATCACACCATGCAAATAGCAATGTTTCAGTGCTTAGATATTAGTCTTAGACCTTTAACAAGCCATGATATATATATATATATATACATATATATATATTTGTTTATCATCTGTAGGGACACAAAATGAAATGTTGCCCTCTACATGCTATGTTATTATTATTTCTATTAAAGCAATAGAAACGTTTGAATTATGCCTCTTCCCAAAATGATTGACTTTAATCATAACAACTCGTAAAAAAATATTAATAAATAATAAAAGAAATGAAAACGATTTCTAATAGTGTTTTTGTAATGTAACAAATTTCCCCAAGTGAGGGTTTAGTACAGATATTTACAGTAGGTGTTTTTCTGGGGAGGACACAAACTATAGAGTAAATAAACAATAAATAGTGTTTGCAGATTCCAGACAGAAAGGAATAAACTTTATATATTGTATAAACTGCATTTAATATAAAGATTGTATAAAAGGATAAAAGCGAAACATTTCCTTTGTTTGTTATTTTAGTGCATGAACTGAACTGAATTTTTAAATCCCCAGTTACAGTTATTCTGTTTTCTCTTGTCAAATATTCTAAATGCGATGAATCAAAAAATGAATAGAGTGATTTAGATATTGCACACATGCCTTGTGAATGTTGATGAATCAGAATCAATGAGCTTCTAATTCTTGGCTCTATTAAGGCCGAAGCACAACTGTTATTTATGACTTAAAGTAGATATCTGTTTGCTGCCATGTTGGAATTCAGTTCAGTAAGTATATTTTACAAATATTGTAATTTAGGAAATATATTTTATTATCTGAACTGTTTCAAAATATTTCCCATGTAATAAATACAATATAATGGGTAAATGATGGCTGGCCAAAATGTTTTGTTTTTCTGTAGAGGATGGTGACTTACCTTTAACTTTTAAAGAGTAAGAGTTTAGGGCTTATTTAATAAGAGGTGCAAAAAATATTCTGTGCTAGTGATCTGAAACAAGCAATCAGATGCTACCATTTGCTAGTCTACTACAGTTGATAACATTTGATTGGTGGCAGCAGATTAATACCACAGACAAAATGTTGATGAATATAAAAGCATTCTGGGATATTAATAATATTTGAAACGATACATTAAATTTATATTTACTATTATTAAACTGAATTTACATTTAGTCTAAAATAAATTAAAACAATAGTTTATTCATACAACAAATTTTCAAATTGCTGATGTTTTCGAATGGTGTTTGAGTTATTCTGTCCATGCTGTCATGTAGATTGATTGCAAGCTGTAACACTTCTAAGATCCAAAACGACAATTCTTTATAGGCAGGATCATGCATTATGAAACTTCTTAAACCTCTTGGGTCATTTGTTCATTGGTGTGTGTTTGTGAAGAAACTTGTGAGTTTCCCAAATTTCTTTGTATCGTAATTTTATCAGCTGGGGAACCTCTTAATGGTTGAAAGTATGTTAAGATCCATCTCATTGACCCCTCTGGAAATGAACTGCCCCTTTGACCTGCAAACATTTTTATATAATAAATAGTTACTGGATCGACTGTAGATAAAAAAAAAATATTCATTCAGATCCTGTGTGGTATGAGATGTAAGAACATAGCAATGGATCTCCCGAGACTTACAGATAAATATATTTAAATATGTATTTAACGATTGTGTATATACTACAAATTACATTTTTGAAATGATTAATAGCAATGTTATTCATGTTTCCTTGCGTTTCTCCCAAGAGGGGATTTGGAGATTTCATCTCTAACACAGTACACTCATATACAGCACAGAACAACAGACAAAGCAAGGCCTATAAAATGAAGGATGATCTAATCGTACATGTGGAAAGCAGTGGGAATAGGTAGTGTACCATACAAACAATGCCAATAGCACCCCAAAGGAATTGTGACTTTGTTATGAGTCATAGAGCGTAAGAGAGAGTAATATTGCTATTGCTTGTTTAACCGTAAAGGTTTTAAAGCTGTAAGTTATATAAAACATTCTCTTGTGAAATTTACAATAACCCATATTTGTTTTCATGGCTGGTTATTTCTGTGTATCTTAAGATATAAACTTTCAGAGTTATTTATAAATGTGGTGTTTATGCTGATGATATCTTGCCAACAGTTTGCAATTCCAAGGCTCTGATCCTTAGAAACAAGTTTTGTTCCTTAAATGCCAAAGGTGAGAAGAATGTAAATCTCAATGGGAAATTCATGGGAAACTCCGTGCAGCTGCGCTATTAAGATCAATGCAAAAAAAAGAGAGATTAGTCACTGAACAGACATATGGCTTTATTCAAAGCTGCACTCACTTCTGCCCATTCACTTTACTAGATTGCTTAAAAACTTGGGTTTTTTTTTAGAAAAATAAACACTGTCTTCTATGCTCCAAGTAAAAGTATTATAAGAAAAACAGGCAATGTGTGAGGTTTAAAATTCTTTCTAAACTAACATGTTTAGAATCCCCCCCCCGGACTGTAAAGGAGAACTATTGTCTATGACTATGAACATATTTTATCTCAAAATAAACCACAAAATAAAACTACAAATCACTTTCTATCTTTATTAAATTATAGCCCCCTTTTAAAACTTAGCAAATAGATTTTTTTGTGTTAATTATGCAGGAATTCAATAGAAAATTACATTTGCCTCCATGATATTTTCATTGTGTAGTGTTCCCCAACCCATGCTTGTGAAGGTTCTCATTCAACCAGGTCATGGTATTTTTTTAAAATTATTATTATTGAGGATTTACATAGCGCCAGCAAATTACGTGGCGCTTTACAACTGCATGTATGCATTCACATCAACATTTGCATCAGGTATATTTGTTGTATTCAGTGAGATCATCTGGATAAAGTTTAGTTCTTGAAGATGTTTTGCTAGTCATCCAACTGGCTTTCTCAATTCAGAATGACTTGTACAAGAATCTGTTGGCAATTAAGTACCCTGGAAAATCCCAAAGAATTAAACATTAATTGATCTAACTGAATACAACAGATATGCCCCAACCCATTTTAGCTTTTTAAAAAAAGCCCCAAAATAGACTTACGATCCTGCCTTCCCTAAGCTCTCTGCTCCTGGCTCCCTGCTCGCTGGAAGTAGCAAAGAGGGACCAGTCTGGCTGCTGCATCTGTGATTGGCTGAGAGTCAGATCATAAGTCTATTTCTGTTTTTTTTTTTTAAGTTAAGATAGTGGTTGGGGGTGGGCTAGGGTACACTATACTACAGCAAAAGATTTTTAATGTTAGGGGATTTAGCAGCATGAAGGAATCTTAAGAAGTGTATGATTAGTGCCCCACATACACAGAATGGTACTATCAGTGCCCCACATACAGAGAACGGTACGATTAGTGTTCCACATACAGAAAATGGTATTATCAGTGCCCCACATAAAGAGAAAAGTACTATCAGTGCCCCACATACAGAGAAATGTACTATCAGTTCCCCATATACAGAGAAAGGTACTATCAGCTCCCCACATATGCAGAGAATGTTATGATCAGTTCCTCACATACAGAGAATGGTACTATCAGTTCCCCATATACAGAGAAAGGTACTAGCAGCTTCCTACATACAGAGAAAGGTACTATCCGTTCCCCACATACAGAGAACTTTACTATCAATGTCCCACATACAGAGAATGGTACTATTGTTATTATAAAAATAATATATTATTTATATAATATAATATATGTAAATAACCATTATTAATATAATTATTATTATATAACTTTTATGAATATAACTATTATAATTGTTATTTATTATTTATACTGTTCAAAACATTACATTTCCCATATGTCCTTGGGGGGGAGACAAAATGCTCAAATGCTCAACTAAATATTCTACTGGAGTTGACCTTGTTGAAATGTCTGTCCCTTTCCCTACATCTTTTACAATAATACTGTTTAAACATTACTTTAAACTAATCTAGTAAAACAATAAAGTACAGCAAGACATAAAATAGAACATTGAAAAGGCTACTGAATCTTAAGAGTATTGTGTAAACAGATGGTAATTCTACATCAATAAGAAAAGATTCACTGTAGAATGTTGGGATTTGGAGACATAAAGATAAACAGAAAAGCCCTAAGAATTAATTCTAGGGTGTGCTGCATTTCTCTCCCACATATCGGGTCATAAATCAATATTAGATAGCGGTAGTACAGGGTCTTATCCAAAATATGTTTCATTGAACTGAATATTTCCCATGAGTGTCCAAAGAACACAATTATAAATTGCCTTTAAAATTACTTTATTCCTAGTTTTCCTGCAGTTTTAACAGAGTTAAAGGTTCACTAAACTTTATAATAAATTATTTTTTAAAAATGTTGTAAAAAACAAAATATGTAGACAGGTCTATACATTTTGAAAGCAGACAATGGACTTGAGCTTTTTTAAAAATTGATTTTAGCAATTTATTTTCAGTTGTGTTATTTTTGAACATTTTCATAAAGCTGTTTTAATCTCTCTATTTACTGTTAAAGTTTCAACTTATTACTGACTTTTTCCATTGTGTTACATCTGACCTTAAAAGACAACTAAAATATAATAATACATTAACAGGGTTATTCAATAAAAGTTCTTATCGTTTAAAATGGTGCTAATTTTGCCCCAACCAATCAAATCTTAGCTTTCAAATGTAAAATAATATCTGATTGGTTGGGGCAAAATTAGCACCATTTTAAACGATAAGAACTTTTATTGAATCTCCCTGTAAGTTTGGGTGATGATCCATGTAAAAGGGACTAGAGCTATAGTTGTTACTTGGATATGGCCATGCATATGTTAAAAACAACCCATTCAGAATTTCAGTCTCATTCAATTCTGTAGGGCTGGTGAAAAATAAAAACCTGTTCAACTGGTAGGTGTTGCTAGCAGAGTACAAAATGTGGATAAATTTTCCTTTAGATCCCTTTCTCATTAAATAAAGAAGTCTTATGAGAGAAAAGACTGTATGTGCTTGGCTTGTGTAATGTTATTTGTAAGAGAAGAGTCCGGTTTCTAAATTAACCAGGTATCATTTTCAAAATCTCAGAAATCATGGTTGAAAACAGAAAAATCACAGTCCAAAATTTGAAAATTTCGGTCAAAGAGTTAACATTTTTGGTTGAAAATTAAAAAAAAATTATTTTAATTGTGTTCAAATCGGAGTTTTGAATTTTCCGTAGAACCACTGGAACAATGAAACTTGCCAGTTTTCTTCATCCCTACTTATTTGCACTGTTTTAAAGTGTTAGCATTTTTAAAGTTAAAGGGCAACTATACTCAAAAAAAAGACTATTGTCTTAATCTATAAAGAGCCCGTACTCTGAGGTGTGTCTGTTGCTGCATGCATTTAGTCCAATACTTGTTTTACTTAGTCTATGTATCCCCTCCCACTGTTAACTGACTCCTTCTTCCAACAGGATTTTCTGTGACGTCAATCATGTTTAGTGATCACTATGAGCACTGGGAGAGTAAAATTTTCCACCAGGCAATTCCCACATACCAATTGTCACCATTCCAGCTACAGCAGAACTGCACGTAGCAGAAGAGATAATACTAATATGGTACTTGATTGACAGCTGATATGCAAGATGCTTTAGGAACAGATAAACATATAAATGGTTCAGTTATAGCTGGAAAGAATAGGCAATTTAAACAAAAATTTTTCCCCAGTACAGATGCCCTTTAACAACAACAGCAAATAACATTTGTAAAGCACCCCAAAGGACTCAAATCACTGTAAGCATGGCTCAGACCAATAATTGGTTGATTGGTAAATTGTGCTATAAAGGAAGAACTCTATAAATCCGGAAATGCCAGGCTAAACAGGTGGCGTGAACTAAGGTTGGAAGATCCTCTGGGGGGATCAGATGTTTGATTTTCAGAAATTTGGTTTCTGAAGCTCAACTCCCCATCAATTAGCACACCGAGGCTGCGCACAAGGTCAGAGCTGTTTATGTCTGAAATCCCAATCCTGATTGGTGTTAATTTAGGGTAGGGCTGTTTTGGTGCCAAGCGCTGGATTTGAACAACAAGGACCTCAGTTTTGTCAGCATTCAGTTTCAACCAGTTTTCATTCATCCACGCCTGTAGCTCAGTTAAGCAAGAATTTATTTTTGGGGTGGGGTCTGTTCCACCAGGTTTGAAGGAAAGGTATAACTGCGTGCCATCAGCATAGCAGTGGTACCTCATACCATGTTGTTGGATAATTGTACCAAGTGGCAACATGTAGATTGCAAACAGAAGAGGGGATAGGATTGATCCTTGTGGCTTTTCAAATTTTAAAGGTGCAGGGTTGGATATAACAGTTCTTAGGGATACTCTCTGTGTTATGTAAGTCAGGAATGATCTGAACCACTGGAGGACTGAGCCATTGATGCCACAGTACTCCTGTTGAGCAAGTTTCATGGTCAACTGTATCAAAAGTTGCTGAGACATCCAACAGGATTAGGATGGAGTATTCCCCTCTGTTCCTTGCCATGAGCAGATCATTGCAGACTTGGATGAGGGCTGTTTCACAGCTGTGGTGTTTCTTAAAGCCAGATTGTAGAAGGTCCAGGATGTTGCTTACTGAGAGTCTGGCTTCAAGTTGCAGATAGACAGCCTTTTCAATAACTTTACCTAAGAATGGGAGGTTGGAGACAGGTGTTTAGCTGCCCATTGCATCTGGATCCATGGAATGTTTTTTAAGAAGGGGCTTGATGATTCCTTCTTTTAGAGAGGTAAGAAACCTCCCTGCCTGCAGAGAGCAATTGACTATTTTGTGAAATGCTGGTTCAAGCAGGTCAGGGCATTTCAGCATGTACTTAGTTGGTCCAGGTCGCAGGTTGTCTGGCGGAGGTGTCGGAGGATGTCTGAGA
This sequence comes from Hymenochirus boettgeri, assembly GCA_019447015.1. Classification (NCBI taxonomy): domain Eukaryota; kingdom Metazoa; phylum Chordata; class Amphibia; order Anura; family Pipidae; genus Hymenochirus; species Hymenochirus boettgeri. Next base: position 66,623,403 of record CM033474.1, on the reverse strand, counting down.
TCTCTTCCTTACTAATGCCTTTAAAATCAGTCCAAGGTGTTAGGTTGTTCTTGCAACTATTAACAGGCGTACAGTCTTAGGTGCTGTGGACTGAATGAGAGACCTTATAGAGGACACTTTGCTTAAAGTATATCTTTTCATTCCACTAAATGGGGAATCTCCTGTAAGTAAATGTTTAATTATATGTCAGTTCTCCTATATTTTGCTAATTTGAACTGAAACTTTCCTTAGATTAATTGTGCCTTAATTCAGGCCATACGCCATGTAATTTACCACTTATAGCCAATATGTGGTCTGGGCTGGTGAATGTCGAGACCTGATATTTAGAATGATTTGACTATTATGTTAAATCAAACTAATATCAGGACAGTGTATGGCTAGCTTTAATAATGCACATTCAGTGTGTCTGCTCTCTAAACCTGATTGGTTTGGAAAATGTGACTCTAAGCACCAATGTGTAGGGTATTTTTAAGGCCTGTTAAAACAGATTTTTTTTTCGTTTGGGATCTGGCCATCCTTTTTATAGTGAGGACTGAGGAATTTCTGGGGTTAGAACATTTACAGGGTTATTCAATAAAAGTTCTTATCATTTAAAATGGTGCTAATTTTGCCCCAACCAATCAGATGTAAGCTTACAAATGTTAAATAAGATCTGATTGGTTGGGGTAAAATTAGCACCATTTTAAACGATAAGAACTTTTATTGAATCTCCCTGTTAGTTTTTCCTGATTATTTGCTAATGAGTCTTTACAGAATTTTGCAACATTATTTTGTTATGATTTAAAAGGACTTGTTTATTTGATTTGTTGGCTGGCTTGTTCTTGCCTTGATTTCTTAATAAGCAGTTTAATCTATATATTTAGATATTTTTTTCCATTTAAAATTTTCTCCCCCATTAGGTAATTTTGAAAACTGACTCTTTCTAAAAAGACATTTTATGTATATTAATGTGGGCTCTCCCTATTGCCTTAAAAAATTAAAAAGCCCGTCATATCTGGGACCAGAATTCAGCTGTTGGAGCTAACCTGCATATTTTCCCAGAGTAGTGCTCTTTTCTTTGTCTTTGCTTTACTGCTGTAGATGTAAGTAGCACAACCCCTTGCGGTTTGAGTTGGCTTACTCAATAGGAACTGAACCAAGACAGAGGAAGATAACTCCAGTCTCAATAAGAAGGGACCAAACAAAACCAAATGACACAGACACAGTTGGGCTCACTTACCCAGAGGCCCTGGGCAATTTTTCCGCTAATCTATTCAATATCAGTTAGTGCGACTCAATCTTTGTATGGCTGCACGTGCTTTGCAAAAGAAGCTATGTTTGCGCTACATTTAGCACAAGATTTTTACGTTGGCTAATAGCCGGCATTAAAATTATACTGTGAGTAAATTCCTCTTGGGAGTTACCCTCAGCCGCAAACGTGATATTAAATTTGCATTGAACTGACATGTAAACTTGTAATTATAACACTGTAGTGATAGTTATTGGCCACATCTATAAATGCTGCATAACTGCCAGTACCAGATTAGCTGTATTTAGCGACCGGCTCACTACATACAACCCCCCTCAAACACACACACACACATGAGATCTAGCAACCACCACTATGGTTCTTAAAGAAGTTGTTTTACCTCCTTCATAATGTGGCCTTTAAAGGAGTCACTATGATCCTTAAAAAGGCACTGTGGCCATTGGGGCTTTTCTTCTTCAATTTATTTTGCTCTGCTCTGTTGCTTCCAGCTTGTGGTTTTTTATAGGCTCCCCTCAAATCTCATTCTGAGCTTAATTTATAGTTCTAAAAAAAATAAATATGGTAAATAAATAGATTTATTCTATTATGGGTTTACCAGAAAGGTGGAATTTGTGTTAAGCCCAGTCAGTGTTCCTAATAAGAAAATATTGCGATATTTGTAGTAGAATGTCTGTAGTAAGTTTGACCTATTGAAGAAGGCAGACCTTTCAGGCATTTTAAAGACATTTTATTGTAACAATATTCCTTTAAGAAAACAGGAAATAAATACAACGTATACAGTACTCCAGATTCCAGGAATTTTATATGCCGTAATTTAATCTCTCAAAGCCCAGAGGATATTAAATTAACTTAACTGTCTTAGCTAGAAATCTCTGACTTTGGCTTTGACTTTGATGTATATATTTGAAAGTCTTTGATGTCTTAGGATTGTTTCAGAATTAATTTAAAAAAGACTCTGTAAATCATTTTAGGATTATAGTAATGGTGCAATAATGATCAATGTTCCAGTGTTAAGGAATAGCCGATCATGGTTTATATCATCAGCCAGCACTTGTATTGGTTTGTGGAATTGTGAGGTTTTTGTACATTCCAGATGTTCAGGAATAACATACAAAATATTCACTAGCCCTTTCTAAACTTTCCATCATCAGTAAATACAATAATCAGCCCAGACTTTCTTATTTACATCGTCATTTTTACAGTGCGCGTAATGAAGGCATAGACCCCTGGATCTCCCCCGAACCAGTTAATTGGAACACAATACTGCAAATTAAACCACGTCTATCAACACTATGATGGCCCTTTACAAATCCCTTCTTTATAATAAGTATTTAAAATAATGTTTTTGTAGTATATCTGCCTTTTTTCTATTGAAATAAACTTTATCTATTCATGTACCAAATGCTGCCTTCAGTGATACAGATAAAAAAGAGCTTCATTTGCTGTAATACATTTATAAAAGTGATTTGGAGATGCTTTGATCATGGTAAAGGTGTTGTGTACCTGTGTTGTCTATATCGGGTGTTTCTCTGCCATAGTGCTCAACAACCATCCTGTGCTATGTCAGAGACAGGAGTTTGAGGACTTAGATGAGCCACAATGTAGAGCTGCCAGATGAAGGAAATTAGATGTATCCTAGGAACTATTTCTTACACTAAATAAACAGTGGAAGGAAGACCAGTGGCCAATCCAGGTGATATTGAAGGCATTTTATCTCTCATATTGTGTGGGACAATGTGTAATTGGCCATCTGGTCAGCATGTTACCGCCACAACCTTTTGACAAACCTAGCTTTAAAAATATACAATTGTTTGTACCCATGATTTTCTGAGCCCTCTAGAGCTACCAACAAACTGAAGTCATAAAGTCACAGTTAAAAAAACTACTTAATTTTGATTCTGGCACTTGGACCATTTTTATTAAAGGGCATGTCAGCCGGGCCTGTCAGCCACTCAGTGATTGGCTGACTCTCAGTCTATCACTGAGTGTCTGCTGGCCCGGCCCTTTCTGCTTCTTCCATGATCGAAAAAAATGCATCCTAGTCATCCTTGTCATCCTAGTTTTCTAAACTGCTTTTGAACCTGGTCTGTATAAAAGTGAAGATTCATGCAGTTATAATTCACACAAATGTATAAAAAGGGGCATTAGTTTATCTCAGGCACAAGCTGTGTCTGTTTTGTGAAAATAAAAAAAATACATGTAATTGATAATGCTGCTTGTTAACACTGCTTGTATTCTTATAATTTAACCTCTGTAATTTATCATTATATTTTAGCCAAGTGATATAATTGTGCACGATTTTGCATGTTTTGTTAATAGACAGCTTTCTTACATATTTTCTTATTTCTTTATTTTGTCAGACAAATAGTGATATTATAGACTGTTCCCCAGACAGTCAGAGCCACAAGTCAATAAACTTCTAGAGGCACAAAACAATTTATGCAATAAAAACTGCATTAAAAAGACATGCAAACATATTACTACTACTACTGTAAGGCTAGAGATACTCACGCTAAAGTTGTATCACTATATGAGGTTTACCGTGCATGTTAAGATTTGACACTGGGACTGGAATGGGACTGTTTTTATTTATACAGTGCAAAGTCTGAGGGGTTTAATTGCAGGATTAACTCTGTTACATGAACAGTGTAATAAGTCCATGTGGGGTTTAGTATTGTTTGAATATTTTGTTGATGTTACACTACTATATGTGAATATACTGTATACATGTGATAAGATATGTGAGTGAGTTCTATTAAAAGCCTGATTCGTGTAATAAAATGAAAGTGGAATATTCAAGTGGCATGGTACATAGAGTTGGTCTTTTTATTTTTTGTTTAAGAGTGCCATGGTAGAATCTGTTGTTTGCTCTTTGTGGAAATGTAAATATGCTTTGTACAGTACATAAGAACACGCTTTGTTCTACTGAGGGGTTCACAGAAATGTTCTAGATTTCAAAATTCTGAGTCTAAACTCCAAAGATTTAACCTGGAAACCTGGTTGGGGTGGAAACTCTGGCACATCCCTATGTGTCAGCAATATTATATGGAGAACATTCTAAGCTCTGTGCAGTTCTACAATTATGGAAATAAAAGTAGGATCTTTTACAAACAATCTCCTGTCTATTTATTGTTAATACAGTGCACTTTACTTTAGATATTGTTCACTGTATTTCACTTAAATTGGAAAGGAATTGGTTTCAAAAGACAAACTATATTACAAAGGAAAATTGTTAAAAATAAAAGAAAAACTTAATATATCTTGAGGCTGATATATGATGAATTCCAGTGAAGCTTTTAAAGAACCTGACGTATAGTCCCTTTGATGTTCCCCTTTTACTTTAATGGTGTCCACACCTGGCAATATATATATAAAAAACCTAATCTGAAATAGAGAGAATTGAAATAGCACATTAAACAGACTGGCCTGCCATAAACAGCCTAGAATATAGAATTCACAGAATCACATAGAATGGAAACTTAGAGTGGATGTGCGTGTATTTAATGCATTTCCTCCACTTCAAACAAACTTCAATATGAACTATAAGCTTCTTTTCATCTTCAGAGACATAAACCATGTACACGGGTCAATTGGCTTCTAGCTGAATCACCTGATACGGCATAAAGGGTTTTTTTATTATTATTTTGAACTGTTTTACAACATGAACATCATTGGAACAAATATATATATATAAATCCTCCTAGTGTCCCGCACTCACACCATTCTCTTCATAGTGCCTCGTGCCTTCCACAATCTTCAAACAATATATCCCATAGAAGAAGCACTCATAGGACTTTTTGCAGATAAATGTGAAGTTTCTTTTATTGTACTCCCCAATTACGAAGCAACTTCACATTTATCTGCAAAAAGCCTATGAGTGCTTCTTTTATAATATATATATATATATATATATATAATATATATATATATAACAGTAAGAAAAAACTGGGCACTCCAAGGACTTAACGGCAAGATTTATTAAACAAACATGGTCAGATACACCGACGCGTTTCAGCCCGAAGCTAATGGGCCGTCATCAGGGCTTCGGGCTGAAACGCATCGGTGTATCTGACCATGTTTGTTTAATAAATCTTGCTGTTAAGTCCTTGGAGTGCCCTTTTCTTCTTATACTGCATTTACTTCTTTACTGTCGGCACCCAGGCAGCTGAGAGTGGACCGGAGTGCATCGGAGAAACCTTCGTTACTTATATATATATATATATATATATATATATATATATATATATATAATTTGTATACTCACAGCCACTCCACCACTTCACATGTCCGGTGCAATGCCTATGGACACATGGCTGTATTGTATCCCATATAACATAGCAGTTGTAAAAGGCACACTCTGGACTCTTATTTCAATTGCCGTAATTTTATGTTACACAGTCATCATTTCATAAGGCGACGTTTCGGGAGAGCTTCCTCCCTTCTTCAAGCTCTGTAATTGACTGTTACACTTACAATTCCCACACCAAATTTAAATGTCCAACAGGAAATGACATCATCTCAACATCTAGTTAGATATCCATTAACCCCTTACACCATCATCACATACATATCACCCATTATAATCAGCATATTTATCCTTTTTGTATTATAAATTGTCATAAATATCATATCAAAAAGACATCCTATACATGTTCTAATATATTAGATAGACTTCACACACATGTTTCTATATATAAATCCACAAACTGGACGCCAACAGCTAAGCCCACAGGAAGAACCAAAGTGTAACTACAAAGAACAAATATAATCATAATCCTTATTTAGCCCCACCGGAGCCAAAGTATTAAGTTTTTTGACCCACCAACCTCTCGCTGTTTCAACCTTAACTCCCTATCTCCTCCTCTTATGTGAGTAGGAACCATCTCTAGTACCATGAATCTTACATCATTATCCTATGTCCTGCCTCCACAAAATGTTTAGAAGGTAGTCGTATATCCTTTAATCTAATGCTAGAGCGGTGTTGGGATATCCGTGACTTTACCATTTGTGTGGTTTCCCAACATATAGTAGTTTGCAGGGGCACCACAACACATATACCACAAATTTGGTATCACATGTGTGGTATCCCCGTATGTCAATTTTTGGGTATGTGGGTGTTGAATTGTGTTCCCCTGTGTACACATGCACATTGAGTGCAGTGTAATGGGAACATACCCTGTCTCTTAGGCCCAAAAAAGTGCCCTTCTGTATTTATCAGACGAACACCGACCTGACCAATTTATTTCCCAATGTTTTACCTCTTCTACGAGATAAGAGGTGGTTCCATAAATTCTTGTACCTCTGGATATGCCTTACTCAACATGTGCCAATTCTTTCTTGTATAATTGGCCTATCCGTTCACTCCAATTCCATATTCCATAATCAAGGGAATCCGATTCCCAGATCTCACTCTCCTATTTTTTGTAGTATCCTGTACCTTACATAAGGCCCCTTCCAATACATGTTGGGGATACCCCCTACACTGAAATTTATTCATCATTTCCTCCATCTGTATATTTCGTATCTCTGGTTTACTGACAATATTATAAACCCTTGTAAATTGTCCCATTGGGATTGCCTTTAATACATGTGGAGGGTGAAAGCTTTGATAAGCTAATAGTTGATTCCTGTCAATCTCCTTAGTATACAATTCAGTATTCAACCCCTCCTCCAGTACCACTAGTACATCCAAGAAACAAATCTGTCTCTTATCATATTGTAAGTATATTTGATACTGTCATGTATTTGTTGATCTCCTCATGGAAATCCAACAAAGATCCAATGTGGCCCCCCATAGGAGGAAGACGTCATCTATGTAACGCCACCAGGCCAAACAATGTTGGTGAAAGATGGTAAGCCATAGATGACGTCCTCCTCGAGCCAAGCCATAAAGGCATTGCATATGCCGGGGCCACATTGGATCCCATGGCAGTTCCTCTTAGTTGCTTATAAAACCTGCCATTAAATGAAAAGTTAGTTTCAAACAAGATAATTTCAAAACTTGTTCAAAAAATTCAATCTGTTTTGCATCATAACTGCCACATTTTGTAGTCTTTGTATTGCTGCCTTAATACCCTCTATAGTGAGAATCGAGGTATAAAGTGAAGATACATCTAAGGTAACCATAATACTTCTTCCCACTTATCTACCTTTATAGTTTTCAATTTCTGTAAAAAATCACCTGTACTCTCAAGTATGATTGTGTACCCTGTATTTGAGGCGCAAGAATCCTATCCAGCATAATGGCCAGTGGGCAAAAGATGGAACCGATCCCGGACACTATAGGTCTCCCTGGTGGCTGGATAGGATTTTTGTGCACTTTCGGAAGGGTATCAATACTGGAGTAACTGGATTTTTAACAGTGAGATAATTGCTAACCTCATTACTAATAATGCTTTTCCGCACTGCATCACGCAGTACAGTCTCAATACGTTTACCGATGTCCCCAACGGGATCACTAGATATCTCTCTGTATACATCACCATCCGCCAGCTGAGTGTAAATTTCATTCATGTAATATTCAGTATCAATATCACGATTGAGCCCCCTTTCTGAAGGCTTATCGTGATATCTGATCGTTTTTCCAACAGACCAAGGCAGCATGCTCATCAGTAGTCAAATTAAATGAACTTTCTTGGCAGTGATATTATTCAATCCCTGTCACATTGTTGTTTAACCCGTCAACAAACACCTCTATGGCAGGATAAGTGGTTGGAGCACAAATTTACTCTTAGTATATAGTCCCAGATCTTGTAGAGATAGTCCATTTCCAACTTCAGATCTCGTGAACATCAATGATTTCTGTGCAAAGTGTCTTTCAGTCTTATCCTCCTAAAAAATGAATACAAGTCAATGTCTAGTTGAAAAGGTTCAATTTTAACCGTCGGGCAAAAACCCAACCCACGATTTAAAAGGGACCTTTCAGTCTCGGATAATGTTACCTTGGAAAGATTTATAATCAGGTCTTGCTCTCCGCTTCTGGGCTCGCAGTGAACGTGGATCTATATATATATATATATAGATATATACATTACACAAAAGTCTCCAGCACTCAACTACACATACAATTATAAATGAATAGGGTAAAAGATTTAGACATGTATGCAAGCAATGAAGGGTAATCACCGCACTGAGGTTAAATGGATACCTTTAGTTACATTGTTTGTACAAACATGCTTAGCTGACACGCCACTTCACGGCAGTATCCCAGTGTCAGTCCTAACCTAGCGAAAAACTAGTCCTAACTGGGATACTGCCGTAAAGTGGCGTGTCAGCTAAGCATGTTTTGTACAAACAATGTACTAAAGGTATCCATTTGAACTTAAGTGCAGGTGATTACCCTTCATTGCTTGCATACATACAGAGACAGTGAATCCTGGGGTCAGGGGGCGTGGCTCTTTGAAGCCAACATGGGCTATGAGTTGTACTGTCAACAACATGGAAGCCCCTTTGTTACGAATCTATTACTTCTATCTACTAAATGCAAATAACTAGAGAAGAATCTTTCATTGTATATGTATTCTGGGAGAAAAGCTTTCACATTAGGATTTTAAAAAATTAAGTTTAGTTCTCCTTTAAGATTTGAGCAGCATATGCTTGGATTTATATATATATAAATATACTTTTTAATATTAGTTTTTAGTTTCCAAACATTATTAAGAGTTTTAAATTATTAAAAATATATAAGGTACTCATTTCCATTTACATGGGGGTCACCTGAGTTAACATCAATATTCTTTTTCCTTTAAACATACTTCAGGTTAATCATTTGTAGATGAAATTGTTGGATTTAGTTGTTCTCCAGTGAATAGTGGAAAAGATGCAGCTTCATTTGGTTGTTCGTTAAGTTTGTGCCAGGCACACGAAGAGCTGTGTAAACACTTGTACCCCCCTCCCCCCCGGAAAAAAATATTTTTTTGAATCTAGTTACAGACCTGCAAACATTCTCTGCCCTTTCCTTTACCTATGGGACCTTTCGGCTTATGGCTTGCTTTAAAAATGATTCAGAAGTTTGGGGATGGGGATTATAATGCAGCTGATGATGGAAGTGGCATGCTCCAACCTGAGACTTGGAAGCAACAGTGATGCTGGTGATTGTAAAAACCAGGAAAAACACCCTTTATACTACTGGATACTACTGGATAACTGCACCTAAAGCATGATCCTGGGGTAATATAATGGTAGTATTTTTGCTTTTTTTAATAAAGGCCACTTGTATGGAAACCACAGTTCCCCTATATAGAAGTTTTGCACTATTTGTTAGGTACACTAAAGGTTCGTACACATGTGTGATCGTGGGTACGACCGTGTGTTGGAGCCAAGGGTATTCTAGTATTCTCCTTCCTGATGTCAGTTATCACTGTCTCTCAATTGTGCTACCATCAGCAAAAACGTTTTTTAAAAACCCTACAAATGCTCACTGTAAACGTAAGCCAAACACTCCTACTACATAATGCTGTGGGTTTCTCTAGGTTTGTGGAATTAGGAGTCAGACCAGATCAATTGCTCCTTCTAATAGTTTTTCTGTGGCTATAGGACTGAGGCATGTCTTTGTAAGACCATGCAATATAGGTTTGAGCCTAGGCACTCCTTCTGGCAGCTTGACACTGAAGTTGAAGGTGCAGCTTCCTCAGTCTGTAAGGACTCCAAGCTATTGCACAAGCAATAAGATGATGGAAGTGCATACTGTTCCTCAGAATAATCTGTTTATTCACATCACACAAACAGACAAACAACGTTTTGGAGATTGTATGTCTCATTCATCAGCCTGATGAAGGAGACATAGCGATCTCCGAAACGTTGTTTGTGTGATGTGAATAAACAGATTATTCTGAGGAACAGTATGCACTTCCATCATCTTATTGCTTATGTCCATGTGAGACCAGTTTCAGTACTACATTAGTGCTATCCAAACTACAAATGACTTTTAAAAGGGCCAGAGCAGGAGAATATTGCAGGAACTTTATATGGAAACCTCTGCCTGATAGATTATTTGATGATTGGATTTTGAATTTGCCTTATATCTATATGATGTATGCATTATCACAATAAGATTTTTTGATTGGCAGTTTTGAAAGAATTGATTGAATGTCATTGAATCGGTCGCAGGTAAGTTCTAATGTATGGGCACTTTTAGCCCAGTCAGTGGTTGGTCAATGTCAGTTTTTACCTGAAAAGTCACTGCGATTAAATTGCTTTATTGCATTGATCCCCATCTCACACCCCACAGGTCCACCAGGTGGGGATAGCAGTGGGTGTGGCAGGGCACGGATGGTCCAGGGCAGGGTATGGGCAATCAAGGGGTAGAAGCCAAAAAGTGGCCCTGCGGTGCTATATATATATATATATAAACAAAATGGCGTATGGTGCACACAGTGTTCCTCTTACTTAGTTTGCCGGTTTGGAGCTGCCGGTTTAGGATTCCAATACACAGCAGAAAATTAGATAGAGACCAACGCTCCACAGGTCTTGTGACAAGTTTTATTAACTTTGAACAAGTGCAAGGTGCAAAAAAATAGCAACGTTTCTGCCCTGGTTTAATGGCCTTTATCAAGCTTACAAATTAGTGCAACTGAGAGGGTTTAATACCCCCCATATAATTAGTGAAAGACACACCCTCTGGTACAATCTCCCAAAATTGCATATTTATTTACCCATGCATTTACTACCTGGAGATGCAGCTTCCCTTCATGACTGCTAAATATGTCCCCCTAGCAGCCTTGTTTTTAACTCGTTTAGTTTTATCAACTTAGCACTTCTTAGCACTTTTTATCATATATTTATATTTATTATTTATGAACACGCTAATACTAATTTATAGCAAAATACTTAGCACTGTCACTTTTTAAAAAATTTTTTTTAAATATTTAGCACTGCCACTTTAAGATTATGCAATTTTGGGAATATTGTACCAGAGGTGTGTCTTTCACTATTATATGGGGGTATTTAAACCCTCTCAGTTGCACTAATTTGTAAGCTTGATAAAGGCCATTAAACCAGGGCCGAACGTTGCTATTTTTTTGCACCTTGCACTTGTTCAAAGTTAATAAAACTCGTTCACAAGACCTGTGGAGCGTTGGTCTCTATCTATATTTTCTGCTTATATATATATATAATATAATATATATATATATAATATATATATTATATTATATATATACTGTATATACATACATCTTAACCTATGTATGAAATATATACTATATGGGTATTAACCTATGTATGAAATACATACATATATGTGTTCTTAACCTAACCTATGTATAAAAGACATAAATATATATGTTTTTAACCTATGGATGAATTGTATTTAATTTAATGTTTATTTATCTAGATATGGCTTACACTTATCCCCTTGTTTGTATACTCTGTATTTTATAATGTACACACTTTGTACTCAAGTGGCACTTTATAATAAAATGACACATATATACATACAAAGGCACTATTCTAATTAAACCAAGAAGAATGACCTATCTGCCATACACATTCCAAATAAACAGATTTTTCACTGCAAAATCAGATTTTTCTTATTAGAGACCTTATCGTATTAGCTGTATTCCACGGTGGATCCTGGTCTCTGGTTTATTTGCCACATACCTACCGTCACTAAACTATTGTAAAAAAGCTTATAGGTATTTAACCAAAAGATTTATATATAATTGTTCTTATTCAACAAATTCACTTCTGCTGTTAGAGAACTACATCTCCCATCATCTCTTTAATGATCTTTCTCCTGATTTAGTGCACAAAAGCTAGTAGCCATGTATCTACTAAAGTTCACACCTATTTTATTACCATTTTTTTTTCAGTTTACTCATGATAAGTTTTAGTTTAAAGTTTTGAAAAACACATATATACATAATTATACTGTATATATATATATATATTTAAAACAATTGTTGAGCTACATATACTGAGAGTTCTACAGTTTAATTGCTTTACCACTTTGCAATAATGGAAGCACAAACTCATCTAAAGACATTGAAAGAGTGTTTTACTGCACAGTTGGAACCATATTTGAACTTATTTGCAGGATAAAGCTGGTTCCAACTTACAATTGGGAATGCAATATTGGGTACGCTACAATGCTTGCTTAAGCTAATGGAGGTCCTGTCATTCAACAAGTCTGCACTGGGAAACAGGGTAAACATTTCCATTTGACCCTATTCAGACAAGTCCCCTCTCTAGAAGATCATAAAGAGCAAGAATACACTTATCTCATATCAACTGGAAAAGTCTTTTCCAAGGTTTTCCAGTTCCTGCAGACAGGAGTCACTACAAACCTCTATGGAAAAATTTGTGGCCTCTACTTTGAAGAATCACTTTATTCTGCTTTCTCGGTGGGTGAGATCTAGCACTATTGCTTAAAAAATTTCTCTTTTTACACTTTAACAGGATTTAAAACTAAACAGATTATTTACTGGAACATCCACGTGTCTTCTATGTTTTTGTATGTCTGTTCCATTAGCTAGATGAACATTTTTTTTTCGCTTTCTTTTTTGCTTTTTAATCCTGTTATGTCCTTCAGTATATAATGTCAATGATTGTCATTCTAGCCACGCTGCAGTGGCAAATTAACAGAGGGCTTCCAATGTATGTTATCACCGGTAGTATGAGGATTCGGAACACTAAATGGAATCTTCTGTGTTTGAGTTCTAACATGACAGTCTTGTATTTTATAGAGTCAACATTCTAACGGTGAAATGATGAGTCCAACTCAAGGTCTCAACCTTGTGAGAGATTCTGTGATTTCCCTTCATTTGGAGACAGGGCAATCTCATTTCATGAAGATGTCTCTTCCAATACCAGATTTGAAGACAGGAAACAGAATATGAGGAAGAACTTAAACTTTATTCCACATCTGGTCGCCCAAAGAAAAAAGTGATCACACACTCTCAACGTCAAGCTGCAACATCAGAGAAAGGAAAAGGATGTTTAACCTCAATGAAGCTTTTGATTTGCTCCGAAAGAAGGTACAACTTTTGCCTATGAAAGAGACTTTCTAGAATTGAAACATTACGTCTTGCCATAGTGTATATATCTTTTATGACCGAACTCCTGAAATCCTCTGAAAAGCAAAAATAACTTTAAACAAAATAAAAAGGACTACTGACTCCAATTGACATGTTTTTTCTTCTTCAAAAATACACTGTTTTAAATTTTAATAGTAAAAGGCGGGATTATTATTTGTCTCATTTTTAATTCGATAAATCTGTCTTTTTGTAGTTTGTAGATCAAATTAAATACACAGATATTTTACTAATATTTTGAAAGATGTATGGATAATATTGTAACAAGAGTTTTTAAACAAATAATTTTTATATGGAAATGTATATATTGTCTATCTATTTTAAGAGTTCTATGTAAAAAAGGCAGGTTATCCGATGGAATAAAACGCTATTGGAAACGGAGATAAAATTACATTTCCTTATCCATTATCTCAACTGTATTGTCATATGGCAGTGATGTTGAACCTTGCACAGTTTGGAAATTCAACTCCCACCATGCCTTGTTTGTATTCTGCAACCAAGACATGCTGGGAGTTGTAGTTTCCAAACATCGGATTGCCAGATTTGATCTATCTATCTATCTATCTATCTGTCGTCTGTCTGTCTGTCTGTCTGTCTGTCTGTCTGTCTGTCTTTCTGTCTGTCTGTCTGTCTGTCTGTCTGTCTGTCTGTCTGTCTGTCTGTCTATCTTCTATCTATCTATCTATATTATCTATATTATATATATATACACACACACACACACAACACCATTATACATCTCCTATACATGATGCAATTTATTCATTTGCTTAATATTTGCATTTTAAAATAAACAACAGAGACATTTCTCAATAATTTGCTAGAAAGAATATTCTTACCATGCAAATACTGTTTGATAGAAAACCATACAGAGACATTGAACAATTTAGCATTTGGGTGTTTGCAAACCCAGTAAAGTCATTGAATAGGCAGGAAAGTTTTTCCCTTTAATGGTTTTAATACAAGTGACAGGACATTGTTTAAATAGGGGCCACTTTTGTTTCTGTGTTGGCACATAACTATGAGAAACCTTGGAGCCTCTTCCTTTGTGTCAGTCCTTCTCAGTGAACTAATTGGCTTTTGATAGAAGTTGACGCTGCACTTCCACCTGCAGGTGGGAGGATTTAACTTCACAGACTCGGAGTCAACGCAAGTAAAAGTTTTATTTTTGGTATTATCTGATAATGCCTTGGAAGTAACTGTAACAATGTGCCTAGGACTGCCTGCTGAGTAATAACATAAAAAACAAATATAAAGGTTTTTAAAAACAGCTAAAAGAAATATTTAGCTGGTAAAGTGTATTATAATTACAGAACAGTCATGCAGAATAATATGGCATCTTACTTTTTTTTGCTAAAATTGTTAAAGGATATTAATAAAAAGAAAGGATCATGATGGGCTTAGTTGAACACTTCTATATGAATTATGTTTAATAGAGATGTTCTAAACTGTTGAGTTTTGTTCCATTTTCGAAGTTTCAAAAATTTTAAATTCGAAAACAAACCCATAGAAGTCTATGGGAGAAATGTTTTTGAAAGTTTCTGTCCATTTGAGGGACAATAGTAATAGTAGGTTACTGTAAATGACACAGAGACCTGGGGAATGGTCTGGGGAACCCTTAATAGAACCAAACTTATTTTAAAATATCTTTCCTCACAATCGGTGGCTGTTTTAGAGCTTCCGCGTTCTATTTTGAGAATTACTGAAATCAAGCGATACTTTCGAGGGTTACCAATATTCAAATTGGAGGGTTACCGAAATCGTTTCTTACTTTCGAGGGCTACCGAAATCATTTCTTACGTTTCGCGGTTTTGATTTACGATAATCACTATTTTCCATTTTGATGATTAGCAAAATTTCGATAAAATTCCTTGAAATCCGAGAGTTCCGAAGTTTCGCCGGGACTTCAAAACCCACAGATTCTATTCGAACCCAATTACATCTCTATGTTTTATACGAGGTACGATAAACTTCTAAGTCTGTGTCAAATGTACGCCTGTATAATTTTTTCCTAATAATTAAATCCTGTATTCTTGTCACATTATGTAAGGAGAATGAATTCTAATACAATAAAGTTCAGGTCATTCCCCATGTAATTAACCCTTTATTCTATTTTTACTACTTTTTATTTGCTTAGCGCTGCTCCGAAATCGGGTCTGATATTAGAAGTGGTAGAAATGTTTGATTTCGTGTGTAGCCTACGCATGCCTGTTTTTTATTTTAATTAAGTTAATGACAATGCATGCGTTGCGCACCACAACTGACATGCGCATGCAGTGCAGTTGAGATGGGGCATGCACTATTACAAAATTACATTGTAATTGCAGTTGTCTATGCAATGTGCAAAGTGCATGTATTGTGCCTACTGGGGACTAGCTCTAACAGACACCTTAAAATCCTGATTAATACATTGTTTTTTGACGTTTCCCATGATCCTGATGGCGATGTAACTTCCATTCAAGTCAGAGGAGAGCAAGAGAACTTGAGAACAAGAGCAAGAGCAGCACCAACAATATCAATATTTAGGCAACTAATAATATTCTAAAGGTTAAAGGGCAATTATCTCACCCAAGTTGGGGTCCCCAGTTAATAGTGCCTGGGGTAAGGACCTAAACCACAAGTCCTCACCCTGGGTCTTACCTTATCCTGCAAACATGGCCTGCAAAGTCGACTTGTGAAGACACTTTTAGGGCTCGCCTGCCATAGTCCCAGGCTAAGGAAGGGCTGATCAATGGGAAGGAAGTAGCCAGCTTGGAAGAATCAGTGATAAGGTAGACCCAGGGGGAGGAAAAAGCGGTTTAGGTCTTCACCCTGGGTGCTATCACTGGTAAGGGGATGAGGGTGGTATATAGGTAGCGATAATTGTCCTTTAAATATAAAGCAGTTCAGATGATCATTACATGGAAAAGGCGACAAACTTGCTATTAGTTAAGCTAATATTTTGCTTTCAACACTACAGACAGAAAAATGTAGCTGGAGGCCAATAAACATCTGTTGGAGGGATTTAGGGAAACGGAACACAGGAAGAGCACATGCTAAACCCATACCATTACTGTAATTATATGCAGAGTTTTATCTAAGTTTAATATATAAGCAGGGATTCAATAATTTCTTATTGTTTAAAATGGTTTTTAATTCTGCCCCAACCAATCAGATCTTATTTAACATTTGAAAGCTAATATCTGATTGGTTGGGGCAGTAGCACCATTTTAAACGATAAGATTTTTATTGAATAACCCTGATGGTTTATTAAAATCTCAACATAGGGACCTGCTTATAAAGTTGTGGCAGTGCCAACCCTCTGGGTTGCCTTGTGAAGTGTTACACTTTCAGCTTTCCCTTATATGATGAAATATGATGCCAATTGCAAAAATAAGACTAAAGGGGAGTTAATTGGCAATTCATATACATTTTTTTTTAATCCTAATGACCTTAAACTGACCATTCAGCATTTTGTCTGTGTATAAATAATGCTTCCGAATTAACCGACTTACTGTTTCAGGACCCCTAATAGAAAACGTAAGGGTCTCACCTTTGACCCAGCACCTGAGTTATTCATTTGCCTCAGTAGAGATCTGAGCACGTTTGACTCATTTACACCCCAATCAGTTGAAATTAAGGTGGCCATACACATGGGGTAATACCACCGCCGGGACCAACGGAGTATTGGCAGTGCGTAGAACCGAAACCGGCCGATTGCAATGCCAGCGAATGACCTTAGTCAGCTTTATCGTCAGTAGGTACGTTTTGTTGCCAGTTTCGGCCTTTACTTTAAGTAAGGTAGTTGATCTATCAGCCCATGTATGACCATGCGGCCGTCTGAACCCCATACCACGTATGGGCATTGGTTGGGTCCATGTGTATGGTCCTCCACCACATGTGTGCTGGCAGATACCAATGTGATCCATCGGCACAATGCAATAAGATCACATGTGTATGGCCATCTTTACTGTTGGAAACATTCCAAGGAAGTGTGCATTCTAGGAAGAAAAGGACCAGTACAAACTTAAAATATCACTAATGTCCACAGCAAGGGTATAAAAACGAAGAGATATGTAGAATACTAGGTATGCATAATATAAACTAAGAATTTTAAAAATAAGGAAATTTATACTGACTTTCGTTGCCACATTATAATGAACACACCTTTTAAGAAATTCAGAGACAGATTCTAGAAATATTGAAAATTTACTAATTTCCGTGATAAATAAGGAATGTCGAATGCAGAAGCTTGAAAGTAGCATGCATGTAAAGGAATTCTGAATATATGTACGTGTTCCCCCACTATTCCCCAGGTCAAAGAGCCATAACAGTAAGTTACATTTTCCAAACTTTCAAACTTTTCAAAATTCCAAAGTGAACAAACTTTAAAGAGGAACTTTGGTCCAAAAATGACTTTAGGTAATTGATAGAATTGCTCTCCTGGAGTTTTTGCAATTTATTTTCCATTGTTTATTTTACATAGTTTTGAAGATATTTACATTTTGTGTGTGATATGGCAGCAGCATCACCAGTCCCCTGCCTTCCTGCTTCCTGCTCTGAAACCTGTCAGTCAATCTGCCCTGTGTCTCCTCCCCTTGCAGCCCCCCTGATCTCTCTCCTCATGGACCCCATGGTCCCTCCAGTTGCAGGCCCCCCTTGGCCCATTCCCTTACAGCCCCATGTGGCCCTGTCCACTCGTGGGTGCCATGGCCCTACCCACTTGCAGGTGCCGTAGCCCCGCCCACTTGCTGGTGCCTAAGCCCCACCCACTCACAGTTCTGTGGGCCACTCTGACACCCCCCCCCAAACTCTGTGGAAACACATAGTGAGAGAGAAGGGGCTGTAGATTCCCTTACCTTCTCTGCAGCTGCAGGTCCTTCACAGCAGAGAGGAGGGGACTTCTCCCTACACACTAAGGAGTCTGAGGCTGTGCTCGCCGCGGCACTGTCACGGAGAAGCCTTAGGAATGTCACATGTCAGCCTCCCACCCATTAACTTCTGGTTAGTCATTTCCTTATATCTTGGGCTGTGGAGCATGTAAGAGGTGGCTGATGGCTCGTTTTAAAGGTAGGCAACTGTCCTTTCATTTAAATCAACTTGTTTGGAGACACATTTCCCCTTTAAAGGGCAATTATAGTGAGAAAATTGTTTTTTTTTTATTTCTTCTATGTATCCTATATCATCCCATCCACCAGGGTACCTTTAGTTTCTTTAAATTCTACATAGTCCCCGAGAATAACGCTTTGAATATGCTGTGATTGTAGGAGCTGCTACACCTCATCGTCACTCAAAGGCACACACCCACAATCCAAAGCTCCCCTGCAGTACTGTCACACACTCTCTCACACACACTTATGTACCATGTGCAACATATAGTCAAATACTGTAGTGCTAACACAAATCAATAACCATTAACCCGCAATATGAGCATAACACACTATAAAACAGCCCCTCCCCCAAAAAAATCTTATAACATAACAAAACCAGTGACTCAAATGGAACACTAATACAGTATATATAATACAGTAATACAGACTATAAACCAAACAAACCACAGTTGCAATCTATGAATATATAGACTAAAGCAACTGAAATGTAACAGGACCAACAGCAGTGTCACTGTGTTTGTGAAGGTCTCACTACAAGCTGCTGTTACACTGACTCCTTCTCAGTGATTATGATCTCAGCTAAGCAGGAGAGATATGAACTTTAGGTAAAAATAAATAACAATTAGCAAAGTTAGAGAACAGGCAGAGTTCAGTACTTACTCAGCACCACTTGTCCTCCTCTCCCCCCCTCTGCCCCTCCCTTCAGCATATTGCTACTTTATTTCACACTTTGATTGCTTGCAGTCTAGCTCTGGAAGGGAGGGGAAAACAGGATGTCAGCACTTAATTTAAATCCTTTCAAACTGACAATGCTCGGACTCTGTATACAGCCCGTCACTGCTTGGGGGAGTAGACAAGAGGGAGGGGACTACACAGCTTGGTACAAACTTCTGCCAGTGTGAAGAAACGAAGCCACACAGAAACATGAAAGTAAGGCAGCTTATACTAAGTGATCTAACTGTATACAGACAAAGTTTTTTTTTTCACTATAGTTGCTAAGTTCGGCCATCTCTATTCCTGGTAGGCCCCTAGTCTTTTATTTCCTGGAGTGCCCCACACCCATTACGATAATGAATAGAAAAGACAATGTTTTCTATTGGATCAACAGCACAGTCTGTGTCTCACTATGCCAACTGTTAGTGAGAACAGCAATAATTGGGGACTGGCACAGAATAATGCGATCTCCCGATAATGGAGATAGTCCCAGATAACTTGAAATCAGTTAGGCTCCAAACAGATATCGTTAGGTCTAAGATCCAAAATAGCTTTCACTGGGTAGAATAGCTGCCCTTTTACTGACTTTCCTTTCCCAAAATTAAAAATTTCACCGTTAGGCTTGGCCCCCCCCAAAAAAGGGAGCTATCACTTGATTCACCATCTCCCTATCCATCAGTGAAGGATGGCATCAGTGAGACTTATGCTCAGTGTCTATTCATCTTTGATTCAGCCTTAGAGCTTTTGCAAAAAAGTGGAAAGGGAAATTTGTTAGCCAAATCCGATGTTGAAGCAGCCTTTAGATTGCTTCCTATTCATCCAGACTGTCATTGGACATTAGGATTTCATTTTGAATTATTTTATTATTTTGACAATTGTCTGCCGATGGGCTGCTCGCTGTCCTGATTCTATTTTGAGGTTTTTGCCGTTAGATTTGAGTCAGATTCTTCCCAAGTCATCCATTATTAGACTGTGAAACATTATTGAATACCTTCCTTTGGTTAGCAGGCAATTTGGTTACCAAGTAGCAGCAAATAAAACAGATATTGATAAAATATCCCCTTGCACTCTTATTCAATTTTTAGGAATAGAATTGATTCCATCCTTATGCAATTCAGGCTCCCTTAAGAAAAGATTTTCAAAAAAAATTTAGTTACGGTAATAGACCCTGACTTCAAAAAAAAATACAGCTAAAAACTACAGTCACTATTGGGCCATCTTACCTTTGCTACCCGGGTTTGCCAGCAGGCAGAGTATTTAATAGAAGAAAAATAGATTTAACCATAGGTTACTACCCTTCCTATCATATCCGCATATCAGCACTGTAAGGAGGACTTATATTTGGAAAGAGTTTTTGGAAAATTTTATTGTCGGACTTGTTGGCACGAGAATTCGCAGATAGCGAATCAATACAGCTCTTTACTGATGGCAGCAGCATCTGTTGGATACGGAGCCTTTTTTAATGGTCAATGGTATGTCGGAAAGAGACCACAAAATTGTCAAATCAAGGCTGACACGAATTAATTTGGTATTATTGGAATTTTTCCTATTATTGTTTCCATAGAATTATGGGGTGCACATTTAGCAAATAAAAGAATTTTGTTCAGATGCGATAATATGGAGTGGTCCAGGTAATAAACGGCCTTTCATCACAATTTCCTCCAGTTCTCAGACTGCTCAAGCATCTGGTTTTGAGATCCTTACAGTTTAACTTTGGATTAAACACTTTTGAGGTGTAGACAATAAAACAGCGATTGTCTCGGTTTCAGATGCTGCATTCTGGGAACTGAGAAGCAAGCGGAGTCAACAATGTCCAAACTATTTATGGGAACTGATCTAGGACCCCTTAAAAAGTCTGTTGGATTCCCTATCGACAAAAACCTGGGAAAGCTTGGGTCCAGTTTTACAATACAACCTTCTTGTTTGTTTTCTATTATATTTCTTTCAGTTAACTATTCATTATCCTACGAGGAAAGGTTAGCGGGGATTTCCTTCTTGCTTAAATTGTTAGGGAAACATGACTTTACTCGTTCCTTCTTTTTAAAACAGTTTATTTAAAGGCTTAGCAAAATGAAAACGTCTCTAGATTCTAGCAGGTTTATCAATAAAAGTTCTTATCGTTTAAAATGGTGCTAATTTTGCCCCAACCAATCAGATGTTAGCTTTCAAATGTTAAATGATATCTGATTGGTAGGCAAAATTAGCACCATTTTAAACTAATAGACTTTTCGAATCTCCCTGTAGGCGTCCTATTAACCTCTCCTTGTTAAAAAATTTGTAGGCATCTCCCTCCCCAGGTTTGTTTTGACGAATATGAGACTAGTCTATTTAAGTTGCTCTTTGTTCTAACCTTTTTTGCAGCTTTGGGGTAAGTGAGGCGTTCCCATAGTAAAATCCATCCGGGGGGATTGGAGTTGGAGAGTGCAAGAATGTTTATTTAGTGCCAAGAAAGCTCTGCATCATTATAAAACAGTCCAAGACCGATAGGATGGGAAAAGGATTAGTGTCATGGTTAGGTTCCTCACTATCACAGATCTCTGTCCCATCCAGTCATTCCTATCATTTAAGGCACTTCGCCCTACGATACCTGGCCCCTTTTTATTCATAGGGACAAATGGTTTGTCTCAAAATTTCAATTGCCAAGGTTTTAAACCATTGTTTAGGAGCCTTGCCCACTCCCTATAAAAAGATAGGAGATGGCAATCGGATAAATACAAAGTTATGTTTGCCCAGAGCGTGTTCTCACCAATTGAATTAGCTCTTGCAGGTGGGTTACTCAGTGTTTGGATAGTGGGGCATTCTTTTGTTTACTGGTCCATCGCAGAGCGGCAAATGGGTCTAAGTCCAGAGTCTGGAATTGGGATAACCTAGTTCCTGCTTTAACACAGTTGGTAGTTAAATGGGGTTACCCAGACATAATTGTTTATTCATTTAGGGGGAATGAAATTGGTAAAATGTTAACCATTTCTTTGATTACAATGAAAAGGGACATTGCCCATATTCGGTTTTCCTGCCAGATGTATATTATGTGGTCTGAAATAATCCCGGTTTATATGTTAACAGATCACTAAAGGTTCCTGGAGAAGAGCAGCAGATGTAAAATAGCCATAAGCAAATTCGCAAAGTCTTTGCATTTCTGCACACACCGGCACAAAAACTTGAAGGTGGAGATTTAGGCCTGTATCGGAGGATTGCAATTCATATATCTGATTGGCTTAGACATTTTCAACTTTGCCTTCAAACGGCGATTGAAAAGGCCTTGCATGGAAGGGGTCAAGCTCAATTTAATGATTTAAATGACCTTGAGTGGCCATTTTCAGTTTAACGTTGGAATTTGTAGGCTCCTGGCTTACTTGAATTTAAGGCGGAGCCAAAATTCACAGGGTAAAAGATTTATCAGGCGCCCGCTGGGAGAACATCAGGGGCAGCTGGGAAATCAAAAGTGGTTCAGGAATGTAGTTTTAAATAAGTGTTGCGGCCTTTTTCTCTCCCACTTCTTTGTCCTGTGTGTTATTTGTGGTTATTGCCATCTAGAAATTTAAAGCAGATCTTCCTGGAATGTGACATGCCCCCAGATATTGCTGTCAAAGCCACACCCCCACATCACGGTCACACTCATACCACACCATCAAGGCCACACCCTCAAAGTAACTGCCTCTTGCATTGCAACCATGACCCCAAATGTTGAACACGCTAACAGATATTGTGGTCACTCACTCCCAAAGAAACCTAAAACATTATGGGTCCGCCCCCATACATCATGACACCCCCAACACCCCAGGTCGTTCCTGAATCACATACACAAACATCCTTTCCATGCCCCCAAACATCACAGACACCCCCCAAACACCACACCCACACCCCTAAATGGCACGGCCACGCCTATGTATGAAACAACGTGCCATGCCCCCAAATATCACAACACCAAATGTCACATCCCAGCCTCCTGGAACACACAACATCACAGACACGACCCAGACCGTCACACCCAGAATTTTGTGCCCCTACCCACCGCAACATTGCAGACATGCCCATCCACCTATTCAAACCAGAATGGTTTGGGGGGTATGTACACAGGAATTACCTGCATTACCTGGACTTAAGCACCAGACACACACTTCCCACATGTCACACACTTCCAGATAGTTACAACTAAAAGAACAAAGACATCATGGCACTTTCAATTTGGACCAAAAGTAACTTTATTGATTGGGATCTAATAGTCAGTATAAAGTGTCCTTGAGCAAGGATAAAGTGTTAAAGTTGCAAACAAGTGACATACTGATAACTAATGTGCAAAAATTGAGCACGCTTAATAAAAACACACAACGCCAGACGCGCAACATAATGAGCCACACATCACATGCTTTCGAGTCACTGATGTCAGTCCCTCAAGTGCTGCGATATTCAGTTGCAATCAACATGTTTTCCCCACGGCAAATTCCATGAAGCATGTTCACATGTAGGTTCACCACAACATTTGTATATTTACGCTCCAAGTGAAAAACTGATAACGTTGTATATAAAGTTTTGCTATAAACATATTTGTATACAGTCCCTCAACAATGTCACATCCTCAACTCATAACTACATATACTAACAAATACATGACGTCATTACCAACTGTGAACTTCTTTTTCGGCGTCTCTTCCATCTAAGCCAAACAACATCTGTATGTAAAAAATACTTTACCCACAAGTGTACACGGGCAACGCCGGTTCAACTGCTAGTATAATATAAAAGAGATGTCTTGAGGTAATGACAAATTTCTTGTTTCTTTAAGGAATTGGCCACAGAGATCAAATATTTACCAGACAAAGGTTTTAAAGGTAACTGTGGTCTCCATCCAAGTGCCCTTTATTAAAAAGCGGACTGCCTACCTTTAAAATGACTCCAGGATCATGCTTCTAGCTGCACTAGCACTATCTACACCCCACATTCACTCAGCCACACACCAATCACTCTCTAGAATCACCTTACATATATACATAGATCATTAGCCCCATATTATAATATCCAACATCTGCCACGTGTATTTAAGACATTCCCAATAATGCTAACAATAAGATATGTAAATAACCCCTAGACCCTGGAGACTACACACGCTATACTACTAGCAGATAGAACTGTTCTGGGAGGATATTTGCTGGAATGGATTCCTCTATATTTACAAATGGATGGCTTAAGCCTTCCTCTGTGGATACACCAGAGGACAATAATCATTTCCTGAGGGAAAAGGCCAATTGACACATTCTTGCAAAAGCAAAATTTTTTGAAAATGGCAATCAGTCAGCCATGTAACTAGTGGCTAAAACACACACAGGCCACAGTGATCCAAACAGTTATTGCCATGATGATACAATAAAGGGATAGTTACAGACACAGAACAATATTTTAGAAAGCTTTAGATCCTTTATGCACAGCTATAACAATCAAAACTCCATACACAG
This sequence comes from Hymenochirus boettgeri, assembly GCA_019447015.1. NCBI lineage: Eukaryota > Metazoa > Chordata > Amphibia > Anura > Pipidae > Hymenochirus > Hymenochirus boettgeri. Next base: position 66,598,868 of record CM033474.1, on the reverse strand, counting down.
AAACTGATATGTAAACTACTTAGCGGAAGTTCATTTCCCAACTAACACACACCCAACAATTAGCCTTAGATAAAGAAATAACATGGGAGTTTTCTTTGTCATACTAACCTGTAAAGGATTTAGGCACAGCAGTTTTGCCCATAGAGGTATATAAAAGATTCCTATCTGAATACATGCTTAAATACTCGAAATTAGTTTCCAATCTAATTTTTTTAGGGTTATCGAACGTTCAAGGTTATTTTTGAGAGTTCCGAAATAACTTTGTACATCTGGCCCCTTTGATTCTGGGCCCCATAGCGACTGCTATGGTTGCTATAGTGGTCACAGGCAACCGAATTGACGCTTTCGGCTTTAGAGTGCCCAAGGATTAGGCAGGACTGGCTTTGTCCAATCTCAGGCTATACTATCTGGCTGGCCAGCTACAATTTAATGAAGCCTGAGTTAGACCAGATCTTGACACCCTGACTGAGAATTATGTTAGCAACAATATCTAAAAGTGGACTATATAACTTACCTTTGCTCCCCAGAGGGTCATGCTGTGGGAAAGGTTACATGTCAAACATAGACTAGCAACAAAGGTCTGGACAGGAGCCAATACACCTACTCAAAATGATACACACTCCCCCCTTTTATGAACTACAAGATAAATTTGAACTCCCTTCAACATTTTTCTATAATACCTATAGCTCAAACACTGCTTGAGATCCAAAAATAAAGTGGTAAGAATTGACCACGTCAACACCCCAATGATAGTATATTGCACACACAAATGAGTCCAGCGACTAACCTACTGTATACAGTCTAGATTAAAGGCAATTGTGGTCTCAAATAAGTTAGGGTTAAATGAAAGCCTGCATGTATTTCCTTTACAATGAGCCGACAACCACATCTCTGGCTGGAGCCTGTGAGAAATTACATTGGGGTGAATGCTCAAACTTCCTGCTTCCAGTAGGTTGAGTGACATCACCTTATCTCTGCCCTGCCCATCCGCCCCGGGGGAGAAGCATGCTCAGTTAATAGCTTTTGAAGGTTCTCATTCATCCAGGTCTGGTATATCTGTTGTATTCAATTAATCAACTGTACTTGAAATGTAGTTCTTGAAGACGTTTCGCTAGTCATCCGACTGGCTTTCTCAATTCAGAATGACTTGACAAAATCTGTGGCAATATGTACCCTGGAAAATCCCAATTAGCATAATCACAGCGCGTGTAAGGGTGTGATTAGATAGTGGCTAAGAGGTGTTTATAGGAACCCCAGAGTAGGGTTAAAACAGCATTGTACATGGTTCACACCAACTGTCTGCCATGTACAATGCTGTTTTAACACCTTACTCTGGCGTTCCTATAACACCTCTAGCCACTATCCAATCACACCCTTACACCTGGCTGTGATATGCTAATTGGGATTTTCCAGGGTACATAATTGCCACAGATTCTTGTTACAAGTCATTCTGAATTGAGAAAGCCAGTCGGATGACTAGCGAAACATCTTCAAGACGACATTTCAAGTACAATTGATCTAATTGATACAACAGACATGCTCATTAAGACTTAATGCTGGGAAAATCTGGACGTACCTGGGGAAAAAATTGACATGTGTGGAGGGAAGCCTATCAATGCAGGCAGAGGCTGGTCACATGACTAAAAGCTGGTCACATGGCTGAAAACAAGCGTTTAAAGCGGGGGGTATATTGCTGAACCTTCCAGCAATAACTTCTCACAAATTTTATCTATAGATGTGATTTAGGTTTTTATTTTGAAGGTATGGTGGAAGGCTTTTATATAATCCTTACTAGTTTGGGAGAATTTGAGACCACAGTTACCCTTAATACATCTAAAACAGGTAAAATGTTTGTGTGCAAATTGTAGAGATACCTGCCAAAACTAAACTACTGACTGGGAGATATGGCCAATTCCCACATTACAGCCTCCCTAGCACTATTGGTGGCCAGATCCAACACCATGTCCTCAGTTATACTAAAAAAAATAATTCCTTACGGCAGTAAATAGCAGAGAGACAATGTATCTCAAAATCTGGGCAGCCAGCCAAGAAGAAGCAGAGGGGTATGTAACAACTTGTAAAGCTGAATGACTGCATAGGGTTAAATGTAACAAAAGTAACGAATCTTCCAACGGGTTACACTGTCACCTCCTAATATACAGAGAAGGAAAGCATGAATAGATCTGCCTTGTATCTCACTGATAGTAACTAATCTTCAACTGGTTACGCTGTCACCTCCTAATGTAGGGAGAAGGAATCAGTGAATGAACCTGCTTGTACCTCACTGTTACAGCACTTATGATAGGGACTTGCTATCACATTGGGCAATGGTTAATTGATTTTAATACATACCATAGTAGATCATTTAATTTGGTCTGAAGTATAAAAATCCATTTTGTATCAATATTACACCTATTCATTGTTCTAGGGATGCAGTGCTGCTAGTATAGAATGTTCTGTAGTCTAGTGAACAACAGGGGGATGTTACTGGCAAATACCAGCAAGTAATGATGGATGGTGCTGGACACTAATATTGCACTTCTGGCTCTCATGCTTAATACTAATATTAATAAAGGTTGGCATAACTTTAAATGGGGTTTGCAGCGACTGCACAGGTGTCTCATAGGACCAATAATTGAACATTTTTAACACCAGCTAATAGATGGCATTTTGGGCACTCAAAGTGTTACAGTGAATCACAATGCAGCAGGAACTGCTATCACCTATGACATAGAGGTGTGATTCCCCCTCATGTCATCACACACTACTGAGAAATAAGCCAAGTGGCAGTCACCATGAGCAGCCCAACTAAGTAAAAACCTTCCCGCTCTGTGAAACTAGATAGGGGTCAAAGAAGGTAGCCAAAGCTTGCTGGACTAGGGGAGAAAAAAGTATAATCCGTCCCTCTAGCATCTTATACAGCTTTATATTAGGCGCCAGGTCTCCTGGTGCATAATAGACTAATACATATAAATGGCAAGAATGGGCGGGGGAAGGCTTAGGTAACATCGTGTCATCGTAGTGTGGTGCAAAAAATATAAGCAATGCCCCTTTCCCACACCCCAGGCCTCACCCACTTAATTTTAGCAGGTACGTTTATGGATGTGTTAAAACATTTATAATAGGTTTACCGCCAATACCTAGAATTTACATGTATTTTTGTTGAATAAAGAGAATTTAATTTTAAATGCTCTTGCCACAAATAAACAATTAAATGGTACATTGTTAATACAATCTATCCACTTTAATATACACTAGCAGTTGTACCTGGCGTTGCCCATGTATACATGGGTAAAGTATTTTTTACGTCAGGTGTGGGTTTAGCTTAGATAAAAGAGACAGGGAAAAAATAAGTGCACAGTTGGTACTGCACGTCATGTATTTTATAGTTATGATTAAGGAGTGACATTGCTTGAGGGACGTTAGCACATATGTTTATAGCAAAACCTTATATACAACGTTATCAGTTTTTCCACTTACAGCGTAAATATTCAAATGTTGTGGTGACCTACTCGTGAACATGCTACATGGAATTGGCCTTGGGGAAACACTGTGATTGCAACTGAATTCGCAGCATTTGAGTGACTGACAGGCGTCACACTGTGGTCTCTGAAGCACGTGTGTGTGGTCTCTTTGTCTGTTGTTGGGCTTCATTCTGTTGCGCTGTCTGTGAGCGTTGTGTGTTTTTATTAAGCTTGCTCTATTTTTTTGCACTTAGTTAGCATATGTCATTTCGTCTGCACTTTAACACTTTATCCTTGCACAAGGACCCATTTATATTGACTTTAGATCCCAATCAATAAAGTTTCTCTGATCAGAATGAAAGTGCCATGATGTCTTTCTTCTTAGTTGTAACTCTGTGAGTGTGTGACATGTGGGCAGTGTGTGTCTGGGGCCTTAGTCCTGGTAATGCAGGTAATTTCATGTAGTCCATATCCCCCAACCATCCTGGTTTGAGTAGGTGGATGGGGGCGTGTCTGTGATGTTTCGGTTGTGTGGCATGGATGTAACATTTGGTGGGGGCATGGGCGGGGCCGTGCCATTTGGGGGTGTGAGTATGATGTTTGGGGCATGGTGTCAAGTTTGGGGGTGTGGTCATTGGTTTGGGGGGCCTGTGATGTTTGGGGGCATGGACATGTTTGTGGAAGTGGGCATGTTTGGGGGGGTGACCACATATCTGGGACATGTCACAACATTAAGGATATGTTATAATTTTTGGGGGCATGACATTTATTTTGGGAGTGTGGCATTGATGGTTGGGGTTATGGTTGTGGTTTGTGGGAATGGGGATTTTTGGGTTGTGGCATTTTCTTGAGTGTGTGGCCTTGATAGTTGGAGTAATGGGTGTGGCCATATGTTTTGGGCATGGCCTTGACATTTGATGCATGCCCATGTGTTTGGTCTTTCCAGGGTTTATATTTGTATATAAATGTCGTTCATATCACCATATTAACATAGTCTTTCCAGGGTTTTATTTGTATATAAATGTCATTCATATCACCAATAGTAACATTCTTTTCCAGGTTTATATTGTATATAAATGTCATTCATATCACCAATAGTAACATAGTCTTTCCAGGGTTATATTTGTATATAATGTGGATTCATATCACCAATAGTGACATAGTTTTCCAGGGTTATATTTTGTATATAAATATGATTCATATCACCAATAGTAACATAGGGACAATTTATAGCAACGATAATAGCGCCAAAAAATACCGCCGCACATCGCGCCGCGAAATAAGCGCTATCGCCGTATTTATAACGGCGAGCGCTATTCCCGCGATATGTATCGCGGCCGCGATGTCTGCGGTAATTTTAAGCCCCTTCGCGGCAATACTGTATAGTATCGTCCGCGAAGGGACTTAAAATCCCTCCCGACGCCTCTCCTAAGGGGGCGGGCACACCCCGCGGCGGCGGCGCGCTTCCCAGCCCCCCCAACCCGTTCCCCGCTCGAGCAATCTCGAACGGGAGGCTAGGAGGGGCTGCCAGGAAGGGGCCGCAGCAGTGGTCGCGACCACCCGCCGCGCACCCCCTCCCCGGCAACCCCTCCCACCCCGCCCCAGCCGCTCCCGGGGAGGGGAAGGGAGGGAGCCGCTGGGAGGGGTGGAGCTCCCTCCAGCGGGGCCCTGAGAAGGGCCTTTTGGGGCTTAGGGGTCCCGCAGATCGAGCCGGGACCCCCCTCCCCTTATAAGGGCCCGTGCGCACTGACAAGTGCCTTTGCGGTGGTCCCGCATGCTCAAACCGGAACACTGCATTCGAGGGATATGGCCCAATTCTAGGGTTACCGAATGCTGCATCGAGGGTTATGGCCAAATTCTAGGGTACCGAACGCCGCATTCGAGGGTTATGGCCAATTCCAGGGTTAACGAACGCTGCATTCAAGGGTTATGGCCAATTCTAGGGTTACCGAATGCTGCATTCAAGGGTTATGGCCCAATTCTAGGGTTACCGAACACTGCATTCGAGGGATATGGCCCAATTCTAGGGTTACCGAACGCTGCATTCAAGGGTTATGGCCAAATTCAAGGGTTACCGAATGCTGCATTCGAGGGTTATGGCCAAATTCTAGGGTTACCGAACGCTGCATTCAAGGTTATGGCCCAATTCTAGGGTTACCGAATGCTGCATTCAAGGGTTATGGCCCAATTCTAGGGTTACCGAACACTGCATTCGAGGGATATGGCCCAATTCTAGGGTTACCGAATGCTGCATTCGAGGGTTATGGCCAAATTCTAGGGTTACCGAACGCTGCATTCGAGGGTTATGGCCCAATTCCAGGGTTACCGAACGCTGCATTCAAGGGTTATGGCCCAATTCTAGGGTTACCGAATGCTGCATTCAAGGGTTATGGCCCAATCTAGGGTTACCGAACACTGCATTCGAGGGATATGGCCCAATTCTAGGGTTACCGAACGCTGCATTCGAGGGTTATGGCCAAATTCAAGGGTTACCGAATGCTGCATTCGAGGGTTATGGCCAAATTCTAGGGTTACCGAACGCTGCATTCGAGGGTTATGGCCCAATTCCAGGGTTACCGAACGCAGCATTCGGGGTTATGGCCCAATTCTTGGGTTACCGAATGCTGCATTCGAGGGATATGGCCCAATTCTAGGGTTACCGAACGCTGCATTCGAGGGTTATGGCCCAATTCTAGGGTTACTGAACGCTGCATTCGAGGGTTATGGCCCAGTTCTAGGGTTACCGAATGCTGCATTCAAGGGTTATGGCCCAATTCTAGGGTTACCGAACGCTGCATTCGAGGGATATGGCCCAATTCTAGGGTTACCGAATGCTGCATTCGAGGGATATGGCCCAATTGTAGGGTTACCGAATGCTGCATTCAAGGGTTATGGCCCAATTGTAGGGTTACTGAATGCTGCATTTGAGGGATATGGAGCACTAATTCAAGGTTATTGATTAAAAAAATGTGAAAAATCCTCGAATTTTTGATAATTATTGAAAATATATCCATGAGTTTGGAAAGCCGGGTTCGTAGTACGGAGAATTCTGAAAAGTCCAAGTTCATACAAACTCATAAAATTCAGCTCAAACTCGAGTTCTAGTCCATCCCTATCAAACATTAATTGTGATGTGAGCGTCAGAGCCTTGATTGACTGCATGGAGGAAGGGGGAGCTTATTTGCCAGAATAGGGTAGAGACTCGGACTCGGATCCAACATGGAACCCCTAGGTTCCAAAATACCAACATTTTGTCCGAAACGGGCAGATCATTCGTATTTCGGACTACATTTTTTTGAGGGAGAAAATAACCTTGAACGTTTGATAACCCTTGAAGTAGTTTTGAAAACTCAAAAGTAGTTTCCGATCGCTTTTTCGAGGGTTATCGGAGGGGTATTCGAGTTTTTTTTATTGAGAGTTACCGAAATTAACCTTGTATATTGGGTAACCCTCGAAAATGCATCAAAAACTTACCAGTTTTGTCCATCTATAGAATAGGGACAATAATATTCCTTAAATATTGGTTAGTAATGCAGGTACAGTAATAAATGCAAAATATATCAGTTGGGTGGTGGGGGCAGAAACCGACAATTGACCAAATTTTTGATCATTCCTTTAAATATTAATACATTTGAATGCCAAAATCCTAGTTATTCCACTGCTTTTCTAATTTGTCTTATTCAGAATGCAGCCTTCCAATTTGTAGACTGTTTAATTGACCAATAAGGTAGCAGAAATCCTTATCCTTTTTAAAGGATTACTATTTAAAAATAATCGTTTTGTTTAGTACATACAACGTGACAGTTTTCATTTGCCAGGTTAGTCCTGGACTAGACCTGTAATAAAGATAGTGCTGAAGCCAGGGGGAAGACGGCGGAATCAGTTTTCTTTGGTCTGGTGCTCCTCACCAGAAAATATTAGGAGGTAGGAATTACCAGTCCTATATCCCTGTCCTAAGTACTTTTCATTGATGATATTTTAAAAAAAACTGTATACATGATAGTTACCCTTAAATAACTGTCTGTGCATCAAAGAGCAAATCAGTGAACAAATAATTAAATAATTTTTTTGTTTTTGTACCAAGAGACAGTTAGTACACTTTAATTGACAAGAATCTATGCTATGCACAGAATGTTTGCATAATACATGAATGAATACTCCATTCTTTAATAATTCCAGGAAAGATTTTAGCTTTTTTTCTTATTGAAGAAGAAAAGAAGCACTTTTAAATAGTAAAATGTTTGATCAATGTCTGATTTTCATTTATTCCGTTTAGCCTAGACCTCTGGATCAACACCCTCTTTCTATTTATTTAGAGTTTTAAGCACTTTTACTATATCTTTACATTTACAGTGTATTTGCGTTTTTATTACTACATTATCAGCCCTGTACCTCAAAGAGGCCGGGTGCAACCTAAAGGTAATTACAGTAGCCTGTAATAATATATTAAAGGGAAACTATAGTGAGTATACGTTTTTTTAAACAGTCAAAATTAAAAGTACCTGAGGCAGGGAGGTAGGATTGGTGCTTTTTACCTCCCAATATCATTTCTATAAAGAGCAGCAGGACGAAGAAGACTGCTTCTGCCATACTTCCTGTATGTTCAGCACTATCTTTAATATAGAAGGCCCAGGGCCATAACCTGGCAGATGAAAACTGTATGTGCTGTAGGTCCTCAACAAAACAATTTGGTAGGTAGGAATAATCAATCCTATCTTTTGCCCGAGGTGCTTTTCATTTTTAAAAATGAATTTTACAGTATAGTTATCCTTTAAAACAGCAGATCTGGCACACCTTTACTTATTTAGTGGGAGTATCTGAATATTTTTATTTTGTAAATATAACAAAACCGTATAACAATATTAATCATTTGATGCTCCCTTTCTTCCCATGGCCTCTTGCTGCTGTTATATCAGTCCCATTTAAGTCTGGGACTTGTGGCCAATAAAACATATTTGCTAACAAGTTGGTGTTACAAGCAGCAGAGGAGCTTGGAAGAAGGGAGGAGCAATGCCCACTAAAATCTCAATTATTAGGCAACTGATAGCCTGTCTGAGGTTAAAAATATTGCTGTCCAGATCCTTATTCCACTGGGAATCACCTGAACTTAATTTATTTGTTTGGTTTTCCATATCCTTTATAGAGGCACAGCTTCACTAAAACAAGTAAATCTGAATCAGCACAGCTGTGTGCAATGCACTTTTAATATTTATCTTTAAAGGACAATGAAAGTCACAAAAGTTTACAATTTCCAAATTAAAGAAATCATAAAGCCTGTAGGTTCTGGAGACTTCACCTTTGCTTCTGATGCAACAAAGGTGAAAGGATGCATGATACCAAGGAAAAGATATAATGCATACCAGTGAGGATCTGTCCATCCCTTGTCCAGGCAAGACTTGCAGGGGGAATTGGTTTTTACCAAATGCTGCATTCGAGGGTTATGGCCCAATTCTAGGGTTACCAAATGCTGCATTCGAGGGTTATGGCCCAATTCTACGGTTACCGAACACTGCATTCGAGGGATATGGCCCAATTCTAGGGTTACCGAATGCTGCATTCGAGGGTTATGGCCAAATTCTAGGGTTACCGAACGCTGCATTCGAGGGTTATGGCCCAATTCTAGGGTTACCGAACGCTGCATTCAAGGGTTATGGCCCAATTCTAGGGTTACCGAATGCTGCATTCAAGGGTTATGGCCCAATTCTAGGGTTACCGAACACTGCATTCGAGGGATATGGCCCAATTCTAGGGTTACCGAACGCTGCATTCAAGGGTTATGCCAATTCAGGGTTACCGAATGCTGCATTCGAGGGTTAGGCCAAATTCTAGGGTTCAAAGAAGAAAACGTACCGAACGCTGCATTCGAGGGTTATGGCCCAATTCAGGGTTACCAATCTAGCAGAATGCAAATTCAATACGAAGGCATCGTATCAATTCTAAGAGGGTTACCGAAGCTGCATTCAAGGGTTAGGCCCAATCTAGGTCTAGATCCAGGGTTAACACCGAACACTGCAATTGCATTCGAGGGGATATGGCCCAATTCAGGGTTACCGAATGCTGCATTCGAGGGTTATGGCCAAATTCTAGGGTTACCGAACGCTGCATTCACATGGAGGTTATGGCCCAATTCAGGGTTACCGAACCTGCATTCAAGGGTTTATGGCCAATTCTATTTCAATTCTAGGGTTACCGAGCTGCATTCAACATTCAAGGGTTTATGGCCAATTCTAACATTCTATTCTACATCTCAATTCATCCAATTCATTCTAGGTTACCGACACGTGCATTCAAGGTTATGGCCCAATTCTAGGGTTACCGAACGCTGCATTCGAGGGTTATGGCCAAATCATCAAGGGTTACCGAATGCTGCATTCGAGGGTATGGCCAAATTCTAGGGTTACCGAACGCTGCATTCGAGGGTTATGGCCAATTCCATCAGGGTTACCGAACGCAGCATTCGAGGGTTATGGCCCAATTCTGGTTACCGAATGCTGCATTCGAGGTTATGCCCAATTCTAGGTTACCGAACCTGCATTCGGGGTTATGGCCCAATTCTATAGGGTTACTCGAACGCTGCATTCGAGGGTTATGGCCCAGTTCTAGGGTTACCGAATGCTGCATTCAGGGTTATGGCCCAATTCTAGGGTTACCGAACGCTGCATTCGAGGGATATGGCCCAATTCTAGTAGGGTTACCGAATGCTGCATTCGAGGGATATGGCCCAATTGTAGGGTTACCGATGCTGCATTCAAGGGTTATGGCCCAATTGTAGGGTTACTGAATGCTGCATTTGAGGGATATGGAGCACTAATGTCAAGGTTATTGATTAAAAAAATGTGAAAAATCCTCGAATTTTTGATATTATTGAAAATATATCCATGAGTTTGGAAAGCCGGAGTTCGTAGTACGGAGAATTCTGAAAAGTCCAAGTTCATACAAACTCATAAATTCGCTCAAACTCGAGTTCTAGTCCATCCCTATCAAACATAATTGTGATGTGAGCAGTCAGAGCCTTGATTGACTGCATGGAGGAAGGGGGAGCTTATTTTGCCAGAATAGGGTAGAGACTCGGACTCGGATCCAACATGGAACCCCTAGGTTCCAAAATACCAACATTTGTCCGAAACGGGCAGATCATTCGTATTTCGGACTACATTTTTTTGGGAGATGAAATAACCTTGAACTTTGATAACCCTTGAAGTATGTTTGAAAACTCAAAAGTAGTTCCGATCGCTTTTTCGAGGGTTATCGAGGGGTATTCGAGTTTTTTTTTATTGAGAGTTACCGAAATTAACCTTGTATATTGGGTAACCCTCGAAAATGCATCCCAAAAACTTACCAGTTTGGTCCATCTATAGAATAGGGACAATAATATTCCTTAAATATTTGGTTAGTAATGCAGGTCCAGTAATAACATGCAAAATATATCAGTTGGGGTTGGGGGCAGATAACCGACAATGACCAATTTTTGATCATTCCCTTTAATATATTAATACATTTGAATGCCAAAATCCTGTTATTCCACTGCTTTTCTAATTTGTCTTATTCAGAATGCAGCCTTCCAAATTTGTAGACTGTTTAATTGACCAATAGGTACAGAATCCTTATCCTTTTAAAGGATTACTATTTAAAATAATCGTTTTGTTTAGCTACATCAAACGGCACAGTTTTCATTTGCCAGGTTAGTCCTGGACTAGACCTGTAATAAAGATATTGCTGAAGCCAGGGGAGACTGGCGGAATCAGTTTTCTTTGGTCTGGTGCTCCTCACCAGAAAATATTAGGAGGTAGGAATTACCATTCCTATATCCCTGTCCTAAGTACTTTCATTTTGATGATATTTTAAAAAAAACTGTATACATGATATTATCCCTTAAATAACTGTCTGTCATCAAAGAGCAAATCATTGAACAAATAATTAAATAATTTTTTGTTTTTTTGTACCAAGAGACAGTTAGTACAACTTTAAAATTGACAAGAATCTATGCTATGCACAGAATGTTTGCATAATACATGAATGAAATACCCCATTCTTTAATAATTCCAGGAAGGATTTTAGCTTTTTTTTCTTATTTGAAGAAAATGAAAGGCACTTTTAAATAGTAAATGTTTTGATCAATGTCTGATTTTCATTTATTCCTGTTAGCCTAGACCTCTCTGGATCAACACCCTCTTTCTATTTATTTAGAGTTTTAAGCACTTTTACTATATCTTTACATTACAGTGTTTTTGCGTTTTTATTACTTACATTATCAGCCCTGTACCTCAAAGAGGCCGGGTGCACCCTAAAGGTAATTTACAGTAGCCTGTAATAATATATTAAAGGAAACTATAGTGAGTATACGTTTTTTTAAAACAGTCAAAATTAAAAGTACCTGAGGCAGGGAGGTAGGATTGGTGCTTTTTACCTCCCAATATCATTTCTATAAAGAGCAGCAGGACGAAGAAGACTGCTTCGCCATACTTCCTGTATGCTTCAGCACTATCTTAATATAGAATGGCCCAGGGCCATAACCTGGCAGATGAAACTGTATGTGCTGTAGGTCCTCAACAAAACAATATTGGTAGGTAGGAATAATCAATCCTATCTTCTTGCCCGAGGTGCTTTTCATTTAAAAAATGAATTTTTACAGTATAGTTATCCTTTAAAACAGCAGATCTGGCACACCTTTACTTTTTAGTTGGGAGTATCTGAATATTTTTATTTTGTAAATATAACAAATCCCGTATAACAATATTAATCATTTGATGCTCCCTTTCTTCCCATGGCCTCTTGCTGCTTGTTAATCAGTCCCATTTAAGTCTGGGACTTGTGCCAAATAACATATTTGCTAACAGTTGGTGTTACAAGCAGCAGAGGAGCTTGGAAGAAGGGAGGAGCAATGCCCCTAAAATCTCAATTATTAGGCAACTGATAGCCTGTCTGAGGTAAAAAATATCTGGTCCAGATCCTTATTCCACTGAATCACCTGAACTTAATTTATTTTTGGGTTTTCCATATCCTTTATAGAGGCACAGCTTCACAAAAAACATGTAAATCTGAATTCAGCACAGCTGTGTGCAATGCACTTTAATATTATCTTTAAGGACAATGAAAGTCACAAAGTTTACAATTTCCAAATTAAAAAATCATAAAGCCTGTAGGTTCTGGAGACTTCACCTTTGCTTCTGATGCAACAAAGTGAAAGGTGCATGATACCAAGGAAAAGTATAATGCATACCAGTGAGGATCTGTCCATCCCTTGTCCAGGCAGACTTGCAGGGGGAATTGGTTTATCTCCTCCTCTATTTCTCTCCTATAATTTTGTTTTGAACAGACCAAGGAGTGCACTGATTTATCTACCACATTATACTACCCTACGGGCTGCACCTGGGCATATAGACGGCTGAGAGTGAGTTCCTGCATCTATCTATCTATCTATCTATCTTCTATCTATCTATCTATCTATCTATCTATCTATCTATCTATCTATCTATCTATCTATCATCTATCTATCTATCATCTATCTATCTAACTATCATCTATCTACCATCTGTATATATATTATTATATATATATATATATATATATAACATACTCCTCTGTTGTTCCTTGCCCCAGTAATTTAATAAATAGGTAAAAAGATAAAGTGCCTCTAGGGCCCTTTATTTTAGAGCAAGTGTATCACACCATGCAAATAGCAATGTTTCAGTGCTTAGATATTAGCTTAGACCTTAAACAAGCCTGATATATATATATATATATCCATATATATATATTTGTTTATCATCTGTAGGGACACAAAATGAAATGTTCCCTCTACATGCTATGTTATTATTATTTCATTAAGGCAATAGAAACGTTTGAATTATGCCTCTTCCCAAAATGATTGACTTTATCATAACAACTCGTAAAAAAAATAAATAAATAATAAAAGAAATGAAAACGATTTCTAATAGTGTTTTTGTAATGTAACAAATTTCCCAAGTGGAGGGTTTAGTACAGATATTTACAGTAGGTGTTTTTCTCGGGGAGGACACAAACTATAGAGTAAATAAACAATAAATAGTGTTTGCAGATTCCAGACAGAAAGGAATAAACTTTATATATTGTATAAACTGCATTTAATATAAAGATTGTATAAAAGGATAAAAGCGAAACATTTCCTTTGTTTGTTATTTTATGCATGAACTGAACTGAATTTTAAATCCCAAGTTACAGTTATTCTGTTTTCTCTTGTCAAATATTCTAAATGCGATGAATCAAAAAATGAATAGAGTGATTTAGATATTGCACACATGCCTTGTGAATGTTGATGAATCAGAATCAATGAGCTTCTAATTCTTGGCTCTATTAAGGCCGAAGCCAACTGTTATTTATGACTTAAAGTAGATATCTGTTGCGTCCATGTTGGAATTCAGTTCAGTAAGTATATTTTACAAATATTGTAATTTAGGAAATATATTTTATTATCTGAACTGTTTCAAATATTTCCCATGTAATAATACAATATAATGGGTAAATGATGGCTGGCCAAAATGTTTTGTTTTTCTGTAGAGGATGGTGACTTACCTTTAACTTTTAAAGAGTAAGAGTTTAGGGCTTATTTAATAAGAGGTGCAAAAATATTCTGTGCTAGTGATCTGAAACAAGCAATCAGATGCTACCATTTGCTAGTCTACTACAGTTGATAACATTTGATTGGTGGCAGCAGATTAATACCACAGACAAATGTTGATGAATATAAAAGCATTCTGGGATATTATAATATTTGAAACGATACATTAAATTTATATTTACTATTATTAAACTGAATTTACATTTAGTCTATAATTAAACAATAGTTTATTCATACAACAAATTTTCAAATTGCTGATGTTTTCGAATGGTGTTTGAGTTATTCTGTCCAGCTGTCATGTAGATTGATTGCAAGCTGTAACACTTCTAAGATCCAAAACGACAATTCTTTATAGGCAGGATCATGCATTATGAAACTTCTTAAACCTCTTGGGTCATTTGTTCATTGGTGTGTGTTTTGTGAAGAAACTTGTGAGTTTCCCAAATTTCTTTTTTGTATCGTAATTTTATCAGCTGGGGAACCTCTTAATGGTTGAAAGTATGTTAAGATCCATCTCATTGACCCCTCTGGAAATGAACTGCCCCTTTGACCTGCAACATTTTTATATAATAAATAGTTACTGGATCGACTGTAGATAAAAAAAAATATTCATTCAGATCCTGTGTGGTATGAGATGTAAGAACATAGCAATGGATCTCCCGAGACTTACAGATAAATATATTTAATATGTATTTAACGATTGTGTATATACTACAAATTACATTTTTGAAATGATTAATAGCAATGTTATTCATGTTTCCCTTGCGTTTCTCCCCAAGAGGGATTTGGAGATTTCATCTCTAACACAGTACACTCATATAGCACAGAACAACAGACAAAGCAAGGCCTATAAATGAAGGATGATCTAATCGTACATGTGGAAAGCATGGAATAGGTAGTGTACCATACAAACATGCCAATAGCACCCCAAAGGAATTGTGACTTTGTTATGAGTCATAGAGCGTAAGAGAGAGTAATATTGCTATTGCTTGTTTAACCGTAAAGGTTTTAAAGCTGTAAGTTATATAAAACATTCTCTTGTGAAATTTACAATAACCCATATTTGTTTTCATGGCTGGTTATTTCTGTGTATCTTAAGATATAAACTTTCAGAGTTATTTATAATGTGTGTTTTATGCTGATGATATCTTGCCAACAGTTTGCAATTCCAGGCTCTGATCCTTAGAAACAAGTTTGTGTTCCTTAAATGCCAAGGTGAGAAGAATGTAAATCTCAATGGGAAATTCATGGGAAACTCCGTGCAGCTGCGCTATTAAGATCAATGCAAAAAAAGAGAGATTAGTCACTGAACAGACATATGGCTTTATTCAAAGCTGCCACTCACTTCTGCCCATTCACTTTACTAGATTGCTTAAAACTTGGGTTTTTTTTTAGAAAAATAAACACTGTCTTCTATGCTCCAGTAAAGTATTATAAGAAAAACAGGCAATGTGTGAGGTTTAAAATTCTTTCTAAACTAACATGTTTAGAATCCCCCCCCCGGACTGTAAAGAGAACTATTGTCTATGACTATGACCATATTTTATCTCAAAATAAACCACAAAATAAAACTACAAATCACTTTCTATCTTATTAAATTAGCCCCCTTTTAAACTTAGCAAATAGATTTTTTTGTGTTAATTATGCAGGAATTCAATAGAAAATTACATTTGCCTCCATGATATTTTCATTGTGTAGTGTTCCCCAACCCCATGCTTGTGAAGGTTCTCATTCAACCAGGTCATGGTATTTTTTTAAAATTATTATTATTGAGGATTTACATAGCGCCAGCAAATTACTGGCGCTTTACAACTGCATGTATGCATTCACATCACATTTGCATCAGGTATATTTGTTGTATTCAGTGAGATCATCTGGATAAGTTTAGTTCTTGAAGATGTTTTGCTAGTCATCCAACTGGCTTTCTCAATTCAGAATGACTTGTACAAGAATCTTTTGGCAATTAGTACCCTGGAAAATCCCAAAGAATTAACTTAATTGATCTAACTGAATACAACAGATATGCCCCAACCCATTTTAGCTTTTTAAAAAAGCCCCAAATATACTTACGATCCTGCCTTCCCTAAGCTCTCTGCTCCTGGCTCCCTGCTCGCTGGAAGTAGCAAAGAGGGACCAGTCTGGCTGCTGCATCTGTGATTGGCTGAGAGTCAGATCATAAGTCTATTTCTGTTTTTTTTTTTTAAGTTAAAAGTGGTTGGGGGTGGGCTAGGGTACACTATACTACAGCAAAAGATTTTTAATGTTAGGGGATTTAGCAGCATGAAGGAATCTTAAGAAGTGTATGATTAGTGCCCCACATACACAGAATGTACTATCAGTGCCCCACATACAGAGAACGGTACGATTAGTGTTCCACATACAGAAAATGGTATTATCAGTGCCCCACATAAAGAGAAAAGTACTATCAGTGCCCATACAGAGAAATGTACTATCAGTTCCCCATATACGAGAAAGGTACTATCAGCTCCCCACATATGCAGAGAATGTTATGATCATTCCTCACATACGAGAATGGTACTATAGTTCCCCATATACAGAGAAAGGTACTAGCAGCTTCCTACATACAGAGAAAGGTACTATCGTTCCCCACATACAGAGAACTTTACTATCAATGTCCCACATACAGAGAATGGTACTATTGTTATTATAAAAATAATATATTTTTATATATATAATATATGTAAATAACCATTATAATATAATTATTATTATATAACTTTTATGAATAAACTATTATAATTGTTATTTATTATTTATACTGTTCAAAACATTACATTTCCCATATGTCCTTGGGGGGGAGACAAAATGCTCAAATGCTCAACTAAATATTCTACTGGAGGTTGACCTTGTTGAAATGTCTGTCCCTTTCCCTACATCTTTTACATAATACTGTTTAAACATTACTTTAACTAATCTAGTAAAACAATAAAGTACAGCAAGACATAAAATGAAACATTGAAAAGGCTACTGAATCTTAAGAGTATTGTGTAAACAGATGGTAATTCTACATCAATAAGAAAGATTCACTGTAGAATGTGGGATTTGGAGACATAAGATAAACAGAAAAGCCCTAAGAATTAATTCTAGGGTGTGCTGCATTTCTCTCCCACATATCGGGTCATAAATCAATATTAGATAGCGGTAGTACAGGGTCTTATCCAAAATATGTTTCATTGAACTGAATATTTCCCATGAGTGTCCAAAAACACAATTATAAATTGCCTTTAAAATTACTTTATTCCTAGTTTTCCTGCAGTTTTAACAGAGTTAAAGGTTCACAAACTTTATAATAAATTATTTTTTAAAAATGTTGTAAAAACAAAATATGTAGACAGGTCTAACATTTTGAAAGCAGACAATGGACTTGAGCTTTTTTAAAAATTGATTTTAGCAATTTATTTTCAGTTGTGTTATTTTTGAACATTTTCATAAAGCTGTTTTAATCTCTCTATTTACTGTTAAAGTTTCAACTTATTACTGACTTTTTCCATTGTGTTACATCTACCTAAAAGACAACTAAAATATAATAATACATTAACAGGGTTATTCAATAAAATTCTTATCGTTTAAAATGGTGCTAATTTTGGCCCCAACCAATCAAATCTTAGCTTTCAATGTAAATAATATCTGATTGGTTGGGGCAAAATTAGCACCATTTTAACGATAAGAACTTTTATGAATCTCCCTGTAAGTTGGGTGATGATCCATGTAAAAGGGACTAGAGCTATAGTTGTTACTTGGATATGGCCATGCATATGTTAAAACAACCCATTCAGAATTTCAGTCTCATTCAATTCGGTAGGGCTGGTGAAAAATAAAAACCTGTTCAACTGGTAGGTGTTGCTAGCAGAGTACAAAATGTGGATAAATTTTCCTTTAGATCCCTTTCTCATTAAATAAAGAGTCTTATGAGAGAAAAGACTGTATGTGCTTGGCTTGGTTAATGTTATTTGTAAGAGAAGAGTCCGGTTTCTAAATTAACCAGGTATCATTTTCAAAATCTCAGAATCATGGTTGAAAACAGAAAATCACAGTCCAAAATTTGAAAATTTCGGTCAAAGAGTTAACATTTTGGTTTGAAAAAAAAAAAAATTATTTTAATTGTGTTCAAATCGGAGTTTTATTTTTTCCGTAAACCACTGGAACAATGAAACTTGCCATTTTTCTTCATCCCTACTTATTTGCACTGTTTTAAAGTGTTTAGCATTTTTAAAGTTAAAGGGCAACTATACTCAAAAAAAAGACTATTGTCTTAATCTATAAAGAGCCCGTACTCTGAGGTGTGTCTGTTGCTGCATGCATTTGAGCCAATACTTTGTTTTACTTAGTCTATGTATCCCCTCCCACTGTTAACTGACTCCTTCTTCCAACAGATTTCTGTGACGTCAATCATGTTTAGTGATCACTATGAGCACTGGGAGAGTAAAATTTTCCACCAGGCAATTCCCACATACCAATTGTCACCATTCCAGCTACAGCAGAACTGCACGTAGCAGAAGAGAAATACTAATATGGTACTGATTGACACTGATATGCAAGATGCTTTAGAACAGATAAACATATAAATGGTCAGTTATAGCTGGAAGAATAGGCAATTTAAACAAAAATTTTTCCCCAGTACAGATGCCCTTTAAACACAACCAGCAAATAACATTTGTAAAGCACCCCAAGGACTCAAATCACTGTAAGCATGGCTCAGACCAATATTGGTTGATTGGTAAATTGGTGCTATAAAGGAAGAACTCTATAAATCCGGAAATGCCAGGCTAAACAGGTGCGTGAACTAAGGTTGGAAGATCCTCTGGGGGATCAATGTTTGATTTTCAGAAATTTGGTTTCTGAACTCAACTCCCCATCAATTAGCACACCGAGGCTGCGCACAAGGTAAGCTGTTTATGTCTGAAATCCCAATCCTGATTGGTTTTAATTAGGGTAGGCTTTTGGTGCCAAGCGCTGGATTTGAACACAAGGACCTCAGTTTTGTCAGCATTCAGTTTCAAAGTTTTCATTCATCCACGCCTGTAGCCAGTTAAGCAAGATTTATTTTGGGGTGGGGTCTGTTCCACCAGGTTTGAAGGAAAGTATAACTGCGTGCCATCAGCATAGCAGTGGTACCTCATACACATGTTGTTGGATAATTGTACCAAGTGGCAACATGTAGATTGCAAACAGAAGAGGGGATAGGATTGATCCTTGTGGCTTTCAAAATTTTAAAGGTGCAGGGTTGGATATAACAGTTCTTTAGGGATACTCTCTGTGTTATGTAAGCAGGAATGATCTGAACCACTGGAGGACTGAGCCATTGATGCCACATACTCCTGTTGAGCAAGTTTCATGGTCAACTGTATCAAAATTTGCTGAGACATCCAACAGGATTAGGATGGAGTATTCCCCTCTGTTCCTTGCCATGAGCAGATCATTGCAGACTTGGATGAGGGCTGTTTCACAGCTGTGGTGTTTCTTAAAGCCAGATTGTAGAAGGTCCAGGATGTTGCTTACTGAGAGTCTGGCTTCAAGTTGCAGATAGACACCTTTTCAATAACTTTACCTAAGAATGGGAGGTTGGAGACAGTGTTTAGCTGCCCATTGCATCTGGATCCATGGAATGTTTTTAAGAAGGGGCTTGATGATTCCTTCTTTTAGAGAGGTAAGAAACCTCCCTGCCTGCAGAGAGCAATTGACTATTTTGTGAAATGCTGGTTCAAGCAGGGTCAGGCATTTCAGCATGTACTTAGTTGTCGGTCGCAGGTTGTCTGGCGGGTGTCGAGGATGTCTGAGATCTCTTCCTTACTAATGCCTTTAAAATCAGTCCAAGGTGTTAGGTTGTCTTGCAACTATTAACAGGCGTACAGTCTTAGGTGCTGTGGACTGAATGAGAGACCTTATAGAGGACACTTGCTTAAAGTATATCTTTTCATTCCACTAAATGGGGAATCTCCTGTAAGAAATGTTTAATATATGTCAGTTCTCCTATTTTTGCTAATTTGAACTGAAACTTTCCTTAGATTAATTGTGCCTTATTCAGGCCATACGCCATGTAATTTACCACTTATAGCCAATATGTGGTCTGGGCTGGTGAATGTCGAGACCTGATATTAGAATGATTTGACTATTATGTTAAATCAAACTAATATCAGGACAGTGTATGGCTAGCTTTAATAGCACATTCAGTGTGTCTGCTCTCTAAACCTGATTGGTTTGGAAAATGTGACTCTAAGCACCAATTGTGTGTATTTTTAGGCCTGTTAAACAGATTTTTTTTTTTCGTTTGGGATCTGGCCATCCTTTTTATAGTGAGGACTGAGGAATTTCTGGGGTTAGAACATTACAGGGTTATTCAATAAAAGTTCTATCATTTAAAATGGTGCTAATTTTGCCCCAACCAACAGATGTAAGCTTACAAATGTTAAATAAGATCTGATTGTTTGGGTAAAATTAGCACCATTTTAAACGTAAGAACTTTATTGAATCTCCCTGTTAGTTTCCTGATTATTTGCTAAGAGTCTTTACAGAATTTTGCAACATTATTTTGTTATGATTTAAAAGGACTTGTTTATTTGATTTGTTGGCTGGCTTGTTCTTGCCTTGATTTCTAATAAGCAGTTTAATCTATATATTTAGATATTTTTTTCCATTTAAAATTTTCTCCCCCATTAGGTAATTTTGAAAACTGACTCTTTCTAAAAAGACATTTTATGTATATTAATGTGGGCTCTCCCTATTGCCTTAAAAAATTAAAAAGCCCGTCATATCTGGGACCAGAATTCAGCTGTTGGAGCTAACCTGCATATTTTCCCAGTAGTGCTCTTTTCTTTGTCTTTGCTTTACTGCTGTAGATGTAAGTAGCACAACCCCTTGCGGTTTGAGTTGGCTTACTCATAGGAACTGAACCAAGACAGAGGAAGATAACTCCAGTCTCAATAAGAAGGGACCAAACAAACCAAATGACACAGACACAGTTGGGCTCACTTACCCAGAGGCCCTGGGCAATTTTTCCGCTAATCTATTCAATATCAGTTATTGCGACTCAATCTTTGTATGGCTGCACGTGCTTTGCAAAGAAGCTATGTTTGCGTACATTTAGCACAAATTTTTACGTTGGCTAATACCGGCATTAAAATTATACTGTGAGTAAATTCCTCTTGGGAGTTACCCTCAGCCGCAAACGTGATATTAAATTTGCATTGAACTGACATGTAAACTTGTAATTATAACACTGTAGTGATAGTTATTGGCCCACATCTATAAATGCTGCTAACTGCCAGTACAGATTAGCTGTATTTAGCGACCGCTCACTACATCACACCCCCCTCAAACACACACACACCATGAGATCTAGCAACCACCACTATGGTTTCTTAAGAAGTTGTTTTTACCTCCTTCATAATGTGCCTTTAAAGGAGTCACTATGATCCTTAAAAAGGCACTGTGGCCATTGGGGCTTTTCTTCTTCAATTTATTTTGCTCTGCTCTGTTGCTTCCAGCTTGTGGTTTTTATAGGCTCCCCTCATCTCATTCTGAGCTTAATTTATGTTCTAAAAAAAATAAATATGGTAATAATAGATTTATTCTATTATGGGTTTACCAGAAAGGTGGAATTTGTGTTAAGCCCAGTCAGTGTTCCTAATAAGAAAATATTGCGATATTTGTAGTAAATGTCTGTAGTAAGTTTGACCTATTGAAGAAGGAAGACCTTTCAGGCATTTTAAAGACTATTTATTGTAACAATATTCCTTTAAGAAAACAGGAAAAATACAACGTATACAGTACTCCAGATTCCGAATTTTATATGCCGTAATTTAATCTCTCAAAGCCCAGAGGATTTAAAAGGCTGCATTCTGAATAAGACACAATAGAAAAGCAGTGGAATAACTAGGATTTTGGCATTCAAATGTATTAATATTAAAGGAATGATCAAAAATTTGGTCAATTGTCGGTTATCTGCCCCCAACCCAACTGATATATTTTGCATGTTATTACTGTACCTGCATTACTAACCAAATATTAAGGAATATTATTGTCCTATTCTATAGATGGACAAAACTGGTAAGTTTTTGGGATGCATTTTCGAGGGTTACCCAATATCAAGGTTAATTTCGGTAACTCTCAAAAAAAAAAACTCGAATACCCCTCCGATAACCCTCGAAAAAGCGATCGGAAACTACTTTTGAGTTTTCAAACATACTTTCAAGGGTTATCAAACGTTCAAGGTTATTTTCATCCCTCAAAAAAATGTAGTCGAAATACGAATGATCTGCCCGTTTCGGACAAAATGTTGGTATTTGGAACCTAGGGGTCCATGTTGGATCGTCCGAGTCTCTCCTATTCTGGCAAAATAAGCTCCCCCTTCCTCCATGCAGTCAATCAAGGCTCTGACTGCTCACATCAACAATTAATGTTGATAGGGATGGACTAGACTCGAGTTTGAGCTGAATTTTATGAGTTTGTATGAACTTGGACTTTTCAGAATTCTCCGTACTACGAACTCCGGCTTTCCAAACTCATGGATATATTTTCAATAATTATCAAAAATTCGAGGATTTTTCACATTTTTTTAATCAATAACCTTGACATTAGTGCTCACATATCCCTCAAATGCAGCATTCAGTAACCCTACATATTGGGCCATAACCCTTGAATGCAGCATTCTGTAACCCTACTAATGGGCCATATCCCTCGAATGCAGCATTCGGTAACCCTAGAATTGGGCCATATCCCTCGAATGCAGGCGTCGGTACCCTAGATTGGGCCATAACCCCTGAATGCAGCATTCGGTAACCCTAGAATGGGCCATAACCCTCGAATGCAGCGTTCAGTAACCCTAGAATTGGGCCATAACCCTCGAATGCAGCGTTCGGTAACCCTAGAATTGGGCATATCCCTCGAATGCAGCATTCGGTAACCCAGAATTGGGCCATAACCCTCGAATGCTGCGTTCGGTAACCCTGGAATTGGGCCATAACCCGAATGCAGCGTTCGGTAACCCTAGAATTTGGCCATAACCCTCGAATGCAGCATTCGGTAACCCTTGAATTTGGCCATAACCCTCGAATGCAGCGTTCGGTAACCCTAGAATTGGGCCATATCCCTCGAATGCAGTGTTCGGAACCCTAGAATTGGGCCATAACCTTGAATGCAGCATTCGGTAACCCTAGAATGGGCCATAACCCTTGAATGCAGCGTTCGGTAACCCTGGAATTGGGCCATAACCCTCGAATGCAGCGTTCGGTAACCCTAGAATTGGCCATAACCCTCGAATGCAGCATTCGGTAACCCTAGAATTGGGCCATATCCCTCGAATGCAGTGTTCGGTAACCCTAGAATGGGCCATAACCCTTCATTCGAGGGTTATGGCCAAATTCTAGGGTTACCGAACGCTGCATTCAAGGGTTATGGCCCAATTCTAGGGTTACCGAATGCTGCATTCAAGGGTTATGGCCCAATTCTAGGGTTACCGAACACTGCATTCGAGGGATATGGCCCAATTCTAGGGTTACCGAATGCTGCATTCGAGGGTTATGGCCAATTCTAGGGTTACCGAACGCTGCATTCGAGGGTTATGGCCCAATTCAGGGTTACCGAACGCTGCATTCAAGGTTATGGCCCAATTCTAGGGTTACCGAATGCTGCTCAAGGTTTGGCCCAATTCTAGGGTTACCGACACTGCATTCGAGGGATATGGCCCAATTCTAGGGTTACCGAACGCTGCATCGAGGGTTATGGCCAAATTCAAGGGTTACCGAATGCTGCTTCGAGGGTTATGGCCAAATTCTAGGGTTACCGAACGCTGCATTCGAGGGTTATGGCCCAATTCCAGGGTTACCGAACGCAGCATTCGAGGGTTTAGGCCCAATTCTGGGTTACCGAATGCTGCATTCGAGGGATATGGCCCAATTCTAGGGTTACCGAACGCTGCATTCGAGGGTTATGGCCCAATCTAGGGTTACTGAACGCTGCATTCGGGGTTATGGCCCATTTTAGGGTTACCGATGCTGCATTCAAGGTTATGGCCCAATTCTAGGGTTACCGAACGTGCATTCGAGGGATATGGCCCAATTCTAGGGTTACCGAATGCTGCATTCGAGGGATATGGCCCAATTGTAGGGTTACCGAATGCCTGCATTCAAGGGTTATGGCCCAATTGTAGGGTTACTGAATGCTGCATTTGAGGGATATGGAGCACTATTGTCAAGGTTTATTGATTAAAAAATGTGAAAAATCCTCGAATTTTTGATAATTATTGAAAATATATCCATGAGTTTGGAAAGCCGGAGTTCGTAGTAGACGGAGAATTCTGAAAAGTCCAAGTTCATACAAACTCATAAAATTCAGCTCAAACTCGAGTTCTGTCCATCCCTATCAAACATTAATTGTGATGTGAGCATCAGAGCCTTGATTGACGGCATGGAGGAAGGGGGAGCTTATTTTGCCAGAATAGGGTAGAGACTCGGACTCGGATCCAACATGAACCCCTAGGTTCCAAAATACCAACATTTTGTCCGAAACGGGCAGATCATTCGTATTTCGGACTACATTTTTTTGAGGATGAAAATAACCTTGAACGTTTGATAACCCTTGAAAGTATGTTTGAAAACTCAAAAGTAGTTTCCGATCGCTTTTTCGAGGGTTATCGGAGGGGTATTCGAGTTTTTTTTATTGAGAGTTACCGAATTAACCTTGTATATGGGTAACCCTCGAAAATGCATCCCAAAAACTTACCAGTTTTGTCCATCTATAGAATAGGGACAATAATATTCCTTAAATATTTGTTAGTAATGCAGGTACAGTAATACATGCAAAATATTCAGTTGGGTTGGGGGCGATAACCGACAATTGACCAAATTTTTGATCATTCCCTTTAATATATAATACATTTGAATGCCAAAATCCAGTTATTCCACTGCTTTTCTAATTTGTCTTATTCAGAATGCAGCCTTCCAAATTTGTAGACTGTTTAATTGACCAATAGGTAGCAGAAATCCTTATCCTTTTAAAGGATACTATTTAAAAAATAATCGTTTGTTTAGCTACATACAACGTGCACAGTTTTCATTTGCCAGGTTAGTCCTGGACTAGACCTGTAATAAATATGTGCTGAAGCCAGGGGGAAGACTGGCGGAATCAGTTTTCTTTGGTCTGGTGTCTCCTCACCAGAAAATTTAGGAGGTAGGAATTACCAGTCCTATATCCCGTCCTAAGTACTTTTCATTTTGATGATATTTTAAAAAAAATGTATCATTAGTTATCCCTAAATAACTGTCTGTGCATCAAAGACAATCAGTGAACAATAAATTAAATAATTTTTTTTGTTTTTGTACCAAGAGACAGTTAGTACAACTTTAAATTGACAAGAATCTATGCTATGCACAGAATGTTTGCATAATACATGAATGATACCTCCATTCTTTATATTCCAGGAAAGATTTTAGCTTTTTTTTCTTATTTGAAGAAAATGAAAGGCACTTTTAAATAGTAAAATGTTTTGATCAATGTCTGATTTTCATTTATCCTGTTTACCTAGACTCTCTGGACAACCACCCTCTTTCTATTTATTTAGAGTTTTAACCACTTTTACTATATCTTTACATTTACAGTGTATTTGCGTTTTTATACTTACATTATCAGCCCTGTACCTCAAAGAGGCCGGGTGCAACCTAAAGGTAATTTCAGTAGCCTGTAAATATATATTAAAGGGAAACTATAGTGAGTATACGTTTTTTTAAAACAGTCAAAATTAAAAGTACCTGAGGCAGGAGGTAGGATTGGTGCTTTTTACCTCCCAATATCATTTATAAAGAGCAGCAGGACGAAGAAGACTGCTTCTGCCATACTTCCTGTATGCTTCAGCACTATCTTAATATAGAATGGCCCAGGCCATAACCTGGCAGATGAAAACTGTATGTGCTGTAGTCCTCAACAAAACAATATTGGTAGGTAGGAATAATCAATCCTATCTTCTTGCCCAGGTGCTTTTCATTTTTAAAAATGAATTTTTACAGTATAGTTATCCTTTAAAACAGCAGATCTGGCACACCTTTACTTATTAGTTGGGAGTATCTGAATATTTTTATTTTGTAAATATAACAAATACCGTATAACAATATTAATCATTTGATGCTCCCTTTCTTCCCATGGCCTCTTGCTGCTTGTTATATCAGTCCCATTAAGTCTGGGACTTGTGCCAATAAACATATTTGCTAACAAGTTGGTGTTACAAGCAGCAGAGGAGCTTGGAAGAAGGGAGGAGCAATGCCCACTAAAATCCAATTATTGGGCAACTGATAGCCTGTCTGAGGTTAAAATATGCTGTCCAGATCCTTATTCCACTGGAATCACCTGAACTTAATTTATTTTTGGGTTTTCCATTCCTTTATAGAGGCACAGCTTCACTAAAACATGTAATCTGAATTCAGCACAGCTGTGTGCAATGCACTTTTAATATTTATCTTTAAAGGACAATGAAAGTCACAAAATTTACAATTCCAAATTAAAAATCATAAAGCCTGTAGGTTCTGGAGACTTCACCTTTGCTTCTGATGCAACAAGGTGAAAGGATGCATGATACCAAGGAAAAGTATAATGCATACCAGTGAGGATCTGTCCCATCCCTTGTCCAGGCAACTTGCAGGGGAATTGGTTTATCTCCTCCTCTATTTCTCTCCTATATTTTGTTTTGAACAAGCCAAGGAGTGCACTGATTTATCTACCACATTATACTTACCCTACGGGCTGCACCGGGCATATAACGGCTGAGAGTGAGTTCCTGCATCTATCTACTACTATCTCCTATCTATCTATCTATCTATCTATCTATCTATCTACTCTATCTATCTATCTATCTATCATCTATCTATCTTCATCTATCTGTCTATCTATCACATCTATCTACCTATCTGTAATATATATATATATATATAAATATATATATATTATACATACTCCTCTGTTGTTCCTTGCCCCAGTAAGTTAATAAATAGGTAAAAAGATAAAGTGCACTCTAGGGCCCTTTATTTTAGAGGCAAGTGTATCACACCATGCAAATAGCAATGTTTCAGTGCTTAGATATTAGTCTTAGACCTTTACACAGCCTGATATATATATATATATATACAATATATATATTTGTTTATCTATCTGTAGGACACAAAATGAAATGTTGCCCTCTACATGCTATGTTATTATTATTTTCATTAAAGCAATAGAAACGTTTGAATTATGCCTCTTCCCAAAATGATTGACTTTAATCATAACAACTCGTAAAAAATATTAATAATAATAAAAGAAATGAAAACGATTTCTAATAGTGTTTTTGTAATGTAACAAATTTCCCCAAGTGAGGGTTTAGTACAGATATTTACAGTAGGTGTTTTTCTGGGGAGGACACAAACTATAGAGTAAATAAACAAAAATAGTGTTTGCAAGATTCCAGACAGAAAGGAAAAACTTATATATTGTAAAACTGCATTTAATATAAAGATTGTATAAAAGGATAAAAGCAAACATTTCCTTTTTTTTGTTTATTTAGTGCATGAACTGAACTGAATTTTAAATCCCCAGTTACAGTTATTCTGTTTTCTCTTGTCAAATATTCTAAATGCGATGAATCAAAATGAATAGAGTGATTTAGATATTGCACACCATGCTTTGAATGTTGATGAATAGAATCAATGAGCTTCTAATTCTTGGCTCTATTAAGGCCGAAGCACACTGTTATTTATGACTTAAAGTAGATATCTGTTTTGCTGCCATGTTGGAATTCAGTTCAGTAAGTATATTTTACAAATATTGTAATTTAGGAAATATATTTTATTATCTGAACTGTTTCAAAATATTTCCCATGTAAAAACAATATAATGGTAATGATGGCTGGCCAAATGTTTTGTTTTTCTGTAGAGGATGGTGACTTACCTTTAACTTTTAAAGAGTAAGATTTTAGGGCTTATTTATAAAGGTGCAAAAAATATTCTGTGCTAGTGATCTGAAACAAGCAATCAGATGCTACCATTTGCTATCTACTACAGTTGATAACATTTGATTGGTGGCACAGATTAATACCACAGACAAAATGTTGATGAATATAAAAGCATTCTGGGATAAATAATATTTGAAACGATACATTAAATTTATATTTACTATTATTAAACTGAATTTACATTTAGTCTAAAATAAATTAAAACATATGTTTATTCATACAACAAATTTTCAAATTGCTGATGTTTTCGAATGGTGTTTGGTTTATTCTGTCCATGCTGTCATGTAGATTGATTGCAAGCTGTAACACTTCTAAGATCCAAAACGACAATTCTTTATAGGCAGGATCATGCATTATGAAACTTCTTAAACCTCTTGGGTCATTTGTTCATTGGTGTGTGTTTGTGAAGAAACTTGTGAGTTTCCCAAATTTCTTTGTATCGTAATTTTATCAGCTGGGGAACCTCTTATGGTTGAAAGTATGTTAAAGTCCATCTCATTGACCCCTCTGAATGAACTGCCCTTTGACCTGCACAACTTTTTATATAATAAATAGTTACTGGATCGACTGTAGATAAAAAAAAATATTCATTCAGATCCTGTGTGGTATGAGATGTAAGAACATAGCAATGGATCTCCCGAGACTTACAGATAAAATATTTAATATGTATTTAACGATTGTGTATATACACAAATTACATTTTTGAAATGATAATAGCAATGTTATTCATGTTTCCTTTCTTGCTTTTCTCCCAAGAGGGGATTTGGAGATTTCATCTCTAACACAGTACACTCATTACAGCACAGAACAACAGACAAAGCAAGCCTATAAAATGAAGGATGATCTAATCGTACATGTGGAAAGCAGTGGGAATAGGTAGTGTACCATACAACAATGCCAATAGCACCCCAAGGAATTGTGACTTTGTTATGAGTCATAGAGCGTAAGAAGAGTAATATTGCTATTGCTTTTTAACCGTAAAGGTTTTAAAGCTGTAAGTTATATAAAACATTCTCTTGTGAATTTACAATAACCCTATTTTGTTTTCATGGCTGGTTATTTCTGTGTCTTAAGATATAAACTTTCAGAGTTATTTATAATGTGGTGTTTATGCTGATGATATCTTGCCAACAGTTTGCAATTCCAAGGCTCTGATCCTTAGAAACAAGTTTGTTCCTTAAATGCCAAAGGTGAGAAAAGGTAAATCTCAATGGAAATTCATGGGAACTCCGTGCAGCTGCGCTATTAAGATCAATGCAAAAAAAGAGAGATTATTCACTGAACAGACATATGGCTTTATTCAAAGCTGCACTCACTTCGGCCCATTCACTTTACTAGATTGCTTAAAAACTGGGTTTTTTTTAGAAAAATAAACACTGTCTTCTATGCTCCAAGTAAAAGTATTATAGAAAAACAGGCAATGTGTGAGGTTTAAAATTCTTTCTAAACTAACATTTTTAGAATCCCCCCCCCGGACTGTAAGGGAGAACTATTGTCTATGACTATAACATATTTTATCTCAAAATAAACCACAAAATAAAACTACAATCACTTTCTATCTTTATTAATTATAGCCCCCTTTTAAAACTTAGCAAATAGATTTTTTTGTGTTAATTATGCAGGAATTCATAGAAAATTACATTTGCCTCCATGATATTTTCATTGTTTAGTGTTCCCCAACCCCATGCTTTAGGTTCTCATTCAACCAGGTCATGGTATTTTTTTTAAATTTATTATATTGAGGATTTACATAGCGCACCAAATTACGTGCGCTTTACAACTGCATGTATGCTTCACATCAACATTTGCATCAGGTATATTTTTGTATTCAGTGAGATCATCTGGATAAAGTTTAGTTCTTGAAGATTTTTTGCTAGTCATCCAACTGGCTTTCTCAATTCAGAATGACTTGTACAAGAATCTTTTGGCAATTAAGTACCCTGGAAAATCCCAAAGAATTAAACATTAATTGATCTAACTGAATACAACAGATATGCCCCAACCCATTTTAGCTTTTTAAAAAAGCCCCAAAATAGACTTACGATCCTGCCTTCCCTAAGCTCTCTGCTCCTGGCTCCCTGCTCGCTGGAAGTAGCAAAGAGGGACCAGTCTGGCTGCTGCATCTGTGATTGGCTGAGAGTCAGATCATAAGTCTATTCTGTTTTTTTTTTTTAAGTTAAGATAGTGGTTGGGGGGGGCTAGGGTACACTATACTACAGCAAAAGATTTTTAATGTTAGGGGATTTAGCAGCATGAAGGAATCTTAAGAAGTGTATGATTAGTGCCCCACATACACAGAATGTACTATCAGTGCCCCACATACAGAGAACGGTACGATTAGTGTTCCACATACAGAAAATGGTATTATCATGTGCCCCACATAAAGAGAAAAGTACTATCAGTGCCCCACATACAGAGAAATGTACTATCAGTTCCCCATAACAGAGAAAGGTACTATCAGCTCCCCCATATGCAGAGAATGTTATGATCAGTTCCTCACATACAGAGAATGGTACTATCAGTTCCCCATATACAGAGAAAGGTTAGCAGCTTCCTACATACAGAGAAAGGTACTATCCGTTCCCCACATACAGAGAACTTTACTATCAATGTCCCACATACAGAGAATGGTACTATTGTTATTATAAAATAATATATTATTTATATAATATAAATATGTAAATAACATTATTAATATAATTATATTATATAACTTTTATGAATATAACTATTATAATTGTTATTTATTATTTATACTGTTCAAAACATTACATTTCCCATATGTCCTTGGGGGGGAGACAAAATGCTCAAATGCTCAACTAAATATTCTACTGGAGTTGACCTTGTTGAAATGTCTGTCCCTTTCCCTACATCTTTACATAATACTGTTTAAACATTACTTTAACTAATCTAGTAAAACAATAAAGTACAGCAAGACATAAAATAGAAACATTGAAAAGGCTACTGAATCTTAAGAGTATTGTGTAAACAGATGGTAATTCTACATCAATAAGAAAAGATTCACTGTAGAATGTTGGGATTTGGAGCATAAAGATAAACGAAAAAGCCCTAAGAATTAATTCTAGGTGGTGCTGCATTTCTCTCCCACATATCGGGTCATAAATCAATATTAGATAGCGGTAGTACAGGGTCTTATCCAAAATAGTTTCATTGAACTGAAATTTTCCCATGAGTGTCCAAAGAACCAATTATAAATTGCCTTTAAAATTACTTTATTCCTAGTTTTCCTGCAGTTTTAACAGAGTTAAAGGTTCACTAAACTTTATAATAAATTTTTTTTTAAAATGTTGTAAAAAACAATATGTAGACAGGTCTATACATTTTGAAAGCAGACAATGGACTTGAGCTTTTTTAAAAATTGATTTAGCAATTTATTTTCAGTTGTGTTATTTTTGAACATTTTCATAAAGCTGTTTTAATCTCTCTATTTACTGTTAAAGTTTCACTTATTCTGACTTTTTCCATTGTGTTACATCTGACCTTAAAAGACAACTAAAATATAATAATACTTAACAGGGTTTTTCAATAAAAGTTCTTATCGTTTAAAATGGTGCTAATTTTGGCCCCAACCAATCAAATCTTAGCTTTCAAATGTAAATAATATCTGATTGTTGGGGCAAAATTAGCACCATTTTAACGATAAGAACTTTTATTGAATCTCCCTGTAAGTTGGGTGATGATCCATGTAAAAGGGACTAGAGCTATAGTTGTTACTTGGATATGGCCATGCATATGTTAAAAAACAACCATTCAGAATTTCAGTCTCATTCAATTCTGTAGGGCTGGTGAAAATAAAAACCTGTTCAACTGGTAGGTGTTGCTAGCAGAGTACAAAATGTGGATAAATTTTCCTTTAGATCCCTTTCTCATTAAATAAAGAAGTCTTATGAGAGAAAAGACTGTATGTGCTTGGCTTGTGTAATGTTATTTGTAAGAGAGAGAGCCGGTTTCTAAATTAACCAGGTATCATTTTCAATCTCAGAAATCATGGTTGAACAGAAAAATCACAGTCCAAATTTGAAAATTTCGGTCAAAGAGTTAACATTTTTGGTTTGAAAATTAAAAAAAATTATTTTAATTGTGTTTCAAATCGGAGTTTTGAATTTTCCGTAGAACCACTGGAACAATGAAACTTGCCAGTTTTCTCTCATCCCTACTTATTTGCACTGTTTTAAAGTGTTAGCATTTTTAAAGTTAAAGGGCAACTATACTCAAAAAAAAGACTATTGTCTTAATCTATAAGAGCCCGTACTCTGAGGTTGTGCCTGTTGCTGCATGCATTTAGTCCAATACTTGTTTTACTTAGTCATGTATCCCCTCCCACTGTTACTGACTCCTTCTTCCAACAGATTTTCTGTGACGTCAATCATGTTTAGTGATCACTATGAGCACGGGAGAGTAAAATTTTCCACCAGGCACCCCACATACCAATTGTCACCATTCCAGCACAGCAGAACTGCACGTAGCAGAAGAGATAATACTAATATGGTACTTGATTGACAGCTAGATGGCAAGATGCTTTAGGAACAGTAAACTATAAATGGTTCATTTATAGCTGGAAAGAATAGGCAATTTACAACAATTTTTCCCCAGTACAGATGCCCTTAACAACACCAGCAAATAACATTTGTAAAGCACCCCAGGACTCAAATCACTGTAAGCATGGCTCAGACCAATAATTGGTTGATTGGTAATTGTGCTATAAAGGAAGAACTCTTATAATCCGGAAATGCCAGGCTAAACAGGTGCGTGAACTAAGGTTGGAAGATCCTCTGGGGGGATCAGATGTTTGATTTTCAGAAATTTGGTTTCTGAAGCTCAACTCCCCATCAATTAGCACACCGAGGCTGCGCACAAGGTCAGACTGTTTATGTCTGAAATCCCAATCCTGATTGGTGTTAATTTAGGGTAGGGCTGTTTTGGTGTGCCAAGCGCTGGATTTGAACACAAGGACCTCAGTTTTGTCAGCATTCAGTTTCACAACAGTTTTCATTCATCCACCCTGTAGCTCAGTTAAGCAAGAATTTATTTTTGGGGTGGGGTCTGTTCCACCAGGTTTGAAGAAGGTATAACTGCGTGCCATCAGCATAGCAGTGGTACCTCTACCATGTTGTTGGATAATTGTACCAAGTGGCAACATGTAGATTGCAAACAGAAGAGGGGATAGGATTGATCCTTGTGGCTTTTCAAATTTTAAAGGTGCAGGGTTGGATATAACAGTTCTTAGGGATACTCTCTGTGTTATGTAAGTCAGGAATGATCTGAACCACTGGAGACTGAGCCATTGATGCCACAGTACTCCTGTTGAGCAAGTTTCATGGTCAACTGTATCAAAAGTTGCTGAGACATCCAACAGGATTAGGATGGAGTATTCCCCTCTGTTCCTTGCCATGAGCAGATCATTGCAGACTTGGATGAGGGCTGTTTCACAGCTGTGTGTTTCTTAAAGCCAGATTGTAGAAGGTCCAGGATGTTGCTTACTGAGAGTCTGGCTTCAAGTTGCAGATAGACAGCCTTTTCAATAACTTTCCTAAGAATGGGAGGTTGGAGACAGGTGTTTAGCTGCCCATGCATCTGGATCCATGGAATGTTTTTAAGAAGGGGCTTGATGATTCCTTCTTTTAGAGAGGTAAAAACCTCCCTGCCTGCAGAGAGCAATTGACTATTTTGTGAAATGCTGGTTCAAGCAGGTCAGGGCATTTCAGCATGTACTTAGTTGGTCCGGTCGCAGGTTTGTCTGGCGGAGGTGTCGGAGGATGTCTGAGATCTCTTCCTTACTAATGCCTTTAAAATCGTCCAAGGTGTTAGGTTGTTCTTGCAACTATTAACAGGCGTACAGTCTTAGGTGCTGTGGACTGAATGAGAGACCTTATAGAGACACTTTGCTTAAAGTATATCTTTTCATTCACTAAATGGGGAATCTCCTGTAAGTAAGTAAATGTTTAATTATATGTCAGTTCTCCTATATTTTGCTAATTTGAACTGAAACTTTCCTTAGATTAATTGTGCCTTAATTCAGGCCATACGCCATGTAATTTACCACTTATAGCAATATGTGGTCTGGGCTGGTGAATGTCGAGACCTGATATTTAGAATGATTTGACTATTATGTTAAATCAAACTAATATCAGGACAGTGTATGGCTAGCTTTAATAATGCACATTCAGTGTGTCTGCTCTCTAAACCTGATTGGTTTGGAAAATGTGACTCTAAGCCCCAATGTGTAGGGTATTTTTAAGGCCTGTTAAAACAGATTTTTTTTTTTCGTTTGGGATCTGGCCATCCTTTTTATAGTGAGGACTGAGGAATTTCTGGGGTTAGAACATTTACAGGGTTATTCAATAAAAGTTCTTATCATTTAAAATGGTGCTATTTTGCCCCAACCAATCAGATGTAAGCTTACAAATGTTAAATAAGATCTGATTGGTTGGGGTAAAATTAGCACCATTTTAAACGATAAGAACTTTTATTGAATCTCCCTGTTAGTTTTTCCTGATTATTTGCTAATGAGTCTTTACAGAATTTTGCAACATTATTTTGTTATGATTTAAAAGGACTTGTTTATTTTTGATTTGTTGGCTGGCTTGTTCTTGCCTTGATTTCTTAAAAGCAGTTTAATCTATATATTTAGATATTTTTTCCATTTAAAATTTTCTCCCCCTTAGGTAATTTTGAAAACTGACCTTTTCTAAAAAGACATTTTATGTATATTAATGTGGGCTCTCCCTATTGCCTTAAAAAATTAAAAGCCCGTCATATCTGGGACCAGAATTCAGCTGTTGGAGCTAACCTGCATATTTTCCAGAGTAGTGCTCTTTTCTTTGTCTTTGCTTTACTGCTGTAGATGTAAGTAGCACAACCCCTTGCGGTTTGAGTTGGCTTACTCATAGGAACTGAACCAAGACAGAGGAAGATAACTCCAGTCTCAATAAGAGGACCAAACAAAACAAATGACACGACACAGTTGGGCTCACTTACCCAGAGGCCCTGGGCAATTTTTCCGCTAATCATTCAATATCAGTTAGTGCGACTCAATCTTTGTATGGCTGCACGTGCTTTGCAAAAGAAGCTTGTTTGCGCTACATTAGCACAAGATTTTTACGTTGGCTAATAGCCGCTTAAATTATACTGTAGTAAATTCCTCTTGGGAGTTACCCTCAGCCGCAAACGTGATATTAATTTGCATTGAACTGACATGTAAACTTGTATTATACACTGTAGTGATAGTTATTGCACATCTATAAATGCTGCATAACTGCCAGTACCAGATTAGCTGTATTTAGCGACCGGCTCACTACATACACCCCCCTCAACACCACACACACCATGAGATCTAGCAACCACCACTATGGTTCTTAAGAAGTTTTTTTACCTCCTTCATTTGGCCTTTAAAGGAGTCACTATGATCCTTAAAGGCACTGTGGCCATTGGGGCTTTTCTTCTTCAATTTATTTTGCTCTGCTCTGTTGCTTCCAGCTTGTGGTTTTTTATAGGCTCCCCTCAAATCTCATTCTGAGCTTAATTTATAGTTCTAAAAAATAATATGGTAAAATAGATTTATTCTATTAGGGTTTACCAGAAAGGTGGAATTTGTGTTAAGCCCAGTCAGTGTTCCTAAAAGAAAATATTGCGATATTTGTAGTAGAATGTCTGTAGTAAGTTTGACCTATTGAAGAAGGCAGACCTTTCAGGCATTTTAAAGACATTTTATTGTAACAATATTCCTTTAAGAAACGAAATAAATACAACGTATACAGTACTCCAGATTCCAGGAATTTTATATGCCGTAATTTAATCTCTCAAAGCCCAGAGGAATTAAATAACTTAACTGTCTTAGCTAGAAATCTCTGACTTTGGCTTTGACTTTGATTGTATATATTGAAAGTCTTTGATGTCTTAGGATTGTTTCAGAATTATTTTAAAAAAGACTCTGTAAATCATTTTAGGATTATAGTAATGGTGCAATAAATCAATGTTCCAGTGTTAAGGAATAGCCGATCATGGTTTATATCATCAGCCAGCACTTGTATTGGTTTTGTGAATTGTGAGGTTTTTGTACATTCCAGATGTTCAGGAATAACTACAAAATATTCACTAGCCCTTTCTAACTTTCCACATCGAATACAATAATCAGCCCAGACTTTCTTTTACATCTTCATTTTTACAGTGCGCGTAATGAGGCATAGACCCCTGGATCTCCCCCGAACCAGTTAATTGGAACCACAATACTGCAAATTAAACACGTCTATCAACACTATGATGGCCCTTTACAAATCCCTTCTTATAATAAGTTATTTAAATAATGTTTTTGTAGTATACTGCCTTTTTTCTATTGAAATAAACTTATCTATTCATGTACCAAATGCTCTTCAGTGATACAGATAAAAAAGCTTCATTTGCTGTAATACATTTATAAAGTGATTTGGAATGCTTTGACATGGTAAAGGTGTTGTGTACCTGTGTTGTCTATATGGGTGTTTCTCTGCCATAGTGCTCAACAACCATCCTGTGCTATGTCAAGACAGGAGTTTGAGGACTTAGATGAGCCACAAGTAGAGCTGCCAGTGAAGGAAATTGATGTATCCTAGGAACTATTTCTTACACTAAATAAATAACAGTGGAAGGAAGACCAGTGGCCAATCCAGGTGATATTGAAGGCATTTTATCTCTCATATTGTGTGGGACAATGTGTAATTGGCCATCTGGTCAGCATGTTACCGCCACGCCACAACCTTTTGACAAACCTAGCTTTAAAAATATACAATTGTTTGTACCCATTGATTTTCTGAGCCCTCTAGAGCTACCAACAAACTGAAGTCATAAAGTCACAGTTAAAAAACTACTTAATTTTGACTGGCACTTGGACCATTTTTATTAAGGCATGTCAGCCGGGCCTGTCAGCCACTCAGTGATGGCTGACTCTCAGTCTATCACTGAGTGTCTGCGGGCCCGGCCTTTCTCTTCTCTCCATGATCGAAAAATGCATCCTAGTCATCCTTGTCATCCTAGTTTTTCTAAAACTGCTTTTGAACCTGGTCTGTATAAAAGTGAAGATTCATGCAGTTATAATTCACACAAGGTATAAAAAGGGCTTAGTTTATCTCAGGCACAAGCTGTGTCTGTTTTGTGAAAATAAAAAAATACATGTAATTGATAATGCTGCTTGTAACACTGCTTGTATTCTTATAATTTAACCTCTGTAATTTATCATTATATTTTAGCCAAGTGATATAATTGTGCACGATTTTGCATGTTTTTGTTAATAGACAGCTTTCTTACATATTTTCTTATTTCTTTATTTTGTCAGACAATAGTGATATTATAGACTGTTCCCCAGACAGTCGAGGCCACAAGTCAATAACTTCTAGAGGCACAAAACAATTTATGCATAAAAACTGCATAAAAGACATGCAAACATATTATACTACTACTATTAAGGCTAGAGATACTCACAGCTAAAGTTGTATCACTATATGAAGGTTTACCGTGCATGTTAAAGTTTTGACACTGGAACTGGAATGGGACTGTTTTTATTTATACAGTGCAAGTCTGAGGGGTTTAATTGCAGGATTAACTTGTTACATGAACAGTGTAATAAGTCCATGTGGGGTTTAGTATTGTTTGAATATTTGTGTTGATGTTACACTACTATTGTGAATATACTGTATACATGTGATAAGATTGTGAGTGAGTTCTATTAAAAGCCTGATTCGTGTAATAAAATGAAGTGGAATATTCAAGTGGCATGGTACATAGAGTTGGTCTTTTTATTTTTTGTTTAGAGTGCCATGGTAGAATCTGTTGTTTGCTCTTTGTGGAATGTAAATATGCTTTGTACAGTACATAAGAACAACGCTTGTTCTACTGAGGGGTTCACAGAAATGTTCTAGATTTCAAAATTCTGAGTCTAAACTCCAAAGATTAATACCTGGAAACCTGGTTGGGGTGGAAACTCTGGCACATCCCTATGTGTCAGCAATATTATATGGAGAACTTCTAAGCTCTGTGCAGTTCTACATTATGGAAATAAAAGTAGGATCTTTTACAAACAATCTCCTTGTCTATTTATTGTTAATACAGTGCACTTTACTTTAGATATTGTTCACTGTATTTCACTTAAATTGGAAAGGAATTGGTTTTCAAAAGACAAACTATATTCAAAGGAAAATTGTTAAAATAAAAAGAAAACTAATATATATCTTGAGGCTGATATATGATGAATTCCAGGGAAGCTTTTAAAGAACCTGACGTATAGTCCCTTTGATGTTCCCCTTTTACTTTAATGGTGTCCACACCTGGCAATATA
Organism: Hymenochirus boettgeri; assembly: GCA_019447015.1. Classification (NCBI taxonomy): domain Eukaryota; kingdom Metazoa; phylum Chordata; class Amphibia; order Anura; family Pipidae; genus Hymenochirus; species Hymenochirus boettgeri. The sequence goes on along the minus strand of CM033474.1, from coordinate 66,560,487 downwards.
TTATAAAAAAACCTAATCTGAATAGAGAGAATTGAAATAGCACATTAACCAGACTGGCCTGCCATAAACAGCCTAGAATATAGAATTCACAAATCACATAGAATGGAAACTTAGAGTGGAGTGCGTGTATTTAATGCATTTCCTCCACTTCAAACAAACTTCAATATGAAACTATAGCTTCTTTTCATCTTCAGAGACAAACCATGTACACGGGTCAATTGGCTTCTAGCTGATTCACCTGATACGGCATAAAGGGTTTTTTTTATTATTATTTGAACTGTTTTACAACATGAACTCATTGGAACAAATATATATATATAAATCCTCTAGTGTCCCGCACTCCCACCATTCTCTTCATAGTGCCTCGGGCCTTCCACAATCTTCAAACAATATACCCAGAAGAAGCACTCTAGGACTTTTTCAGATAATTTGAAGTTTTTTTATTGTATCCTACAATAAAAGAACTTCACATTATCTGCAAAAAGTCCATGAGTGCTTCTTTTATGGAATATATATATATAAATAAATTAATATATATATTATATACATATAGAAGAAAACTGGGCACTCCAAGGACTTAAACGGCAGATTTATTAAACAAACATGGTCAGATACACCGACGCGTTTCAGCCCGAAGCTAATGGCCCGTCATCAGGGCTTCGGGCTGAAACGCATGGTGTATCTGACCATGTTTGTTTAAAAATCTTGCTGTTAATCCTTGGAGTGCCCAGTTTTCTTCTTATACTGCATTTACTTACTTTACTGTCGGCACCCAGGCAGCTGAGAGTGGACCGGAGTGCATCGGAGAAACCTTCGTTACTTATATAATATATAATTTATATATTATATATATATATATATATATATTGTATACTCACAGCACTCCACCACTTCACATGGTCCGGTGCAATGCCTATGGACACATGGCTGTATTGGTATCCCATATACATAGCAGTTGTAAAAGGCAGCACTCGGACTCTTATTTCATTGCCGTATTTTTATTGTTACACAGTCATCATTTCATAAGCGACGTTTCGGGAGTAGCTCCTCCCTTCTTCAAGCTCTGTAATTGACTGTTACAAACTTACAATTCCCACACCCAAATTTAAATTCAACAGGAATGACATCATCTCAACATCTAGTTAGAATATCCATTAACCCCTTACACCATCATCACATACATATCACCCCATTATAATCAGCATATTTATCCTTTTTGTTTTAAATTGTCATAATATCATATCAAAAAACATCCATCCATGTTTCTAATATATTGATAAGACTTCACCACACGTTTTCTATATATAAATCCACACCTGGACGCCAACAGCTAGCCCACAGGAGAACAAAGTGTAACTACAAGAACAAATATAAATAAATCCTTATTTAGCCCCCACCGGAGCCAAAGTATTAAGTTTTTTGACCCCCAGACCTCTCGCTGTTTCAACCTTACTCCCTATCTCCTCCTCTTAGTGGAGTAGGAACCATCTCTAGTACCATGAATCTTACATCATTATCCTTATGTCCTGCCTCCACAAAATGTTTAGAGACAGGTAGTCGTATATCCTTAATCTAATGCTAGAGCGGTGTTGGGAATTCCGTGATCTTACCATTTGTGTGGTTTCCCCAACATATAGTAGTTTTCAGGGGCACCACAACACATATACCACAAATTTGGTATCACATGTGTGGTATCCCCTTATGTCAAATTTTTGGGAGGTATGTTGGGTGTATGAATTGTGTTCCCCTGTGTACACATGCACATTGAGTGCAGTGGTAAACATGGGAACATACCCTGTCTCTTAGGCCCCAAAAAAGTGCCTTCTGTATTTATCAGAGCGAATCACCGACCTGACCAATTTATTTCCCAATGTTTTACCAAATGCCAGGATTCGAACCCTGGTCTCCCATGTCAAAGGCAGTGCCTGAAACCACTACACTATACAACCCTTCATTCTCTATGCTTAGGAAAGACCGTTTGTTAACAGGAAGGATCGTTCGTTCGTTCGATTGATAATCCTCGAATATATCGTCGAATGTAGCCTGTCTGATTATGAAAGAGTATTAAACATTATATCACGTTACTTATATATATATATATATATATATATATATATATATATATATATATATAATTTGTATACTCACAGCACTCCACCACTTCACATGGTCCGGTGCAATGCCTATGGACACATGGCTGTATTGTATCCCATATAACATAGCAGTTGTAAAGGCAGCACTCTGGACTCTTATTTCAATTGCCGTAATTTTATTGTTACACAGTCATCATTTCATAAGGCGACGTTTCGGGAGTAGCTTCCTCCCTTCTTCAAGCTCTGTAATTGACTGTTACAAACTTACAATTCCCACACCCAAATTTAAATGTCCAAACAGGAAATGACATCATCTCAACATCTAGTTAGATATCCATTAACCCCTTACACCATCATCACATACATATCACCCATTATAATCAGCATATTTATCCTTTTTGTATTATAAATTGTCATAAATATCATATCAAAAAGACATCCTATACATGTTTCTAATATATTAGATAAGACTTCACACACATGTTTCTATATATAAATCCACAAACTGGACGCCAACAGCTAAGCCCACAGGAAGAACCAAAGTGTAACTACAAGAACAAATATAAATCATAATCCTTATTTAGCCCCACCGGAGCCAAAGTATTAAGTTTTTTGACCCACCAGACCTCTCGCTGTTTCAACCTTAACTCCCTATCTCCTCCTCTTAGTGGAGTAGGAACCATCTCTAGTACCATGAATCTTACATCATTATCCTTATGTCCTGCCTCCACAAAATGTTTAGAGACAGGTAGTCGTATATCCTTTAATCTAATGCTAGAGCGGTGTTGGGATATCCGTGACTTTACCATTTGTGTGGTTTCCCCAACATATAGTAGTTTGCAGGGGCACCACAACACATATACCACAAATTTGGTATCACATGTGTGGTATCCCCGTATGTCAAATTTTTGGGAGGTATGTGGGTGTATGAATTGTGTTCCCCTGTGTACACATGCACATTGAGTGCAGTGTAAACATGGGAACATACCCTGTCTCTTAGGCCCCAAAAAAGTGCCCTTCTGTATTTTATCAGAGCGAATCACCGACCTGACCAATTTATTTCCCAATGTTTTACCTCTTCTGTACGAGATAAGAGGTGGTTCCATAAATTCTTGTACCTCTGGATATGCCTTACTCAACATGTGCCAATTCTTTCGTATAATTTGGCCTATCCGTTCACTGCCAATTCCATATTCCATAATCAAGGGAATCCGATTCCCAGATCTCACTCTCCTATTTTTTGTTGTAGTATCCTGTACCTTACATAAGGCCCCTTCCAATACATGTTGGGGATACCCCCTACACTGAAATTTATTCATCATTTCCTCCATCTGTATATTTCGTATCTCTGGTTTACTGACAATATTATAAACCCTTGTAAATTGTCCCATTGGGATTGCCTTTAATACATGTGGAGGGTGAAAGCTTTGATAAGCTAATAGTTGATTCCTGTCAATCTCCTTAGTATACAATTCAGTATTCAACCCCTCCTCCAGTACCACTAGTACATCCAAGAAACAAATCTGTCTCTTATCATATTGTATAGTATATTTGATACTGTCATGTATATTGTTGATCTCCTCATGGAAATCCAACAAAGATCCAATGTGGCCCCGCCATAGGAGGAAGACGTCATCTATGTAACGCCACCAGGCCAAACAATGTCTGGTGAAAGATGGTAAGCCATAGATGACGTCCTCCTCGAGCCAAGCCATAAAGGCATTGGCATATGCCGGGGCCACATTGGATCCCATGGCAGTTCCTCTTAGTTGCTTATAAAACCTGCCATTAAATGAAAAGTAGTTTTCAAACAAGATAATTTCAAAACATTGTTCAAAAAATTCAATCTGTGTTGCATCATAACTGCCACATTTTAGTAGTCTTTGTATTGCTGCCTTAATACCCTCTATATGAGGAATCGAGGTATAAAGTGAAGATACATCTAAGGTAACCAATAATACTTCTTCCCACTTATCTACCTTTATAGTTTTCAATTTCTGTAAAAAATCACCTGTATCTCTCAAGTATGATTGTGTACCCTGTATTTGAGGCGCAAGAATCCTATCCAGCATAATGGCCAGTGGGCAAAAGATGGAACCGATCCCGGACACTATAGGTCTCCCTGGTGGCTGGATAGGATTTTTGTGCACTTTCGGAAGGGTATACAATACTGGAGTAACTGGATGTTTAACAGTGAGATAATTGCTAACCTCATTACTAATAATGCTTTTCCGCACTGCATCACGCAGTACAGTCTCAATACGTTTACCGATGTCCCCAACGGGATCACTAGATATCTCTCTGTATACATCACCATCCGCCAGCTGAGTGTAAATTTCATTCATGTAATATTCAGTATCTAATATCACGATTGAGCCCCCTTTGTCTGAAGGCTTAATCGTGATATCTGATCGTTTTTCCAACAGAACCAAGGCAGCATGCTCATCAGTAGTCAAATTATAATGAACTTTCTTGGCAGTGATATTATTCAATTCCCTGTCACATTGTTGTTTAACCCTGTCAACAAACACCTCTATGGCAGGATAAGTGGTTGGAGGCACAAATTTACTCTTAGTATATAGTCCCAGATCTTGTAGAGATAGTCCATTTCCAACTTCAGATCTCGTGAACATCAATGATTTCTGTGCAAAGTGTGCTTTCAGTCTTATCCTCCTAAAAAATGAATACAAGTCAATGTCTAGTTGAAAAGGTTCAATTTTAACCGTCGGGCAAAAACCCAACCCACGATTTAAAAGGGACCTTTCAGTCTCGGATAATGTTACCTTGGAAAGATTTATAATCAGGTCTTGCCTCTCCGCTTCTGGGCTCGCAGTGAACGTGGATCTATATATATATATATATATAGATATATACATTACACAAAAGTCTCCAGCACTCAACTACACATACAATTATAAATGAATAGGGTAAAAGAGTTAGACATGTATGCAAGCAATGAAGGGTAATCACCTGCACTGAGGTTAAAATGGATACCTTTAGTTACATTGTTTGTACAAACATGCTTAGCTGACACGCCACTTCACGGCAGTATCCCAGTGTCAGTCCTAACCTAGCGAAAAACTATCTAACACTGGGATACTGCCGTAAAGTGGCGTGTCAGCTAAGCATGTTTGTACAAACAATGTAACTAAAGGTATCCATTTGAACTTAAGTGCAGGTGATTACCCTTCATTGCTTGCATACATACAGAGACAGTGAATCCTGGGGTCAGGGGGCGTGGCTCTTTGAAGCCAACATGGGCTATGAGTTGTACTTGCAACAACATGGAAGCCTCCTTTGTTACAGAATCTATTACTTCTATCTACTAAATGCAAATAACTAGAGAAGAATCTTTCATTGTATATGTATTCTGGGGAGAAAAGCTTTCACATTAGGATTTTAAAAAATTAAGTTTAGTTCTCCTTTAAGATTTGAGCAGCATATGCTTGGATTTATATATATATATAAATATACTTTTTATAATTAGTTTTTAGTTTCCAAACATTATTAAGAGTTTTAAATTATTAAAAATATATAGAGGTACTCATTTCCATTTACATGGGGGTCACCTGAAGTTAACATCAATATTCTTTTTCCTTTAAACATACTTCAGGTTAATCATTTGTAGATGAAATTGTTGGATTTTAGTTGTTCTCCAGTGAATAGTGGAAAAGATGCAGCTTCATTTGGTTGTTCGTTAAGTTTGTGCCAGGCACACGAAGAGCTGTGTAACAACTTGTACCCCCCTCCCCCCCGGAAAAAAATATTATTTTTGAATCTAGTTACAGACCTGCAAACATTCTCTGCCCTTTCCTTTACCTATGGAGACCTTTCAGGCTTATGGCTTGCTTTAAAAATGATTCAGAAGTTTGGGGATGGGGATTATAATGCAGCTGATGATGGAAGTGGGCATGCTCCAACCTGAGACTTGGAAGCAACAGTGATGCTGGTGATGTGAAAAACCAGGAAAAACACCCTTTATACTACTGGATACTACTGGATAAACTGCACCTAAAAGCATGATCCTGGGGTAATATTAATGGTAGTATTTTTGCTTTTTTTTAATAAAGGCCACTTGTATGGAAACCACAGTTCCCCTATATAGAAGTTTTGCACTATTTGTTAGGTACACTAAAGGTTCGTACACATGTGTGATCGTGGGTACGAACCGGTGTTGGAGCCAAGGGTATTCTAGTATTCTCCTTCCTGATGTCAGTTATCACTGTCTCTCAATTGTGCTACCATCAGCAAAAACGTTTTTATAAAAACCCTACAAATGCTCACTGTAAACGTAAGCCAAACACTCCTACTACATAATGCTGTGGGTTTCTCTAGGTTTGGTGGAATTAGGAGTCAGACCAGATCAATTGCTCCTTCTAATATGTTTATTCTGTGGCTATAGGACTGAGGCATGTCTTTGTAAGACCATGCAATATAGGTTTGAGCCTAGGCACTCCTTCTGGCAGCTTGACACTGAAGTTGAAGGTGCAGCTTCCGTCAGTCTGTAAGGACTCCAAGCTATTGCACAAGCAATAAGATGATGGAAGTGCATACTGTTCCTCAGAATAATCTGTTTATTCACATCACACAAACGACAAAAACGTTTTGGAGATTGTATGTCTCATTCATCAGCCTGATGAAGGAGACATAGCGATCTCCGAAACGTTGTTTGTGTGATGTGAATAAACAGATTATTCTGAGGAACAGTATGCACTTCCATCATCTTATTGCTTATGTCCATGTGAGACCAGTTTCAGTAGCTACATTAGTGCTATCCAAACTACAAATGACTTTTAAAAGGGCCAGAGCAGGAGAATATTGCAGGAACTTTAATAGGTAAAACCTCTGCGCTGATAGATTAATTTGATGATTGGATTTTGAATTTGCCTTATATCTATATGATGTATGCATTATCACAATAAGATTTTTTGATTGGCAGTTTTGAAAGAATTGATTGAATGTCATTGAATCGGTCGGCAGGTAAGTTCTAATGTATGGGCACTTTTAGCCCAGTCAGTGGTTGGTCAATGTCAGTTTTTACCTGAAAAGTCACTGCGATTAAATTGCTTTATTGCATTGATGCCCATCTCACACCCCACAGGTCCACCAGGTGGGGATAGCAGTGGGTGTGGCAGGGCACGGATGGTCCAGGGCAGGGTATGGGCAATCAAGGGGTAGAGCCAAAAAGTGGCCCTGCGGTGCTATATATATATATATATAACAAAAATGGCAGTAGTGTGCACACAGTGTTCCTCTTACTTAGTTTGCCGGTTTGGAGCTGCCGGTTTAGGATTCCAATACACAGCAGAAAATGTAGATAGAGACCAACGCTCCACAGGTCTTGTGAACAAGTTTTATTAACTTTGAACAAGTGCAAGGTGCAAAAAAATAGCAACGTTTCTGCCCTGGTTTAATGGCCTTTATCAAGCTTACAAATTAGTGCAACTGAGAGGGTTTAAATACCCCCCATATAATTAGTGAAAGACACACCCTCTGGTACAATATCTCCCAAAATTGCATATATTATTTACCCATGCATTTACTACCTGGAGATGCAGCTTCCCTTCATGGACTGCTAAATATGTCCCCCTAGCCAGCCTTGTTTTTAACTCGTTTAGTTTTATCAACTTAGCACTTCTTAGCACTTTTTTATCATATATGTATTATTATTATATTTATGAACACGCTAATACTAATTTATAGCAAAATTACTTAGCACTGTCACTTTTTAAAAAATTTTTTTTAAATATTTAGCACTGCCACTTTAAGATTATGCAATTTTGGGAGATATTGTACCAGAGGGTGTGTCTTTCACTAATTATATGGGGGGTATTTAAACCCTCTCAGTTGCACTAATTTGTAAGCTTGATAAAGGCCATTAAACCAGGGCCGAAACGTTGCTATTTTTTTGCACCTTGCACTTGTTCAAAGTTAATAAAACTCGTTCACAAGACCTGTGGAGCGTTGGTCTCTATCTATATTTTCTGCTATATATATATATATATATATATATATATATATATATATATATATATATATATATATATACTGTATATACATACATCTTAACCTATGTATGAAATATATACATATATGGGTACTTAACCTATGTATGAAATACATACATATATGTGTTCTTAACCTAACCTATGTATAAAAGACATAAATATATATGTTTTTAACCTATGGATGAAATTGTATTTAATTTAATGTTTATTTATCTGTATAATGGCTTACACTTATCCCCTTGTTTGTATACTCTGTATTTTATAATGTACAGCACTTTGTACTCAAGTGGCACTTTATAATAAAATGACACATATATACATACAAATGCACTATTCTAATTAAACCCAAGAAGAATGACCTATCTGCCATACACATTCCAAATAAACAGAATTTTCACTGCAAAATCAGATTTTTCTTATCTAGAGACCTTATCGTATTAGCTGTATTCCACGGTGGATCCTGGTCTCTGGTTTATTTGCCACATACCGTCACTAAACTATTGTAAAAAAGCTTATTAGGTATTTAACCAAAAGAGTTTATATATAATTGTTCTTATTCAACAAATTCACTTCTGCTGTTAGAGAACTACATCTCCCATCATCCTTTAATGATCTTTCTCCTGATTTAGTGCAGCAAAAGCTAGTAGCCATGTATCTACTAAAGTTCACACCTATTTTATTACCATTTTTTTTTCAGTTTTACTCAAATGATAAGTTTTAGTTTAAAGTTTTGAAAAACACATATATACATATATATACTGTATATATATATATATATTTAAAACAATTGTTGAGCTACATATACTGAGAGTTCTACAGTTTAATTGCATTTACACAATTTGCAATAATGGAAGCAACAAACTCATCTAAAGACATTGAAAGAAGTGTTTTACTGCACAGTTGGAACCATATTTGAACTTATTTGCAGGATAAAGCTGGTTCCAACAGTTACAATTGGGAATGCAATATTGGGTACGCTACAATGCTTGCTTAAGCTAATGGAGGTCCTGTCATTCAACAGAGTCTGCACTGGGAAACAGGGTAAACATTTCCATTTGACCCTATTCAGACAAGTCCCCTCTCTAGAAGATCATAAAGAGCAAGAATACACTTATCTCATATCAACTGGAAAAGTCTTTTTCCAAGGTTTTCCAGTTCCTGCAGACAAGGAGTCACTACAAGAACCTCTATGGAAAAGATTTGTGGCCATCTACTTTGAAGAATCACTTTATTCTGCTTTCTCGGTGGGTGAGATCTAGCAACTATTGCTTAAAAGAATTTCTCTTTTTACACTTTAACAGGATTTAAAAACTAAACAGATTATTTACTGGAACATCCACGTGTCTTCTATGTTTTTGTATGTCTGTTCCTATTAGCATTAAGATGAACATTTTTTTTCGCTTTCTTTTTTGCTTTTTAATCCTGTTATGTCCTTCAGTATAAATGTCAATGATTGTCATTCTAGCCACGCTGCAGTGGCAAATTAACAGAGGGCTTCCAATGTATGTTATCACCGGTAGTATGAGGATTCAGGGAACACTAAATGGAATCTTCTGTGTTTGAGGTTCTAACATGACAGTCTTGTATTTTATAGAGTCAACATTCTAACGGTGAAATGATGAGTCCAACTCAAGGTCTCAACCTGTGTGAGAGATTCTGTGATTTCCCTTCATTTGGAGACAGGGCAATCTCATTTCATGAAGATGTCTCTTCCATAACCAGATTTGAAGACGAGGAAACAGAATATGAGGAAGAACTTAAACTTTATTCCACATCTGGTCGTCCCAAGAGAAAAAGAGTGATCACACACTCTCAACGTCAAGCTGCAAACATCAGAGAAAGGAAAAGGATGTTTAACCTCAATGAAGCTTTTGATTTGCTCCGAAAGAAGGTACCAACTTTTGCCTATGAAAAGAGACTTTCTAGAATTGAAACATTACGTCTTGCCATAGTGTATATATCTTTTATGACCGAACTCCTGAAATCCTCTGAAAAGCAAAAATAACTTTAGAACAAAATAAAAAGGACTACTGACTCCAATTGACATGTTTTTTTCTTCTTCAAAAATACACTGTTTTAGAATTTTAATAGTAAAAAGGCGGGATTATTATTTGTCTCATTTTTAATTCGATAAATCTGTCTTTTTGTAGTTTGTAGATCAAATTAAATACACAGATATTTTACTAATATTTTGAAAGATGTATGGATATATTGTAAACAAGAGTTTTTAAACAAATAATTTTTATATGGAAATGTATATATTGTCTATCTATTTTTAGAGTTCTATGTAAAAAAGGCAGGTTATCCGATGGAATAAAACGCTATTGGAAACGGAGATAAAATTACATTTCCTTATCCATTATCTCAACTGTATTGTCATATGGCAGTGATGTTGAACCTTGGCACAGTTTGGAAAATTCAACTCCCAGCATGCCTTGTTTGTATTCTGCAACCAAGACATGCTGGGAGTTGTAGTTTCCAAACATCTGGATTGCCAGATTTGATCTATCTATCTATCTATCTATCTGTCTGTCTGTCTGTCTGTCTGTCTGTCTGTCTGTCTGTCTGTCTGTCTATCTATCTATCTATCTATCTATCTATCTATATATATATATATATATATACACACACACACACACAACACCATTATACATCTCCTATACATGATGCAATTTATTCATTTGCTTAATATTTTGCATTTTAAAATAAACAAAGAATGACATTTCTCAATAAATTTGTCTAGAAAGAATATTTCTTACCATGCAAATACTGTTTGATAGAAAACCATACAGAGACATTGGAAACAATTTAGCATTTGGGGTTTGCAAAACCCAGTAAAGTCATTGAAATAGGCAGGAAAGTTTTTCCCTTTAATGGTTTTAATACAAGTGACAGGACAGTGTTTAAATAAGGGGCCACTTTTGGTTTCTGTGTTGGCACATAACTATGAGAAACCTTGGAGCCTCTTCCTTTGTGTCAGTCCTTCTCAGTGAACTAATTGGCTTTTGATAGAAGTTGACGCTGCACTTCCACCTGCAGGTGGGAGGGATTTAACTTCACAGACTCGGAGTCAAACGCAAGTAAAAGTTTAATTATTTTGGTATTATCTGATAATGCCTTGGAAGTAACTGTAACAATGTGCCTAGGACTGCCTGCTGAGTAAATAACATAAAAAACAAATATAAAAGGTTTTTAAAAACAGCTAAAAGAAATATATTAGCTGGTAAAGGTGTATTATAATTACAGAACAGTCATGCAGAATAATATGGCATCTTACTTTTTTTTGCTAAAAATTGTTAAAGGATATTAATAAAAAAGAAAGGATCATGGAATGGGCTTAGTTGAACACTTCTATATGAATTATGTTTTAATAGAGATGTTCTAAACTGTTGAGTTTTGTTCCATTTTCGAAGTTTCAAAAATTTTAAATTCGAAAACAAACCCATAGAAGTCTATGGGAGAAATGTTTTTGAAAGTTTCTGTCCATTTTGAGGGACAAATAGTAATAGTAGGTTACTGTAAATGACACAGAGACCTGGGGAATGGTCTGGGGAACCCGTAAATAGAACCAAAACTTATTTTAAAACTATCTTTCCTCACAATCGGGCTGTTTTAGAGCTTCCGCGTTCTATTTTTGAGAATTACTGAAATCAAGCGATACTTTCGAGGGTTACCAATATTACAAATTGGAGGGTTACCGAAATCGTTTCTTACTTTCGAGGGCTACCGAAATCATTTCTTACGTTTCGCGGTTTTGATTTACGATAATCATCTATTTTCCATTTTGATGATTAGCAAAATTTCGATAAAATTCCTTGAAATCCGAGAGTTCCGAAAGTTTCGCCGGGACTTCAAAACCCACAGATTCTATTCGAACCCACATTACATCTCTATGTTTTATACGAGGTACGATAAACTTCTAAGTCTGTGTCAAATGTACAGCCTGTATAATTTTTTCCTAATAATTAAATCCTGTATTCTTGTCACATTATGTTAAAAGGAGAATGAAATTCTAATACAAATAAAGTTCAGGTCATTCCCCATGTAATTAACCCTTTATTCTATTTTTATCTACTTTTTATTTGCTTAGCGCTGCTCCGAAATCGGGTCTGATATTAGAAGTGGTAGAAATGTTTGATTTCGTGTGTAGCCTACGCATGCCTGTTTTTTATTTTAATTAAGTTAAATGACAATGCATGCGTTGCGCACCACAACTGACATGCGCAATGCAGTGCAGTTGAGATGGGGCATGCACTATTACAAAATTACATTGTAATTGCAGTGTCTATGCAATGTGCAAAGTGCATGTATTGTGCCTACTGGGGACTAGCTCTAACAGACACCTTAAAATCCTGATTAATACATTGTTTTTTGACGTTTCCCATGATCCTGATGGCGATGTAACTTCCATTCAAGTCAGAGGAGAGCAGAGAAGAGCTTGAGAACAAGAGCAAGAGCAGCACCAACAATATCAATATTTAGGCAACTAATAATATTCTAAAGGTTAAAGGGCAATTATCATCACCCAAGTTGGGGTCCCCAGTTAATAGTGCCTGGGGTAAGGACCTAAACCACAAGTCCTCACCCTGGGTCTTACCTTAATCCTGCAAACATGGCCTGCAAAGTCGACTTGTGAAGACACTTTTAGGGCTCGCCTGCCATAGTCCCAGGCTAAGGAAGGGCTGATCAATGGGAAGGAAGTAGCCAGCTTGGAAGAATCAGTGATAAGGTAAGACCCAGGGGGAGGAAAAAGCGGTTTAGGTCTTCACCCTGGGTGCTATCACTGGTAGAGGGGATGAGGGTGGTATATAGGTAGCGATAATTGTCCTTTAAATATAAAGCAGTTCAGATGATCATTACATGGAAAAGCGACAAACTTGCATATTAGTTAAGCTAATATTTTGCTTTCAACACTACAGACACAGAAAAATGTAGCTGGAGGCCAATAAACATCTGTTGGAGGGATTTAGGGAAACGGAACACAGGAAGAGCACATGCTAAACCCATACCATTACTGTAATTATATGCAGAGTTTTATCTAAGTTTATATATAAGCAGGGAGATTCAATAAAAGTTCTTATTGTTTAAAATGGTGTTAATTCTGCCCCAACCAATCAGATCTTATTTAACATTTGAAAGCTAATATCTGATTGGTTGGGGCAGTAGCACCATTTTAAACGATAAGAATTTTTATTGAATAACCCTGATGGTTTATTAAAATCTCAACATAGGGACCTGCTTATAAAGTTGTGGCAGTGCCAACCCTCTGGGTTGCCTTGTGAAGTGTTACACTTTCAGCTTTCCCTTATATGATGAAAATATGATGCCAATTGCAAAAATAAAGACTAAAGGGGAGTTAATTGGCAATTCATATACATTTTTTTTTAATCCTAATGACCTTAAACTGACCATTCAGCATTTTGTCTGTGTATAAATAAATGCTTCCGAATTACCGACTTACTGTTTGCAGGACCCCTAATAGAGAACGTAAGGGTCTCACCTTTGACCCAGCACCTGAGTTGATTCATTTGCTCAGTAGAGATCTGAGCACGTTTGACTCATTTAACAGCCAATCAGTTGAAATTAAGGTGGCCATACACATGGGGTAAATACCGCCGGGACCAACGGGAGTATTGGCAGTGCGTAGGAACCGAAACCGGCCGATTGCAATGCCAGCGAATGACCTTAGTCAGCTTTATCGTCAGTAGGTACGTTTTGTTGGCCAGTTTCGGCCTTTACTTTAAGTAAAGGTAGTTGATACTATCAGCCCATGTATGACCATGCGGCCGTCTGAACCCCATACCACGTATGGGCAATTGGTTGGGTCCATGTGTATGGTCTCCACCACATGTGTGCTGGCAGATACCAATGTGATCCATCGGCACAATGCAATAAGGATCACATGTGTATGGCCATCTTTACTGTTGGAACATTCCAAGGAAGTGTGCATTCTAGGAAGAAAAAGGACCAGTACAGAACTTAAAATATCACTAATGTCCACAGCAAGGGGTATAACGAAGAGAATATGTAGAATAACTAGGTATGCATAATATAAACTAAGAATTTTAAAAATAAGGAAATTTATACTGAACTTTCGTTGCCACATTATAATGAACACACCATTTTAAGAAATTCAGAGACAGATTCTAGAAATATTGAAAATTTACTAATTTCCGTGATAAATAAGGAATGTCGAATGCAGAAGCTTGAAAGTAGCATGCATGTAAAGGAAGTTCTGAATATATGTACGTGTTCCCCACACTATTCCCCAGGTCAAAGAGCCATAACAGTAAGTTACAATTTTCCAAACTTTCAAACTTTTCGAAAATTCCAAAGTGAACAAACTTTAAAGAGGAACTGTGGTCCAAAAATGACTTTAGGTAAATTGATAGAATTGCTCTCCTGAGAGTTTTTGCAATTTATTTCCATTGTTTATTTTACATAGTTTTGAAGATATTTACATTTTTGTGTGTGATATGGCAGCAGCATCACCAGGTCCCCTGCACTTCCTGCTTCCTGCTCTGAAACCTGTCAGTCAATCTGCCCTGTGTCTCCTCCCCTTTGCAGCCCCCCTGATCTCTCCTACTCATGGACCCCATGGTCCCTCCAGTTGCAGGCCCCCCTTGGCCCATTCCCTTACAGCCCCATGTGGCCCTGTCCACTCGTGGGTGCCATGGCCCTACCCACTTGCAGGTGCCGTAGCCCCGCCCACTTGCTGGTGCCTAAGCCCCACCCACTCACAGTTGCTGTGGGCCACTCTGACACCCCCCCCCAAACTCTGTGGAAACACATAGTGAGAGAGAAGGGCTGTAGATTCCCTTACCTTCTCTGCAGCTGCAGGTCCTTCACAGCAGAGAGGAGGAGGGACTGTCTCCCTAACACACTAAGGGAGTCTGAGGCTGTGCTCGCCGGCGGCACTGTACAGGAGAAGCCTTAGGAATGTCACATGTCAGCCTCCCACCCATTAACTTTCTGGTTAGTCATTTCCTTATATCTTGGGCTGTGGAGCATGTAGAGAGGTGGCTGATGGCTCGTTTTAAAGGTAGGCAACTGTCCTTTCATTTAAAATCAACTTGTTTGGAGACCACATTTCCCCTTTAAAGGGCAATTATAGTGAGAAAATTGTTTTTTTTTATTTCTTCTAATGTATCCTATAAGTCATCCCATCCACCAGGGTACCTTTAGTTTCTTTAAATTCTACATAGTCCCCGAGATATAAGCCTTTGAATATGCTGTGATTTGTAGGAGCTGCTACACCTCATCTGTCACTCAAAGGCACACACCCACACAATCCAAAGCTCCCCTGCAGTACTGTCACACACTCTCTCACCAACACTATATGTACCATGTGCAACATATAGTCAAATACTGTAGTGCTAAACACAATCAATAAACCATTAACCCAGCAATATGAGCATAACACACTATAAAACAGCCCCTCCCCCCAAAAAAAATCTTATATACATACAAAACCAGTGACTCAAATGGAACACTAATACAGTATATATAATACAGTAATACAGACTATATACCAAACAAGACACACAGTGCAATCTATGAAATATATAGACTAAAGCAACTGAAATGTAACAGGACAACAAGCAGTGTCACTGTGTTTGTGAAGGTCTCACTACAAGCTGCTGTTACACTGACTCTCTCTTCAGTGATTATGATCTCAGCTAAGCAGGGGAGAGATATGAACTTTAGGTAAAAAATAAATAACAATTAGCAAAGTTAGAGAACAGGCAGAGTTCAGTAACTTACTCAGCACCACTTGTCCTCCTCTCCCCCCCTCTGCCCCTCCCTTCAGCATATTGCTACTTTATTTCACACTTTGATTGCTTGCAGTCTAGCTCTGGAAGGGAGGGGTCAACAGGATGTCAGCACTTAATTTAAAGTCCTTTCAACTGACAATGCTCGGACTCTGTATACAGCCCGTCACTGCTTGAGGGGGAGTAGACAGAGAGGGGAGGGGGACTACACAGCTTGGTACAAACTTCTGCCAGTGTGAAGAAACGAAGCCACACAGAAACATGAAAGTAAGGCAGCTTATACTAAGTGATCTATACATTGTATACAGACAAAGTTTTTTTTTCACTATAGTTGCTAAGTTCGGCCATCTCTATTCCTGGTAGGCCCCTAGTCTTTTATTTCCTGGAGTGCCCCACACCCCATTACGATAATGAATAGAAAAGACAATGTTTTCTATTGGAATCAACAGCACAGTCTGTGTCTCACTATGCCAACTGTTAGTGAGAACAGCAATAATTGGGGACTGGCACAGAATAATGCGATCTCCCAGATAATAGGAGATAGTCCCAGATAACTTGAAATCAGTTAGGCTCCAAACAGATATCGTTAGGTCTAAGATCCAAAAATAGCTTTCACTGGGTAGAATAGCTGGCCCTTTTACTGACTTTCCTTTCCCAAAATTAAAAATTTCACCGTTAGGCTTGGCCCCCCCCAAAAAAGGGAGCTATCACTTGATTCACCATCTCTCCTATCCATCAGTGAAGGATGGCATCAGTGATGACTTATGCTCAGTGTCATATGCATCATTTGATTCAGCCTTAGAGCTTTTGCAAAAAATGTGGAAAGGGAACTTTGTTAGCCAAATCCGATGTTGAAGCAGCCTTTAGATTGCTTCCTATTCATCCAGACTGTCATTGGACATTAGGATTTCATTTTGAATTATTTTATTATTTTGACAATTGTCTGCCGATGGGCTGCTCGCTGTCCTGATTCTATTTTGAGGTTTTTGCCGTTAGATTTGAGTCAGATTCTTCCCAAGTCATCCATTATTTAGACCTGTGAAACATTATTGAATACCTTCCTTTGGTTAGCAGGGCAATTTGGTTACCAAGTAGCAGCAAATAAAACAGATATTGATAAAATATCCCCTTGCACTCTTATTCAATTTTTAGGAATAGAAATTGATTCCATCCTTATGCAATTCAGGCTCCCTTAAGAAAAGATTTTCAAAAAAAAATTTAGTTACGGTAATAGACCACTGACTTCAAAAAAAAATACAGCTAAAGGAACTACAGTCACTATTGGGCCATCTTACCTTTGCTACCCGGGTTCTGCCAGCAGGCAGAGTATTTAATAGAAGAATAATAGATTTAACCATAGGAGTTACTAACCCTTCCTATCATATCCGCATATCAGCAGACTGTAAGGAGGACTTAATAATTTGGAAAGAGTTTTTGGAAAATTTTATTGGTCGGACTTGTTGGCAGCGAGAATTCGCAGATAGCGAATCAATACAGCTCTTTACTGATGCAGCAGCATCTGTTGGATACGGAGCCTTTTTTAATGGTCAATGGTATGTCGGAAAGAGACCACAAAAATTGTCAGAATCAAGGCTGACCAAGAATTAATTTGGTATTATTGGAATTTTTCCTATTATTGTTTCCATAGAATTATGGGGTGCACAGTTAGCAAATAAAAGAATTTTGTTCAGATGCGATAATATGGGAGTGGTCCAGGTAATAAACGGCCTTTCATCCAAATTTCCTCCAGTTCTCAGACTGCTCAAGCATCTGGTTTTGAGATCCTTACAGTTTAACTTTTGGATTAAACACTTTTGAGGTGTAGACAATAAAACAGCAGATTGTCTCGGTTTCAGATTGCTGCATTCTGGGAACTGGAGAAGCAAGCGGAGTCAACAATGTCCAAACTATTTATGGGAACTGATCTAGGACCCCTTAAAAAGTACTGTTGGATTCCCTATCGACAAAAACCTGGGAAAGCTTGGGTCCAGTTTATCAAATAACAACCTTCTTGTTTGTTTTCTATTATATTATCTTTCAGTTAACTATTCATTATCCTACATGAGGAAAGGTTAGCGGGGATTTCCTTCTTGCTTAAATTGTTAGGGAAACATGACTTTACTCGTTCCTTCTTTTTAAAACAGTTATTTAAAGGCTTAGCAAAATGAAAACAGTCTCTAGATTCTAGCAGGTTTATTCAATAAAAGTTCTTATCGTTTAAAATGGTGCTAATTTTGCCCCAACCAATCAGATGTTAGCTTTCAAATGTTAAATGATATCTGATTGGTTAAGGCAAAATTAGCACCATTTTAAACTATAAGAACTTTTATCGAATCTCCCTGTAGGCGTCCTATTAACCTCTCCTTGTTAGAAAAATTTGTAGGCATCTTACCCCAGGTTTGTTTTGACGAATATGAGACTAGTCTATTTAAGTGTCTCTTTGTTCTAACCTTTTTTGCAGCTTTGGGGGTAAGTGAGGCAGTTTCCCATAGTAAAATCCATCCGGGGGGATTGGAGGTTGAGAGTGCAAGAATGTTTATTTAGTGCAAGAAAAGCTCTGCATCATTATAAAACAGTCCAAGACCGATAGGATGGGAAAAGGATTAGTGTCATGGTTAGGTTCCTTCACTATCACAGATCTCTGTCCCATCCAGTCATTCCTATCATTTAAGGCACTTCGCCCTACGATACCTGGCCCCTTTTTTATTCATAGGGACAAATGGTTTGTCTCAAAATTTCAATTTGCCAAGGTTTTAAACCATTGTTTAGGAGCCTTGCCACCTCCCTATAAAAAAGATAGGGAGATGGCAATCGGATAAATACAAAAGTTATGTTTGCCCAGAGCGTGTTCTCACCAATTGAATTAGCTCTTGCAGGTGGGTTACTCAGTGTTTGGATAGTGGGGCATTCTTTTGTTTACTGGTCCAATCGCAGAGCGGCAAATTGGGTCTAAGTCCAGAGTCTGAATTGGGATAACCTAGTTCCTGCTTTAACACAGTTGGTAGTTAAATGGGGTTACCCAGACATAATTGTTATTCATTTAGGGGGGAATGAAATTGGTAAAATGTTAACCATTTCTTTGATTAACAAAATGAAAAGGGACATTGCCCATATTCGGTTATTCCTGCCAGATGTTATATTAGTGTGGTCTGAAATAATCCCAGGTTTAATATGGTTAACAAGATCACTAAAGGTTCCTGGAGAAGAGCAGATGTAAAATAGCCATAAGCAAATTCGCAAAGTCTTTGCATTTCTGCACACACCGGCACAAAAACCTTGAAGGTGGAGATTTAGGCCTGTATCGGGAGGATGCAATTCATATATCTGATTGGCTTAGACATTTTCAACTTTGGCCTTCAAACGGCGATTGAAAAGGCCTTGGCATGGAAGGGGTCAAGCTCAATTTAATGAGTTAAATGACCTTGATGTGGCCATTTTTCAGTTAACGTTGGAATTTGTAGGCTCCTGGCTTACTTGAATTTAAAGGCGGAGCCAAAATTCACAGGGTAAAAGTGATTTCAGGGCTGCCCGCTGGGAGAACATCAGGGGCAGGCTGGGAAATCAAAAGTGGTTCAGGAATGTACAGTTTTAAATAAGTGTTGCGGCCTTTTTCTCCCACTTCTTTGTGTCCATGTGTGTTATTTGTGGTTATTGTCATGCTAAGAAATTTAAAGCAGATCTTCCTGGAATGTGACCATGCCCCCAGATATTGCTGTCAAAGCCACACCCCAAACATCACGGTCACACTCATACCACAACCATCAAGGCCACACCCTCAAAGTAACTGCCTTGCATTGCAACCATGACCCCAAATGTTGAACACGCTAACAGATATTGTGGTCACTCCCCAAAAGAAACCTAAAACATTATGGTCCGCCCCCATACATCATGACCACCCCCCAAACACCCCAGGTCTGTTCCTGAATCACATACACAAACATCCTTTCCATGCCCCCAAACATCACAGACACACCCCCAAACACCACACCCACACCCCTAAATGGCACGGCCACGCCTATGTTATGAAACAACGTGGCCATGCCCCCAAATATCACAACCACCAAATGTCACATCCCAGCCTCCTGGACACCACAACATCACAGACACGACCCAGACCGTCCACACCCTAGAATGTTGTGCCCCTACCCACCGCAACATTGCAGACATGCCCCATCCACCTATTCAAACCAGAATGGTTGGGGGGTATGGTACACAGGAATTACCTGCATTACCTGGACTTAAGCACCAGACACACACTGCCCACATGTCACACACTTCACAGATAGTTACAACTAAAAGAACAAAGACATCATGGCACTTTCAATTTGGACCAGAAAGTAACTTTATTGATTGGGATCTAATAGTCAGTATAAAGTGGTCCTTGAGCAAGGATAAAGTGTTAAAGTGCAAACAAGGTGACATACTGATAACTAATGTGCAAAAATTGAGCACGCTTAATAAAAACACACAACGCTCAGACAGCGCAACATAATGAGCCACACATCACATGCTTCAGAGTCACTGATGTCAGTCACTCAAGTGCTGCGATATTCAGTTGCAATCAACATGTTTTCCCCACGGCAAATTCCATGTAGCATGTTCACATGTAGGTTCACCACAACATTTGTATATTTACGCTCCAAGTGGAAAAACTGATAACGTTGTATATAAAGTTTTGCTATAAACATATGTGCTATACGTCCCTCAAGCAATGTCACCTCCTCAACTCATAACTACATATAACTACAAAATACATGACGTACATTACCAACTGTGAACTTCTTTTTCCGGCGTCTCTTCCATCTAAGCCAAACACACATCTGTATGTAAAAAATACTTTACCCACAAGTGTACACGGGCAACGCCGGGTTCAACTGCTAGTATAATATAAAAGAGATGTCTTGAGGTAATGACAAATTTCTTGTTTCTGTTTAAGGAATTGGCCACAGAGATCAAATATTTACCAGACAAAGGAGTTTAAAGGGTAACTGTGGTCTCCATACAAGTGCCCTTTATTAAAAAGCGGACATGCCTACCTTTAAAATGACTCCAGGATCATGCTTCTAGCTGCACTAGCACTATCTACACCCCACATGCTACTCAGCCACACACCAATCACTCTCTAGAATCAACCTTACATATAATACATAGATCATTAGCCCCAGATATTATAAATATCCAACATCTGCCACGTGGTATTTAAGACCATTCCCCAATAATGCTAACAATAAGATATGTAGAATAACCCCTAGACCCTGGAGACTACACACGCTATACCTGAGCAGATAGAACTGTTCTGGGAGGATCATTTGCTGGAAATGGATTCCTCTATATTTACTAAATGGGATGGCTTTAAAGCCTTCCTCTGTGGATACACAGAGGACAATATAATCATTTCCTGAGGGAAAAGGCCAATTAGACACAATTCTTGCAAAAGCAAAATTTTTTGAAAATGGCAATCAGTCAGCCATGTAACTAGTGGCTAAAACACACCAGGCCACAGTGATCCAAACAGTTATTGCCATTGATGATACAAATAAAGGGATAGTTACAGACACAGACAATATTTTAGAAAGCTTTAGATCCTTTAATGCACAGCTATACAAATCTAAAACTCCATACACAGAAACTGATATGTAGAACTACTTAGCGGAAGTTACATTTCCCAAACTAACTACAACCCAACAATTAGCCTTAGATAAAGAAATAACATGGGAGTTTCTTTAGTCCATAGCTAACCTGTAAAAGGATTTAGGCACAGACAGTTTGCCCATAGAGGTATATAAAAGATTCCTATCTGAATACATGCTTAAATACTCGAAATTAGTTTCCAATCTAATTTTTTTAGGGTTATCGAACGTTCAAGGTTATTTTTGAGAGTTACCGAAAATAACTTTGTACATCTGGCCCCCTTTGATTCTGGGCCCCATAGCGACTGCTATGGTTGCTATAGTGGGTCACAGGCAGACCGAGATTGACGCTTTCGGCTTTAGAGTGCCCAAGGATTAGGCAGGACTGGCTTTGTCCAATCTCAGGCTATACTATCTGGCTGGCCAGCTACAATTTAATGAAGCCTGAGTTAGACCAGATCTTGACACCCTGACTGAAGAATTAATGTTAGCACAATATCTAAAAGTGGACTATATTACTTACCTTTGCTCCCCAGAGGGTCATGCTGTGGGAAAGGTTACATGTCTACATAGACTAGCAACAAAGGTCTGGACAGAGGCCAATACACTACTCAAAATGATACCACACTCCCTTTTAATGAACTACAAGATAAATTTGAACTCCCTTCAACATTTTTCTATGAATACCTATAGCTCAAACACTGCTTGAGATCCAAAAATAAAGTGGTAAGAAATTGACCACGTCAAACACCCAATGATAGGTATATTGCACACACAAGTAGTCCAGCGACTAACCTACTGTATACAGTCTAGATTAAAGGGCAATTGTGGTCTCAAAATAAGTTAGGGTTAAATGAAAGCCTGCAGTATTTCCTTTACAATGAGCCGACAAACCCACACTCTGGCTGATCCTGTGAGAAATTACATTGGGGTGAATGCTCAAACTTCCTGCTCTCCAGTAGTTTGAGTGACATCACTTATCTCTGCCCTGCCCATCCCCCCGGGGGAGAAGCATCCTCAGTTAATATGCTGTGAAGTTCTCATTCATCCAGGTCATGGTATACTGTGTATTCAATTAGATCAACTGTACTTGAAATGTATTTCTTGAAGACGTTTCGCTAGTCATCCGACTGGCTTTCTCAATTCAGAATGACTTACAAGAATCTGTGGCAATTATGTACCCTGGAAAATCCCAATTAGCTATACAGCCAGGTGTTAAGGGTGTGATTAGATAGTGGCTAAGAGTTTTTATAGGAACGCCCAGAGTAAGGTGTTACAGCATTGTACATGGTTCGACACCAACTGTCTGCCATGTATCAATGCTGTTTTAACACCTTACTCTGGGCGTTCCTATAACACCTCTTAGCCACTATCCAATCACACCCTTAACACCTGGCTGTGAATATGCTAATTGGATTTTCCAGGGTACATAATTGCCACAGATTCTTGTACAAGTCATTCTGAATTGAGAAAGCCAGTCGGATGACTAGCGAAACGTCTTCAAGAACTACATTTCAAGTCCAGTTGATCTAATTGAATACAACAGACATGCTCAGTTAAGACTTAATGCTGGGAAAATCTGGACGTACCTGGGGAAAAAATTGACATGTGTGGAGGGAAGCCTATCAATGCAGGCAGAGGCTGGTCACATGACTAAAAGCTGGTCACATGGCTGAAAACAAGCGTTTAAAGCAGGGGGTAATATTGCTGAACCTTTCCAGCAATAACTTCTCACAAATTTTATCTATAGATGTGATTTAGGTTTTATTTTGAAGGTATGGTGGAAGGCTTTTTATATAATCCTTACTAGTTTGGGAGAATTTGAGACCACAGTTACCCTTTAATACATACTAAAACAGGTAAAATGTTTGTGTGCAAATTGTAGAGATACCTGCCAAAACTAAAACTAGCTGACTGGGAAGATATGGCCAATTCCCACATTACAGCCTCCCTAGCATCTATTGGGTGCCAGGATCCAACACCATGTCCTCAGTTATACTAAAAAAAATAATTCCTTACGGCAGTAATAGCAGAGAGACAATGTATCTCAAAATCTGGGCAGCCAGCCAAGAAGAAGCAGAGGGGTATGTAACAACTTGTAAAAGCTGAACCTGCATAGGGTTAAAAATGTAACAAAAGTAACGAATCTTCCAACTGGTTACACTGTCACCTCCTAATATACAGAGAAGGAAAGCAGTGAATAGATCTGCCTTGTATCTCACTGATAGTAACTAATCTTCCAACGGTTTCTCTAGTCACCCCTCCTAATGTAGGGAGAAGGAAATCAGAATGAACCTGCTTGGTACCTCACTGTTACAGCACTTATGATAGGGACTTGCTATCACATTGGGACATGGTAATTGATTTTATAATACAATACCATAGTAGATCATTTAATTTGGTCTGAAGTATAAAAATCCATTTTGTATCAATATTACACCTATTCATTGTTCTAGGGATGCAGTGCTGACTATGTATAGAATGTATCTGTAGTCTAGTGAACAAGCAGGGGGGGATGTTACTGGCAAATACCAGCAGAGTAATGATGGATGGTGCTGGACACTAATATTGCACTTCTGGCTCTCATGCTTAATACTAATAATAATAATAAAGGTTGGCATAACTTTAAAATGGGGTTTGCAGCGACTGCACAGGTGTCTCATAGGACTCAATAATTGAACATTTTTAACACCAGCTAATAGATGGCATTTTGGGCACTCAAAAGTGTTACAGTGAATCACAATGCAGCAGGAACTGCTATCACCCTATGACATTAGAGGTGTGATTCCCCCTCATGTCATCACACACTACTGAGAAATAAGCCAAGTGGCAGTACCAATGAGCAGCCCAACTAAGTAAAAACCTTCCCGCTCATGTGAAACTAGATAGGGGTCAAGAGAAGGTAGCCAAAGCTTGCTGGACTAGGGGAGAAAAAAGTATAAATCCGTCCCTGCTAGCATCTTATACAGCTTTATATTAGGGCACAGGTATGCCTGGTGCATAATAGACTAATACATATAAATGGCAAGAGATGGGCGGGGGAAGGCTTAGGTAACATCAGTGTCATGCGTAGTGTGGTGCAAAAAATATAAGCAATGCCCCTTTCCACACCCCAGGCCTCACCCACTTATATTTTAGCAGGTACAGTTTATGGAATATGTGTTAAACATATATAATAGGTTTACCGCCAATACCTAGAATTTACATGTAGTTTTGTTTAGAATAAAGAGAATTTAATTTTAAATGCTCTATTGCACAAAATAAACAATTAAATGGTACATTGTTAATACAATCTATCCACTTTAATATACACTAGCAGTTGTACCTGGCGTTGCCCATGTATACATGTGGGTAAAGTATTTTTTACGTGCAGGTGTGGGTTTAGCTTAGATAAAAGAGACAGGGAAAAATAAGTGCACAGTTGGTAATGCACGTCATGTATTTTATAGTTATGAGTTAAGGAGGTGACATTGCTTGAGGGACGTATAGCACATATGTTTATAGCAAAACCTTATATACAACGTTATCAGTTTTTCCACTTACAGCGTAAATATTCAAATGTTGTGGTGAGCCTACTCGTGAACATGCTACATGGAATTGGCCTTGGGGAAAACATGTTGATTGCAACTGAATATCGCAGCATTTGAGTGACTGACAGGCTCCACACTTGCGTCCACGAAACACGGATGTGTGGTCTCTTTGTCTGTGTTGGGCTTCATTCTGTTGCGCTGTCTGTGAGCGTTGTGTGTTTTTATTAAGCTTGCTCTATTTTTTGCACATTAGTTAGCAGTATGTCATTTCGTCTGCACTTTAACACTTTATCCTTGCACAAGGACCCATTTATATTGACTATTAGATCCCAATCAATAAAGTTACTTTCTGATCAGAATTGAAAGTGCCATGATGTCTTTCTTCTTTTAGTTGTAACAATCTGTGAAGTGTGTGACATGTGGGCAGTGTGTGTCTGGGGCCTTAGTCCTGGTAATGCAGGTAATTTCCATGTAGTCCATATCCCCCAACCATCCTGGTTTGAGTAGGTGGATGGGGGCGTGTCTGTGATGTTTCGGTTGGTGGGGGCATGGATGTAACATTTGGTGGGGGCATGGGCGGGGCCGTGCCATTTGGGGGTGTGAGTATGATGTTTTGGGGCATGGTGTCAAGTTTGGGGGTGTGGTCATTGTGTTTGGGGGTGCCTGTGATGTTTGGGGGCATGGACATGTTTGTGGAAGTGGGCATGTTTGGGGGGGTGACCACAATATCTGGGGACATGGTCACAACATTAAGGATATGTTATAATGTTTGGGGGCATGACATTTATTTTGGGAGTGTGGCATTGATGGTTGGGGTTATGGTTGTGGTTGTGGGGAATGGGGATTTTTGGGTTGTGGCAGTTTTCTTTGAGTGTGTGGCCTTGATAGTTGGAGTATGGGTGTGGCCATGATGTTTTGGGCATGGCCTTGACATTTTGATGCATGCCCATGATGTTTGGTCTTTCCAGGGTTTATATTTGTATATAAATGTCGTTCATATCACCAATAGTAACATAGTCTTTCCAGGGTTTATATTTGTATATAAATGTCATTCATATCACCAATAGTAACATAGTCTTTCCAGGGTTTATATTTGTATATAAATGTCATTCATATCACCAATAGTAACATAGTCTTTCCAGGGTTTATATTTGTATATAAATGTGATTCATATCACCAATAGTGACATAGTCTTTCCAGGGTTTATATTTGTATATAAATATGATTCATATCACCAATAGTAACATAGGGACATATTTATAAAGCAACGATAATAGCGCCAAAAAATTACCGCCGCACATCGCGGCCGCGAAAATAGCGCTATCGCCGTATTTATAACGGCGAGCGCTATTCCCGCGATATGTATCGCGGCCGCGATGTGCTGCGGTAATTTTAAGCCCCTTCGCGGCAATACTGTATAGTATCGCCGCGAAGGGACTTAAAATCCCTTCCCGACGCCTCTCCTAAGGGGGCGGGGCACACCCCGCGGCGGCGGCGGCGCTTCCCAGCAGCCCCTCCCAACCCGTTCCCCGCTCGAGGCAATCTCGGAACGGGAGGCTAGGAGGGGCTGCCAGGAAGGGGCCGCAGCAGGTGGTCGCGACCACCCGCCGCGCACCCCCTCCCCGGCAACCCCTCCAAGCCCCCCGCCCCAGCCGCTCCCGGGGAGGGGAAGGGAGGGAGC
This sequence comes from Hymenochirus boettgeri, assembly GCA_019447015.1. NCBI lineage: Eukaryota > Metazoa > Chordata > Amphibia > Anura > Pipidae > Hymenochirus > Hymenochirus boettgeri. The sequence goes on along the minus strand of CM033474.1, from coordinate 66,533,773 downwards.
CGCTGGGAGGGGTGGAGGCTCCCTCCAGCGGGGCCCTGAGAAGGGCCTTTTGGGGCTTAGGGGGTCCCGCAGATCGAGCCGGGACCCCCCTCCCCTTATAAGGGCCCTTGCGGCACTGACAAGTGCCTTTGGCGGGGGTCCCGCAGCTCAAACCGGGACCCCCAGTGCGGCTCTTAAAAGAGCCCTTGGGCGGCGTCTTCTTTCTTCCAGTCCCGGCGACACCAGCTCCGCTGAGGCCGCCGACCCCCGAGAGGTACCCCTGCGGCCGCCAGGGGTACCCCCGGCGGGCGCCGGCGACCTCAACGAGGCCGATGTTGCCGGCGTCTTGATCCGACGCGACGTCTTCGGGCTGGCGACACCAACCCCACTCAGGTCGCCGATGCCAGGCAGACTCACTGCAGCCGCCAGTGAGCAGGCTGGCACCGCCGGCCTCAGCGGAGCCGATGTTGCCAGCCGCTTCTTTCTTCTTTCTTCAACCATCTACTGCGATGGCATCTGAGTTCCGCGGCGGAAAGCTCCTCTTTATATAGGTTTGCAGAAATCCATAATCCGTTTCTGTCTAATAATAATCCGAAACGTTGTGTGTGCATTTGGCATTTTTGTTTTCAGCACTCTAATAAATGAGTATTGTTTAAAGACTTGAGTGTGACTACCTATGAACTATATATACGATTGATTATACTCACCTGCAGTGGCACAGATAACTGGTAGTGCACCTCAGAGTTTTACCTATCAGGATCATCACATATGCTTGGAAATTGTTTATATCTGTATATAAAGGTGATTCATATCAACAATAGTAACATAGTCTTTCCAGGGTTAATATTTGTATATAAATGTGATTCATATCACCAATAGCAACATAGTCTTTCCAGGGTTTATATTTGTATATAAATGTCATTCATATCACCAATAGTAACATAGTCTTTCCAGGGTTTATATTTGTATATAAATGTCATTCATATCACCAATAGTAACATAGTCTTTCCAGGGTTAATATTTGACACCTTCCAGCAGCAAGTTGTAATGTTTTACAGACCTTAAGGGAAATGTCTTGTTCCCTCTGTTATAGAAGCTGTTGTTCTGTGTGAGCAGCTCTCTGAGTTGTGTAGCCGTACAATACACTGTTGTTGTGTCACTGAAGTGGACTCTGTGTCTGTGTTGTTGATGTTGGGCAGCACACAGAGCCCAGGCCCTTCATCTGAGTTGCTGAATTGGTGAACCACACTCTGCAAGTGATGTGCAGGCTTTTTTCTGTAGAACTTCACGGGCGTGGGCTCTTTTTGAAGGGTGTTGCTGTTATGTGGATGCATTCAGGGGTGTGGCTGTGAGGTGAGCACATACATACATACATACATACATACTTACATGAATATTTACATGCATACATACATATTCACAAGATTTCTACTCTATATAGTAGATTTGGCACTAACATTTATTAAAGGGTCTTAACCTCATACAGTAATTTCTGATTTTACCTGGGGCACAGCTCTAAAGATAGTTATTGAGTAGATAACAGGCTTTCCACTGCTGAACACGCCTTTATCTTTAATATATATATATATGTATGTGTGTGTGTACCTGTGTCTGCTCAATTGTGGCTATCTTTAGAGCTTAAGCTGAAGTAAAAAGCTTCCCTTATACCTATAAAATCCAAATCTGGTAATTTATATCTTTAAAGGGCATTGTCACTGGGATGTAAGGTAGGGGTAGTGGCCAGAACCTAGTGGGTTAATTGAAGAACGAAGGGATGAGTCCTTGCTCCTGTACCATTATGGTCCTATGCTTGACCCAGTGCCTTGGTTGATTCAGTTGCTCAGTAGTAAACTGAGCATGTTTGGAACATTCCCCATTAGAGTGCATTCTGGGAAGAAAAAGGACTGTTACAGAACCTGATATGTCAGCTCACTGATGTTAACAGCAGGAATAGCAAGGGGTATAAATTCAAATGATTTTTCTAAATGGAAGAGAATTTGCTAAATAATTAGCTATGCATAACATAAACTAAGAATTTTATAATAATGATATTTTCCACTGAACTTTCCCTTTAAGAATTTACAGATTCTCAGGCTAATATGCAACATGCGCATGGCGCACAATCAACACAGAGTGTGCCCTGGGAAATATGCTAAAATATGGAAAAACTGGTACGAATCACCTTTAACGATCACTTAATTACCAAATTGAATTAACTGAGAACTACACTGATGGCCACACACCAAGAGTTGCATATCAATATGTGTTTATTATATAGTAAGATACTGTATGTGAAATAAGTTTGTTTTCCCCTTTACAGTTGTTTTTTGTCTTGATATTATACATTACAAGCAACAAGCATAGTTTGACAAACTGAAAATTTTACCAACCTCTCTTTTTAAATTATCCTTATAATAAATTTCTCTTTTATGCCACTATATAGTTTTCCATTTGCACCTAACTTTTCGGTGGATAAATGGGAAAAAATGCCGTAATGGGAAATAGCTGCAGAGACACAGGCAACACATCAACACATGGTTTTGTCTTGAGGAACACAGATAATCTGCTGTTTCCATATGGGTAATCCTTCCATATTGATAATTGTATACATCTTGTTACAGCCTCCATTCTATGTCATAATGACAAAAGGGAATTCAGGCCTGAATTTAGCAGAAGCCACTTGAAAGAAGATCATGATGCAGTTTCCTGAAGAATATTTCTGAGTATTGAAAAAATGACGTACTCTAATCTGCTGAAACGAATGTTAATTAGGCAGAAATAGTAGCAATTTTCCCAAAGGGATATAATACGGTCCATTATGTTGTGGTTACTTGATTAAAGAAAAACTCCATACACACATAATAAAACCATATTCTAAAGTTGGCTAAACACACAATAAAAGCATGTTCTTAATGTGATTGGGCAGCAAACACACGTTAGACTGGCAACAAATCAGTGCCATTTATGCATATTAAGTTTTTGAACATTTTATTCTTGCTAAATACTTCAGTCATCAAAGCATATGTAACAGAAACATGGAAGAAAGACAAATGTTAATCAGACTCACAAGTTTTACCCCTGATGATGAACATCTATTTAAAGGAAATCTATAGTTTTCAATAGACCCTCAAATCCCATCCCCTTAGTACCCTGGGTTTGCCTAGGGCTAGGTGCCTGACATTATGCGTGTAGTGGCTAGCCCTGTCCCCTCACACACTCCCACACTTGTTAGTTCGGGGCAGTACAGTTGCCCTATAAAAGTTAATCCCATTGAAATGAAGTTCTCATTAGAAGATGCAAATGTTCTTCATGACATTTGTAGCAATTGTTTTTAATATTTTTTTCTAGTATGCTAGAAAATGCTGTCCTGCTTCTCTCCTCGCCAATTTAACATAAATATTGCTCCTTTCTGTGTAATCTATCCAATTTATTGGTGGTTTCTATAAACTCTAAATGGCTAATCACTTTCTTGCTGTCTTCTTTTCCAAAATACCTACACTAATGTGAATCCTATCAGGCGATGTTATATGCCGATAGCGGCGCTCGGAACATCGCTACCTGGTGCTGTTCAATTCCGACACTTTCAACGCCAGCTATTAGCTGGCGTTGAAAGTGCCGCAATAAAATGCCTCTTTCGGCATATAACATCGCTTGCGGCGGCTGCGCTGTTAATTTTCGCATTAGCCGCGCAGCCGCCGCAAGGAAGGAGTTTAAGTCACGCTAACCGATATAACATCGGTTAGCGTGACTAAAACTCCAAAACAGGAGTGAAGCGCCCGTTGGTGCATTGCCCCATATGTCTCTTGATGTGTATCCCATGTCTATTGAAAAGAATGCATTTAATAGGGCATGTCTGCCCTTCAAAAACTGGTCACTTGTCAGTTACCTGCCCCCTATTCCAACAGATAAATTTACCATATTATTAGATGCAGGGGTGGGAGGGGGGTTGACGAAGGGAGCCCACGATCAGCTGTTTTTAAACTGCGTATTCAGTAAAGATATAAACATATGCGTAATCAGCTGTTTAAAACCTCTGCCGGTTCGGACCAGTCTTTTAAACAGCTGTGCATAAGGAGAACATTCGGGACTGTGTGTATGCAGATCTATAAAAAATGACATCATCTTTTAAAAATCTGTACTGTGTGTACCCACCTTAGAAAGTAGTTGGTGGAGGTGGACATGCCATTTAAATATAGCTTTAAAGGGCAAGTATTAAAAACGTTTTGTATCACAAACTACTTCTACAGAGTGATCTCTGTAATAAATGTAAACTCTCAGAAATTCAGAATATCTCCCATAATTCTTTGAAGTATGGATATATAAAGAACACAGAAATGTGAATGTATTTATCCTCACTGCATTATTCTATCTTTCTCAAGATCAGTGTGGTTGTAAAGTATCCCGTGACAATCCACACCCATATAATTTACTCAGGGGCTGCTAATGAAGTGGATGTAAACCAGGGCCGGATTTACCATTAGGTACAGTAGGCACGCGCCTAGGGGTGCCAGTGGTTACAGGGACGGCTTTAAATGTGTCCCCTAGTGTAGTAACTTAAATTTGCAGCACATCAGAATTTTAAAAAGTATCTGGCATCCCCTATGGTAAAGTTAATATTACTATTATATAATAATATTAATTTAACAGTTTATGTTTATTGCATTTCTTAAATTTCAACATAATAATAATGTTTTTCTTCCCCTATAAGTTAAAAGTGTGGTTTGGGATGTGTGGTCTGTGTTGAGGGGTGGGGTTTCGGGCACCAGGCTTTTTGTGCCTGATATGTAAATATGTCTCTGATGTAAACTGAAAGGATAAGTAAACCTTTACAAAATATAAAAATGAACACAAAGCGGTCTGGTCATATGTTTGCATCTGATCAAATACACTGAAGTCTTTTCAACATCATTATTAAATAAATAGGAAGGGATAATGTTGCATTGTTATGAGTCACATCATTCAGACAAATTGTCAGCAAAGATTTGCTATTAGAAAGTTATATATAATATATATAATGTATATAATAGTTTCCTATAATCTGTTTAATTTAATGAAAATTAACATCAACACAATCAAATTTTAAACCTGAGCATCTGCAGACTATTCCCTTAAAGGAGAAGTAAAGACTGAAAGATCATCTGAGTTCACTGCAGTTCTATAAAAATCCTTCTCCACATACATATACAGCAGGGATCTCCAACCTGTGGGCCTCCAGATTTTGAATACTACAACTTCCAGCATTCCCAGGTTGCCTTCTGTTTCTACAATGATTTGTGGGCAGGGAAAGAACAGAAACAGGGACAAGTGATGCTGGATACATAAATGAAAGTGTGTTTTCAAGGACCTGCAATAAAATGTTAGAAGATTTCTCTAAATTTGATAGATTGTATCTCAAAAATCAGAACATAAGGATACAAAATTTGTTTCAGTTAAACATGGGCATGTAGAAGTTAAAAGTAGTTTTTAGCCTTTACTTCTTCTTTAATGGGGAACAAAAGCTAAAAGATAATGTATTACATTTATACACACAGTATTACGTAACTTGAATCTTCTTCTGTGTAAGGTAAACCAGCTCCCCCTGCTGCCAGCCAAATCAGCCAACCCCAAGACTGGTGTACTGTGGTGTTGAAATCACAATGTGGGGCTTTTCCATCCTTATTTACTGACCTGGCTCATAAAACGTGCTTTGCTGGAATTTTAACTCCAGACAAGGTATAACGTATAGGGCAAGCCTGTGTTTTATAACTATTTTATGGTCTTTATGTGCAAGTGTTAGGGCAGTTATACATAATCTCTGATGTGGTTTTGCATCAGTGTCCATAACATTTTAGGGAAAGTATTTGGGGCCGACTGAAATATATTTTTAGATTTCAGTAATTTGGCCAGAAATATTGGTGGTATTTTTTTGGCTGAGGTCGGTTGTTCTTCCATCCTAGTCGGACAAAAGGATGATCAGACATGTCAGTACAGCAGCAGCCACAGTATACATGCACAGTTAAGCAATCACAATGCAGTGTGTTACCATGCGTTTGCGCTGCAATTTTGCCAATGATCTGTTATCAGAGCGCATGCGATCCGCAGAAAAAATGGTCATCCCATGCATTCTAAAAATGGATATGAGTGCAGCCCATACAATGTGGTCACATGTTAACGGATCGTAAAATGGCATTGAAAGCATGTGAGAATCACGCCAGTGTGGCCCAACCCTAAATAACAGCAGATTGTGCAGCACTATCAGCCGCAGCAAAATAATAGTTGTGGCAACGAAATATCTGCTCATGTGTACATAGTAGTAGTAGATCATCATTCCATGCATGTGGTACCGCACTGTGAGTGAAGGTTGCATGTCCTGAACCCCTCTACTTAATTTCAGTTCTCTCACATAGAGTTTCTATAACTAAGTTAAATATTTCAGTTTTGCAATGGAAGAAAATGACTGATCCTATCCGAGGAGCTCTGTACCTGTTTCCGGTGCCTTGCAGCAAACTAAAGACAAACAGAACAACGCAGCACTTCTAATGCAGGAATAGAAAAACTTTATCGTCAGCAAAAATTGTATTTACACAAAAAGGCCAGACAGACTTGCAAGATTTGCACCTCCCAAAGGTCATTTGTTTCATTTTTATTGTTCATTAACAGGAGCAAGAAACATTCTCTTAACATAGCCAACTATACTAAACACAACACAATGTTAAGGCACAAGGACGGTATATAAAATGCTGGAGTGACCTCCCCAGTAATTGTCCTATCACAGCAGGGGGTAAAAAGGAGGACAACATTGAGTGGGGTCTCTTGATCCTATTGGCAAAGGGACCCATAGAACTTTAGCACTTTTTCCTGGATTTGACTAGTTTTAGGATGTTCTTGGACTTTAACAATGAATAAACTGCTGCAATCAATAAACCCCCCAGTGTCATCCACAGGGAATTATGTTGGGAAAACCAATGCTAAACTACAAATGGACTTTAAGGTTCAGTTCATCCATCCATTCATCCTTATCCTCATCTAAAGCTCATTAAGCTTATTTACCTGATTATAGGTGAGGCCACAGTATGACAGACAGCAACGCGCATGAAAAGTGAAATAGCCCATTATCGGAGCGCATGCTATCTGCAAAAAATGGTGATTGTATGCTCTCCGAAAACAGGTTGCAGGGCATGCAATGTGGCCACCCATTATCAGGCACTGTGCTATGATTCTCACATGCTAACGGATCGCAAGCATGATTATTAGCGTTAGTGTGGCCTGGGCCTTATTGATGAGAAATCAGGGAAGAACTGCTCTAGCTCTGAGGAGCCCCAGTGATTGCGATGCAGTAAGTCACCAGTGTCTTGTATTACATTACTATTCCTTCCAAACTTTGCTAGAAGTTTTGATAGTGAAATTTCCTCCAGTTTTGATTACAGCTCCCACTAAAGCCAGATCCCAGCTAGAATGGAGTAGGGATGTTCTGTAGTTTTTGGCTCAGAAATCACTGTCCTGCTTTTGAAATGCTGCTTGTCGTAATTACCAATAAAATTTGGTGCAGAACAAAATTTGGTGATTTCTATGTTTTGGTGCAGAACTTTTGTTTTTTTATGGACAAAGTTATAAGCTAAAACATTGTCCCGATCTGTAAACCCGTGAGAGTAACGAACCCCGGGGAGTTTGTTTATCTTTAATTATTTTGAGGTGTTAAAGTCAGTTCTTAGTTTTGAGACTGATAGGAAAAGAAGAAAAATAACAGAACATTTTAAGTAACGCAGAGCTAACCCCTATTGATTAAAGATATGTCATTGTTGGGGATTACTTATGATACACAGTGGAGAGAAAGAACCCCCCTATAGTGCAATCACATAAATATTATATACACACAAGTGCTAGGGCTAGTGGGGTACCATACAAAATGTCACATTTAATAGATATGCATTAAAAATAAACCAATAAACATATAACAAGTGCAAAACCACAGTCTGCCATTAGGGAAAATAGAGGAGGGATAGAAGTAATAGACCTATGTATAACCCTTAACTAGATGGGAGACAAGCTCTCCATCAAAATTAACTAGCCCTGATTCACTAGTAGAAAGCCCTAAAGTACTCGGTGCTCTCCCAGTTTTGAAAGAGGATAATTGCTAGTCTGATTTACTAAGATAAGTGGCAGACTGGGATGCTAGTGATTAAAAATAATTATCAAATCACAGGCTCATAATCATATATTCAAAAAGTGTGCAGAGATATGCCACACTAATGTTATATGTTCTCCCCCCATGTGTTACCAAATGGTAGAGGGATTGAGAGGGAGGGATGTAGCTACAGACTTATGGGCCCTGATGCAAAATTTGGGCATGGGCCACCAACACCGCCGCAAACACAAATCGGCACCACAATCCAAATAATCATTGGTAAAATGCTTTGTATATAGCCACTGGTAAAATAGTTGGCAAAAAGACTGGTTAAATGCTTGGCATGCAGACACCGATATACTGGTTGGGAAACTGGCACTGCACACAGCCAGGCACTGGGATAAATGCTTGGCACAGACAATGGTAAAAATGCTTTGTACACAGACCACTGGTAAAACAGTTGGCACACAGACTGGTAGTTTTGGAACCTTAGCACAAAATGGGGCCCCTTCTTGGCCAAAGGCCCTGGTGTGGTCGCATCCCCTGCACTCCTGGTAGCTACACCCCTGTTGAGAGGGGCACCCTATCTTTGTTTTATTTAACCACAGAGGCTGACCAAAATATCCATCCCTCCACCATTGCTTACACATTGGGGGAGAGCAGAAGTCAGTTAGGAGTTTTCTAAATTTCATATTTCTAGTTCTGCAAACTGGAATCTTAAATCTGTATATATGCAAATGTGTCTAGGGAGTATTGTGAAGGAGAAAGATAGAATTCTTAACAGACAATTGATATATTTCTCAGTTTTCAATTTGATGTCAAAAACAGCATTGATCAGACAGGCCATCTCCAAGTTCCCAACAGTACTTTTATTACCAAACCAACCACCAAAACCTTATGTACGAAAATAAAAACTATTTAAAAAACAAAACAGATGATAGATAGATAGACTTACACACATGGACCCTTCAAGTATAAGTGCCTTTATAGTTGCTCCTCAATCACGCCTGTCCGACCGCAACCAAATTCTTTTATATATTAACTAGTCAAACAAATCACTCAAACACAACAGTCCAATTGGTCTTTATAATCTGCCATCCACCTTCAAAACTATGAAAGAAACGCTTGTGAATTTGACCAACAAGGAGTTCAGCAACAGCAAAAGATCTCAACAAAATCTAATACACCATTGCAGAAATGCCAGGAGTGAAAAAGACCAATCCCAAGATCAATCAAACAAACACTTTAATAAGTGGTTTAACAGTGAGTGCAAAGCATTCAGAAAAAAAAAATCTACAGGCGATCTCAAATATAAAAAAAAGTGCCCTACTGACGAAGAACTACAAGTTGCTCATGGCATCACTCAACGTCAATATAAACTCACCCTTTGAAAGAAGAAACAAAACTACATCCAAAGTAAAGCTGCTTGAACAATAACCCCAAGACAATAGCTACACCTATAACACTGCAGAACATAGCAGACAAAATTAGTCTTTTTACGGATGGAATTCTACCTGAAATGATCAAATTCAGCTCCCCTGAAATACATAATGCAATATCAAAACTATTCAACTTAGTCCTATATGTTGGGCACTTCCCTGAATCTGGAAAAAGTAATGCCATCCAATCAGGGATGGATTTACTCCTCAGTAGCCTGTAGGCACAAAAATCCTGATGCCCTAAGCCCCACCCGTAAACACAGACCACACCTCCAAACCCATTTTATCTTTTTTGGGAAGAAAATAGACTGTATAGGAGGTGAAGGGGTGGTGGGAAATTAAAAGCCACCCCTCCAACCTCAAGCGTCCCAAAGCACATGCCTAGTGTGCCTTATGGTAAATCCGGGCCAGCATCCAATGCACAAAAGTGGAGACCGATAAGATCCAGCCAACTAGAGAGGTGTTTGTGTGAACAGAATTCTAAATTAGAGAATCCTAACATCCTATATAATAAAATGCTAAACCTGTGTCCATGAATCCGTGTGAGGCTTTTCCCTTTCCGCGCATGCGTGAGAAGAGAGTGGGCGTGGCTTTTGCTATGTGCGTGAAGTGAACTGTTTACCTGTGCGGGTTTCTCTTTTTCATCTTCTGGCTATGAGAGAGAGAGAGAGAGAGATAGAGATAGATTATAAATAGATAGATAGATAGATAGATAGATAGATAGATAGATAGATAGATAGTCTAATCCGCAAACTCAGCAATACAAAATGCATACCGTATATACCTAGGAATTCATGGGATTTTTTCCCCAATATAAAAAAAAGTTTAGACTCAGACCCAACATGATAAAGCTATAACTAGCTGTAAATACTTAAGGTGTATGTTCTGTCTTTTCAAAACCCTCTCCAAACTGGACCTCCAAACTATGACCCCTCCCCAACCGAACCGATCAGCAGCCTACACCCCCCCCCCTTATCCAAGAGAAAAAGTCTGCCAAAAAGGTCTGTTAATTTGTTTAAAACGAAAGAGAAATCATACAAATGGCAGTAATATGTTTCAGCACATTGCATTGTAACATATGTAACTAGATGATTGTACAGCACATTGCATTGTAACATATGTAACTAGATGATTGTACAGCACATTGCATTATAACAAATGTAACTAGATGATTGTACAGCACATTGCATTATAACAAATGTAACTAGATGATTGTACAGCACATTGCATTGTAACATATGTAACTAGGTGATTGTACAGCACATTGCATTGTAACATATGTAACTAGATGATTGTACAGCACATTGCATTGTAACAAATGTACTAGATGATTGTACAGCACATTGCATTGCAACAATGTAACTAGATGATTGTACAGCACATTGCATTGTAACATATGTAACTAGATGATTGTACAGCACATTGCATTGTAACATGTAACTAGATGATGTACAGCACATTACATTGTAACATGTAACTAGATGATTGTACAGCACACTGCATTGTAACATGTAACTAGATGATTGTACAGCACATTGCATTGTAACATGTAACTAGATGATTGTACAGCACATTGCATTGTAACAAATGTAACTAGATGATTGTACAGCACATTGCATTGTAACAAATGTAACTAGATGATTGTACAGCACATTACATTGTAACATGTAACTAGATGATTGTACAGCACATTGCATTATAACAAATGTAACTAGATGATTGTACAGCACATTGCATCACATTGCATTGTAACAAATGTAACTAGATGATTGTACAGCACATTGCATTGTAACATATGACTAGATGATTGTACAGCACATTGCATTGTAACATATGTAACTGATGATTGTACAGCACATTGCATTGAACATATGTAACTAGATGATTGTACAGCACATTGCATTGTAACATATGAACTAGATGATTGTACAGCACATTGCATTATAACAAATGTAACTAGATGATTGTACAGGCACATTGCATTATAACAATGTAACTAGATGATTGTACATAAGCAATTGCTTAATAACAAAAAATGTAACTAGATGATTGTACAGCACATTGCATTGTAACATATGTAACTAGGTGATTGTACAGCACATTGCATTGTAACATATGTAACTAGATGATTGTACAGCACATTGCATTGTAACAAATGTAACTAGATGATTGTACAGCACATTGCATTGCAACAAATGTAACTAGATGATTGTACAGCACATTGCATTGTAACATGTAACTAGATGATTGTACAGCACATTGCATTGTAACATATGTAACTAGATGATTGTACAGCACATTGCATTGTAACATATGTAACTAGATGATTGTACAGCACATTGCATTGTAACAAATGTAACTAGATGATTGTACAGCACATTGCATTGCAACAAATGTAACTAGATGATTGTACAGCACATTGCATTGTAACATATGTAACTAGATGATTGTACAGCACATTACATTGGAAAACAGGTTACGAGATGATTGTCAGAACATTGCATTATAACAAGTAACAGATGATTGTACAGCCATTGCATTGATAACAAATGTAACTAGATGATTGTACAGCACATTGCATTGCACATATGTAACTAGATGATGTACAGCACATTGCATTGTAACATATGTAACTAGATTGGTACAGCACATTGCATTGTAAAACATATGGTAACTAGATTGATTGTACAGCACATGCATGCACGTAACATATGAACTAGATGATTGTACAGCACATTGCATTATAACAAATGTAACTAGATGATTGTACAGCACATTGCAATATTAAAAAATGTATAAGATAGGAATGTACAGCCACATGCGATTATGAACGAAATGTAAACTAGAATAGTATAGTGACACACGAGCACAACATTGCAGTTATCAAAAATAAAGGGTGGTAGAAACGAGAGTCAGAGGAGGATGAGATTAGTTAACCAGCACATTGCCTTGTAAGCAGTAATGTGAATAACATCGGTGATGACTGTTAGCAGAAAAGTGCATTGTAACATTGAATAAGATGGTAAGTAGTACAATGATCATGGAAAATGAATGGTAACACAAATGTACAAAACTCGATGCATGGCTAACAAGCAAGGCGATCTGCACACAAAGAATTAAAAGACGATGATTGCTACACACATTTGCATTGTAACATATGATAACTAGATGATGTACAGCACATGCATTGTAACATATGTAACTAGATGATTGTACAGCACATTGCATGTAACATAATGTACTAGATGATTGTACAGCACATTGCATATGTAACAAATGTAACTAGATGATTGTACAGCACATTGCATTGCAACAAATGTAACTAGATGATTGTAAGCACATGCATTGTAACATGTAACTAGATGATTGTACAGCACATTGCATTGTAACATAATGTAACTAGATGATTGTAGACAGCACATTGCAATCTGCAAAAGAACTAAATATAGAAACTAGTGATGCTGATCCGGATACAGCACAACCAGGCTACAACATACGGGGGTAAAGCAACAGGTAACTAGCTGATGGGTACAGGCACATTGTGATAGAGTAACAGAATGAACTAGGATGGTACCAGCACATTGCAATTAGTCCCACACATGAGTAACGCTCGATGCTTGTAGCAGGACCACATTGCATATAAACACAGTGGAAACAGCTGAACTTGTTACAGAGCACCGTGAATACATGGGTGAATGTCCAAACTATCACATAAGTAAAACTAGAAGAGTAATGTGTAACAGCACATTGCATGAAGACTGTAAACATGTACACTAGATGTGATTAGGAACAAGCAACATGGACAATTGTAACACAACGAATGTCAAACTAGGATGCTTGTAACAAAGACAGGCCCGCGAAGAACATTGCATTGTAACAAATGTAACTAGATGATTGTACAGCACATTACATTGTAACAAATGTAACTAGATGATTGTACAGCACATTACATTGTTACACATGTAACTAGATGATTGTACAGCACATTACATTGTAACATATGTAACTAGATTATTGTGCACCACATTGCATTGTAACAAATGTAACTAGATGATTGTACAGCACATTACATTGTAACATATGTAACTAGATGATTGTACAGCACATTACATTGTAACATATGTAACTAGATTATTGTGCACTACATTGCATTGTAACAAATGTAATTCGATTCTTGAGCTTGTGCCTTTGACTATTACACTGTATAGTATATCATAACTTAATTAGGATACAGCAACAAAATGTTTCACTAAACACCATATAAAGAGACATGGTATCCGGAGAACTGTTATTGATTATTTCTTCCTAGTTAGGGAGTGGACTTAAAATACAAGAATAATCTATTTGGTTTGAGCACAAGAGGGCACTACAACCTCATTGTTGAGTCATTATATCCAGGGTGGGTTCAAAGGAATTAAAGGGACATTTCATTTTAAGAAGCAGTCAAATTAACTGTTTTTAAAATCCACCAAATAGTTACATTTTAACTTTTAGGAAACACTGCATATATGATTGTATTGTATCGTATGTGGAATCATATATAATATCCAAAAACATATTAAGTACTATTGATAAGATGATGAGAGTAGTAACTATGTGTGATTGATTAATTGCATTCATGTGCACATGTGTATGCTAAAATAAATAGGAACCATACATTGTACATTATTTATGCACAGTATCATTGGTTTCTGCATGCATTAAACACACATATATATATATTATACAATAAAACCAACAAAAAACTGATTGCATCCTGGATGGTTAGTACAATTTGTAGGGTTTCTGTGTCTCTGTGTGCCTCTCTATTTTACTTCTTGTGTAAACAATGTTAACACTGACAGCAGATGTGTGTGTTTAAATGGAACACTGGTGCAAATCTCACTGTCACTTCTCCTTGCCATCAGCTCCCATATCAGATTGCAGAAATCACATGGATTTGCCATGCAAGAATTTTAAAAATGTGCAGAAAAAAAAAGTATGTGGAATAATAAACTGCTAGTAGAAAAAACCCCAACGCACTTCTTCTCGGTTGATATATTTATATAGGACAATGTGTAGCTCATTCAACACACTGATGAAAGAATGGATACAATACTATCTCTTGAGAGAACAGACTTCACCCTCCAACAGGGATCCATATTATATTGCAAAGAAATCTTCTTTTACGGGGAAAACGGTTGCCTCCTAGTGGTAGCAGAGTGTACTACAAATCATGATCGTTAGTATTATTACATACTGCCAGTCCCAACCCAGCCCCATATTATAGCTCTCACTAGAGAAATTAGTTAAATGATGTAGATTGGAGGTTAATACAGTAATACAGTATTAATGTAATAAACATTATGTTACCCAGATCTGTGTTATCTAGTTAATGTATTCTTTTAATTTATTAAGGGGGGGGGGTAAATCTGTAAACCTCACTAAACTCAGGACCTGCATGATATTTGGGATTGTTTAAGAAAATGTTTCATTTATTTACTATTCCCTAGTTATTCTAAGTCCTCGCATTTCCAAATAATAAAACGAGACAGTAAAATAAAGAGACAGTACTATAAAGATCTAGAAATATGAAGAGACAGTACTATAAAGATCTAGAAATATAAAGAGACAGTACTATAAAGATCTAGAAATATAAAGAGACAGTACCATAAAGATCCAGAAATATAAAGAGACAGTACCATAAAGAGCCAGGAATATAAAGAGACAGTACTATAAAGATCCAAAATTACAAAGAGACAGTACTATAAAGATCAAGAAATATAAAGAGACAGTACTATAAAGAGCCAGAAATATAACGAGACAGTACTATAAAGAGCCAGAAATATAAAGAGACAGAACTATAAAGATCAAGAAATATAAAGAGACAGTACTATAAAGATCCAGAAATTTAAAGAGACAGTACTATAAAGATCCAGAAATATAAAGAGACCGTACTGTAAAGATACAGAAATATAAAGAGACAGTACTGTAACGGTCCAGAAATATAAAGAGACGGTAATGTAGAGATCCAGAAATATATATACGGTACAATAAAGATCCAGAAAAATAAAGAGACGGTACTGTAGAGATCCAGAAATATATAGACGACACTATAAAGAGCCAGAAATATAAAGAGACGGTACTATAAAGAGCCAGAAATATAAAGAGACGGTACAATAAAGAGCCAGAAATATAAAGAGACGGTACTATAAAGAGACGGTACTATAAAGAGACGGTACTATAAAGAGACAGTAAAATAAAGAGACGGTACTATAAAGAGCCAGAAATATAATAAGACAGTACTCTAAAGAGAAAGTAAAATAAAGAGACAGTACTATAAAGAGACAGTAAAATAAAGAGACATTACTATAAAGAGACAGTAATATACAGCAAGAGGTAGCTATTAGACAGCAAAAGTTCTCTAGTTCAAGTGTCTGGGGTTTCAAATGTCCAAAGCAGTTAAGGTTTAAATGATTGTTAAGGGAACCAATTCATCTCTCTCTGTGTCCATCACTGTCAGCCTCAGGCTATGTATTACTGTCTCTGATCTCTGCCATCTTACTGTATGTCACATCCATCTGTACTTATCACTATATCTTTGTCTATCAGCGCATCTATCTATCTATGTCTCTCTATCCATCTATCTTTCTTTCTATGTATCTATGTATTATCTAGCTATCAATTATCTATCTATCTATCTATCTATCTATCTATCTATCTATCTATCTAAAGCCAGATCCCAGCTAGAATGGAGTAGGGATGTTCTGTAGTTTTTGGCTCAGAAATCACTGTCCTGCTTTTGAAATGCTGCTTGCTCTAATTACCAATAAAATTTGTGAAACAAAATTTGGTGATTTCTATGTTTTGTGGCAGACTTTTGTTTTTTATGGACAAAGTTATAAGCTAAAACATTGTCCCGATCTGTAAACCCGTGAGAGTAACGACCCCGGGGAGTTTTGTTTATCTTTAATTATTTGAGGTGTTAAGTCAGTTCTTAGTTTTGAGACTGATAGGAAAGAAGAAAAATAACAGAACATTTTAAGTAACGCAAAGCTAACCCCTATTGATTAAAGAATAGTCATTGTTGGGGATTACTTATGATACACAGTGGAAGAAAGAACCCCCCTATAGTGCAATCACATAATATATATACACACAAGTGCTAGGGTTAGTGGGGTACCATACAAAATGTCACATTTAATAGATATGCATTAAAATAAAAACCAATAAACATTAACAAGTGCAAAACCACAGTCTGCCATTAGGGAAAATAGAGGAGGGATAGAAGTAATAGACCTATGTATAACCCTTAACTAGATGGGAGACAAGCTCTCCATCAAAATTAACTAGCCCTGATTCACTAGTAGAAAGCCCTAAAGTACTCGGTGCTCTCCCAGTTTTGAAAGAGGATAATTGTCAGTCTGATTTACTAAGATAAGTGGCAGACTGGGATGCTAGTGATTAAAAATAATTATCAAATCCACAGGCTCATAATCATATATTCAAAAAGTGTGCAGAGATATGCCACACTAATTTTTATATGTTCTCCCCCCAGTGTTACCAAATGGTAGAGGGTTGAGAGGGAGGGATGTAGCTAGACTTATGGGCCCTGATGCAAAATTTGGGCATGGGCCACCAACACCGCCGCAACACCAAATCGGCACCACAATCCAAATAATCATTGGTAAAATGCTTGTGATATAGCCTGGTAAAATAGTTGGCAAAAAGACTGGTTAATGCTTGGCATGCAGACACCGATATACTGGTTGGGAACTGGCACTGCACCCAGCCAGGCACTGGGATAAATGCTTGCACAGACAATGGTAAAATGCTTTGTACCAGACCACTGGTAAAACAGTTGGCACACAGACTGGTGTTTTGGAACCTTAGCACAAAATGGGGCCCCTTCTTGGCCAAAGGCCCTGGTGTGTCGCATCCCCTGCACTCCTGGTAGCTACACCCCTGTTGAGAGGGCACCCTATCTTTGTTTTATTTACCACAGAGCGACCAAAATATCCATCCCTCCACATTGCTTACACAATTGGGGGAGAGCAGAAGTCAGTTAGGATTTTCTAATTTCATATTCCTAGTTCTGCAAACTGGAATCTTAAATCTGTATATAGCAAATGTGTCTAGGGAGTATTGTAAGGAGAAAGATAGAATTCTTAACAGACAATTGATATATTTCTCAGTTTTCAATTTGATGTCAAAAACAGCATTGATCAGACAGCCATCCCAATCCCACCAGTACTTTATTACCAAACCAACAACCACAAAACTTATGTCGAAAATAAAAACTATTTAAAAAACAAAACAGATGATAAGATAGACTTACACACATGGACCCTTCAAGTATAAGTGCCTTTATAGTTGCTCCTCAATCACGCCTGTCCGACCGCAACCAAATTCTTTTATATATTAACTAGTCAAACAAATCACTCAAACACAACAGTCCAATTGGTTCTTTAAATCTCTCCATCCACATTCAAAACTATGAAGAAACGCTTGTGAATTTGACCAACAAGGAGTTCAGCAACAGCAAAAGATCTCAAAAAATCTAATACACCATTGCAGAAATGCCAGGAGTGAAAAGACAATCCCAAGATCAATCAACACACACTTTAATAATGGGTTTAACAGTGAGTGCAAAGCATTCAGAAAAAAAAATCTACAGCGATCTCAAATATAAAAAAAAGTGCCCTACTGACGAAGAACTACATTTGCTCATGGCATCACTCACGTCATATACTCACCCTTGAAAGAAAGAAACAAAACTACATCCAAGTAAAGCTGCTTGAACAATAACCCAAGACAATAGCTACACCTATAACACTGCAGAACATAGCAGACAAAATTAGTCTTTTTACGGATGGAATTCTACCTGAAATGATCAAATTCAGCTCCCCTGAAATACATAATGCATTCAAAACTATTCAACTAGTCCTATATGTTGGGCACTTCCTGTAATCTGGAAAAGTAATCCATCCAATCAGGGATGGATTTACTCCTCAGTCCTGTAGGCAACAAAATCCTGATGCCCTAAGCCCCACCCGTAAACACAGACCACACCTCCAAACCCATTTTATCTTTTTGGGAAAAAATAGACTGTATAGGAGGTGAAGGGGTGGTGGGAAATTAAAAGCCACCCCTCCAACCTCAAGCGTCCCAAAGCACTGCCTATTGTGCCTTATGGTAAATCCGGGCCAGCATCCAATGCACAAAAGTGGAGACGATAAGATCCAGCCAACTAGAGAGGTGTTTGTGTGAAACAATTCTAAATTAGAGAATCCTAACATCCTTATAATAAAAGCTAAACCTGTGTCCATGAATCCGTGTGAGGCTTTTCCCTTTCCGCGCATGCGTGAGAAGAGAGTGGGCGTGGCTTTTGCTAGTGTGCGTGAAGTGAACTGTTTACCTGTGCGGGGTTCCTCTTTTTCATCTTCTGGCTATGGGGAGAGGAGAGATAGAGATAGATTATAATAGATAGATAGTAGATAGATCGATAGATAGATAGATAGATAGATAGATAGATAGATAGATAGATGATAGATAGTAGATGTTAGATGACTGATGATACTGCTAGCTATGGTGTGATGTCGTGGGTGTGTAGTAGATCATGATAGATAGATGATAGATATGATAGATAGATCGATAGCTAGATATATCCTAGATAGTCTCATCCCAACTCACCATACGAAATGCATACCGTATTACCTAGGAACTTCATGGGATTTTTCCCCAATATAAAAAAAGTTTAGACTCAGACCCAACATGATAAAGCTCAATAGCTGTAAATACTTAAGGTGTATGTCTGTCTTTTCAAAACCCTCTCCAAACTGGACCTCCAAACTATGACCCCTCCCCAACCGAACCGATCAGCACCTACACCACCCCCCCCCTTATCCAAGAGAAAAAGTCTGCCAAAAGGTCGTTAATTTGTTTAAAACGAAAGAGAAATCATACAATGGCATAATATGTTTCAGCACATTGCATTGTAACATATGTAACGATGATTGTACAGCACATTGCATTGTAACATATGTAACTAGATGATTGTACAGCACATTGCATTATAACAAATGTAACTAGATGATTGTACAGCACATTGCATTATAACAAATGTAACTAGATGATTGTACAGCACATTGCATTGTACATATGTAACTAGGTGATTGTACAGCACATTGCATGTAACATATGTAACTAGATGATTGTACAGCACATTGCATTGTAACAAATGTACTAGATGATTGTACAGCACATTGCATTGCAACAATGTAACTAATGATTGTACAGCACATTGCATTGTAACATATGTAACTAGATGATTGTACAGCACATTGCATTGTAACATGTAACTAGATGATGTACAGCACATTACATTGTAACATGTAACTGATGATTGTACAGCACACTGCATTGTAACATGTAACTAGATGATTGTACAGCACATTGCATTGTAACATGTAACTAGATGATTGTACAGCAACATTGCATTGTAAACAAATGTAACTAGATATTGTACAGCACATTGCATTGTAACAAATGTAACTAGATGATTGTACAGCCATTACATTGTAACATGTAACTAGATGATTGTACAGCACATTGCATTATAACAAATGTAACTAGATATTATTGTACAGCACATTGCATCACATTGCATTGTAACAAATGTAACTAGATGATTGTACAGCACATTGCATGGTAACATATGACTAGATGATTGTACAGCACATTGCATTGTAACATATGTAACTGATGATTGTACAGCACATTGCATTGAACATATGTAAACTAGATGATGTACAGCAACATTGCATTGTAACATATGAACTAGATGATTGTACAGCACATTGCATTATAACAAATGTAACTAGATGATTGTACAGCGCACATTGCATTATAACAATGTAACTAGATGATTGTACAAACAATTGCTTAATAAACAAATGTAACTAAGATTGTCGCACATTGCATTTAACAATTATACTAGATGTTGTACAGCACTTGCATTGTAACATATGTAATAACTAGGTATTGTACAGCACATTGCATTGTAACATATGTAACTAGATGATTGTACAGCACATTGCATTGTAACAAATGTACTAGATAATTGTACAGCACCTTGCATTGCAACAAATGTACTAGATGATTGTACAGCACATTGCATTGTAACATGTAACTAGATGATGTACAGCACATGCATGGAACATATGTAACTAGATGATTGTACAGCACATTGCATTGTAACATATGTAGCTAGATGATTGTACAGCACTTGCATTGGTAACAAATGTAACTAGATGATTGTACAGCACATTGCATTGCAACAAATGTACTAGATGATTGTACAGCACATTGCATTGTACATGTAACTAGATATTGACAGCACATTGCATTGTAAACATAATGTAACTAATGATTGTACACACATTGCATTGTAACATAGTAACTAGATGATTGTAAGCACATTGCATTGAAACAAATGTAACTAGATGATTGTACAGCACATTGCTGTACACATGTAACTAGATGATTGTACAGCACATTGCATTATAACACATGTACACTAGATGATTGTACAGCACATTGCATTTATACACATTACTATATGATGTACGCACATTGCATTAACATGTAACTAGATGATTGTACCACACATTGCATTGTAACATGTAACTAGATGTTGTACAGCACATTCATTGAACCAATGTAACTAGATGATTGTACAGCACATTGCATTGTAACAAATGTAACTAGATGATTGTACAGCACATTGCATTGTACAAATGTAACTAGTGATTGTACAGCACATTACATTGTAACAAATGTAACTAGATGATTGTACAGCACATTACATATTGTTACACATGTAACTAGATGATTGTACAGCACATTACATTGTAACATATGTAACTAGTTTTGTGCACCACATTGCATTGTAACAAATGTAACTAGATGATTGTACAGCACATTACATTGTAACATATGTAACTAGATGATTGTACAGCACATTACATTGTACATATGTAACAGATTATTGTGCACTACATTGCATTGTAACAAATGTAATTCGATTCTTGAGCTTGTGCCTTTGACTATACACTGTAATAGTATCTGGTCATATGTTTGGCAATCTGATCAATACACTGAAGTCTTTTCAACATCATTATTAAATAAATAGGAAGGGATAATGTTGCATTGTTATGAGAACATCATTCAGACAAATTGTCAGCAAAGATTTGCTATTAGAAAGTTATATATAATATATATAATGTATATATAGTTTCCTATAATCTGTTTAATTTAATGAAATTAACATCAACACAATCAAATTTTAAACCTGACTCTGCAGACTTTCCCTTAAAGGAGAAGTAAAGACTGAAAGATCATCTGAGTTCACTGCAGTTCATAAAAATCCTTCTCCACATACATATACAGCAGGGATCTCCAACCTGTGGGCCTCCAGATTTTGAATACTACAACTTCCAGCATTCCCAGGTTGCCTTCTGTTTCTACAATGATTTGTGCAGAAAGACAAAAACAGGGACAAGTGATGCTGGATACATAAAGAAAGTGTGTTTTCAAGGACCTGCAATAAAATGTTAGAAGATTTCTCTAAATTGATAGATTGTACTCAAAAATCAGAACATAAGGATACAAAATTTTTTTCAGTTAAACATGGGCATGTAGAAGTTAAAGTAGTTTTTAGCCTTTACTTCTTCTTTAATGGGGAACAAAAGCTAAAAGATAATGTATACATTTATACACACAGTATTACGTAACTTGAATCTTCTTCTGTGTAAGGTAAACCAGCTCCCCCTGCTGCCACCATCAGCCAACCCCAAGACCTGGTGTACTGTGGTGTTTGAAATCACAATGTGGGGCTTTTTCCATCCTTATTTACTGACCTGGCTCATAAAACGTGCTTTGCTGGAATTTTAACTCCAACAAGGTATAACGTATGGCAAGCCTGTGTTTATAACTATTTTATGGTCTTTATGTGCATGTTAGGGCAGTTATACATAATCTCTGATGTGGTTTGCATCAGTGTCCATAACATTTTAGGGAAATATTTGGGGCCGACTGAAATATTTTTAGATTTCATAATTTGGGCCAGAAATATTGGTGGTATTTTTTTGGCTGAGGTCGGTTGTTCTTCCATCCTAGTCGGACAAAAGGATATCAGACATGTCAGTACAGCAGCAGCCACAGTATACATCACAGTTAAGCATCACAATGCAGTGTGTTACCATGCGTTTGCGCTGCAATTTTGCCATGATCTGTATCAGAGCGCATGCGATCCGCAAAAAAATGGTCATCCCATGCATTCTAAAAATGGTATGAGTGCAGCCCATACAATGTGGTCACATGTTAACGGATCGTAAAATGGCATTGAAAGCAGGTGAGAATCACGCCATGTGTCCCAACCCTAATAACAGCAATGTGCAGCACTATCAGCCGCACAAAATAATAGTTGTGGCAACGAAATATCTGCTCATGTGTACATAGTAGTATAGTCATCATTCCATGCATTGTGGTACCGCACTGTGATGAAGGTTGCATGTCCTGAACCCCTCTACTTAATTTCAGTTCTCTCACATAGAGTTTCTATAACTAAGTTAAATATTTCAGTTTTGCAATGGAGAAAATGACTGATCCTATCCGAGGAGCTCTGTACCTGTTTCCGGTGCCTTGCAGCAAACTAAAGACAACAGAACAACGCACACTTCTAATGCAGGATAAGAAAAACTTTATCGTCAGCAAAAATTGTATTTACACAAAAAGGCCAGACAGACTTGCAAGATTGCACCTCCCAAAGGTCATTTGTTTCATTTTATTGTCATTAACAGGCAAGAAACATTCTCTTAACATAGCCAACTATACTAAACACAACACAATGTTAAGGCACAAGGACGGTATAATAAATGCTGGAGTGACCTCCCCAGTAATTGTCCTATCACAGCAGGGGGTAAAAAGGAGGACAACATTGAGTGGGGTCTCTTGATCCTATTGGCAAAGGGACCCATAGAACTTTAGCACTTTTTCCTGGATTTGACTAGTTTTAGGATGTTCTTGGACTTTAACAATGAATAAACTGCTGCAATCAATAAACCCCCCAGTGTCATCCCCAGGAATTAGGTGTGAAAACCAATGCTAAACTACAAATGGACCTTTAAGGTTCAGTTCATCCATCCATTCATCCTTATCCTCATCTAAGCTCATTAAGCTTATTTACCTGATTATAGGTGAGCCACAGTATGACAGACAGCAACGCCATGAAAGGTGAAATACCCATTATGGAGCGCATGCTATCTGCAAAAAATGGTGATTGTATGCTCTCCGAAACAGGTTGCGGGCATCAATGTGGCCACCCATTATCAGGCACTGTGCTATGATTCTCACATGCTAACGATCGCAAGCATGTATTAGCGTTAGTGTGGCCTGGGCCTTATGATGAGAATCAGGGAAAACTGCTCTAGCTCTGAGGACCCCAGTGATTGCGATGCAGTAAGTCACCAGTGTCTTGTATTACATTACTATTCCTTCCAAACTTTGCTAGAAGTTTTGATAGTGAAATTTCCTCCAGTTTTGATTACAGCTCCCACTAAAGCCAGATCCCAGCTAGAATGGAGTAGGGATGTTCTGTAGTTTTTGGCTCAGAAATCACTGTCCTGCTTTTGAAATCTGCTTGTCGTATACCAATAAATTTGGTGCAGAACAAAATTTGGTGATTTCTATGTTTTGGTGCAGAACTTTTGTTTTTTTATGGACAAAGTTATAAGCTAAAACATTGTCCCGATCTGTAAACCCGTGAGAGTAACGAACCCCGGGAGTTGGTTTATCTTTAATTATTTTGAGGTGTTTAAGTCAGTTCTTAGTTTTGAGACTGATAGGAAAAAAGAAAAATAACAGAACATTTTAAGTAACGCAGAGCTAACCCCTATTGATTAAAGATATTGTCAGTTGTGGATTACTTATGATACACAGTGGGAGAAAGAACCCCCTATAGTGCAATCACATAAATATTATTACACACAGTGCTAGGGCTAGTGGGGTACCATACAAAATGTCACATTTATAGATATGCATTAAAATAAACCAATAAACATATACAAGTGCAAAACCACAGTCTGCCATAGGGAAAATAGAGGGGGATAGAGATAATAGACCTATGTATAACCCTTACTGATGGGAGACAAGCTCTCCATCAAAATTAACTAGCCCTGATTCACTAGTAGAAAGCCCTAAAGTACTCGGTGCTCTCCCAGTTTTGAAAGGATAATTGCTATTCTGATTTACTAAGATAAGTGGCAGACTGGATGCTAGTGATTAAAAATAATTATCAAATCACAGGCTCATAATCATATATTCAAAAAGTGTGCGATATGCCCACACTAATGTTATATGTTCTCCCCCCATGTGTTACCAAATGGTAGAGGGATTGAGAGGAGGGATGTAGCTCCAGACTTATGGGCCCTGATCAAATTTGGGCATGGGCCACCAACACCGCCGCAAACACAAATCGGCACCACAATCCAAATAATCATTGTAAAATGCTTTGTATATAGCCACTGGTAAAATAGTTGGCAAAAAGACTGGTTAAATGCTGGCATGCAGACACCGATATACTGGTTGGGAAACTGGCACTGCACACAGCCAGGCACTGGGATAAATGCTTGGCACGACAATGGTAAAAATGCTTTGTACACAGACCACTGGTAAAACAGTTGGCACACAGACTGGTAGTTTTGGAACCTTAGCACAAATGGGGCCCCTTCTTGGCCAAAGGCCCTGGTGTGGTCGCATCCCCTGCACTCCTGTACTACACCCCTGTTGAGAGGGGCACCCTATCTTTGTTTTATTTAACCACAGAGGCTGACCAAAATATCCATCCCTCACCATTGCTTACACATTGGGGGAGAGCAGAAGTCAGTTAGGAGTTTTCTAATTTCATATTTCGTTTCTGCAAACTGGAATCTTAAATCTGTATATATGCAAATGTTCTAGGGAGAATTGTGAGGAGAAAGATAGAATTCTTAACAGACAATTGATATATTTCTCAGTTTTCAATTTGATGTCAAAAACAGCATTGATCAGACAGGCCATCTCCAAGTTCCCACAGTACTTTTATTACCAAACCAACCACCAAACCTTATGTACGAAAAATAAAAACTATTTAAAAAACAAAACAGATGATAGATAGATAGACTTACACACATGGACCCTTCAAGTATAAGTGCCTTTATAGTTGCTCCTCAATCACGCCTGTCCGACCGCAACCAAATTCTTTTATATATTAACTAGTCAAACAAATCACTCAAACACAACAGTCCAATTGGTCTTTATAATCTGCCATCCACCTTCAAACTATGAAAGAAACGCTTGTGAATTTGACCACAAGGAGTTCAGCAACAGCAAAAGATCTCAACAAAATCTAATACACCATTGCAGAAATGCCAGGAGTGAAAAAGACCAATCCCAAGATCAATCAAACAAACACTTTTAAAGTGGTTTAACAGTGAGTGCAAAGCATTCAAAAAAAAAATCTACAGGCGATCTCAAATATAAAAAAAAGTGCCCTACTGACGAAGAACTACAAGTTGCTCATGGCATCACTCAACGTCAATATAAACTCACCCTTTGAAAGAAGAAACAAAACTACATCCAAAGTAAGCTGCTTGAACAATAACCCAAGACATAGCTCACCTATAACACTCAGAACATAGCAGACAAAATTAGTCTTTTTACGGATGGAATTCTACCTGAAATGATCAAATTCAGCTCCCCTGAAATACATAATGCAATATCAAAACTATTCAACTTAGTCCTATATGTTGGGCACTTCCCTGAATCTGGAAAGTAAATGCCATCCAATCAGGGATGGATTTACTCCTCAGTCCTGTAGGCACAAAATCCTGATGCCCTAAGCCCCACCCGTAAACACAGACCACACTCCAACCCATTTTATCTTTTTTGGGAAGAAATAGACTGTATAGGAGGTGAAGGGGTGGTGGGAAATTAAAGCCACCCCTCCAACCTCAAGCGTCCCAAAGCACATGCCTAGTGTGCCTTATGGTAAATCCGGCCAGCATCAATGCACAAAATGGAGACCGATAAGACCGCCAACTAGAGAGGTGTTTGTGTGAACAGAATTCTAAATGAGAATCCTAACATCCTATATAATAAAATGCTAAACCTGTGTCCGAATCCGTGTGAGGCTTTTCCTTTCCGCGCATGCGTGAGAAGAGAGTGGGCGTGGCTTTTGCTATGTCGTAAGTGAACTGTTTCCTGTGCGGGTTTCTCTTTTTCATCTTCTGGCTATGAGAGAGAGAGAGAGAGAGATAGAGATAGATTATAAATAGATAGAATAGATAGATAGATAGATAAATAGTATAGATAGATAGATAGATAGATAGTAGATAGTATGAGATAGATAGATAGATAGATAGTGTGATAGATGATGATAGATGAGTAGTGATAGATGATGTAGATAGATAGATAGATAGATAGATGATAGATAGATAGATGATAGATGATAGATAGATAGATAGATAGATAGATAGATAGATATAGTAGATCGTATCCGCAAACTCAGCATACAAAATGCATACCGTATATACCTAGGAATTCATGGGATTTTTTCCCAATTAAAAAAAAGTTTAGCTCGACCCAACATGATAAAGCTATAACTAGCTGTAAATACTTAAGGTGTATTTCTGTCTTTTCAAAACCCTCTCCAAACTGGACCTCCAAACTATGACCCTCCCCAACCGAACCGATCAGCAGCCTACACCCCCCCCCCTTATCCAAGAGAAAGTCTGCCAAAAGTCTGTTAATTTGTTTAAAACGAAAAAGAAATCATACAAATGGCAGTAATATGTTTCAGCACATGCATTGTAACATAACGATGATTGTAACGCACATTGCATTGTAACATATGTAACTAGATGATTGTACAGCACATTGCATTAATACAAATGTAACTAGATGATTGTAAGCACATTGCATTATAACAATGTAACTAGATGATTGTACAGCACATTGCATTGTAACATATGTAACTAGGTATTGTACAGCACATTGCATTGTAACATATGAACTAGATGATTGTACAGCACATGGCATTGTAACAATGTAACTAGATGATTGTACAGCACATTGCATTGCAACAAATGTAACTAGATGATTGTACAGCACATTGCATTGTAACATATGTAACTAGATGATTGTACAGCACATTGCATTGTAACATGTAACTAATGATTGTACAGCACATTACATTGTAACATGTAACTAGATGATGTACACACACTGCATTGTACATGTAACTAGATGATTGTACAGCACATTGCATTGTAACATGTAACTAGATGATTGTACAGCACATTGCATTGTAACAAATGTAACTAGATGATTGTACAGCACATTGCATTGTAACAAATGTAACTAGATGATTGTACAGCACATTACATTGTAACATGTAACTAGATGATTGTACAGCACATTGCATTATACAAATGTAACTAGATGATTGTACACACATTGCATCACATGCATTGTAACAAATGTACTAATATTGTACAGCACATTGCATTGTCAATGTAACTAGATGATTGTACAGCACATTGCATTGTAACATATGTAACTATGATTGTACAGCACATTGCATTGTAACATATGTAACTAGATGATTGTACAGCACATTCTTGTAAACATATGTACTAGATGATTGTACAGCACATGCATTATAACAAATGTAACTAGATGATTGTACAGCACATTGCATTATAACAAATGTAACTAGATGATTGTACAGCACATTGCATTATAACAAATGTAACTAATGATGTACAGCACATTGCATTATAACAAATGTACTAGATGATTGTACAGCACATTGCATTGTAACATATGTACTAGGTGATTGTACAGCACTTGCATTGTAACATATGTAACTAGATGATTGTACAGCACATTGCATTGTAACAAATGTAACTAGATGATTGTACAGCACATTGCATTGCAACAAATTAACTAGATGATTGTACAGCACATTGCATTGTAACATGTAACTAGATGATTGTACAGCACATTGCATTGTAACATTGAACTAGATGATTGTACAGCACATTGCATTGTAACATATGTAGCTAGATGATTGTACAGCACATTGCATTGTAACAAATGTAACTAGATGATTGTACAGCACATTGCATTGCAACAAATTTAACTAATGATTGTCAGCACATTGCATTGTAACATGTAACTAGTAGATTGTACAGCACATTGCATTGTAACATATGTAACTAGATATTGTACAGCACTGCATTGTAACATATGTAATAGATGATTGTACAGCACATTGCATTGTAACAAATGTAACTAGATGATTGTACAGCACATTGCATTGTAACAAATGTAACTAGATGATTGTACAGCACATTGCATTATAACACATGTAACTAGATGATTGTACAGCACATTGCATTATAACACATGTAACTAGATGATTGTACAGCACATTGCATTATAACATATGTAACTAGATGATTGTACAGCACATTGCATTGTAACATGTAACTAGATGATTGTACAGCACATTGCATTGTAACAAATGTAACTAGATGATTGTACAGCACATTGCATTGTAACAAATGTAACTAGATATGTACAGCACATTGCATTGTAACAAATGTAACTAGATGATGGTACAGCACATTACATTGTAACAAATGTAACTAGATGATTGTACAGCACATTACATTGTTACACATGTAACTAATGATTGTACAGCACATTACATTGTAACATAGTAACTAGATTATTGTGCCCCACATTGCATTGTAACAAATGTAACAAGATGATTGTACAGCCATTACATTGTACATATGTAACTAGATGATTGTACAGCACATTACATTGTAACATATGTAACTAGATTATTGTGCACTACATTGCATTGTAACAAATGTAATTCGATTCTTGAGCTTGTGCCTTTACTTTACACTGTATAGTATATCATAACTAATTAGGATACAGCAACAAATGTTTCACTAAACACCATATAAAGAGACATGGTATCCGGAGAACTGTTATTGATTTTTCTTCCTAGTTAGGGAGTGGACTTAAATACAGAAAATCTATTGGTTTGAGCACAAGAGGGCACTACACACCTCATTGTTGAGTCATTATTCCAGGGTGGGTTCAAAGGAATTAAAGGACATTTCATTTTAAGAAGCAGTCAAATTAACTGTTTTTAAAATCCACCAAATAGTTACATTTTAACTTTTAGGAAACACTGCATATATGATTGTATTGTATCGTATGTGGAATCATATATAATATCCAAAAACATATTAAGTACTATTGATAAGATGATGAGAGTAGTAACTATGTGTGATTGATAATTCATTCATGTGCACATGTGTATGCTAAAATAAATAGGAACCATACATTGTACATTATTTATGCACAGTATCATTGGTTTCTGCATGCATTAAACACACATATAATATTATTATACAATAACCAACAAAAAACTGATTGCATCCTGGATGGTTAGTACAATTTGTAGGGTTTCTGTGTCTCTGTGTGCCTCTCTATTTTACTTCTTGTGTAAACAATGTTAACACTGACAGCAGATGTGTGTGTTTAAATGGAACACTGGTGCAAATCTCACTGTCACTTCTCCTTGCCATCAGCTCCCATATCAGATTGCAGAAATCACATGGATTTGCCATGCAAGAATTTTAAAAATGTGCAAAAAAAAAAGTATGTGAATAATAAACTGCTAGTAGAAAAAACCCCAACGCACTTCTTCTCGTTGATATTTTATATAGGACAATGTGTAGCTCATTCAACACACTGAGAAAGAATGGATACAATACTATCTCTTGAGAGAACAGACTTCACCCTCCAACAGGGATCCATATTATATTGCAAAGAAATCTTCTTTTACGGGGAAAACGGTTGCCTCCTAGTGGTAGCAGAGTGTACTACAAATCATGATCGTTATTATTATTACATACCTGCCAGTCCCAACCCAGCCCCATATTATAGCTCTCACTAGAGAAATTAGTATAATGATGTAGATTGGAGGTTAATACAGTAATACAGTATTAATGTAATAAACATTATTTACCCAGATCTTGTGTTTCTAGTTATGTATTCTTTAATTTTTAAGGGGGGGGGGTAAATCTGTAAACCTCACTAAACTCAGGACCTGCATGATATTTGGGATTGTTTAAGAAAATGTTTCATTTATTTACTATTCCCTAGTTATTCTAAGTCCTCGCATTTCCAAATAATAAAACGAGACAGTAAAATAAAGAGACAGTACTATAAAGATCTAGAAATATGAAGAGACAGTACTATAAAGATCTAGAAATATAAGAGACAGTACATAAAGATCTAGAATATAAAGAGACAGTACCATAAAATCCAGAAATATAAAGAGACAGTACCATAAAGAGCCAGGAATATAAAGAGCCAGTACTATAAAATCCAAATTACAAGAGGACAGTACTATAAAGATCAAAAATATAAAGACAGTACTATAAAGAGCCGAAATATAACGAGACAGTACTATAAAGAGCCAGAATATAAAGAGACGAACTAAAAGATCAAAAATAAAGAGACAGTACTATAAAGATCCAGAAATTTAAAGAGACAGTACTATAAAGATCCAGAAATATAAAGAGACCGTACTGTAAGATACAGAATATAAAGAGACGTACTGTAACGGTCCAGAAATATAAAAGACGGTAATGTAGAGATCCAGAATATATATACGGTACAATAAAGATCCAGAAAATAAAGAGACGGTACTGTGAGATCCAGAAATTATAGACGACACTATAAGAGCCAGAAATATAAAGAGACGTACTATAAAGAGCCAGAAATAAGAGACGGTACAATAAAGACCAGAAAATAAAGAGCGGTACTATAAAGGGACGGTACTATAAGAGACGGTACTATAAAGAGACAGTAAATAAAGAGACGGTACTATAAAGAGCCGAAATATAAAGACAGTACTCTAAAGAGAAAGTAAAATAAAGAGACAGTACTATAAAGAGACAGTAAAATAAAGAGACATTACTATAAAGAGACAGTAATATACAGCAAGAGGTAGCTTAACAGCAAAAGTTCTCTAGTTCAAGTGTCTGGGGTTTCAAATGTCCAAAGCAGTTAAGGTTTAAATGATTGTTAAGGGAACCAATTCATCTCTCCTGTGTCCATCACTGTCAGCCTCAGGCTATGTTTACTGTCTGATCTCTGCCATCTTACTGTATGTCACATCCATCGTACTTATCACTATATCTTTGTCATACAGCGCATCTATCTATCTATGTCTCTCTATCCATCTATCTTTCTTTCTATGTATCTATGTATTATCTAGCTATCAATTATCTATCTATCTATCTATCTATCTATCTATCTATCTATCTATCTATCTATCTATCTATCTATCTATCTATCTATCTACCTTATCATCTATGGTAAACTATCTATCTATCTATCTATCTAATCTTACTAATCTATCTATCTATCTATCTATCTATCTATCTATCTATCTATCTATCTATCTATCTATCTATCTATCTATCTATGTCTCACTATACATCCATCTTTCTTTCTATCTATCTATCTATCTATCTATCTATCTATCTATCTATCTATCTATCATCTTTCTATCTATCTATTTATCTATCTATCTATCTATCTATCTATCTATATAATTTTACTAATCTATCTATCTATGTCTCACTATACGTCTATCTTTCTTCTATGTATCTATGTATTATCTACCTATAAATTATCTACCTTCAATTGTCTATCTACTATCTATCTATCTATTATCTATCTATCTATCTATCTCTCTGTCTCTCTATCTATCTATTATCTATCTATCTATCTACCTTATATATCTAAGGTAAACTATCTATATATCTATCTATCTATCTATTTTACTAATCTATCTATCTAGGGTAATATCTATGTATTTAATCTTACTAATCTTATCTATTTATCTATCTATCATCTACTATCTATCTACTAATCTTTCTAAAATATCTATCTATCGATCTATCTATCTAGACTTTCTAAACTATCTTCATATATCTAATATTTTTAATCTGTCATCTACTATCTATCTATCTATCTATCTATCTATCTATCTCTATCTATCTTCTATCTATCCTTTCTAACAATCTATCTATCTAATCTTTCTAAACTACTATCTATCTATCTAAAATGTTTAATCTATCTATCTATCTATCTATCTGTCTGTCTGTCTGTCTGTCTGTCTGTCTGTCTGTCTGTCTGTCTGTCTGTCTGTCTGTCTGTCTGTCTGTCTGTCTGTCTATCTATCTATCTATCTATCTATCTATCCATCCATCCATCCATCCATCTATCTCTATCTATCTATCTATCATCTATCTATCTATCTATCTATCTATCTATCTATCTAAAATGTTTAATCTATCTATCTATCTATCTATCTATCTATCTATCTATCTGTCTGTCTGTCTGTCTGTCTGTCTTTCTGTCTGTCGTCTGTCTGTCTGTCTGTCTGTCTGTCTGTCTGTCGTCTGTCTCTCTCTATCTATCTATCTATCTATCTATCTATCTATCTATCTATCTATCATCTATCTATCTATCTATCTATCTATCTACTATCCTCTATCTCCATCAGCTCCCCAGATACTCCTATAATGCTTTTACCCCTCTAAGTAAACTAAACCTTCTTACGGATCCTTATTCAAACAAGGTGAACTAGGTCCAAATGTTCCTGTTTTCCCCATTGGCTTCCTGCTTACCTAGCCTACCCTTCTAATACTCTAAATACCCTTCTCTCTGATGTGCCTTTCATATCTCCCTAACATCCCCCCCACCCCCAGACACACACTCTGTAGGTATGTTTTTATTTCAAATTTGTGCTAATCCCACCTTCTCATACCTACCTAATCTCTATACCTACCTTCTCTATACCTCCCTGATCTCTATACCTACCTTCTCTATACCTACCTGATCTCTATACCTACCTTCTCTATACCTACCTGATCTCTATACCTGCCTCTATACCTACCAAATCTCTATACCTACCTTCTCTATACCTACCTGATCTCTATACCTACCTAATCTATATACCTACCTTCTCTATAGCTACCTGATCTCTATACCTACCTGATCTCATACCTACCTGATCTCTACATCCTGACCTCTATACCTACCCTCTCTATACCTACCTGATTCTCTATACCTATCTTCTCTATACCTACCTTCTCTATACCTACCTGATCTCTATACCTACCCTCTCTTATACCTACCTGATCTCTATACCTATCTTCTCTATACCTACCTGATCTCTATACCTACCCTCTCTATACCTACCTGATCTCTATACCTGCCTTCACTATACCTACCCTCTCTATACCTACCTGATCTCTATACCTATCTTCTCTATACCTACCTGATCTCTATACCTCCCCTCTCTATACCTACCTGATCTCTAACCTATCTTCTCTATACCTACCTGATCTCTATACCTACCCTCTCTATACCTACCTGATCTCTATACCTGCCTTCACTATACCTACCCTCTCTATACCTACCTGATCTCTATACCTATCTTCTCTATACCTACCTTCTCTATACCTACCTGATCTCTATACCTACCTTCTCTATACCTACCTTCTCTATATACCTACCTGATCTCTATACCTATCTTCTCTATACCTACCTTCTCTATACCTACCTGATCTCTATACCTACCTTCTCTATACCTACCCTGATCTCTATACCTATCTTCTCTATACCTACCTGATCTCTATACCTACCCTTTTCTATACCTACCTGATCTCTATAACCTACCCTCTCTATACCTACCTGATCTCTATACCTATCTTCTCTATACCTACCTTCTCTATACCTACCTGATCTCTATACCTACCCTCTCTATACCTACCTGATCTCTATACCTATCTTCTCTATACCTACCTTCTCTATACCTACCTGATCTCTATACCTACCTTCTCTATACCTACCTGATCTCTATACCTACCTAGATCGTAGGAGGTAAGAGATCAGGTAGGTATAGAGAAGATAGGTATAAAGAGATTCAGGTAGGTATAGAGATCAGGTAGGTATAGAGAAGATAGGTATAGAGATCAGGTAGGTTAGAGAAGGTAGGTATAGGTCATGTAGGTATAGAGAATGTAGGTATAGAGAAGATAGGTATAGAGATCAGTAGGTATAGAGGTAGGTATAGAGATCTGGTAGGTATAGAGAGGTAGGTATAGAGATCAGTAGGTTAGAGAGAAGGTTAGGTGGTAGGTATAGAGAAGGTAGGTATAGAGATCAGGTAGGTATAGAGAAGGTAGGTATAGAGAAGATAGGTATAGAGATCAGGTAGGTATAGAGAAGGTAGGTATAGAGAAGGTAGGTATAGAGATCAGGTAGGTATAGAGAAGGTAGGTATAGAGAGATAGGTATAGAGATCAGGTAGTAGAGAGGTGGTATAGGAGCAGGTATAGAGATCAGGTAGGTATAGAGAGGGTAGGTATAGAGATCAGGTAGGTATAGAAGATGGTATAGAGATCAGTAGGTATAGGAGAGGTAGGTATAGAGTCAGGTAGGTATAGAGAAGATAGGTATAGAGATCAGGTAGGTATAGAGAAGGGGGTAGGTTATGTGAAGGTGTATAGAGATCAGGTAGTATAGAGAGGGTAGGTTATAGTAGATCAGGTAAGGTATAGAGAAGATAGGATAGAGATCAGGTAGGTATAGAGAGGGTAGGTATAGAGATCAGGTAGGTATAGAGAAGGTAGGTATAGAGAAGATAGGTTAGAGATCAGGTAGGTATAGAGAGGGTAGGTATAGAGGTCAGGTATGTAGAGATCAGGTGGTATAGAGATCAGGTAGGTATAGAGATCAGGTAGCTATAGAGAAGGTAGGTATATAGATTAGGTAGGTATAGAGATCAGGTAGGTATAGAGAAGGTAGGTATAGAGATTTGGTAGGTATAGTGAAGGCAGGTATAGAGATCAGGTAGGTATAGAGAAGGTAGGTATAGAGATCAGGTAGGTATAGAGAAGATAGGTATAGAGATCAGGTAGGTATAGAGAAGGTAGGTATAGAGATCAGGTAGGTATAGAGAAGGTGGGATTAGCACAAATTTGAAATAAAAACATTACCACAGAGTGTGTGTCTGGGGGTGGGGGGATGTTAGGGGGATACATGAAAGGCATCAGAGAAAGGGTTTTAGAGTATTAGAAGGGTAGGCTAGGTAATGCAGGAAGCCAATGGGGAAAACAGGAACATTTGGACCTAGTTCATCCCTTGTTTGAATAAGGATCCGTAAGAAGGTTTAGTTTACTTAGAGGGTATAAAGCTTATAGGAGTATCTGGGGAGCTGATGGAGATAGGATAGTAGATAGATAGATAGATAGATAGATAGATGATAGATAGATAGATAGATAGTAGATAATAGATAAGAACGACAGACAGACGACAGACAGACAGACAAAGACAACAGACAGACAGACAGACAGACAGACACGACAGACAGACAGATAGATAGATAGATAGATAGATAGATAGATAGATTATAAACATTTTAGATAGTAGATAGATAGATAGTAGATAGATAGATAAGATAGATATGATATAGATGAGAATGGATGAGGATGGATGATAGATAGATAGATAGATAGATAGACAGACAGACAGACACAGACAGACAGACAGCAGACAGACAGACAGACAGACAGCCAGACAGACGACAGAAGACAGACAAGTAGATAGATGATAGTAGTTATTTTAGTGATAGATAGATAGTTTAGAAAGATTAGTAGATAGATGTTTAGAAAGGATGATAGTAGTGATAGATAGATGTAGATAGATAGATATAGATAGATAGATATAGACAGATTAAAAATTAGATATATTGATTGATAGTTTAAAGTCTAGATAGATAGATCGATAGATAGATATTTTAGAAATTATAGTATAGATAGATAGATAGATAGATAAATAGATAAGATTAGTAAGATTAAATACATAGATATTTACCCTAGATAGATAGATTAGTAAAATTAGATAGATAGATAGATATATAGATAGTTTACCTTAGATATATAAGGTAGATGATAGATAGATAATAATAGATAGATAGAGAGCAGAGAGATAGATAGATAGATAGATAATAGATAGATAGATAGATAGATAGACAATTGATAGGTAGATATTTATAGGTAGATAATACATAGATACATAGAAAGAAAGATAGACGTATAGTGAACATAATATTAAGTAATTAATTAGTAGATAGATTATTAGATAGATTAGATAGATAGATAGATATAGTAGATAGGATAGATAGATATAGATAGCTAGATGATGATGATAGATGGAGATGTAGATGTTGTGGTGTGATTTGTAGTGATGTTGATGTAGATAGAGTAGTAGATGATAGTTATGATGTAGATAGATGTGTAGTTTCTGTGTAGGTAGATGTAGTGATGTGATAGATAGTGTAGATGTGTGTGTAGATAGATTATTTGATAGCTAGATATACATGATACATAGAAAGAAATGATGGATAGAGAGACATAGATAGATATGCGCTGTTAGACAAGATATAGTGATAGTACAGATGGATGTGACTACAGTAGATGGCAGAGATCAGAGACAGTAATACATACCTGAGGCTGACAGTGATGGACACAAGAGAGAGATGAATTGGTTCCCTTAACAATCATTTAAACCTTAACTGCTTTGGACATTTGAAACCCCAGACACTTGAACTAGAGAACTTTTGCTGTCTATAGCTACCTCTTGCTGTATATTACTGTCTCTTTATAGTAATGTCTCTTATTTTACTGTCTCTTTATAGTACTGTCTCTTTATTTTACTTTCTCTTTAGAGTACTGTCTTATTATATTTCTGGCTCTTTATAGTACCGTCTCTTTATTTTACGTCTCTTTATAGTACCTGTCTCTTATAGTACCGTCTCTTTATAGTACCGTTCTTATATTTCTGGCTCTTTATTGTACCGTCTCTTATATTTCTGGCTCTTTATAGTACCGTCTTCTTTATATTCTGGCTCTTTATAGTGTCGTCTATATATTTCTGGATCTTACAGTACCGTCTCTTTATTTTTCTGGATCTTTATTGTACCGTATATATATTTCTGGATCTCTACATTACCGTCTCTTTATATTCTGGACCGTTACAGTACTGTCTCTTATATTCTGTATCTTTACAGTACGGCTCTTTATATTTCTGGATCTTTATAGTACGGTCTCTTTAAATTTCTGGATCTTTATAGTACTGTCTCTTTATATTTCTTGATCTTTATAGTTCTGTCTGTCTCTTTATATTTCTGGCTCTTTATAGTACTGTCTCGTTATATTTCTGGCTCTTTATAGTACTTGTCTTTTATATTTTCTTGATCTTTATAGTACTGATTCTGAGTGGGACAAACGTATACCACATCACACAGCTTTGGATACTGGCGTCAGGCCAAAGGACAGGGCACCCCTGACATTATATAAACACATTAGAGGGATACAGTAGTGTTTGAATAGTAAGGAAACCTGTGCTGAGATGGGGGGGGGGGGGGCTTGGGGAGTGAATAAAATAAGAGAGTATAGATAGAGATTAGATAGATGATATGATAGAGAGAGAGAGACGGAGAAAGATAGACAGACAGACAGGCAGATATAATAAATAGATAGATAGATAGGATAGATAGATAGATAAGATGATATAGATAGATAGATAGATAGATAGATAGATAGACAACGGACAACAGACAGGACAGACAGCCAACGGACAGATAGACAGATAGACAGATAGATAGATAAAGATAGATAAAAGATAGATTAGATAGATAGATATAGATAATAGATAGATATAGAAAAGATTAGATAGATAAGAGATTGATATACAGACGAACGGATAGACAGACAGACAGACAGACAGATTGACAGACAGACAGATTTGCATGGTAGACAGATACACTTAGACATGATAAGGTGATACTGGTAGATGCAGTATAGGAGACATGGATTTGAGAATATAGACAGACAGGAAATTATAGATGTGACATAGAAAGACATAAACCACATATCTGCATTACCTGTGTTGTGGTGTTTAGTGATATGTGGACATAGTGACATTTAATAGATATGACAGTTTTGATCTATTAGTCTATATTGCCATTCAATAAGATCACTGACCACCCCTATAAACAGTCATCAGATCGAATCTGCATAGAGATCTGTGACTGGGGATTAACCTGCACTTCTCCCGCTGTCTGTCAATCTCTCTGCCTGTCAGTCTCTCTGTCTGTCAGTCTTTCTCTGTGTCAGTCTCTTGTTTGTCAGCCTCTTTCTGTATTTCTGTCACCTTTTTGTGTCAGTCTGTCGTCTCTTTGTCTTTCTCTCTGTCTGACAGTCTCTGTCTGTCTCTCTCGTCTCTTTCTCTGTGTGTGTGTCCTCTGTGTCTGCCTCTCTCTGTTTGTCTCTCTTGTGTTGTCTGTCTCTCTCTCTGTATGTCGGCTCCTCTCTGTTGTCTCCCTCTCTGTGTCTGTCTCTCTTGGTGTGTCTCTCCTCTCTGTTTGTCTCTGTGTGTGTCTGTCTCTCTCTGTTTGTCTCTCTCTCTCTCTCTGTTTGTCTCTCTCTCTCTCTCTCTCTATGTGATGTCTCTCTCTATTTCTGTCTATCTCTCTCTCTCTCTCTCTCTCCTGTCTGTTCTCTCTTTCTCTCTCTCTCTCTGTGTGATGTGTCTGTCTCAGTCTCCCCCCTGTCTCTCTCTCTCTCTGTCTTTCTCTATCTCTCTCTCTCTGTTTGTCTCTCTCTCGGTCTGTGTCTGTCTCTGTCTCTCTCTCTCTCTCTCCTCTGTCTGACTTTCCTCTCTCTCTTTGTCTCTCTCTGTCTCTTTCTGTTGTCTGTCTCTCTCTCTCTCTCTCTCTCTCTCTCTGTCTGTATGTCTCTCTCTCTCTCTGTCTCTGTGTCTGTCTGTACCGCTGCTTCCCTTTCTCTGCCTCCAGAACTGCAGATCTCCTGCCAGGCACATGGTGTCCGCTACCCGAGAAGCGAATCAGTTTCATTCCTGGTGTCTCATCTGTGTAAAGGGCTGAGATATAAATAAACAGTTACCGATAGTGTGGGATTACAGGGGACAGAGAGGGAAACGACCCCTAGCGGTTCATCTGAATGACTGAGACTGCGAGGAAGAGGGCGGGGCTACGATCCAAGGTAAATTGTACAGCTGTTCACGTCACGTGACCTCACAGTAATGGCACACTTTATAAGTTGGATAGATAATAGATAGATAGATAGATAGATAGATAGATAGATAGATGGATTTAGATAGCTGTAGATAGATGTGATATAGATAGATTTATGATAGATGATGTAGATTAGATAGATAGTAGATAGATAAATAGATAGTAGATACGATATCAGTCCATCTCTACACATAGAACCACACCACACATTTACCTGTCTCAGAGATATCTGTTTGTCTGCCCCCTATCAAATGCGTTTGCTCCTTAAATAGTTTAAATAAAGTGCTTTCTGCATTACCACATACAGTGCAAACCTCAATACTAAACATACTGGGTTATTTCAATAAAATTTCTTATCGTTAAAATGGTGCTAATTTTGCCCCAACCAATCAAATGTTCTTCCATATGTTAAATAACATCTGATTGGTTGGGCAAAATTAGCACCTTTTTAAACTATAAAACTTTTATTAAATCTCACTGATAGTTGTAGTATGAGGGTGAAACGAATTTCTGCACAATCAACTGGAGTTTTTGTTGTTGTTTGACATGTTTATTTTCTATTAATAGAAACACAGGGTGTGTTGTGCCTGGATCTGAAAAACAAATACTATAGGGAGCTTGTAAATGGGAAAGATCAAACTGTGAATAAAGCAATCAAGCCTAGGAACCTGCCATTCCTGCCATTATTCATAAGTACTTTAATAACTCTATTTACTGCTATAAACCCTGGTGCTGGTGCTTCCCCTGGTTTCCCTCCTGGCTGCAGACTATTAGCTGTAAAAAGGAACTTTGTACAAGTGATTTTAACCTGCTCCACCTTCCAGTGACCTGCCAAATGCCCTTTTTATTTTTATAGCCATCTGAGATCCATACATGCCTCCAACTCCAATTACACACCTTCTTCAAAGACCATGGGATTCTGATTGGAAAAGAACATTGGGAACACTGAATCCTCCACAACTGTTACTTGCCAAAGGTTCATGTAATAGAAATCCTATAAAAATGTTTACTAGCAAGGGCCATTTTGTTGTTCATAAGATTAAAATTCAAAGCCATTAAAACAGTTACAGAACCCAGCTTTTAAAATAATGGTCTGACTCATAGCAGTTATTGTTTACACAATGACTCACAGTCTAAACAGCACCACAATCCTATTGCCATAACTTACTGTAATATCCCCAGAGATTAATCAAGGATATCCTACATGTACAGCACTATTGGCAATCACACACAATTCTTTCCTGCAAACTCAATTGGGCTTCCATGTCATTTAGAGGTGATGAATCACAGGTTCAATAGAATCATGAATAGATGGATGGACGGATGTAGTAGATGGTAAGTAGATAGATGATAGATGATGCACACACAGTGAGAGATATAAGATAGAGACTAACAGAGAGAGAGATTCATATTAATAGATGATTGATACATATTATTATATATATTTTATAAAATGAGAGGAGAGCGCGAGGGGGGGGTGGTCTAGATACTGTATATGTGCATATGTGGCAAACTGAATAAAACTAAAATGACCATGACAGTAGCCTATAGCCTGGATGGTTTTAGTGAACCATTAGGATCTGTGACAGGAGTCTTTCTGTTCTTATCCCTTTCCCTGTAATTTGTCTGTTATATAATTTACAGTTGGGGTGCATTATCTACTATATTGCTGTCTCTGTCCACAGCTCCAGCCACCACAGTGAATTCGTCTCTGCCATTTTGCCTTCCATGGCATCTGTTCCCTGCACATTTGTTTGTTTTCCTTCTAATTACAGATGCAGGAAACCCGCCTTCACTCATGAGAGCAGGACAAATGTTCACTTGAAGGATTCTTGGGCAGAACTTCAAGTGAAATCATATGCTTAGCAAGAATTTGATACTGGGCTACAAAAATAGCAATCCCAGCCTTGCCAAACCACGGAATGTGCACAAGACTTTAGTTTCCTACGTGTGTGAGCAGCGTCCCTGTGCAGTGGCTTTTCACTCAGATTTCAGGTGAGGTGGATGGTTACTGATTGGATCTCTATTCATTGTTCTGTTCTGTTTGTGTGTGTGTTGCAGATCTTGCATTTCAGACACTTTGCACAGTTGCCCATTTCTTGTTTCTTTCTCGTTGAGTGTGTATGATTTGTTGTTTTTTACCTTGTGTGTAAAAGGTTAAGAAACCAGATCCCGGTTAGATAATGTCCTGCAAGTCTGACCTCGGTTAGGTAATGTCCTGCAAGTCTGGTCCCGGTTAGGCAATGTCCTGCAAGTCTGACCCCGGTTAGGTAATGTCCTGCAAGTCTGATCCCGGTTAGGTTATGTCCTGCAAGTCTGACCTAGGTTAGGTAATTCCTGCAAGTCTGATCCATTTAGGAAATGTCCTGCAAGTCTGACCCAGGTTAGGTAATGTCCTGCAAGTCTGATCCGGTTAGGTTATGTCCTGCAAGTCTGATCCGGTTAGGTAAAGCCCTGCTAGTCTGATCCCGGTTAGGTATGTCTGCAAGTCTGATCCTGGTTAGGTAATGTCCTGCAAGTCTGACCTGTAGAGTCCGGAATGGTGTCTGGATATTGGAAATAACATTGAATCAGCATCTTTTCAAGTTACAATTGTAAGATGGCAACTTTCTACTTCACTTCAAACAAACATATTCTGTATTTAGCGAATGTATTAAGTAATATTAACCTGGTTAACTGAAACAAACACCATACAGAAACTCAAATACAGTAAACCCAACAAGCGCATTCACAACGCGCGCTCCCCCTCTCCTCACACCTACACACCCCTCAATACAGTGACACCACCGTCTCCATCTCACATAAAGATAACATCCCCTTTCCTCCCTCCCATATACACCCAGTAATATAATAACAGATCACTATCTATATGTGATACCCATGTAGCCCAGTTCTGTAAGGATCTGCCTCTCTTTCCCTTTCTCTGTGTTTTTTTTTTTCCAAACAGACCACCTAATTTCAATCCCACATTCAAAGTCCCTAGTTAATCTCATGATAAAAACAACCTCTGCTGGCTTTCCTCTGTAAACACTAGGAGCAGGATCTGAGATATGCACAATATTAAATTTATAATAGTGGTGTCAGCAATCCATAGTATATATGGGAACCATAACACCAGGGTCAGGAGTAACCCCCAAACCTTTTCTAAACAACCACAAATTCCTTTTGGAAAAACAAAACATTGTTGATCCAGAGCAAAGCCTGAAATTCAGCTGCAGCCTTTAATTTCTACTGTACCTTTTATCTCACGCTTAGGGTATGGGACATCCCTGCAGTGAGGGTGCAAAGGAGAAATTTCATAACCTTTCCACACAAACTCAGGCAAGAATCTGAACTCTAATTCATGACTAATACACTTACATGCAACCCACCCCAAAAGGAAATTGCTCTTGGAAAGACATCGGGGTCCTAATAATTAATGTAAAACATGTCAATGTCACCCTTTAGAATAATATAACAACACTATTAGCACTGCTCCACTAGTTAAAACTGGGCAAACACACATGACAAAATACACACACAAAACCTTGTAGGCCATAGATATAACTGTAGGTTAAGGAGATTGTGCATGACTTTACAAAATGAAAGTAAACAAATTATTTATTGTTTTTTCTCACTTTCTTCTTCCCTGATCAGTCACCAATATACCTGTAGCCTGGATCCCATCCTTCCCAACCCATCACAATAAATAGGGTGGAAAGTTCAGTTTGTAGGACTCTCCTATTTACTTTAGGGCAATCCTGAGGATCTGGTGAGACCTGTGTGTCTAAAGATTTCTTGTATTTGTTTTTGTAGGACTAGCACAAATTGCTTTGCAAAATGGTACACACAGTGTGACATCTACACTAGGGTTATAACTCATCTGAAAGGGAAAGTTGCCCTTGTTAGTGAAGGCTTTGGCCCTGTTTGGCAATGGATAAGTGATCTTTGCCTTCACCCCACTCTCAACCTTTGTAACATTATTTGAAGCCTGATGAGGGAAGAGCCCAATCCTACAAGGAAAGTGGAATAGTAATCGCCTCCATAAATAACCAATGTGTCTGTCAGTACTTGTTTATTTGAGCTCTGTGCCCGTTTTGTTTATATTAAATGTCTGTCTCCGGGTCTCTCTATTTTTTATTTTATTTTTTACATATAAACAAACACATTATAGGGTTGGGTCCTAGAAATTTAAATTTCAGGTGATGGAACCTCCAAAAATTTTTTAGAAAATATATAAAAATTCGATCATATTTATTTATTGCAGAAAAAATAAATACAGATATTTACAAAAAACATAAAAATATGAATGCATTAACTCCGGATCTATTGCATTATTTTTTTTTTTAAACATGATCAATAAATATAAAATGTTACTTCTCCTTTTTTTTGTTTTTTAGTTTGTTTGTTTTACTCTCAGAGGAGGAATAAAGAGATGTGGATGGTTTGGACATAGTCTTTTGTTTGTTTTTTTTTTTTCTCTGAACCAAAATGTTCAAATAGCAAAAATAGTCATTTCTCCTTTAAACCCAGGAATAGGGAGAGTTTACAATGAATTGTTTTTCTTAAGTGCTTGGAAGGCACAGCCAGGGGCCGGCAGGCAAAATAGAAATACATCAAAAACGGAATATTTCTAAAAACAATAAAAAATAAAAATCCAACATTCTTCGTCAAAGTCAAGGTTTTGAAGATCGGTCGATATCGCATTTGGAATAGAGAACTGAAACATATCGATCTGTCGAACCAAAGGCTCCCTCGCTGTGTGATCAGTGATTGATTGTCCGAGGTCGGTTAATGCTCCGCACATCCTCGTTCGATTAGGTCAAATCAAATCGGAAAAATCCTCGAGATTGATCGTTTGGGGTATCCGCTCCAGCTAACAGACTGTCCATTTCCCTTTTTATGGTGTTTCATTCATCTGGGGGGAGAAAGGGGAAACCAATTAATTTAACTTAATCCACGTTTGCAACCAAAATTAGATTTTAACACAACATACAAACACACACAACATTTACTATCCATACATATACACATAACGAATTTCAACAACGAATCTCTCATTATTTAAACCCTAAAAACACAACGTGTAAAAACATAAAAAAGC
The DNA here is from genome assembly GCA_019447015.1 of Hymenochirus boettgeri. Classification (NCBI taxonomy): domain Eukaryota; kingdom Metazoa; phylum Chordata; class Amphibia; order Anura; family Pipidae; genus Hymenochirus; species Hymenochirus boettgeri. The sequence goes on along the minus strand of CM033474.1, from coordinate 66,488,882 downwards.
TGATCTGTCTTTTGTATAGAACAATCATTTGTATAATAGTAAAATATGAGTCATTCTCTATGTAAAGTACTATATAACATGTGTATTTATACCATGTGTGATAGTATACTGTGTATAATAGTATAATCTTGTGATGGTTATATGTTTGATAGTATACTATGTGTGATAGTTAATACTGTGATATACTATGTGTGATATACTATGTGTGATAGTATACTATGTGTGATAGTATACTATGTGTGATAATTACTATGTGTGATGTATACTATGTGTGATAGTATAATACGTGGTGGTATATATGGTTGATATACTATGTGTGATAGTATACTATGTGTGATAATATTATACTATGTGTGATAGTATACTATGTGTGATAGTATAATTCGTTAATAAATAATTCGTTTTATATGTACATACTATATATAGTGTAGCGCTATACAATATGTGTAATAGTATATATGTAGCACTATACAATTAAATAATAGTATATATTGCACTATACGTTTATATAATAGTATATATGTAGCTTCTACAAAATATGTAATAATATATTGTAGCTCTATACATATGTGAATAGTATATATGTAGCTCTATACAATATGTGTAATAGTTGGATATGTGTAATGGGCTGTGTGCAAAGAAGACTAAACACTGTAACGAATCATTGAGTGACTCACTTCCAAATGGATAAGGATACAATAAAGTAACTAAACTATTAATGGAGAGACTAAAAAAAGTGAAGGATAAAAGGGGGTTTGGGAGGTTTTGATGTTACAAGGACCCAGTTCCAGGGCTGTTGTTATGCATCTTTAGTTTCACTTTATCCCCCCTGTTCTAGGCCCTTATGTGTGTGTGTACGGGTATTATGTTGTGGCTGTGGGGTGGGACCAGTGATATTACAAATAGTTCGACTAAATCACACTATGCCTTTGGCTGTGCAGGATTTTGTACAACTACAACACTAGCAATCATGGATATTGTGGACCAACAAGCAAATCCAGGGCCCCATTACTCTGTAGGGCCCCATCACTCTGTAGGGTCCCAATCACCCTATAGGTCCCAATCACTCTGTAGGGCCCCATCACCCTGTGCTCTTACCTCTGAGCTGCGGTCAGTGAGATGCAGACATGGACCAGGCTCCCTCCATCCCCACACAGAGAAGGTAGCTGGCCTCTCATGGGCCACATAACTACACTTGCCATTGGAGTCGAGCTCGTCGCTCTGCAGGACCTGGCACAGGAAATCGATGTACCGCGATGCCAGTTTGAGGGTTTGTATCTTGCTCAGTTTGTCCGAAGGGAGAGTGGGGATGATCTTTCTCAGGGCAGCGAAGGCTTCGTTCAGGGACTGGGTCCTCTGCCTCTCCCTGACATTGGCCATGACTCTCTGGGTCTGGAGCTCTTCGAAAGACTGCGGGCTGCTCCCGGTGCTGCCCCCGGATTTCTTGTTGCGCTTTCCTGACGTGGGACTGTCCGGATCCCAGGGCTTTTTTCTGCTGTTCCGTCTCTTTCTCCCGGTCCTCTGGTATTACCGAGTTGCTGTCTGTCAAGCTCTTCCTCGCGTTTACTTAAACTGTCCACTGGGGAGACTGGGGAGCTCACTCTTCCTGCTCATTTTTCTCCCAACTGGAGGAGGAGAACGGTCCCCGCGGGCCAGACGGCAAGTTCGGTCCCAGTTTTCTCTCCAAGGTGCTGAGGTGGGTGGGGAGGGAACGATCCCAGCCCTATCGCTCTGTCCCCGGCGCGAACCTCTTGATGTCTCCCTTCGAACTTCCCTCACCCCCTTTATATCGCTCGCTGGCAGAAAAGTTTTGGAGGGCGCTTTCTATGGCTGAAATCCCCTTCTACGTCACTGGCGGGCCCCCCTAACTTGTAACTTTTCCTGAAGTTTAGAAAGTGAGAGGAGAGAGCAGGAAAGACACAATCCTATTGGTACCAGGGGGGGGGGGAGGTTGTGTTCATCCCAGTAAATAATAACCCCCGTTTAACCCTGACTACACATTGAACATACTAATAATAATAATGGGGGGGGGGGTATCTAGGAATAAAGATGGGATCTGGACATCAGCAGCCCTGATTGGTGTTTTATTTCCTATTGTATTTTACAGGCAGCAGTCCCAGAGCCTAGAACATGGTCAGTGATGGGTTACTAGAGATGGTAATTACATACACCATAGAGAGGGATTGCACAATTCACATCCTTTACTGTGTATATATGGTTCGTTTTCCTTTCCTTTGTTTTAAATAAACGGAGTTTAGTCAGGGGTTGGGGGTGGTGGGGGCTGATAATAACTTAGGGCCACACACTGGGTGACATTAGCCTCTGTATATGACACGAGCTAGGTACTACTGATACCCAGCCTATTGCTCAATATAGAGGCTGCTGATTCCCAGCCCATTGCTCTATTTGAAGCAATATTCTGGGTATCAGAAGCCTCTGTATTGTAGTTATATAGTAGTCCTCGTATATAGCTAAATTCTGGGTACAAGTAACCTCTGTATAGGACCACATGCTGGGTACCGGTAGCCTCTGTATTAGAGTCACAGTCTGGGTACCAGTAACCTCTGTATAGAACTACAGGCTGAGTACCAGTAACTCTTTTTTGGCTACAGGCTGGGTACCAGTAGCCTCTGTATTAAGAGCCACAGTAACCTCTGTATAGGCACAAGCCTAGTAACCAGTAACCTCTGAATAGGACCACTGGCTGGACACCAGTAACCTCTGTATATGGCCCCAGGCTGGGTACCAGGCAGTAACCTCTGTATAGGGCAACAGGCGATACCAGTATCCTCCGTTTTAGAGCCACAGGCTGGGTGCCAGTGTACCTCTGTATAGACCACAGGCTGGGTACAGAAGCCTCTGTATAGGGTCACAGTCTGGATACCATTAGCCTCGTATAGTGCCCAGCTGAATACCAGTAACTCTGTATAGGGCCACAGCTGGATACCAGTAATCTCTGTATAGGGCCACGGCTGAATACCAGTAATCTCTGTATAGGGCCACAGGCTGAATACCAGTAATCTCTGTATAGACCACAGGCTGGATACCAGTAATCTCTATATAGGGCCACAGGCTGAATACCAGTAATCTCTATATAGGGCCACAGGCTGGATCCCAGTAATCTCTGTATCAGGCCACAGCTGGATACCAGTAATATCTGTATAGGGCCACAGCGTGGATACCAGTAATATCTGTATAGGACCACAGCTGGATACCAGTAATATTTGTATAGGGCCACAGGCGGGATACCAGTAATCTCTGTATAGGGCCACAGGCTGGATACCAGTAATCTCTGTATCGGGCCACAGGCGGATACCAGTAATCTCTGTATGGGGCACAGGCTGGATACCAGTAATACCTGTATAGGACCACAAGCTGGATACCATAATCTCTGTATAGGGCCACAGGCTGGATACCAGTAATCTCTGTATCGTGCCACAGGCTGGATACCAGTAAGGTCTGTATTGGGCCACAGGCTGGATACCAGTAATCTCTGTATCGGGCCACAGGCTGGATACCAGTAATCTCTGTATCGGGCCCCAGGCTGGATACCAGTAATCTCTGTATCGGGCCACAGGCTGGATACCAGTAATCTCTGTATAGGACCACAGGCTGGATACCAGTAATCTCTGTATAGGAGCACCAGCTTAGTAACAGTAACCTCTGTACAGTGCGACAGGCTGGGTACTAGTGACCTCTGTAGAGAGTTTCATTCTTGGTACCAATAACCTTTGTATATAGCCACGGGACTGGTATCAGTAACATGTGTATAGAGCTAAAGCCTGGGTACTAACCTCGGTGTAGGGCCCCAGTCTGGCTGGGTACCAGTAGCCTCTGCATTGAGCTAGAGTCCGGGTATCAGCAACCTATGTATGGAGCTATAGGCTGGGTATCAGCAGATTCTGTGTGGAGCTATAGGCTGGATCAGTAATGTCTGTATGGAGCTCAGCTATAGGCTGGGTATCAGTAGCCTCTGTATAGAGATATAGGCTGGGTACCTGTAGCCTCTGTATGTCTATAGGCTGGGTATCAGCAACTTCTGTTTAGGGCAACAGGCTGGGTACAGTAATCTCCTCTTTATAGAGCTTAGTCTGGGTACAAATTACCTTTGTTTAGGGCCCAATTTATTTTGATTACAAATTATTGTGTGAGAAGAAATAATGACAGATTTGCAGTATTATTGCCATACCTTTATAATCTTGGTAGACAGTCTTCATCCCTTCATTGAAATCAGTTAAAGGGGCAATCCAGATTAATGGGTGATTAGGATTGGGATCTACGTTCATACAGTGGATAGTAAGGGTAACATTAGATAGTAGGGTAACATTAGATAGTAAGGGTAAATCTAACTCACGTGGTATTTGATAGCTAACCTCCAATACATTCAGATGGGAGTTTAAATGGACACATTTGCCTAGACAGTGCTCATTGTGTCGACTCCTGTGTGTATGGGAGCTTTAGGATTCTGGGCTGCATAAGGAGAACCTGGGATTTTACAAGGAGCTGTTATTTATTCTATGTAAATCTTGCCTGTAGATTTTGACAGTTCAACACTGGGCTACTGGATGTTGCGTTACTATACACAGTGACTAACCTTTCATTATAGCTTTTTCCCATTTGTTATTTCTTATCTTAAAAAAATATTTTCAGTAACATAAAACCCCAGTGGATCTGAATGTGTGAACTTGGTAAGAGGAGTGAGAGGAAGGAGGGACAGGATCACAGAGTGAGGGGACAGAAGGGGATAGTAACATAACACCACCATCTATCAAAGTCACAGTAGCCTTTACTAATGTTTGCCACAGGCATCCAGGATTAGTCTTCCCTAAATGGCCAGTTAAGTCCACAATGATTGGACCATTGTCTGGACAGGGCCAATCACCCGAAATCAAACATACAAACTCAAAAAAGTTATCCATTCAACTACTCCAGTTGTGGTGTTGTTCCCAGTATCTCTCATTGCCCCTCATATAGTCTCTCTATGAGTCTTGTAGTCAAAATGTATTGTACAGTGCCAGATAATTTACCCAATTCCCTCTGCTATAATCCAGACTCAGCAATCCTCAGTGTGCACATCAGAAGGGTCTCCAGCACTGGTCTAGGTAACGTTCCAATCTACCTCCCTGCAGACTCAATAAAAATAACTGTATTAAGTGAATTAGATCTGAGAACAAACTGATGGGAAGCAGATGCAGTTGCAAACTATAAATGGCATCACTACAAAGAGACTGATGTGCTAATAGACTAATGGAAAGTCCTTAGGCACATTACAACGACAGCCTTCACCATATATATTACTGTAACCAAGGAAAAACACTATCTATTATTATCTCTCAATCTATCTATCTATCTATCTATCTATCTATCTATCTATCTATCTATCTATCTATGTTCCATAATATGACAATACCCTGTTTATTCCTGTAATCAATGTATATGTATTCAGTATGTAATGAACTATTAAACAGAAGGACTGATATGACTAGATGATGAATCTCCATCTCTCGCTCTAATTCTATAGCGATACCTACAGGGAACACCAGTTATTTCCTAATTTGTACTGACTGCAAACAGGATTCATTAGTCAATGAGACTGAAGTTATTTTGTTTCTTAGAATAAAACGGCAATCAGGTAGGTATAGAGAAGGTGGTATAAGAATAGGTATAGAGATCAGGTAGGTATAGAGATCAGGTAGGTATAGAGAAGGTATATAGAGAAGATAGGTATAGAGATCAGGTAGGTATGAGAGTCGTTAGTATAGAGAATATAGGTATGAGATCAGTAGGTATAGAGATCAGTAGGATAGAGAAGTAGGTATAGAGATACAGGTAGGTATGAGAGAGGTAGGTATAGAGATCAGGTAGGTATAAGAAGGTAGTATAGAGAAGATAGGTATAAGAGATCAGGTATTATAGAGAGGGTAGTATAGAGATCAGTAGGTATGAAAAGTAGGTATAGAATCGGTAGGTATAGGAGATAGGTATATAGATCAGGTAGGTATAGAGAAGGTAGGTATAGAGATCAGGTAGGATAGAGAAGTAGGTATAGAGAAGATGGTATAGAGATCAGGTAGGTATAGAGAAGGTAGGTATAGAGAAGGTAGGTATAGATCATGTAGGTATGGGGAGAGAAGGTAGGTATAGAGAAGAGGTTAGATAGTGGTTAGAGAGGTAGGTATAGTGAAGGGTATAAGATCAGGTAGGTATAGAGAGGGTAGGTATAGAGATCAGGTAGGTAGAGAGAAGATAGTATAGAATCAGTGGTATAGAGAGGTAGGTATAGAGATCAGGTATGTAATAAGGATAAGTTATAGAGATAGTGTATAATAGGGTAGGTATAGTGAAGAGTATAGAGTCAGGTAGGTATAGAGAGGGTAGGTATAGAGATCAGGTAGGTATAGAGAAGTAGTATAGAGATAGTGGTATGATAGGGTGTATAGAGATCAGGTAGGTATAGAGAAGGTAGGTATAGAGAAAAGATAGGTATAGAGATCAGGTAGGTATAGAGAGGGTAGGTATAGAGGTCAGGTATGTAAGATAGGTAGGTATAGAGATCAGGTTTATTGGAGTATAGAGATCAGAGTAGTAGCTATAGAGAAGGTAGGTATATAGATTAGGTAGGTATAGAGATCAGGTAGGTAGGAGAAGGTAGGTATAGAGATTTGGTAGGTATGTGAAGGCAGGTATAGAGTCAGGTAGGTATAGAGAAGGTAGGTATAGACATCAGGTAGGTATAGAGAAGGTAGGTATAGAGATCAGGTGGTATAGAGAAGGTAGGTATAGAGATTAGGTAGGTATTGAGAAGGTGGGATAGCACAAATTTGAAATAAAAACATTACCTACAGAGTGTGTGTCTGGGGGTGGGGGGGATGTTAGGGGGAGATACATGAAAGGCACATCAGAGAAGGGTATTTAGAGTATTAGAAGGGTAGGCTAGGTAATGCAGGAAGCCAATGGGGAAAACAGGAACATTTGGACCTAGTTCATCCCTTGTTTGAATAAGGATCGTAAGAAGGTTTAGTTTACTTAGAGGGGTATAAAGCATTATGGAGTATCTGGGGAGCTGATGGAGATAGGATAGATAGATAGATAGATTAGATTTTAGTAGTGATGTGATGAGAGACGCAGACAGACACAGCAGACACAGACAGGCGACGACAGACAGACAGACGGAAGATAGATAGATAGATAGATAGATACGATAGATAGATGTTACTTTTGATAGATTGATGATAGATGATGATGATGATGATGAAGAAGTAGGATGGATGGTGGGATAGATATGATAGATAGATAGACGACAGACAGACAGACAGACAGAACAGACAGACAGACAGACAGACAGACAGACAGACAGACAGACAGAGAAAGATAGATAGATAGATAGATAGATTAAACATTTTAGGATTAGATAAATTATAGAGTGATATGTGTGATAGTGATTAGATAGATAGATAGATAGATAGATAGATAGATAGATAGATAGATAGTGATAGATAGTGCGATTAAAAATATTAGATATTGATTGATAGTTTAGAAAGTCTAGATAGATAGATCGATAGATAGATATTTTAGAAAGATTAGATAGATAGATGATAGATAGATAGATAATAGATAAGATTAGTAAGATTAAATACATAGATATTTACCCAGATAGATAGATTAGTAAAATTAGATAGATAGATAGATATATAGATAGTTTACCTTAGATATATAAGGTAGATAGATAGATATAATAGATAGATAGAGAGACAGAGAGATAGATAGATAGATAGATAATAGATAGATAGATAGATAGATAGACAATTGATAGGTAGATTTTATAGGTAGATAATACATAGATACATAGAAAGAAAGATAGACGTATAGTGAGACATAGATAGATAGATTAGTAAAATTATTAGATAGATAGATAGATGATAGATAGATAATAGATAGATAGAAGATGAAGATAGATAGATAGATAGATAGATAGATAGATAGATAGATAGATAGAAAGAAAGATGGATGTATAGTGAGACATAGATAGATAGATAGATAGATAGATAGATAGATAGATAGATAGATAGATAGATAGATAGATAGATAGATAGATTAGTAAGATTAGATAGATAGATAGTATAGATAGTTATAATAGATAGATAGATAGATAGATAGATAGATAGATAGATAGATAGATAGATGATGATAAGTCGATAGAATTATCTATCTATCTATCTATCTATCTATCTATCTATCTATCTATCTATGTCTCACTATACATCCATCTTTCTTTCTATCTATCTATCTATCTATCTATCTATCTATCTATCTATCTATCTTCTATCTATATAATTTTACTAATCTATCTATCTATGTCTCACTATACGTCTATCTTTCTTTCTATGTATCTATGTATTATCTACCTATAAATTATCTACCTATCAATTGTCTATCTATCTATCTATCTATCTATTATCTATCTATCTATCTATCTCTCTGTCTCTCTATCTATCTATTATCTATCTATCTATCTACCTTATATATCTAAGGTAAACTATCTATATATCTATCTATCTATCTAATTTTACTAATCTATCTATCTAGGGTAAATATCTATGTATTTAATCTTACTAATCTTATCTATTTATCTATCTATCTATCTATCTATCTATCTAATCTTTCTAAAATATCTATCTATCGATCTATCTATCTAGACTTTCTAAACTATCAATCAATATATCTAATATTTTTAATCTGTCTATCTATCTATCTATCTATCTATCTATCTATCTATCTATCTATCTATCTATCTATCTATCCTTTCTAAACTATCTATCTATCTAATCTTTCTAAACTATCTATCTATCTATCTAAAATGTTTAATCTATCTATCTATCTATCTATCTGTCTGTCTGTCTGTCTGTCTGTCTGTCTGTCTGTCTGTCTGTCTGTCTGTCTATCTATCTATCTATCTATCTATCTATCCATCCATCCATCCATCTCTCTATCTATCTATCTATCTATCTATCTATCTATCTATCTATCTATCTATCTATCTATCTATCTAAAATGTTTAATCTATCTATCTATCTATCTATCTATCTATCTATCTATCTGTCTGTCTGTCTGTCTGTCTGTCTGTCTGTCTGTCTGTCTGTCTGTCTGTCTCTCTATCTATCTATCTATCTATCTATCTATCTATCTATCTATCTATCTATCTATCTATCTATCTATCTATCCTATCTCCATCAGCTCCCCAGATACTCCTATAATGCTTTATACCCCTCTAAGTAAACTAAACCTTCTTACGGATCCTTATTCAAACAAGGGATGAACTAGGTCCAAATGTTCCTGTTTTCCCCATTGGCTTCCTGCATTACCTAGCCTACCCTTCTAATACTCTAAATACCCTTCTCTCTGATGTGCCTTTCATGTATCTCCCCCTAACATCCCCCCCACCCCCAGACACACACTCTGTAGGTAATGTTTTTATTTCAAATTTGTGCTAATCCCACCTTCTCAATACCTACCTAATCTCTATACCTACCTTCTCTATACCTACCTGATCTCTATACCTACCTTCTCTATACCTACCTGATGTCTATACCTACCTTCTCTATACCTACCTGATCTCTATACCTGCCTTCACTATACCTACCAAATCTCTATACCTACCTTCTCTATACCTACCTGATCTCTATACCTACCCTGATCTCTATACCCTACCTGAATCTCTACATCCTGACCTCTATACCTACCCTCTCTATACCTACCTTCTCTATACCTATCTTCTCTATACCTACCTTCTCTATACCTACCTGATCTCTATACCTACCCTCTCTTATACCTACCTGATCTCTATACCTATCTTCTCTATACCTACCTGATCTCTATACCTACCCTCTCTATACCTACCTGATCTCTATACCCTGCCTTCACTATACCTCTACCCTCTCTATACCTACCTGATCTCTATACCTATCTTCTCTATACCTACCTGATCTCTATACCTACCCTCTCTATACCTACCTGATCTCTATACCTATCTTCTCTATACCTACCTGATCTCTATACCTACCCTCTCTATACCTACCTGATCTCTATACCTGCCTTCACTATACCTACCCTCTCTATACCTACCTGATCTCTATACCTATCCTTCTCTATACCTACCTTCTCTATACCTACCTGATCTCTATACCTACCTAATCTATATACCTACCTTCTCTATAGCTACCTGATCTCTATACCTACCTGATCTCTATACCTACCTGATCTCTACATACCTGACCTCTATACCTACCCTCTCTATACCTACCTTCTTCTCTAGACCTACCTCTCTTCCCTACTGAGCTCTCATACCTCCCTTCTTCTCTACCTGATCTCTATCTATCTTTATACCCTCTTCCTACTACTTCTCTATACCTACCTTCTCTATACCTCACTGATCTCTATACCTATCTTCTCTATACCTTGATCCGACTCTTTCTACTACCTGATCATTCCACCTCATCCTACATATTCACCTATCTTCTCTTACCTACCTGATCTCTATACCTAGCCTCGATCTCTATACTACCTGATCTCTATACCATCTTCTCTATACCTACTCTTCTCTATACCTACCTGATTGCCGTTTTTATATTCTAAAGAACAATAACTTCAGTCTCATTGGACTAATGAATCCTGTTTCAGTCAGTACAATAGGAAATAACTGGTGTTCCCTGTAGGTAATCGCTATAGAATTAGAGCGAGAGATGAGATCCTCATACTAGTCAATCAGTCCTTCTGTTTAATAGTTTCATTACATACTGAATACATATTACATTGATTACAGGAATAAACAGGGTATTGTCATATTATGGAACATAGATAGATAGATAGAATAGATAATGATAGATCGATAGATAGATAGATAGATAGATAGATAGATAGATAGATATATGTTTTTCCTTGTTACAGTATATATATATGGTGTGAAGATGTCTGTCGTTGTAATGTTGCCTAATGGACTTTCCATTAGTCTTAGCACATCAGTCTCTTTGTAGTGATGCCATTTATAGTCTGCAATGCATCTGCTCCCATCAGTTTGTTCTCAGATATAATTCCTTAATACAGTATTTTTATTGAGTCTGCAGCAGAGGTAGATTGGAACGTACCTAGACCAAGTGCTGGGAGACCCTTTCTGATGTGACATGAGGATTGCTGAGTGATTCTATGCAGAGGGAATTGGGTAAAATTATTGGCACTGTACAATACATTTTGATACAAGACTCATAGAGATGGACTATATGAGGCGGCATGAGAGATACTGGGACCAACACCAACTAGGAGTATTGAATGGATAATTTTTTGAGTTGTATGTTGATTCGGGTGATTGGCCCTGTCCAGACAATGGTCCAATCATTGTGGACTTAACTGGCCATTTAGGGAAGACTAAATCCTGGATGCCTGTGGCAAACATTAGTTAAGGCGACTGTGACTTTGATAGATGTGTGGTGTTTGTTACTATCCCCTTTCTGTCCCCTCACCTGTGATCCTGTCCCTCCTTCCTCTCACTCCTCTACCAAGTTTCACACATTCAGATCCCTGTGGGTTTTACTGTTACTGAAAGTATTTTTTTATAGAATAAGAAATAACAAATGGGAAAAAGCTATAATGAAAGGTTGGTCACTGTGTAAGTAACTGCAACATCCAGTAGCCCAGTGTTGAACTGTCCAATCTACAGGCAAGATTTACATAGAATAAATAACAGCTCCTTGTAAAAATCCCAGGTTCTCCTTATGCAGCCCAGAAATCCTAAAAGCTCCTCTACACACAGGAGTGCGACAATGAGCACTTGTCTAGGCAAATGTGTCCATTTTCAACTCCCATCTGAATGTATTGTAGGTTAGACTATCAAATACCACGTGTAGTAGATTTACCCTTACTATTAATGTTACCCTACTATCTAATGTTACCTTACTATGCCACTGTATGAACGTAGATCCATCCTAATCACCCATTTAATCTGGATTGCCCCTTTAACTGATTTCAATGAAGGGATGAAAGACTGTCTACCAAGATTATAAAGGTATGGCAATAAATACCAAATCTGTCATTATTTCTTCTCACACAATTTGTAATCAAATAAATTGGGCCCTAAACAAGGTAATTTGTACCCAGACTAAGCTCTAAAGAGGAGATTACTAGTACCCAGCCGTTGGCCCTAAACAGAAGTTGCTGAACCCAGCCTATAGCTACATACAGAGGCTACAGGTACCCAGCCTATATCTCTATACAGAGGCTACTGATACCACCTTAGCTGAGCTCCAACAGCATGTACTGATATCCAGCCTATAGCTCCACACAGAACTGTGATACCGCTATAGCTCCATAATGTTGCTATACCCGGACTCTAGCTCAATCAGAGGCTACTGGTACCCCAGCCGAGACTGGGGCCCTACACCGAGGTTAGTACCCAGGCTTTAGCTCTATACACATGTTACTGATACAGTCCCGTGGCTATATACAAAGGTTATTGGTACCAGAATGAAACTCTTACAGAGGTCACTAGTACCCAGCCTGTCGCATGTACAGAGGTTACTGTACTAAGTGGCTCTATACAGAGATTACTGTATCGTGTTACGATTACTATCAGCCTGTGGCGATCAGAGATTACTGGTATCCAGCCTGGGCCCGATCGAGATTACTGGTATCTCACTGTGGCCCGATACAGAGACTTACTGGTATCCAGCCTGTGGCCCACTACAAGACCTTACTGTATCCAGCCGTGGCACGATCAGAGATTACTGGTATCCAGCCTGTGGCCCTATACAGAGATTACTGGTATCCAGCTTGTGTCCTATACAGGTATTACTGGTATCCAGCCTGTGGCCCTATACAGAGATTACTGGTATCCAGCCTGTGGCCCGATACGAGATTACTGGTATCCAGCTGTTGGCCCCCTACAGAGATTATGGTATCCCGCTGTGGCCCTATACAAAATATACTGGTATCCAGCTTGGGTCCTTATACATATTCTGGTATCCAGCCTGGGCCTATACAGATATTACTGTATCCAGCCTGTGGCCTGATACAGAATTACTGTGGTATCCAGGCCTGTGGCCCTATATAGAGATTACTGGTTTCAGCCTGTGGCCCTATATAGAGATTACTGGTATCCAGCCTGTGGCTCTATACAGAGATACTGGTATCAGCCTGTGGCCCTATACAGATTACTGTATTCGCTGTGCCCATACAGAGATACTGGTATCCAGCTGTGGCCCTATACAGAGATTCTGGTATTCAGCCATGTGGCACTATAAAGAGCTAATGGTATCCAGACGTGACCTATACAGAGGCTTCTGTACCCAGCCTGTGTCCTAACAGAGGTTACTGGCAACCCAGCCTGTGCTCTAAAACGGAGGAGTACTGTATACCTGTTGCCCTTATCAGAGGTTACGCCTGGTACCAGCCTGGGCCATATACAGAGGTCTGGTTGTCCAGCCAGTGGTCCTATCAGAGGTTCTGGTACTAGGTTGTCCTATCAGAGGTTACTGTGGCCTCTTAATACAGAGGCTACTGGTACCCAGCTGTAGCCCAAAAAAGAGTTACTGGTACTCAGCCTGTAGTCTATACAGAGGTTACGGTACCCAGACTGTGACTCTAATACAGAGGCTACCGGTACCCAGCATGTGGTCCTATACAGAGGTTACTTGACCCAGATTTAGCTATATACAGAGACTACTAATATAACTACATACGAGGCTTCTGATCCCAAATATGCTTCAAATAGAGCAATGGGCTGGGAATCAGCAGCCTTATATTAGAGCAATAGGCTGGGTATCAGTAGTACCTAGCTCGTGTCACTATACAGAGGCTAATGTCACCAGTGTGTGGCCCTAAGTTATTATTCAGCCCCCACCACCCAACCCACCCCTGACTAAACTCGTTATTTAAAACCAAAGGGAAAGGAAAACGACCATATATACACAGTAAAGGATGTGAACTTGTGCAATCCCTCTCTATGGTGTCATGTTATTACCATCTCTAGTAACCCATTCACTGACCAGTTCTAGCTCTGGGACTGCTGCCTGTAAAATACCATAGGAAATAAACACCAATCAGGGCTGCTGATGTCCAGATCCCATCTTTATTCTCTAGATACACCCCCCCCATTATTAGTTATTAGTATGTTCAACTGTGTAGTCAGGTGTTAACGGGGGTTATTATTTATACTGGGATGAAACACAACCTCCCCCCCCCCCTGGTTACCAATAGGATTGTGTCTTTCCTGCTCTCTCTCTCTCACTTTCCTTAAACTTCAGGAAAATACAGTTAGGGGGGCCCGCCCAGTGACGTAGAAGGGGATTTCAGCCAATAGAAAGCGCCCTCAAAACTTTTCTGCCAGCGCAGCGATATAAAGGGGGTGAGGGAGTTCGAGGGAGACATCAAGAGGTTCGCGCCCGGGGACAGCGAGCGATAGGGCTGGGATGCGTTCCTCCCCACCCACCTCAGCACCTTGGAGAGAAAAACTGGGACCGAACTTGCCCTCTGGCCCGCGGGGACCGTTCTGCCTCCTCCAGTTGGGAGAAAAATGATGCAGGAAGAGTCGAGCTCCCCAGTCTCCCCAGTGGACAAGTTTAGTAACAGCGAGGGAAGAGCTTGACAGACAGCAACCGGTAATACCAAGAGGACCAGGGAGAAAGAGGACGGAACAGCAGAAACAGCCTGAGGATCCGGGACAGTCCCGTCAGTAAAAGCGCAACAAGAAATCCGGGGGGAGCACAGGAGCAGCCCGCAGTCTTGCGAAGACTCCAGGACCCAGAGAGTCATGGCCAATGTCAGGGAGAGGCAGAGGACCAGTCCCTGAACGAAGCCTTCGCTGCCCTGAGAAAGATCATCCCCACTCCCCTTCGGACAAACTGAGCAACGATACAAACCCTCAAACTGGCATCGCGGTACATCGATTTCCTGTGCCAGGTCCTGCAGAGCGACGAGCTCGACTCCAAGATGGCAAGTTTTGTAGTTATGTGGCCCATGAGAGGCTCAGCTACCTTCTCTGTGTGGAGGATGGAGGGAGCCTGGTCCATGTCTGCATCTCACTGACCGCAGCTCAGAGGTAAGAGCACAGGGTGATGGGGCCCTACGAGTGATTGGGACCTATAGGGTGATTGGGACCCTACAAGTTGATGGGCCCTACAGAGTAATGGGGCCCTGATTTGCTTTTGTTGGGTCCACATATCAATGATGCTAGTGTTGTAGTTGTACAAAATCCTCACAGCCAAAAGGCATGTGTGACTTTAGATCGAACTATTGTATATATCACTGGTCCCCCCCACAGCCACAACATATACCCTGTACACACACACATAAGGGCCTAGAACAGGGGGGATAAAGTGAAACTAAAGATGCATAACAACAGCCCTGTAACGGGTCCTTGTAACATCAAACCTCCAAACCCCCTTTTATCCTTCACTTTTTTTAGTCTCTCCATTATAGTTAGTTACTTTATTTGTAATCCTTAGCCATTGGAAGTGAGTCATCAATGATTCGTTACAGTTTTATAGTCTTCTTTGCACACAGCCCTTACACATATCCAACTATACACATATTGTATAGACTACATATTACTATACCACATTGTTATAGAGCTACATATTACTAATTACATATTTGTATGAAGCACATATACTATTATATAACTGTATAGCTACATAATAGCATATTTAAATTGTATAGTGCTACATTAGATACTATTACACATATTGTATAGAGCGTACACTTATCATATTACTGGTACATATATAAGAACAATTATCTATTAAACGAATTTTACTATCACACATAGTATACTATCCACATGTATAATATTATCACACATAGTAACTATACACCATAGTATATCACACATATCTACCCACCGTATTATACTATCACACATAGTATACTATCAACATAGTATATTATCACACATAGTATACTACACAAAGTATACTATCACACATAGTATATCACACAGTAGTATATCACACGTATTATCACAACATAGTACTATCACACATATTATTACCATCACAAGTATTATACTATTATACACAGTATACTATCACAAATGGTATACACATCCATTATATAGTACTTTACATAGGAGAATGACTCATATTTTACTATTATACAAATGATGTTCTATACAAAATGACAGATCAGCTTTGTTATGTTTTTACACAGTTGTGTTTTGTAGGGTTTAAATAATGAGAGATTCGTTGTGAAATTCGTTATGTATATTCTGTATGGATAGTAAATGTTGTGTGTGTTGTAGTTGTGTTAAATCTAATTTTGGTTGCAAAACGTGGATGAGTTAAATTAATTGGTTTCCCTTTCTCCCCCCAATGAATGACAACCCAATTAAAAAGGGAAATGGACAGTCTGTGTAGCTGGAGCTGGATACCCCAAACGATCAATCTCGAGGATTTTTCCGATTCTGATTGACCTAATCGAACACGAGGATGTGCGGAGCACTTAACCGACCTCGGACAATCAATCCTGATCACACAGCGAGGGAGCCTTTCTGGTTCGACAGATCGATATGTTTCAGTTCAATCTATTCCTGCGATTCGACCGATCTTCAAAACCTTGAACTTTGTACGAAGAAGAATGTTGGATTTTTTATTTTTTATTGTTTTTAGAAATATTCCGTTTTTGATGTATTTCTATTTGCTGCCGCCCCTGGCTGTGCCTTCAAGCCACTTAGAAAAACATTCTTGTAAACTCTCCTACTTCCTGGGTTTGGAAAGAGAAGAAATGACTATTTTGCATATTGAACATTTTTGTTTCAGAGAAAAAAACAAAACAACAAAAGACTATCCAAACCATCCACATCTCTTTATTCCTCCTCTGAGAGTAAAACAAACAAAACTAAAAAACAAAAAAAAGGACGAAGTTAACATTTTATTTATTTATTGATTCATGTTAAAAAAAAAAAAATAATGCAATAGATCCGGAGTCTAAATGCATTCATATTTTTGTTTTTGTAATATCATTGTATATTATTTTTGCTGCAATAAATAAATATGATCGAATTTTTATATATTTTCTAAAAATTTTTGGAGGTTTCCTCACCTGAAATTTAAATTTCTAGAGACCCCAACCCTATAATGTGTTGTTTATATGGTAAAATAAAAAAAATAGAGAGACCCAGGAGAGAGACAATTTAATATACACAAATGGCACAGAGCTCAAATAACCAGTACTGACAGACACATTGGTTATTTATGGAGGCGATTTACTATTCCACTTCCTTGTAGGAGTGGGGCTCTTCCATCATCAGCTTCAAATAATGTTACAAAGTTAGAGTGGGGGTGAAGGCAAAGATCACTTTATCCATTGCCAACAGGGCCAAAGCCTTCACTTAAAACAGGGCAACTTCCGTTTCAGATGAGTTATAACCTAGTGTAGAATGTCACACTGTGTTGTACATTTTGCAAGCAATTGTGCTAGTCCTACAAAAACAAATAACAGAAATCTTTAGACACACAGGTCTCACCAGATCCTCAGGATTGCCCTAAAGTAAATAGGAGGTCCTACAACTGAACTTTCCACCCTTATTTATTGGATGGGTTTGGGAAGGATGGGATCAGGCTACAGGTATATTGGTGACTGACAGGGAAAGAAGAAAGTGAGAAAAAACAATAAATAATTTGTTTACTTTCATTTTGTAAATCATGCACAATCTCCTTAACCTACATTTATCTATGGCTACAAGGTTTTGTGTGTGTTGTTTGTGCTGTGGTGTTTGCACAGTTTTAACTAGTGAGCAGTTGCAATAGTGTTTTATTATTATTCTAAAGGGTACATTGACATGTTTACATTAATTATTAGGACCCCGAGTCTTTCCACGAGCATTTTCCTTTGGTGGGTTGCATGTAAGTGTATTAGTCATGAATTAGAGTTCAGATCTTTGCCTGAGTTTGTGTGGAAAGGTTTTGAAATTTCTCCTTTGCACCCTTCACTGCAGGGATTTCCACATACCCTAAGCTGTGAGATAAAAGGGTTACAGTAGTAAATATAAGTGCTGCGCTGGAATTTCAGGCTTTGCTCTGGATCAACAATTTTTGTTTTTCCAAATGTATTTGTAGTTGTTTAGAAAAGGTTTGGGGGTTACTCACTGACCTGGTGTTAGGGTTCCCATATATCACTATGGATTGCTGACACCCACATTATTATAAATTTAATATGGTGCATATCTCAGATCTTCTCCTAGTGTTTACAGAGGAAAGCCAGCAGAGTTTTGTTTTTTCATGAGATTAATAGGGACTTTGAATGTGGGATTGAAGATTAGGTGGTCTGTTTGGAAAAAAAAAAACACAGAGAAAGGGAAAGAGAGGCAGATCCTTACAGAAATGGCTACATGGGTTGCATCACTATAGATAGTGATCTGTTTATTATAATTCTGGGTGTATATGGGAGGGAGGAAAAGGGGGATGTTATCTTTTGAGATGGAGACTGTGTGTGTCACTGGTATGAGGGGTGTGTAGGTGTGAGGAGAGGGGGGCGGGCGCGTTTTTGAATGCCTTGTTGTGTTTACTGTATTTGAGTTCTGTATGTTGTGTTTGTTCAGTTAACCCGGTTAATTTTATTAATACCATTCGCTAACTATACAGATATGTTTGTTTTGAAGTGAAGTAGAAAGTTGCCATCTTACAATTGTACTGAAAAGATGCTGATTCAAGTTATTTCCAAATCCAGACCCATTCCGGCTCTCTACAGGTTCAGACTTGCGCCATTACCTAACCAGGCTCAGACTTGCAGGACATTACCTACCTAACCGGGATCAGACTAGCAGGTTTTACCTAACCGGGATCAGACTTGCAGGACATAAGCCTAACCTGGGATCAGACTGCAGGCTTACCTACCTGGGTCGACTGCAGGACTTTCCTAAAATGGATCACTTGCGACATTAACCTAACCGTCAGACTTGCAGGAACATAACCTAACCGGGATCAGACTTGCAGGACATTACATACGTCAACTTGCAGGACATGGCCTAACCGGGACAGACTTGCAGGACATTACCTAACCGGGTCAGACTTGCAGGACATTGTAACGCAGACAGGATTGCCACTAACAGCGGACATTATCTAACCGGGATCTGGTTTCTTTAAAACCTTTTAACACACAGGTACAACACAAAATTCATACACACTCAACGCAGAAAGAAAACAAAAAATGGGCAACTGGCAAAGTGTCTGAATGCAAGATCTGCCAAACATTCACACAACAAACAGAACCAATGAACAATCAGACACAAGACAAAAAGATCCAATCGCCATCCCCCACACCCACCTCACACCTGAAAACGTCTGAGTGAAAAGCCCACTGCACAGGGACGCTGCTCACACCGTAGGAAACTAAAGTCTTGTGCACATTCCGTGGTTTGCAAGGCTGGGGAATTGCTATTTTTTTTTGTACCCGTATCAAATTCTTGGCTAAGCATATAGTATGTTCACTTGAAGTTCTGGCTCGCCCAAGAAGATCCTCAAAGTGAACATTTGTCACTGCTCTCATGATTGTAAGGCGGGTTTCCTGCATCTGTTATTAGAAGGAAAACAAACAAATGTGCAGGGAACACTATCCATGGATAGGCAAATGGCCGAGACGAATTCATCACGTGGTGGCTGGAGCTGTGGACAGAGACAGGCAATATAGTAGATAATGCAAGCCACCCCAACTGTAAATTATATAACAGACAATTACAGGGAAAGGGATAAGAACAGAAATACTCCTGTCACAGATCCTAATGGTTCCTACACCATCCCCACAGGCTATATCTACTGTCATGGTCATTTAGTTTTATTCAGTTTGCCCACATATGCACATATACAGTATCTAGACCACCCCCCCTCGCGCTCTTCTCTCTCATTTTTATATATATATATATATATTTAATATGTATCATCATCTATTTAATGAATCTCTCTCTCTGTTAGTCTCTATCTATATATACTCTCACTGTGTGTGCACATCATCTCTCTATCTATCTCATCTACTCTTTTCTACTCATCCGTCCATCATTATTCATCGATTCTAGTGAACCTGTGTATTCATCACCTCTAAATGACATGGAAGCCCAATTGAGTTTGCAGGAAAAGAATCGGTGTGATGTGCCATAGTGCTTGTACATGTAGGATTCCTGATTAATCTCGGGGGATATGACAGTAGTATTGGCATGGATTGTGGATGGCTGTAGACTGTGGAGTCATTGTGTGTAAACAATAACTGCTTGAGTCAACGCATTATTTTAAAAGCTGGGTTCTGTACTGTTTTAATGGCTTTGAATTTTAATCTTATGAAAACCCAAATGGCCCTTGCTAGTAAACATTTTTATAGGATTTTCTATTACATGAACCTTTGGCAATACAGTTGTGGAGGATCAGTGTTCCAATGTTCTTTTTACTTTTTCCAATCAGAATCCCATGGTCTTTGAGAAGGTGTGTTAATTGGAGTTGGAGGCATGTATGGAATCTCCAGATGGCATATAAACAAAAAAGGGCATTTGGCAGTCACTGGAAGGTGGAGCAGGTTTAATAAAATCACTTGTACAAAGTTTCCTTTTTACAGCTAATGTCTGACAGCCAGGAGGGAAACCAGGAAGCAACCAGCACCCAAGGGTTTATAGCAGTACATAGAAGTTATATAAGTACGTATAAATGGCAGGAATGGCAGGTCCGCCCTTAGGTTTGATTGCTTTTTTTCATTCAGTTTGATCTTTCCCCATTTACAAGCTCCCTATAGATTTTTCGTTTTTCAGAGATCGCAGGCACAACACACCCTGTGTTTCTATTAATAGAAAAATAAAACATGTCAAACAACAACAAAAAACTCCAGTTGATTGTGGCCGAAATTCGTTTCACCATCATACTACACTATCATTGGAGATTTAATAAAAGTTCTTATAGTTTAAAAAGGTGCTAATTTGTGCCCCAACCAATCAAATGTTATTTTAACATATGGAACTAACTTTTGATTGGTTGGGGCAAAATTAGCACCATTTTTTAACGATAAGAAATTTTATGAAATAACCCCGTATGTTTAGTATTGAGGTTTGCACTGTATGTGGTTAATGCAGAAAGCACACTTTATTTAAACTATTTAAGGAGCCAAACGCATTGCTATAGGGGGCGCGACCAACAGATCTCTACTGAGACAGGTAAACTGTGTGTGTGTGTTTCTACTGTGTAGAGATGTGACTGATTATCTATGTATCTAATCTATACTTATCTATACTATCTATCTATCTATCTTATCTATCTATCTATAATCTATCTGATCTATCTATCTATATCTTATCTATCTATTATAATCCATCTATCTATGATCTATCTATCTATCTTCGTATCTAATCATCTACCACTTATAAAGTGTGCCATTCACTGTGAGGTCACGTGACGTGACCAGCTGTACAATTACCATGGATCGTAGCCCCGCCCTTCTTCCTCGCAGTCTCAGTCATTCAGATGAAACCCGCTAGGGGTCGTGTCCCTCTCTGTCCCCTTGTACTATCCCACACTATCGGTAACTGTTTATTTAATATCTCAGCCCTTTACACAGAATGAGACCAGGAAAACTGATTCTCTTCGGTAGCGGAAACATGTCCTGGCAAGGAATCTGCATTTCTGGAGGACACAGAGGAGGGAAGCTCAGCGGTACAGTACGATAGACAGACACGAGAGAGAGATAGAGAAGCAAGTACAGAACAACGGAGAGAGAGCGAGAGGAGAGAAGAGACCGACAACAGAAGAGCAGAGAGAGACAAGAGAAGAGAGACGACACAGAAAGATGCAACAGAGAGGAGAGAGAGAGGAGAACAGAGACAGACACAGACGAGAGAGAGACACAACCCAAGAGAGAGAGAAGAGAGAAGAAAACGACAGAGAGAGAGAGAGACAGGGGGGAGAACTGAGACACACATCACACAGAGAGAGAGAAGAGAAAGAAGAGACAGACAGAGAGAGAGAGGAGAGAGAGAGAGAATAGACAGAAATAGAGAGAAGACATCACATAGAGAGAGAGAGAGAGAGAGACAAACAGAGAGAGAGAGAGAGACAGACAGAGAGAGACAGACACCACACAGAGACAAACAGAGAGAGAGACACACACACAGAAGAGAGACAGACACAGAGAGGGAGACAACAGAGAGAGACCGACATACAGAGAGAGAGGACAGACACACACAGAGAGACAAACAGAGAGAGGCAGACCACAGAGAGACACACACACAAAGAGAAAGAGACAGAGAGAGACGACCGAGACTGTCAGACAGAGAGAAAGACAAAGAGATGACAAGACTGACCACAAAAAGGCTGACAGACATACAGAAAGAGGCTGACAAACAAAGAGACTGACACAGAGAAAGACTGAAGACAGAGAGACGACAGGCAGAGAGATTGACAGACAGCGGGGAGAAGTGCAGGTTAATCCTCCCCGTCACAGATTCTCTATGCCAGATTCGATCTGATGAATGTTTATAGGGATGGGTCAGTGATCTTATGGATATGCAATATAGACTAGATCAAAACTGTCACTATCTATTAACTGTCACTATGTCACCATATTCACTAAACTACCACAACCAAGGTATGCAGTATGGTGTTTATGTCTTTTCTATGTCACATCTATAATCTTCTCGTCTGTCTTATATCTCAAATCCATGTCTCCTATACTGCATCTACCAGTATCACCGATCATGTCTAAGTGTATCTGTTCTACCATGCAAATTCGGTCTGTCTGTCAATCTGTCTGTCTGTCTGTCTGTCTATCCTTCGTCTGTATTCAATCTCTCTTATCTATCTAATCTATCTTCTATCTATATCTATCTATCTATCTTCATCTTTATCTAATCTATCTTTTATCTTTTTATCTATCTTTATCTCTATCTGTCTATCTGTTCCAGTCTTGTCTTGTCTGTCTCGTCTGTCTGTCCGTTCGTCCTATCTATCTAATCTATCTATCTATATTCATCTATCTATCTATCTATCTATCTATCTTATCTATCTATCTATTTATCTATTATCTGCCTGTCTGTCTGTCTATCCTCTTTCTCTCTCTCTCTCTCTACTATCATCTATCATCTTCTTATCTATCTTACTCTCTTATTTTATCTCACTCCCCAAGCCCCCCCCCCCCCCCCCCATCTCAGCACAGGTTTCCTTACATTCAAAACACTACTGTATCCCTCTAATGGTGTTTAATATAATGTCAGGGGTGCCCTGTCCCTGCCAGTAGCCAAGCTGTGATGATGGGTATATGTGCCACTCAGAATGGTTAAGTAGTTCACACATAATTAAGAGCCCTCATGGGTGGCACAAGATCTGCACTTTATGACGATAAGGGGATCAAGCTGAATTGTAGAAGTGAAACCACTAATAATACTTTATCACTGACCTCTGCAACAAACCTTAAAGTGGAGGTGAAAACATAAAACGGTTCTAGTTTTAACTACTGAAACATTTGTAAAGCTTATTTCATTATCATCAATCTACATTGAACAGCTGTGGTTAATGTTCCCATCCCTTAATAAATAATTAGTAATTGTAATAAAATTGTAAGTGTTAATGTATATCACACATGATCACAGTTCATCATCTTCACTGGGACTTACACATACCAATAAAAAACGTTTAAAAAAAATGCCCAAAATATATGGAAATAGCTACTTAGTCCATGTGGGCAGGGGTTTTTATAGCCATCTGTGTACGATGCTGCCGTGTCCCTGCTTCGGTAAGAATCCGTACAGTTCACCATATAGTGCCCAGTTTCTAAAGAATTGGAATGGAATCATGTGGTGTGTAACTTATAAACGAATAGCCTACTTGGTAAGCTTGCATGATCACAGTCACATATGATGGCCGACTTTTTTTTACGGGTTGTTTGAAATAGGGTGAAATAATGCATTCAGCTCATCCTTGTAATATAGAATCTCCTCTTTCGAAACGCGCACCCCAGATTACTAACATTTCTTATAGTGTATTCCTGTAGGTCCAATTCACATTTCATGAGGATTGAGATGTGGTTTTAGGAATTTGGTTATTTGTTGTGGGAAAACGATCACAAGGAATATGTGAGTTAGGATTGTTTGTTGTCTCCTGTGTAGACTTTTTCAGATAGCACCATTGGCTACAGAGCTAGTACATTTAAAGCAATAAACAAACTGGGGTGTTGCTATTTATCTGTTTGTTAAATTTTAGTCTAATTAGCCACTGCTTTATCAATGAAGAAACACAAGCTTTTCAGCAATCTGAACCTTTGTTCCTCCCCATCCTGTCCTCTATTGTAATCTATCTGTGTGCACGTCTGTCTGATCTGTAATGTAATTTATTATCTAGCCTATCTATCTTCTATCTATCGAGCGATCTTCGTTCTCTCTGTCTGTCGTTCTGGTCCCGTCTGTTCTGTTCCCCCTGGTCTATCTATTCTCTATCTATCTGCCTTATCTATCTATCTATCTATCTATCTATCCTCTCAGCTAATTGCTCTATCTCCCTCTCTCTCCTTCCTCTTCGTTCCCCCCTCTCTGTCTGTCTGTCGGTTATCTGTCCTAGCGTTCTCATCCTTTCTAAATCTATCTATCTATCTATCTATCTATCTCATCCTATCACTATCTATCCCTATCTATCTAATGATCTATCTATTCTCTCTATCTCGCTTCTCTCTCCTCTCTATCTTCTCCTCTTCGGTTCCTGTAATGTCTGTTCTATCGATCTAATCCTTTCTAAATCTATTCTATCTATCTATCTATTCTCTATCTATCTTCTATTCTAATCTACTAATATAATCTATCTGCCCTTGCAAGTCCTGTCTTGTGTCTGTCTCAATTATCCGATCATTCTATCCTTTAATCTTATCTATCATCCTATCCTGATCTATCTATCTAGCTATCTATCTATCTTTATCTATCTCATTTATCATCTATCCATCTATTTATCTTATCCTATCTATCTATCTTTCTTCTATTCTTCCTCTCTTACTATCCTATCCACTCAGCTCTCTATCTAGTACTCATCTATCTATCGTTAATCTATCTATCTATCATCTATCATCCTAGTATCTATATATCTATCTTTTTATTATCTTTCTCATCTGTACTGTTCCTGTTACCGTCCGTCCCGTATATCTATCTATCTATTTGAAGCGATTGAATTTGATTCTATCGATCACACATTACAAAGTTTTTTTGGACAAGTCCAGTAACATGTTGTACATTGGCCAAAGCAACAAAAAAATTAGGAAAACAAATTAAGTCAATGGGAAGTAGAGAGGTTTCAGTCCCGAGGATAATAACCAGTAAGCGGGGATTGTTTATGAGCAGTCAATATGTTAATACCCTATCTGTACAAGTCTGTTCCTGCAGTTCATGTCCTGTGGTCTGGTCTATCATCAATCTAAATCTAAACCATAAATATTTCCTTTTCTTTCTTAAATGTATTCTTACTTTGTGGCCCTTTTCAGTTAAGGCCACACACACCCTATTTTTGAAGACACTCCTCTTAAATGTGCAGGACATTCACTAGTAATGAAAGTTTTTCTTATAGACTCGGAGATCGGAATTGGAAGCTGTTGAGAAATGTCCCTATTGAATTTCTCATGGGTTTTGATGTACAATTCAATACAATAACCTTTGGATTAATTCAAGTGTATAATGAGAAATCTGGCATACTCGTACCTCAAACCCACCGATGCCATTTAATACCTTTTAAGGTTTTTTTTTCCCTCACAGTAGAAATCTTCATAGAACACGACACATGGTCTATATCCCATTACCATGTGTATATGTTGTGTGAAGTAACATGTTTTCCCAGTTAATAATTTTTTTTTTTATATATATCCGTTGAGGAACCACATTCAAAATTAAATAATTAAGATATGTGTCCTAATAGGTTGGTAATTGAAACCACATTTTCTTAAAACACCAGTGCTTGGTTTGCAACCTGTTTTTTTTGTAGTAGGGCCATAGGGATTGACAGAGCTTGTGTTATCCTTTGTAAACCTTGGTTAATCCTATCGGAAAACTGCCTTTTGGCTTCCCTTTATGGGCGGTTAGCTTGTCCGTTTTGGTTACTATTTATTTTTTCCTTTTTTTTACTTTTTCCAACCTCTTTTTTTAGCCAATTATATTTTCCATCGTTTTTTAATATATGTAGAGTTTTTAATTCTATTTTTGTAATAATATTGTATTTCAATGTATCGACCATTATCTCTTTATCAACATTTTAATCCATTCCTAATTTTTTTTTTACTTTTTAAGGACAATACTATTCCAGGTTTTCCCTTTATTTGACCTATTCTATAATTAACTTTTTCTTTTTTGATCCTTGCTAGAATTTTAGTTTGATACAATACATTTTCAGGTCTTTTCTTTTTGATCTATTTTCCTTGATTTAACTTTTTTTGATCCATTTTTGGATTTGCCCCTTTGAATAACAATTACATTCCCAGCCCTATTTTCTTTTTTCACCCGTTTCTAAAGAGTTCAGTTTTGATACAATTCCATTCCAGCTTTTTTCGGTTTTGACCCAGATTCTAATATTTTACTTTTGATACAATACATTCCGCATTTTTGTTTTTTTTAATTTTGATTTTTTTCCTAGATTTTAGTCTTTGATACATACATTCCAGGTTTTTATTTATGTCATGTATTTTTTTTTTTAATCCCCTTTCTAATTTTGTTTTATGGAGAGCAATACAACAAAAAAAAAACATTCCCAGATTTTTTTTTTTGTCAATCCACTTTCTAGTTTTAATGCACATACTTCCATGGTTTTTTTTTTTCGTCCACTTCTAGAAATTTAGTTTTTTAAATCCATACCATTCCAAGGTTTTTTTATTTTTTTGTTTTTGTCCCACTTCTAGATTTTTTGTTTATGCATCCTTCCAGGTTTTCTTTGACCTCCATTTCCTCGAGATTGTTTTAACTTTGAATTACATACGTTCCACAATTGTCATTTTTTTTTTATCCATTTCACCAAGGAAAATATTAGCTTTGATCATCAATACATTCCAGCTAGAAAAATATTTATTGAATCCACCTCTAGATTTTCAGTTGATTCATACACTTCCAGCTTCAATGTTTTTTGACCCACTTCTAGATTTTCAGTTCTTTGTTTCTTTGTACACCCCCCCACACCACCCCCCCCCACCCCTTTTTTAGTTTTATCCAATCTTTCCTTGTTGCCATTCCCTGGTTTGCCGTCTTGATCCCCATTTCCAGTTTGTGCGTCCATTTCTAGGTTTCATCCTGCTACAATTCTTAATTAATTTGTAAGGTTTTATTCTGGACAGTTCAATTCTTTTATTTCACTCTATTGTTACCTTTCGCATTTTGATAACTAATTTTTTTTGCATTTGATCGGGCTCGCCTAGATGCCACCTCAGTTTTCAGTTGATTTTTTTTGGTTTTCATTTTATTGTAATAGGGGCTTCAGGGTTTTCTTGTCAGTGGCTTGTTTAGAAGATATAAGAAGCATCTTTGATCCCGGCATCTTGTACCCTTGAAGTATCACTATGGCAACTGAGTGATTTATGAGTCCGACGCCCCCCTAGCCATTTCCCCAGATGGTTTCCTGTTATTCTGTCACTTTGGAACCTGCTGTTCAACCCTGTCTTGGCTTGGCTTTGAACTAAACTTGAAGCTCCGTGGGGAATTAATTGACAGACAGGAATGGTCATCTGGGTCAGATCAAACTGTCCACACCCCTCTATGTCACTTAGACTGTCCCCCAGCAACTCAAGATGTTAACAAAGAGCGGGCGCTGGCATTTAATTCAGAACAAGGCCCAAGTGTGCCAAATGGTTTAATCGTGGTCATCAATCACAACTCCAAAACCTAACCCTCAAACATTCCACTACTACTTGCAACTACTTTCATTGACTGCACAAGTAATCCCATGGGCCAGATAAGACAGTTTTTATATCTGGGCTTCTACCAAATAAAAGCCCAATCATCAAAGACCTTCAGCTTTTTACTATGAAATGTGGTAGTTTCTTGCACTAGGTCGGCAATAGCTTTTTAAAACAAAGGTCCACCTATGTTTGTTTTCGATGGGGGAACAGTAATGCCATTCAGAATTATATTTTTTTTGCAGAGACTCAATAAAAATAACTGTATAAGTGAATTAGATCTGAGAACAAACTGATGGGAAGCAGATGCAGTTGCAAGACTATAAATGGCATCACTACAAAGAGACTGATGTGCTAATAGACTAATGGAAAGTCCATTAGGCAACATTACAACGACAGACACTTCACCATATATAATACTGTAACCAAGGAAAAACACATCTATCTATCTATCTATCTATCTATCTATCTATCTATCTATCTATCTATCTATCTATCTATCTATCTATCTATCTATGTTCCATAATATGACAATACCCTGTTTTTCTGAATCAATGTAATATGTATTCAGTATGTAATGAACTATTAAACAGAGGACTGATATGACTAGATGATGAATCTCCATCTCTCGCCTCTATTCTATAGCGATACCTACAGGGAACCCCAGTTATTTCCAATATGTACTGACGCAAACAGGATTCATTAGTCAATGAACTGAAGTAATTGTGTTCTTAGAATAAAACGGCAATCAGGTAGGTATAGAGAAGGTAGGTATAGAGAAGATAGGTATAGAGATCAGGTAGGTATAGAGAAGGTAGGTATAGAGAAGGTAGGTATAGAAAGAGATAGGTATAGAGATCAGGTAGGTATAGAGAGCAGGTAGGTATAGAGAAGAGAGGTATAGAGATCAGGTAGGTATAGAGATCAGGTAGGTATAGAGAAGATAGGTATAAGAGATCAGGTAGGTTAGAGAAGGTAGGTATAGAGATCAGGTAGGTATAGAGAAGGTAGGTATAGAGAAGATAGGTATAGAGATCAGGGTAGGTATAGAGAGGGTAGGTATAGAGATCAGGTAGGTATAGAAAAGGTAGGTATAGAGATCAGGTAGGTATAGAGAAGATAGGTATAGAGATCAGGTAGGTATAGAGGAAGGTAGGTTGTAGGATCAGGTAGGTATAGAGAAGGTATAGGTATAGAGAAGAGGTAGGTATAGTAGGATCAGGTTAGGTATAGAGAAGGTAGGTAATAGAGAAGGAGGTTATAGAGAAGATCAGGTAGTATAGAGACTCTATACCTATCTTCTCTATACCTACCTTCTCTATACCTACCTGATTGCCGTTTTATTCTAAGAAACAAAATTAACTTCAGTCTCATTGACTAATGAATCCTGTTTGCAGTCAGTACAATATTAGGAAATAACTGGTGTTCCCTGTAGGTATCGCTATAGAATTAGAGGCGAGAGATGGAGATTCATCATCTAGTCATATCAGTCCTTCTGTTTAATAGTTCATTACATACTGAATACATATTACATTGATTACAGGAATAAACAGGGTATTGTCATATTATGGAACATAGATAGATAGATAGATAGATAGATAGATAGATAGATAGATAGATAGATAGATAGATAGATAGATAGATAGATAGATAGTGTTTTTCCTTGGTTACAGTATATATATATGGTGAAGTGTCTGTCGTTGTAATGTTGCCTAATGGACTTTCCATTAGTCTATTAGCACATCAGTCTCTTTGTAGTGATGCCATTTATAGTCTTGCAACTGCATCTGCTTCCCATCAGTTTGTTCTCAGATCTAATTCACTTAATACAGTTATTTTTATTGAGTCTGCAGGGAGGTAGATTGGAACGTTACCTAGACCAGTGCTGGGAGACCCTTTCTGATGTGCACACTGAGGATTGCTGAGTCTGGATTTCTATGCAGAGGGGAATTGGGTAAATTATCTGGCACTGTACAATACATTTTTGACTACAAGACTCATAGAGATGACTATATGAGGGGCAATGAGAGATACTGGGACCAACACCAACTGGAGTAGTTGAATGGATAACTTTTTTGAGTTTGTATGTTTGATTTCGGGTGATTGGCCCTGTCCAGACAATGGTCCAATCATTGTGGACTTAACTGGCCATTTAGGGAAGACTAATCCTGGATGCCTGTGGCAAACATTAGTAAAGGCTACTGTGACTTTGATAGATGGTGGTGTTATGTTACTATCCCCTTTCTGTCCCCTCACTCTGTGATCCTGTCCCTCCTTCCTCTCACTCCTCTTACCAAGTTTCACACATTCAGATCCACTGTGGGTTTTTACTGTTACTGAAAATATTTTTTTAAAGATAAGAAATAACAAATGGGAAAAAGCTATAATGAAAGGTTAGTCACTGTGTATAGTAACTGCAACATCCAGTAGCCCAGTGTTGAACTGTCACAATCTACAGGCAAGATTTACATAGAATAAATAACAGCTCCTTGTAAAATCCCAGGTTCTCCTTATGCAGCCCAGAAATCCTAAAGCTCCTCATACACACAGGAGTCGACACAATGAGCACTGTCTAGGCAAATGTGTCCATTTAAACTCCCATCTGAATGTATTGTAGGTTAGACTATCAAATACCACGTGAGTTAGATTTACCCTTACTATCTAATGTTACCCTTACTATCTAATGTTACCCTTACTATCCACTGTATGAACGTAGATCCCAATCCTAATCACCCATTTAATCTGGATTGCCCCTTTAACTGATTTCAATGAAGGGATGAAGACTGTCTACCAAGATTATAAAGGTATGGCAATAAATACTGCAAATCTGTCATTATTTCTTCTCACACAATAATTTGTAATCAAAATAAATTGGGCCCTAAACAAAGGTAATTTGTACCCAGACTATAGCTCTATAAAGAGGAGATTACTAGTACCCAGCCTGTTGCCCTAAACAGAAGTTGCTGATACCCAGCCTATAGCTACATACAGAGGCTACAGGTACCCAGCCTATATCTCTATACAGAGGCTACTGATACCCAGCCTATAGCTGAGCTCCATACAGACATTACTGATATCCAGCCTATAGCTCCACACAGAATCTGCTGATACCCAGCCTATAGCTCCATACATAGGTTGCTGATACCCGGACTCTAGCTCAATGCAGAGGCTACTGGTACCCAGCCAGACTGGGGCCCTACACCGAGGTTAGTACCCAGGCTTTAGCTCTATACACATGTTACTGATACCAGTCCCGTGGCTATATACAAAGGTTATTGGTACCAAGAATGAAACTCTCTACAGAGGTCACTAGTACCCAGCCTGTCGCACTGTACAGAGGTTACTGTTACTAAGCTGGTGCTCCTATACAGAGATTACTGGTATCCAGCCTGTGGTCCTATACAGAGATTACTGGTTCGCAGCCTGTGGCCCGATACAGAGATTACTGGTATCCAGCCTGTGGCCCAATACAGACCTTACTGGTATCCAGCCTGTGGCACGATACAGAGATTACTGGTATCCAGCCTGTGGCCCTATACAGAGATTACTGGTATCCAGCTTGTGGTCCTATACAGGTATTACTGGTATCCAGCCTGTGGCCCTATACAGAGATTACTGGTATCCAGCCTGTGGCCCGATACAGAGATTACTGGTATCCAGCCTGTGGCCCTATACAGAGATTACTGGTATCCCGCCTGTGGCCCTATACAAATATTACTGGTATCCAGCTTGTGGTCCTATACAGATATTACTGGTATCCAGCCTGTGGCCCTATACAGATATTACTGGTATCCAGCCTGTGGCCTGATACAGAGATTACTGGTATCCAGCCTGTGGCCCTATATAGAGATTACTGGTATTCAGCCTGTGGCCCTATATAGAGATTACTGGTATCCAGCCTGTGGCTCTATACAGAGATTACTGGTATTCAGCCTGTGGCCCTATACAGAGATTACTGGTATTCAGCCTGTGGCCCTATACAGAGATTACTGGTATCCAGCCTGTGGCCCTATACAGAGATTACTGGTATTCAGCCTGTGGCACTATACAGAGGCTAATGGTATCCAGACTGTGACCCTATACAGAGGCTTCTGTACCCAGCCTGTGGTCCTATACAGAGGTTACTGGCACCCAGCCTGTGGCTCTAAAACGGAGGATACTGGTATCGCCTGTTGCCCTATACAGAGGTTACTGCCTGGTACCCAGCCTGGGGCCATATACAGAGGTTACTGGTGTCCAGCCAGTGGTCCTATTCAGAGGTTACTGGTTACTAGGCTTGGTGCCTATACAGAGGTTACTGTGGCTCTTAATACAGAGGCTACTGGTACCCAGCCTGTAGCCCAAAAAAGAGTTACTGGTACTCAGCCTGTAGTCCTATACAGAGGTTACTGGTACCCAGACTGTGACTCTAATACAGAGGCTACCGGTACCCAGCATGTGGTCCTATACAGAGGTTACTTGTACCCAGAATTTAGCTATATACAGAGACTACTAATATAACTACATACAGAGGCTTCTGATACCCAGAATATTGCTTCAAATAGAGCAATGGGCTGGGAATCAGCAGCCTCTATATTGAGCAATAGGCTGGGTATCAGTAGTACCTAGCTCGTGTCACTATACAGAGGCTAATGTCACCCAGTGTGTGGCCCTAAGTTATTATTCAGCCCCCACCACCCCAACCCCCTGACTAAACTCCGTTTATTTAAAACCAAAGGAAAGGAAAACGAACCATATATACACAGTAAAGGATGTGAATTGTGCAATCCCTCTCTATGGTGTCATGTAATTACCATCTCTAGTAACCCATTCACTGACCATGTTCTAGGCTCTGGGACTGCTGCCTGTAAAATACCAATAGGAAATAAAACACCAATCAGGGCTGCTGATGTCCAGATCCCATCTTTATTCTCTAGATACCCCCCCCCCCCATTATTATTATTAGTATGTTCAATCTGTGTAGTCAGGGTTAAACGGGGGTTATTATTTACTGGGATGAACACAACCTCCCCCCCCCCCCCTGGTACCAATAGGATTGTGTCTTTCCTGCTCTCTCTCTCTCACTTTCCTTAAACTTCAGGAAAAGTTACAAGTTAGGGGGGCCCGCCCAGTGACGTAGAAGGGGATTTCAGCCAATAGAAAGCGCCCTCCAAAACTTTTCTGCCAGCGAGCGATATAAAGGGGGTGAGGGAAGTTCGAAGGGAGACATCAAGAGGTTCGCGCCCGGGGACAGAGCGATAGGGCTGGGATCGTTCCCTCCCCACCCACCTCAGCACCTTGGAGAGAAAACTGGGACCGAACTTGCCCGTCTGGCCCGCGGGGACCGTTCTCCTCCTCCAGTTGGGAGAAAAATGATGCAGGAAGAGTCGAGCTCCCCAGTCTCCCCAGTGGACAGTTTAAGTAACAGCGAGGAAGAGCTTGACAGACAGCAACTCGGTAATACCAAGAGGACCGGGAGAAAGAGACGGAACAGCAGAAAAAGCCCTGAGGATCCGGACAGTCCCACGTCAGTAAAGCGCAACAAGAAATCCGGGGGCAGCACAGGGAGCAGCCCGCAGTCTTTCGAAGAGCTCCAGACCCAGAGAGTCATGGCCAATGTCAGGGAGAGGCAGAGGACCCAGTCCCTGAACGAAGCCTTCGCTGCCCTGAGAAAGATCATCCCCACTCTCCCTTCGGACAAACTGAGCAAGATACAAACCCTCAAACTGGCATCGCGGTACATCGATTTCCTGTGCCAGGTCCTGCAGAGCGACGAGCTCGACTCCAAGATGGCAAGTTGTAGTTATGTGGCCCATGAGAGGCTCAGCTACGCCTTCTCTGTGTGGAGGATGGAGGGAGCCTGGTCCATGTCTGCATCTCACTGACCGCAGCTCAGAGGTAAGAGCACAGGGTGATGGGGCCCTACAGAGTGATTGGGACCTATAGGGTGATTGGGACCCTACAGAGTGATGGGGCCCTACAGAGTAATGGGGCCCTGGATTTGCTTTTGTTGGTCCACAATATCCATGATTGCTAGTGTTGTAGTTGTACAAAATCCTGCACAGCCAAAAGGCATAGTGTGACTTTAGATCGAACTATTTGTATATATCACTGGTCCCACCCCACAGCCACAACATAATACCCTGTACACACACACATAAGGGGCCTAGAACAGGGGGGATAAAGTGAAACTAAAGATGCATAACAACAGCCCTGTAACTGGGTCCTTGTAACATCAAAACCTCCCAAACCCCCTTTTATCCTTCACTTTTTTTAGTCTCTCCATTAATAGTTTAGTTACTTTATTGTATCCTTATCCATTTGGAACGTGAGTCACTCAATGATTCGTTACAGTGTTTAGTCTTCTTTGCACACAGCCCATTACACATATCCAACTATTACACATATTGTATAGAGCTACATATATACTATTACACATATTGTATAGAGCTACATATATACTATTACATATTTTGTATGAAGCTACATATATACTATTATATAAACTGTATAGTGCTACATATATACTATTATTTAAATTGTATAGTGCTACATATATACTATTACACATATTGTATAGCGCTACACTTATCATATAGTACTGTACATATAAAACGAATTATTCTATTAAACGAATTATACTATCACACATAGTATACTATCACACATAGTATAATATTATCACACATAGTATACTATCACACATAGTATATCACACATATACTACCACACGTATTATACTATCACACATAGTATACTATCACACATAGTATATTATCACACATAGTATACTATCACACATAGTATACTATCACACATAGTATATCACACATAGTATATCACACGTATTATACTATCACACATAGTATACTATCACACATATTATACCATCACAAGTATTATACTATTATACACAGTATACTATCACACATGGTATACAATACACATGTTATATAGTACTTTACATAGAGAATGACTCATATTTTACTATTATACAAATGATTGTTCTATACAAAATGACAGATCAGCTTTGTTATGTTTTTACACAGTTGTGTTTTTAGGGTTTAAATAATGAGAGATTCGTTGTTGAAATTCGTTTATGTGTATTATGTATGGATAGTAAATGTTGTGTGTGTTTGTATGTTGTGTTAAAATCTAATTTTGGTTGCAAACGTGGATTAAGTTAAATTAATTGGTTTCCCCTTTCTCCCCCCAGATGAATGAAACACCAATAAAAAGGGAAATGGACAGTCTGTTAGCTGGAGCTGGATACCCCAAACGATCAATCTCGAGGATTTTTCCGATTTGATTTGACCTAATCGAACGAGGATGTGCGGAGCACTTAACCGACCTCGGACAATCAATCACTGATCACACAGCGAGGGAGCCTTTCTGGTTCGACAGATCGATATGTTTCAGTTCAATCTATTCCAAATGCGATATCGACCGATCTTCAAAACCTTGACTTTGACGAAGAATGTTGGATTTTTTATTTTTTATTGTTTTTAGAAATATTCCGTTTTTGATGTATTTCTATTTTGCCTGCCGGCCCCTGGCTGTGCCTTCCAAGCCACTTAAGAAAAACAATTCATTGTAAACTCTCCCTATTCCTGGGTTTAAAGGAGAAATGACTATTTTTGCTATTTGAACATTTTTGGTTCAGAGAAAAAAAACAAACAAACAAAAGACTATGTCCAAACCATCCACATCTCTTTATTCCTCCTCTGAGAGTAAAACAAACAAAACTAAAAAACAAAAAAAAGGAGAAGTTAACATTTTATTTATTTATTGATTCATGTTTAAAAAAAAAATAATGCAATAGATCCGGAGTCTAAATGCATTCATATTTTTATGTTTTTTGTAAATATCATTGTATATTATTTTTTCTGCAATAAATAAATATGATCGAATTTTTATATATTTTCTAAAAAATTTTTGGAGTTTCCATCACCTGAAATTTAAATTTCTAGAGACCCAACCCTATAATGTGTTTGTTTATATGTAAAAAATAAAATAAAAAATAGAGAGACCCAGGAGACAGACAATTTAATATAAACAAACTGGGCACAGAGCTCAAATAAACCAGCTACTGACAGACACATTGGTTATTTATGGAGGCGATTTACTATTCCACTTTCCTTGTAGGATTGGGCTCTTCCCTCATCAGGCTTCAAATAATGTTACAAAGGTTGAGAGTGGGGTGAAGGCAAAGATCACTTTATCCATTGCCAAACAGGGCCAAAGCCTTCACTTAACACAGGGCAACTTTCCCTTTCAGATGAGTTATAACCCTAGTGTAGAATGTCACACTGTGTTGTACCATTTTGCAAAGCAATTTGTGCTAGTCCTACAAAAACAAATAACAGAAATCTTTAGACACACAGGTCTCACCAGATCCTCAGGATTGCCCTAAAGTAAATAGGAGAGTCCTACAAACTGAACTTTCCACCCTTATTTATTGTGATGGGTTTGGGAAGGATGGGATCCAGGCTACAGGTATATTGGTGACTGATCAGGGAAGAAGAAAGTGAGAAAAAACAATAAATAATTTGTTTACTTTCATTTTGTAAAGTCATGCACAATCTCCTTAACCTACAGTTATATCTATGGCCTACAAGGTTTTGTGTGTGTATTTTGTCATGTGTGTTTGCACAGTTTTAACTAGTGAGCAGTGCTAATAGTGTTGTTATTATTATTCTAAAGGGTGACATTGACATGTTTTACATTAATTATTAGGACCCCGATGTCTTTCCAAGAGCAATTTCCTTTTGGTGGGTTGCATGTAAGTGTATTAGTCATGAATTAGAGTTCAGATCTTTGCCTGAGTTTGTGTGGAAAGGTTATGAAATTTCTCCTTTGCACCCTCACTGCAGGGATGTCCCATACCCTAAGCTGTGAGATAAAAGGGTACAGTAGAAATTAAAGGCTGCAGCTGAATTTCAGGCTTTGCTCTGGATCAACAATGTTTTGTTTTTCCAAATGGAAT
The DNA here is from genome assembly GCA_019447015.1 of Hymenochirus boettgeri. NCBI lineage: Eukaryota > Metazoa > Chordata > Amphibia > Anura > Pipidae > Hymenochirus > Hymenochirus boettgeri. Next base: position 66,452,059 of record CM033474.1, on the reverse strand, counting down.
TTGTGTTTGTTTAGAAAAGGTTTGGGGGTTACTCCTGACCCTGGTGTTATGGTTCCCATATATCACTATGGATTGCTGACACCACATTATTATAAATTTAATATTGTGCATATCTCAGATCCTGCTCCTAGTGTTTACAGAGGAAAGCCAGCAGAGTTTGTTTTTATCATGAGATTAACTAGGGACTTTGAATGTGGGATTGAAGATTAGGTGGTCTGTTTGGAAAAAAAAAAACACAGAGAAAGGGAAAGAGAGGCAGATCCTTACAGAACTGGGCTACATGGGTTAGCATCACTATAGATAGTGATCTGTTATTATATTACTGGGTGTATATGGGGAGGGAGGAAAGGGGATGTTATCTTTATGTGAGATGGAGACTGTGTGTGTCACTGTATTGAGGGGTGTGTAGGTGTGAGGAGAGGGGGAGCGCGCGTTTGTGAATGCGCTTGTTGTGTTTACTGTATTTGAGTTTCTGTATGTGTGTTTGTTTCAGTTAACCAGGTTAATATTTACTTAATACATTCGCTAACTATACAGAATATGTTTGTTTGAAGTGAAGTAGAAAGTTGCCATCTTACAATTGTAACTTGAAAAGATGCTGATTCAATGTTATTTCCAATATCCAGACACCATTCCGGACTCTACAGGTCAGACTTGCAGGACATTACCTAACCAGGATCAGACTTGCAGGACATTACCTAACCGGGATCAGACTAGCAGGTCTTTACCTAACCGGGATCAGACTTGCAGGACATAACCTAACCGGGATCAGACTTGCAGGACATTACCTAACCTGGGTCAGACTTGCAGGACATTTCCTAAAATGGATCAGACTTGCAGGACATTACCTAACCTAGGTCAGACTTGCAGGACATAACCTAACCGGGATCAGACTTGCAGGACATTACCTAACCGGGGTCAGACTTGCAGGACATTGCCTAACCGGGACCAGACTTGCAGGACATTACCTAACCGAGGTCAGACTTGCAGGACATTATCTAACCGGGATCTGGTTTCTTTAAAACCTTTTACACACAGGTACAAACAACAAATTCATACACACTCAACGCAGAAAGAAACAAGAAATGGGCAACTGTGCAAAGTGTCTGAAATGCAAGATCTGCAACACACACACAACAGAACAGAACAATGAATAGAGATCCAATCAGTAACCATCCACCTCACCCTGAAATCTGAGTGAAAAGCCCACTGCACAGGGACGCTGCTCACACCGTAGGAAACTAAAGTCTTGTGCACATTCCGTGGTTTGGCAAGGCTGGGATTGCTATTTTTTGTAGCCCAGTATCAAATTCTTGCTAAGCATATGATTTCACTTGAAGTTCTGCCCAAGAATCCTTCAAAGTGAACATTTGTCCTGCTCTCATGATGTAAGGCGGGTTTCCTGCATCTGTAATTAGAAGGAAAACAAACAAATGTGCAGGGAACAGATGCCATGGATAAGGCAAAATGGCCAGAGACGAATTCACCTGTGGTGGCTGGAGCTGTGGACAGAGACAGCAATATAGTAGATAATGCACCCCAACTGTAAATTATATAACAGACAAATTACAGGGAAAGGGATAAGAACAGAAATGACTCCTGTCACAGATCCTAATGGTTCACTACAACCATCCCAGGCTATAGGCTACTGTCATGGTCATTTTAGTTTTATTCAGTTTGCCACATATGCACATATACAGTATCTAGACCACCCCCCCTCGCGCTCTCTCTCTCATTTTATATATATATATATATATATTTAATATGTATCAATCATCTATTTAATATGAATCTCTCTCTCTGTTAGTCTCTATCTATATATCTCTCACTGTGTGTGCATCATCTATCTATCTATCTATCTACCATCTATCTATCCATCCGTCCATCCATCTATTCATCGATTCTATTGAACCTGTGTATTCATCACCTCTAAATGACATGGAAGCCCAATTGAGTTTGCAGGAAAGAATCGGTGTGATTGCCAATAGTGCTGTACATGTAGGATATCCTTGATTAATCTCTGGGGATATTACAGTAAGTATATGGCAATAGGATTGTGGATGCTGTTTAGACTGTGAGTCCATTGTGTAAACAATAACTGCTATGAGTCAGACCATTATTTTAAAAGCTGGGTTCTGTAACTGTTTTAATGGCTTTGAATTTTAATCTTATGAACAACAAAATGGCCCTTGCTAGTAAACATTTTTATAGGATTTCTATTACATGAACCTTTGGCAAGTAACAGTTGTGGAGGATTCAGTGTTCCCAATGTTCTTTTTCCAATCAGAATCCCATGGTCTTTGAAGAAGGTGTGTAATTGGAGTTGGAGGCATGTATGGAATCTCCAGATGGCTATAAAATAAAAAGGGGCATTTGGCAGGTCACTGGAAGGTGGAGCAGGTTAAAATCACTTGTACAAAGTTCCTTTTTACAGCTAATAGTCTGCCAGCCAGGAGGGAAACCAGGAAGCACCAGCACCCAGGGTTTATAGCAGTACATAGAGTTATTAAAGTACTTATGAATAATGGCAGGAATGGCAGGTCGCCCTTAGGCTTGATTGCTTTATTCATTCAGTTTGATCTTTCCCCATTTACAAGCTCCCTATAGATATTTCGTTTTTCAGATCCAGGCACAACACACCCTGTGTTTCTATTAATAGAAAATAAACATGTCAAACAACAACAAAAACTCCAGTTGATTGTGCAGAAATTCGTTTCACCCTCATACTACAACTATCAGTGAGATTTAATAAAAGTTCTTATAGTTTAAAAAGGTGCTAATTTTGCCCCAACCAATCAGATGTTATTTAACATATGGAAGCTAACATTTGATTGGTTGGGGCAAAATTAGCACCATTTTTAACGATAAGAAATTTTATTGAATAACCCAGTATGTTTAGTATTGAGGTTTGCACTGTATGTGGTTAATGCAGAAAGCACTTTATTTAAACTATTTAAGGAGCAAACGCATTGCTATAGGGGGCAGACAAACAGATATCTCTGAGACAGGTAAATGTGTGTGTGTGGTTCTATGTGTAGAGATGTGACTGATTATCTATCTATCTATCTATCTATCTATCTATCTATCTATCTATCTATAATCTATCTATCTATCTATCTATCTATCTATCTATCTATCTATAATCCATCTATCTATCTATCTATCTATCTATCTATCTATCTATCTATCTATCCAACTTATAAAGTGTGCCATTCACTGTGAGGTCACGTGACGTGAACAGCTGTACAATTTACCATTGGATCGTAGCCCCGCCCTTCTTCCTCGCAGTCTCAGTCATTCAGATGAACCGCTAGGGGTCGTTTCCCTCTCTGTCCCCTGTACTATCCCACACTATCGGTAACTGTTTATTTATATCTCAGCCCTTTACACAGATGAGACACCAGGAATGAAACTGATTCGCTTCTCGGGTAGCGGACACCATGTGCCTGGCAGGAGATCTGCAGTTCTGGAGGACAGAGAAAGGGAAGCAGCGGTACAGACAGACACAGAGACAGAGAGAGAGAGAGACATACAGACAGAGAGAGAGAGAGAGAGAGAGAGAGAGACAGACAAACAGAAAGAGACAGAGAGAGACAAAGAGAGAGAGACAGTCAGGCACAGAGAGAGAGAGAGAGAGAGACAGAGACAGACACAGACCGAGAGAGAGACAAACAGAGAGAGAGAGATAGAGAAAGACAGAGAGAGAGAGAGACAGGGGGGAGACTGAGACAGACACATCACACAGAGAGAGAGAGAGAAAGAGAGACAGACAGAGAGAGAGAGAGAGAGAGAGAGATAGACAGAAATAGAGAGAGACATCACATAGAGAGAGAGAGAGAGAGAGACAAACAGAGAGAGAGAGAGAGACAAACAGAGAGAGACAGACACACACAGAGACAAACAGAGAGAGAGAGACACACACACAGAGAGACAGACACAGAGAGGGAGACAAACAGAGAGAGACCGACATACAGAGAGAGAGACAGACACACACAGAGAGACAAACAGAGAGAGGCAGACACAGAGAGACACACACACAGAGAAAGAGACAGAGAGAGACAGACAGAGACTGTCAGACAGAGAGAAAGACAAAGAGACTGACAGACTGACACAAAAAGGCTGACAGACATACAGAAAGAGGCTGACAAACAAAGAGACTGACACAGAGAAAGACTGACAGACAGAGAGACTGACAGGCAGAGAGATTGACAGACAGCGGGAGAAGTGCAGGTTAATCCCCAGTCACAGATCTCTATGCAGATTCGATCTGATGACTGTTTATAGGGATGGTCAGTGATCTTATTGAATGGCAATATAGACTAATAGATCAAAACTGTCATATCTATTAACTGTCACTATGTCACCATATTCACTAAACTACCACAACACAGGTAATGCAGATATTGTGTTTTATGTCTTTCTATGTCACATCTATAATCTCTCTGTCTGTCTATATTCTCAAATCCATGTCTCCTATACTGCATCTACCAGTATCACCTTATCATGTCTAAGTGTATCTGTCTACCATGCAAAATCTGTCTGTCTGTCAATCTGTCTGTCTGTCTGTCTGTCTATCCGTTCGTCTGTATATCAATCTCTCTATCTATCTAATCTATCTTCTATCTATCTATCTATCTATCTATCTATCTATCTATCTAATCTATCTTTTATCTATCTTTTATCTATCTATCTGTCTATCTGTCTATCTGTCCGTCTGTCTGTCTGTCTGTCTGTCTGTCCGTTCGTCTATCTATCTATCTATCTATCTATCTATCTATCTATCTATCTATTTATCTATTATCTGCCTGTCTGTCTGTCTATCTCTCTCTCTCTCTCTCTCTATCATCTATCATCTATCTATCTCTATCTATACTCTCTTTATTTTATCTCCCCCCCCCCCCCCCCCCCCCCCCCCCCATCTCAGCACAGGTTTCCTTACTATTCAAACACTACTGTATCCCTCTAATGTGTTTATATAATGTCAGGGGTGCCCTGTCCTGCTGCCAGTAGCCAAGCTGTGATTGATGGGTATATGTGCCACTCAGAATGGTTAAGTAGTTCACACATAATTAAGAGCCCTCCATGGGGCACAAGATCTGCACTTTATGACGATAAGGGGATCAAGCTGAATTGTAGAAGTGAAACCACTATAAATACTTATCACTGACCTCTGCAACAAACCTTAAAGTGGAGGGAACATAAAACGGTTCTAGTTTAAACTACGTGAAACATTGTAAAGCTTATTTACATTATCATCAAATCTACATATACAGCTGTTCTAATGTTCCATCCCCTTAATAATAATAATATGTAATTGTATAGAAATATGTAAGTGTTAATGTATATCACACATGATCACAGTTCATCATCTTACACTGGGACTTACACATAACCACTAAAAACGTTTAAAAAATGCCCAAATATATTGAAATACCTACTTATCCATGTGGCAGGTTTTATGCCCATTGACAGTGCTGCCTTGTCTGCTTGTTAAGATGCAGTACAGTCCATATAGTGCCCATTTCTAAATGAATGAATGGAATCATGTGTGTGTACTTATAAACCACTGCCTGATCTGGTAATTGTCATTGATATCACATTGCTCAGCATTTGAGCCTTTTTACAGTTGTTTGAAATAGGGTGAAATATATTCATTCATCTCATTGTAAATATAGAATCTTCCTCTTTCGAAAACTCCAGCCCCAGATACTAACATATTCTTATTGTATTCCTGTAGGTCCAATTCACATTTCAGGATTGAGATTGGGTTTTAAATTTGGTTAATTTGTGGGAAACAGATCACAGGAATAATGTGAAGTTAGGATTGTTTGTGCTCTGTTGTAGACTTTTTCAGATTAGCACCATATTAGCTACAAGAGCTAGACTATTTAAAGGCAATAACAAACTGGTGTTGTTAATTATTGTTTGTTAAATTTATTTATTTAGCCACTTGCTTTATCAATGAAGAACACAAGCTTGTTCAGAATCTCAGAACATTTGTTCCTCCCATCCAGTGTCAATCTAATGTAATCTATCTGCCTGTCAGTCTGTCTGTATCTGTCTAATCTATCTATCTATCTATCTATCTATCTATCTATCTATCTATCATTCTTCTCTCTGTCTGTCTGTCTGTCTGTCTGTCTGTCTGTCTATCTATCTATCTATCTATCTATCTATCTATCTATCTATCTATCTATCTATCCATCCATCTATCTCTCTATCTCTCTCTCTCTCTCTCTATCTTCTCTCTGTCTGTCTGTATGTCTGTCTATCTATCTATCCTTTCTAATCTATCTATCTATCTATCTATCTATCTATCTATCTATTCTAATCTAATCTAATATAATCTATCTGCCTTGCAGTCTGTCTGTGTCTGTCTATATAATCTATCTATCTTATCTATCTATCTATCTATCTATCTATCTATCTATCTATCTATCTATCTATCTATCTATTTATCATCTATCCATCTATTATCTATCTAATCTATCTATCTATCTATCTATCTATCTATCTATCTATCTATCATCTATCTATCTATCTATCTATCTATCTATCTATCTATCTATCTATCATCTATCCATCTAGTATCTATCTATCTATCTTTTATCTTTCTATCTGTCTGTCTGTCCGTCCGTCCGTATATCTATCTATCTATTGATCGATTGATTGATCTATCGATCAAATTAAAAAGTTTTTTGGAAAGATCAAGTAACATGTTGACATTGCCAAAGCAAACAAAAAAATGAGGAAAACAAATTAGTATGGGGAATATAGAGGGGTTCAGTCCTAGGATATAACAGTAGAGCAGGGGGATATGTTTATGATAAGATATGTAATCTATCTGTCAATCTGTCTGTCAGTCTGTCTGTGTCTGTCTATCTAATCTATCTATAATATTTCTTTCTTTTCTATAAATGTATTACTTACTTTGTGGCCTTTAATGTAAAGGCACACACACACCCATTTGAAGACTCTCTGTATGGCAGGACATTCCTAGTAATGAAAGTTTCTTATAGATAGGGAGATACTGATTGGAAGCTGGTGAGAAATGTCCTGATTGAATTTCTCATTGTGTTGATGTACAATACAATACAATAACATTTGATATTCAGTGTATAATGAGAAATCTGCATACTCTGTACACTAAACACCCAAGGATGCCATTTAAATACCTTTTTAGGTTTTTTTCCCTCACAGTAGGAAATCTTAAATAAACACAGACACATGGTCTATATCATTACCAGGTTATATGTTAGTGTGAGACATGTTACACAGTATAATTTTTTATATGATCCTTTGGAGGACACTTCAATTAATAATTAAGATATGTTACTATAGGTTGTAATTGAAATCCACATTTCTAACACCAGTGCTTGGTGCACCTGTTGTAGTGGCCATGGGATTGGACAGAGCTTGTTCCTTGTACATTGTAAGTCTATAGGAACTGCCTTTGGCTCCTTTATGCGGTAGCTTTCAGTTTGTTACTATTTATTTCCTTTTTTACTTTTCACTCTTTTTAAGCCAATTATAATTTCCATCGTTATATAATAATGTCTAGTTTTAATTCTATTTTGTATAATATTGTATTTCATGTATCGAACATTTCTACTTTTACATTTAATCCATTTCTAATTTTTACTTTAAAGACAATATATTCCAGGTTTCCTTTTGGACCTATTTCTAGATTTAACTTTTTCTTTTTGATCCATTGCTAGATTTTAGTTTGATACAATACATTTCAGGTTTTCTTTTTGATCTATTTCTTGATTTAACTTTTTGATCCATTTTTGGATTTCCCTTTGATACAATACATTCCAGCTTTTCTTTTTCACCCGTTTCTAGAGTTCAGTTTGATACAATTACATTCCAGCTTTTCTGTTTGACCCATTTCTAGATTTTACTTTGATACAATACATTCCGCATTTTTATTTTTTATTTATTCCTAGATATTAGTTTGATACAATACATTCCAGGTTTTATTTTTTTATCCACTTCTAGATTTTAGTTTAATGCAATACATTCCAGATTTTATTTTTCATCCACTTCTAGTTTAATGCAATACATTCCAGTTTTTTTTCGTCCACTTCTAGAATTTAGTTTAATACAATACATTCCAGGTTTTATTTTTTTTTGTCCACTTCTAGATTTTAGTTTAATGCAATACATTCCAGGTTTTCTTTTTGACTCATTTCCAGATTTTACTTTGATACAATACGTTCCAAATTTTCATTTTTTTATCCATTCCCAGATATTAGTTTGATATACAATACATTCCAGGCTATATTTTTGATCCACATCTAGATTTCATTTTGATTCAATACACTCCAGGCTATGTTTTTGACCCACTTCTAGATTTCAGTTTCTTTTTCTTGACACCCCCCCCCACCCCTTTTTTAGTTTTATCCAGATCCATTTCTTGTTGCAATTCTGGTTTTCGTCTTGATCCATTTCCATTTTGCTCCATTTCTAGGTTTCATCCTGCTACAATTCTTATTTGTAATGTTTATTCTGGTACAGTTCATTCTTTATTTTCACTCTATTGTTAAATTTCAATTTGATAATAATTTTTGCAATTTATAGGGAATCCCTATGCACTCAGTTTTCAGTTTTCATTTAGTTGTAATGGGTCTTCAGGTTTGTCAGTGGCTGTTAGAAGATATAGAAGCAGCTTTGATCCAGGCATCTGTACACTTGAAGTATCACTTGGCACTGAGTGATTTATGAGTCGCCCCCCTAGACATTTCCAGATGGTTTCTGTCACTTGGGAACCTGCTGTTAACCCTGTCTTGGCTTTGCTTATGACTAAACTGAGCTAGTGATTAAATTGACAGACAGGAATGGGTCATCTGGCAGATCACTGTCCACACCCCTCTAATGTCACTGACTGTCCCCAGCAACTCAGAGGTTACAAAGAAGGGGGCGCTGCATTTAATTAGAACCAGGCAGTGCAATGGTTAATCTGGTCATCAATCACTCAAACCTCAACATTCCACTACTACTGCAACTATTCATTGACTGCACCAAGTAATCCATGGGGCCAGATAGACAGTTTATATCTGGCTTCTACCAATAAGCCAATCATCAAAGACAATCATCTGTTTAACTATGAATGTGTAGTTTATTCATAGGTAGCAATACTTTTACCAAGTCACCTATGTTTTCGATGGGGAAAGTAATCCATTCAGATTATATTTTTAGTAATTTTCCTTTCTCTATGTAAATTTTCACAAAAATAAATACAAATGAAAGATTTTTTTAAAAAAAACTTCAAGGCTATCAAATGTTTAGCAGCTGAATGATATTCATCTAGAAGATCTTTGCCAAAATGCCAATAACATTATAATTATTTCTCCAACATGTGGGAGTAGTTACACAATCTAAAAACATGATACTGTGTATGAATATTTGGAGGAAACCAAAACAATATCTGTAAAAAAAAAAATTGTGCTGGGCAAAGATTCTGTTTTCAAAAGGCAACCCACTCTCCCATCAATGAAATGTTGATATGGCTTGACAGGTTTTCAGGGGGGAAAAAGATCAAATAGCTACCTGCATTATAACAGTATGTGTGTGTATGTGTGTGTGTATGGGTGTGTATGTGTGTGTGTGTATGGGTGTGTATGTGTGTGAAGGGGAAGGGGGGGTCGAGATAGACAGAGAAATTTCAAAGAGAAACATATAACTTGTATAATAGAATTTGTTGACTGAATATTTATATATTTAATAAATTCTATTATACAAGTTATATACACTCCATAATAAAAATAGGGTACATAATGATTTTTCATTATTTATTATATATAACTTTTTAAATTATTCTTAATCAAAGAAACATAATAATAATAATAAAAATAATAAAATAATAAAAACAATAATAAATAATAATAACAATAATACTATTACTACTACTACTACTACCAATAATAATAATAATGATAATAATAATACTAATAATAGTAATAATAATTATAAAAAGAATAATAATAACAAAAATACTACTACTACTACTACTAATAGTAATAATAATGATAATAATAATAGTAATAATAACCTCTAATGGCTGTGTACAAATGTTGCAACGTTTTGGCCTCACACATTGGCCCTTTATCAAGCCATAAGGTGAGTGGCCAAGGCATTTTAGAAATAAATTAGTTTCTGCTTATTTTCGATGGAGATTCTATTCCTATTTGTTAGTAGCACCAGGGTAATTATTCATTATTATTATTTATATAAAGAAGAGTGAATTCCACCATACAGGGTTTACCTCCTTCCCCCTCTTATAACGAACTTGTTTCTTTAATGTATTTTAATGTTTGCATGTGTTTTTCTAATGATTTGTATTTACTAATGTACTCTCTATATGACAGGGAAGTTTAAATGTGGGGATTTGCCCCCAGGAGATTATTAAGGGGTTAAAGTGTAGCATTTCCCATAGAAGGGTCTCCCTGGTGTTATAAAACAGGTTCTAAGGTTTCACTGCACTGACTGAATCCTTGGGTGACTGAACCACTTGCTGTGATCTATAATTCCTACAGCTGGGGTATTGCTTTATTTACCAGGGAGGTGTACCTTCACTTCAATTACAAATTCAAACTTTTATTAAACAATGAAAGGGTTGCCTGGGGTAGTAGGAGAAAATACAGATGCCTATAAACATATATGATCAAATGCAGTGCACAGGGATTTAAACAACACTAACTAGTATGATAGATAACATCTCCTAATGATTTTTCCAGTCCTGGGGAGAGGATATTAATAGCCAAACACAAAAGAGCCCTCTTTCCAATCCACAGGGTCCATGCACATGTATTTTATATTATAATTATTGTTTTTCATTTTCACAATGAGAAAATGTATTTTATATTATTAACTAAATGATAAGACTCACCCAGCCACACTAAACCTCTAACATTGCTTTTGTGCAATACAAAGTTAAAAGGACAAATAGGACAGTTACCAGGAAAAAATAACAGAATTCAGGAGGACCACAAAATGTTTTAATAACAAAATATTGCACAGTAATAGACATCCAATATCCTTACTACATGAAGCTGCACTACCTGCTAGGATTTCATGTGCACACAACATCATTTAATACTAAACTTGGAAATACACAAATCCATTTAATCATCTACAGAATATATTCATCATATTCATGATGATATCTGTTATATAGTAAATATAGTTACATATAATGTAGCAGAGGCATTTATTAAATCAGATGAATGGGATGGATTGAAGTCAAGTTAGTGGGAAAAATAAATAAAATGAATGCAATGATCTGCAAATATCAGGATATTATTTACAGGACAGATCTAATTATTAAAAATAAAATAGAAATGAATCAGCAGCATTCTCTAGAAACATTAATTATTCCAGTGTTTTTATGGTTTGAAAGCAGGGATTTCAAACTTGCAGCCCTGCAGATTCTTGAAAACTACAACTCCCAGTATTCCCTGGCTTGAAATGCAGGGAGTTGTCCTTCTGGAGGGCTGCAAGTTTGACACTCCTGCTTCAAACTCACTTGTTCATTTAGTAAATATCCCATTTATGCAATCTATAAACATTTATTTACATTAATTAATGGTAGCAGAACTAACCCCTCCAGCCTGGACAAAAGGCAAAGTTAGTGTCATTTTTACCAACATTTCTTTTTGACCCTGCTAACATATAGTATGTGTCTATTTGCCTGTATAGGATTTTGTATTATTAACTGTATATGTATTTCTAATGCCATCTGGTACACATAATAAAATGTTTAACAGTCAAGAATGAGGCATGAAAGAGCACAATGTGTGTACATATGTAAATAGGAATGAATGTGAGATGGGGCTAACTAGATGGTGTGTAAGGTCCAGTACATAAACCAGTGTTGCAATCATTACTCATGCAGCCTAGAATGTGTCAGACTCAGTGCACAGCCCATGTCTTCTTAAGAATTCTATCATTCCATATTCTAATAGTTTAATTTCCAGTACTTCTCAAGGCAGTGAATAAGCCAATGTTATTTAAAAGAACATTACCAAGGAAAATGATCCATCCCTTTAATTAATATGGTCAGCTAGAAAATTCAGTTTTCACTCCTAACAGTAACTACTGGTTTGTTTGGCTCAATCTAGCACACAAGAGGCTGCATTGCATTATAAATGATACATTATACATTGTTACAATTTAATCCCCAAAACACTTTGGTTACAGTTTGTCAGGAAAGTATTACACAAAGAAAACCAATTTTCACAAAAACTCCCAGGCTCCTTTAATATTAGATACTTATGGAATGTGCTGTTAAATTATAGATCAGGTGCAATGTTAGACTTCCCAGAATTCTGAACACTGACTGCAGCTGCAGTTAAACAACCTTTTACATCCAGATGCCTTTAAAGGATGCTGGGAATTCGAGTTATGTATCAGATGTTCTGTGACATATGTGGGAGATACATCTTCTTTATAAGCAGTGTTTGTCTTTTTTATTTATTTCCCCATAGGGAAAAGAGCCACACGGGCAGCATTCGCATGATTTGAACACCACTAGTCAAGCTCTGAATGAGAGTAAAGATTTCTTTGTTACTATTGGAACTGCTTTACATGCAATGCTTTAATTAAGTATAGGATGTGCCATCACTCTGTAATAAGGCTATATAAACGGACAACTCTGCTCATCTAACAGTCACATACCATTAGTTTTGGATGCCCTCCTTTCCATTCTCTTTATTTTTTACAGGATCTGTCCGTCTGTGAAAGAACAAAAAGATTTATGCTGCCCATACTAGCTCTATGGCCTTATAGATGTTTGAAAACTACAACTCACAGCATTCCTTAACTACAGAGGGAATCTGAGGAATGCTGGGAGTTGTAGTTTTTAAACACCTGGAGGGTCATGGTTTGGGAATCCCTGCATTTACATTCATTCCCAAAATGTTCCAGACACCCGCCCCAATAACTTTATGTAAAACAGTATCTGGCCAGGGGGCGTCGCAGGAATGTCACAGGATAAGAAATGCTGTGGCTCAAGGCTGAGTACACACAATACAATAAATCGGCCCGACCGACCAACATTTTTTAGTGTTTTGGTCGGTCAGGCCAAATTATTGTATGGCGGCTCCGACTGATCGCCGAATTTTCCTTCGTCCGAACCGGACGAAAACACGATAGGACCAGACGGAAAACCATGACCAATCGTGCGGTCCATAGAGGACCTGTCTGATTTTCTGACCTGTCTGATCGTGCTTTTGTCTGATTCGGATGAAGGAACCGTCGCGGCTAACTGTCAGACATGGCTGCTTTTGCCACGACCGACAGTCCTTCCACCTGGCCGACCAGTAGGAATCCTCGATCGGTCTGCCAGGAGGAAGAAATGTATGGTTACAGCAGGGAGACACAGGCAAATCTCCATTTGCAATTCAATTTGAATTTATTGCTGCTTAACACGACATGTTTCGAGCGTTCATGTGCTCTTTTTCACCAAAAAGAGCACATGAACGCTCGAAACATGTCGTGTTAAAGCAGCAATAAATTCAAATTGAATTGCAAACTGAGATTTGCCTGTGTCTCCCTGCTGTAGTGGTGGTTCCTGTTGGATAAATAGGTGTGTAAGCGGACACACCGCGGGGATAGACGCTACAGAACATTTGGCCACACTAGACAACCTTTTGATTATTTGGAAGAAATGTATGGTGTGTACCCACCTTTATGCTGGGTACACACCAGCCAATATTTACAGTCGACCGGCCGATTCACGGCACTTTTGGTCGATCGGCCAAAAATATTGGCTGCTGGGGGGCGGGAGGCCGCGACCGACATGTCGGAAATTTCCGATCGATCGTGTGGTTCCCTATGGGAACGCACGATCGTTCGTTTGCAAATTCGGGTGCAGACGAATTTGCCATGACCAACAGACATTTGCCCCGGCCAATCGCTTGCTCGTAGCGAGCACTCGGTCGGGACAAAAAGTCCCTCCGTGTGTACCCAGACGTAGATATTAATGCTGATTCCCCGTTTTGTTTTGAATGGCAAATCAGCTTTATTGTCTTATGGTGGCCATAAAAGATCCCACTTATCTATATCTCCTAGGGGGATACTGTATATTGGTTGAATTTTTTTTCTGTCTTCTGTCTGGCAATCCAAGGTACAATCGTATTGGAGTGTTTATGACCACCATTACAGGTGTATGGCCAAATTTACCCACTAACTGTCCCACAAAGGTCCGATAACACGCTGGGCTGATTATTTTGGTCCAGGCCATTAAAACGTCACAGGATTAGTCATCAATAAACTTAGTAAAAAGACAACATGTGATTGGTTGATATGATTGGTTGCTGCAAAATTAACAGCACATGCAAACTACTTCCTCAGCCCCTATAGTTTTAAAAAATCTCTAAGGGATCTATGCTTTGACTAGTGCTATAAAGTGTTAGTAATAGTGATGGGCCCCATATAAGAGCCCACTTTCCAGTGAAAACAAATTCAAATTTAATTATGAGCAACCTTGTTAATTAAACTTCTGTAAGTCCCACAGTATCATATCCAAAAACTTATCTCCAACATTCCGCTCTTTATTTTTACAAAGCTTTACCAAATATTTACAAAGAGGAGAAATGATTCCCTGGAGTTCAACCTTTTTCTACACTGAAATGATATAGTTGTCCTGAGCAGAAACTGACTGACATTAAGCACCATTGCAAAATCTATTTCCAATAATATCCAATCATTTCTAATTAAGATTTAACCTAAGCAGGTTCAAGGTTGTGGTATAATTTGTCTGCTTATTTTCTTTTAATCAGCTGCATGCCTATGCTGTAAACCTCCGCTGTCATTTAAATACCCTGTCAGCATTCTGTTCAATATCTTATTATAGCAGATCACCAACAATATAATGGAAAAGATACAAAAGTTCACCAAAGGAACATTACTTTAATTGTCATTTTACTTTTATCTCTATTTATTATCTCTATTTGGAACTGCTAAAACATTTATATCATAGAATGGATTATTTAGGCTAAAACACACGTACAATTTCACTATCGAGGCACAACCCCCGAGTATATGCACACACGTGTAGAACGGCTGTCACTGGCGATACTCAAACTTGTGAATGCGTTTGGTTGTGTGTTGCTCGACAATCAGCTACAGAGCATCATCGAACGACATCTGATCGGGCACATACAGATGCTTGACCATCGGTCACGAAACGGGGTGTTCGCAACGTGGGTGTCTTGCACTGGGGGGTGTTCGGCAGGTGTCCTGTAGGATGTGTATATGGACCTTAAAGCTGGTTACACAGTGTAACAATCTGTAAGGCTACACACAAACAATCTGTAAGGCTACACACAAACAATCTGTAAGGCTACACACAAACAGATTTTTCGGGCCAACTGACAACTCAAAAATTTGCCGTGACCGACAGTGATTCGTCCTGGCCGATCACTCGCTAGTGGTGAGCAGTTGATCAGGCAGAAAAATTTGCCCGTGTGTACCCAGTCTAAAGGTTCGTACACACCTGCAGATGTTTGCCAGACCCCCGAGTCCTGAACAACCCCCGAGCCCGACGTACATCCGCAACGAACGTCCGAAACAGCCGATAGCTGCCCGTGTGTATGTATTTGGTCAGAGGTCGTTCAGCGATCCGCCTTCGCGGGTGTACGTCAGGTTCAGGGGTCAGTTGGGGCTCTGGGGTCTGGCAAACATCTGGAAGTGTGTACAAACCCTTAGATTCAGTCTGTATTTTAGTAAAGATGTGGCTATACACAGTCCAGAATGGTCTTGCTATATTTAAGGACAGCTATACTGTTTTAATACGGGGAAGGAAAATTGTTCTGGTACACACAGTTTCGATAAAGGGGGGGGGCAGAACAAGTGACTTGAGGGTAGTGACTGTTGGGGCTCTATCCAAAGTTTTGTGGGTTTTGTGGTCACTTATTTGTAGATACACCACTGTTGTGCGGCAATGGGCTGTACAATTGGTCATTCTTGTTGATTGTGCACTACCACGGATCCTAGTCGACTCCTAGTCGAAGCTACAAACTACTGTACCATTTTGTCTTTGTCTTTTCAACAAAGTGGTTGAAAAAATGCACATTGTTTTTATTGAAGTTTAACGGTTAGCTATTATTTATATACATTGTTATCTATTTATTTTTAAATGTTCTTAGATTAAAAACGTTTATTTATATATGGCTATATATTTTTTAGGATATATTTTTTGTTCCATCTTTATAGCAGAAGAAGTTATTACTCTTGATCTAGAAGTTTCCTTTGCAGACACTGAATATTACTTTGAAAGGCCCTATTAATTGTATTAATAACTAAATAGAAACATTGCCTAGAGAGAGAGTCCAAAAACTCCATTTATATTCCAATTACCTTGTAAAAGAATCTCCCATCAATCCGAACTTTGTCCTGCGGCTAGTTCACCAATTACATATAGCTTCACCATGGCAAATTCTGTATTAGCTACATTCCAGTGAAACACAGAATTTGAAACCTATGGAAAATTAGAAGATCCACTATAGTAAACTCTTGAAAAAAGGGTAAGGTTTGATACATGACATATGAATTGACTCTATGTGCTATTATTTGTCTTGTGGTCTTATTTTTATTAGATGCATCACTAGGAATATGAAGATTACATTCAATGAGCATCGCAGTAATTTTTAAGAAAAATGCTAACTATGTGGTGATAGTACGTTTTTATGAAAAACATACAAGCCTATTTAATAAGAGGTGCAAAAATTTGCCTTAGCTGTTAATTTCCCTCAACCAATCAGATGTTACAATTTAACTGGTATTCTACAGTTAGAAATCATCTGATTGGTTGCTGCAGATTAACAGTGGCTAAAAAGATTTGGAAAAAATTATGCTTGTGTTTAAAAACACAAGCATCTTTTCAGACATTAGTTTCACCAATCTAGAAAATTCTGTTGTGAAACTTTGAGGCTAGAGCCCAATTTTGAATAGGTAACTGTGGTCTCCATTTAAGTTGCACTTATTAAAAAGAGCACATTACTACCTTTAAAATGACTCCAAGATCATGCTTCTAGCTGCAATCTATTCAAACCTATAGCAGTATAAAGGGTAATGTTTCCAGCTAACACTGTCAGCTGCGACATCACCAGTACCATTGTGACTGTCACACACTCCCGGGTTTATCCTGACTGTTTTAAGTGTAAAGCTTGGTACACACAGTCACGATAAAGCGCCAATACTGTCAGATCTGCTGGTATTGGTGCTTTATCGTGACTGCGCGTAGCGCATTTTCTGAATGATCGCGAGGCCGATGAATGTTCCTGTCAGCATTGCGGCTGTTCGGAGGCGTCTCCCTTTATTAAAGTATAGGGGAGTAGCCTACGGCCGTGGGAAACATGCAGTCCCAAACATTTATACTGTGTATTGGGAGAACGCTTGGGACTGTGTGTGCACTCATCTTTGAGAAATGACAGACAGATCCTGTCTGTCATCATTCAAACATCTGTGCAGTGTGTACCCAGCTTAACTTTAAAAGCCTATAACTTAAGACCCAGAGAAGCTAGAGGCATCATTCTGGGCTTGTTTGAAAAGTATAGAGAACCATTGTTTGAAGACCACAGTACCCTTTAACAGCAGCAAATCAAGTAATTAGCCTTTCAGTAAGTGGGAATCTTATGGGAAATGGTAATTATGCACTTTACTTGTCCATTTAATAAATAAAAATAAATAAATAAATATGCAAGACCCAAGACTGTATGGATACTAATTAAATGAGGTAGCAATAGAATAAAAACCCTTTGCCTTCTGTGGTTAGGCCCTGTAGATATCTCCAGAGATAGGAATTTGGAATGTATCTATGGGAAAGTGACCTATGTTTCCCCGCCATTCGTGGAAGGGTATTAACTGTTTTTCTATGGGACCCGGTGATTTCAGGTTATGCCCCATAACTATGCAGAGGAAACATAGTGGCAGGGTACTGGATAGAAAGCAGAGCCAAACTATGAGTCAGGAGAAAAGAACACATCTATATAGGGGGGAAAGTGACTAGCAAATGCATCTAGCAAACAAGAAAGCCTGAGAGCGATTAATTAACTATGTCAGCGAGTTTCCTCACAACTACATTTCTCATGGTCTCATTTTCCTTTGTGGGTTTTTTTTTTAAAATGACTTTGATCTACATGATTATTGTATAAGTGCCAAATGTTTAAAAGCAGAATAATGACCAGATCCATTTCATTTTTATATTTGGCTTAAAGGGGAAGTTCAGTGCAAATACACATTCTTTAAAAGGGGAGTTTTTTCACCCCTAATAGTGTTCATGGACTTTATGGGGCAATCGGATGCTTGGTAGAAATCTGAGCATTGTTGATCCACCCAACAGCCAATGGGCTGTCACTATGCCAGGAACATTCCAAGTAAGTGTGAATCTTTGCAAGAGAAAGGACATTTGCAAAACCTCAACTGGCATCTCACCAATGACCCCAGTATAGCATTCTATCCCCTGTATGGTTTTTTTTTTTAACATTTCAGAACCAACAGATCCATAATGCAATGCACCTTTTATAAGGATTGTCCAACACTATTCTGAAGATTACAGATATTTTTTCTATCTGCAATAAAATTCAATGCTGTCACCCAGGAATTTTGGTGAAGTAAAACATATCAAAAGGTTTAACCTACAATTTATTTCTAATGCTGACATCTGCCTTTTTACACTCGAGGGAACGTATAAGGGAAAACGTAAGATGAATAAAGAGAGCAGTAAGGGGATGGATATTTCTATGAAAAGCTTCCAAGGATGATGGAAAAATCAAGAGTGTTCTATGACTCTCCAATATCCTTTAATGGGGACTGGGGTATTGATAACCTTGGCTCTGTCCTTGCTGGCTTTGTGGATTTTAAAATGTGTCACCTGCATTTAGGAGAGAAAAAATGCATTGAATATAAAAAGTAGTAAGTATGCAAATGAGGGTTGTACACAGAAAGTATTTAGGCAGGTTGTTTGAAATGACTTTGGGGCACATGTCTAATCACTAGAGATGGTTCGAACAATACTTTTGAGGGTTAGGGAACGATATATTCAAGGGTTAGCGAATGGCTCGTAAATTCCGTTCAAACTCAATAAGTTCAGCTCAAACTCGGGTTTGAGTTCTAGTCCCTCTCTACTAATCACGGGGATTTGAAAGCAAGCAGGGGTGTGACTACCAGGGGAGAAGACCCTGCAACCACAGAAAACTACTGTAGATAAAGCAGGGAAAGTGGACCCATCATTGTTTTGTTATGAGACCAGTGATTCCCACATATGCCACCGAAAGCAAGGTTTTTACTGATGATATAAAACAATGTAGGGCATTGATAACTACATATTGTATGCAGGTAGAACGTAACAATTGTCAAAATAGACAGCAAAGTAAAAGGCGATGTTGATAAACATTTGGGGTCCTGGTGCTGCTTACACTATAAATGGGTCTTTACAAGGTGAGTAAAAACAGGCTTAATTTTAGCAAACACTGGCAGACAGCAATAGCCAAACTTAGTAAGATATATAAGTGAGGTATATATGCAAAGGAGATTGGTCTGTGTTATAAGACAGGTATCTCTTCCATACACATGAAGGATTTCCCATTATTCTCTGTATGTTTTTTTCCCTGATGCTGTCTCATCCTCCATCTCCTTCTTGAGATTATCTATGACTTATTGCTGATTTTGCAATGTATCACATAAGGCAACTTCCATCTGTTTGACTTCTATTACTCATGAAGTTTATATAGATTTTCTGTTTGATTCCCTCCTCTTGTCTCTGGTAATATAATTTTAGGCATTTTCAGGATACAATAACCCTAAATGCCTTGTGCGAGAATGAAAAACTATTTGTTTGGTACTTTAAACTTGTTCTCCTGCAGAGTATCGTATGAAAAGCAATTGCCACTGAGGTTAGGGGGCCACGCAGTCATTCGCATTCACAAAAATCCTTTGATCACTTGCAATCAAGAGTCAAATGTGGATAAAAATCCTAATAATACTGTGTTTTCTACTGGAAATTGTTTTGATGTTCCGCTGTAGCAGATTGTAATGGTAAACTGAATGTTTTTAATTGCCAACTAAAACTTGGTTGTTTAATGATATTCTTCTTTCATTTTTACACCAACTATTTAGATTAGTTTGGAAAAGTTTCTAATTCTAATTACAACATAATGTAATTATATATGTAGGGCTGAAAACATTCTGTATATGGAAACCTTTGAATAAAGTTATTTTTCTTAGGGATTGATTAAAGGCAAAAATCATGGGTGAGAATGGATGAATGATGTATGTAAAGCTGGCCATACTTTGAATAGTGGCACCACGCTTGTATATCTCCCAACCTAGAGACAAGATGCTTGGCTAAGTGCTAAGTTTTAAATGTGGACTCCCATGATGCACAGTATGCCCATATATTAAACAGTCCAAGCCCTTTTCCAGCACACAAACAGGTAAACAATATAACATCAGGCATTTTACGAATTGCAAGACCAAGTATGTGGTCTATTTGGCAACATGTGATTGTGGACTACAATATGTGGGCAACACTATTTGGAAAGCATCCCAACGCAGAGCAGAACATAAAAATGCCATTCCCAAATTTAACTTAGATTCAGCTATCTCCAAACGTGTGATTGAATCACACCGAGGAGATAGCAGGGTATGTTTTCAGATTATTAAGTAGCCCTATGTGGGGTCAGAAAAGGGGATAGACATAAGAAACTATTGTGTCTTGAGGCTAGATGGATATATTTACTACGGTCCCCTTAGGCCTTAATAGGGATTTTGAATTGTCGACATTTCTAGATTGATATACTTTATTCAACAGATTAGGCTTCACGTTTCTATCATAGGGTTAGTAATCTATATGAGCTATCAAATGTATGTTAACCTTTATGTATTATTATTGATTATTATATATATCCACTTGTTTCTGTGTGCTTATATATTATATCTCATTAATATTATAATTCATTAATATCGTGGGTATTTTTCCCACAAAAAAAAATATTTAGTGATATTATTAAGAAATAATTTATCTGTTTTTTCTTTTCCCTCCTTTCCTACCCCCCCTCCCCTTTTTTTTTGGTGAAGATCCTGTTTTGTTATTTTAATTTGTTATTTTGTTTTCTTTATGATACTATATTGCACATACTGGATCGTGATTGGTTTTAATTAGTGCTGATGAATATCCATGCCGTTTAGCACTTGTTGTTAGCTATTTAAAGTCTGTATAGATGGAAGGAGTACACCTCTGATGAAGTGACTACATCACGAAACGCGTCAGCTGTTTCCTTTTCGCCTTCCTTGCATCTGTGATGTCTCTGATCTACTATGGACATTGATTTTAAGTGATTATAATAAACACTGATTTTTATGGTAATCTAGCGTGTGTAGCCTGCTCAGATCATTCTGTACACACTTCGGATAGGTGTTATAGCTACTTAGATGCTCCTTCTTACGAATATCTAATTGGCTTTAACATCTTCCTTTCCAGCAGTTCTTACCTGCGACATAATCCGGAAGCGGATTACACATTACAATTGACATGACAGACGTAACGTCAGTCATAAATTAAATTGGGAAATCCGTTTCGGGAGGTAAGTGTATGGACCTTAAGGAGAAGGCAAATTTTGTACATGAAAACAAGGTACCACTTTTGATTTAAAAGGATTTTCTCACAAAAATGCAATATTATAAATCCTTAAAGGGCATGTACACCCTTAAAACAAAAGACTGGCCACTTTTATTTGCCCCTAACTATGTCTCCTATTTTTAGCTCTTTATTTCATGCATTTCTAACCAAATATATAATGATAATGATTGCCCCCTTTATCTCCCTTTCTGGCAGAGGTTGCGGCCTCCTCCCCATGAGCTTTTAGGAACTTGAGCATGTGCATAGGAGGCAGCAGGGTAAATAGCAGTCAGTGTTTGGCTGTGATGTCAGCAGTCACAGAGTTGATTGACTGCTCGGAGGGAGGATCCGGCTTCCGCTGCCAGAATGGGGCTATAATTATATTAAAATATCTGGTTAGTAATACATCTAATAATGTGCTCAATTCAGTTGGAATTGGGGGCAGGTAACAGACAAATGACCAGTTTTTAGTTTTTAGGGGGGACATGCCCTTTAAACTAAACAGGCCATACAAGAGTCAATTTGAATTCTCTGTAGGAAGAACTGGTCAAAATCTTGTACAATCCCATCTTGCACAATTAATCTTCAGCAGATCTTAGCTTGAAATTTGCTAAAACTGTGAACTGAAAGATGAGGTAGACTGTCTACCGTAGATTTAAACATTATCCTTTTTCTTTTTGATTCACAGTTCTGTATCATCAAGTGGTTATCAAAAGATATCACAATTGCTCCTGTCTTTCTGGTTGAAGCATATGGAAAATGCCAGACTAGGGCCTAGTGAATAGGGGGTGGGGTAAACAACAGGTGCTTTGTTTACTACTTGCTACTTTATAGAAAGACAAACTTTATAGATTCCTGAACAGGTTTTCATGGCAGTAACAAACCAAAATGTTGTAGACAATTTAACACCCCAAACTATTAACACTTCATGTCTGCACTAATACACTATCAGCCTTGCCCATTCTGACTAGTGATGGACGCGAACCTGAATTGGGCCGAACTAGAAATATCCGAACTTTATTAGAACTAGTTTGCGGTAACCCTCAAATGTATCCTTCAATTTCGGTAACTCTTAAATGTAGCCTTCAATTTTGATAACCCTCGAATGTAGCCTTCGATTTCGGTAAACCTCGAATGTAGCCTTCGATTTCGGTAAACCTCGAATGTAGCCTTCGATTTTGGAAACCCTTGAATGCATCCTTCGATTATGGTTACCATCAAATGTAGCCTTAGATTTCAATGACCTTCGAATGTATCGTTTGGTAACATTCAAATGTAGTGGTCAATTCTGGTAATCCTCGAATGTAGCGTCCGATTTCGGTAACCCTTGAATGTATCGTTCGATTTCAGTAACCCTCAAATGTATAGTTCGGTAACCCTCAAATTTAGTGTTTGATTTTGGTAAGCCTCGAATGTAGCGGTTACTGGCCATCTCTAATTCTTACCTCAATAAGCAGGACATACCAGGTGAAAATACCAAAGTGAGAAGATAATTACAATATCACCGTAGGTTTTGCCAAAGCAGCCGATACAGAGAATCAAATGCTGGCAAACCAAAGGACTATCCCCCGTTCTGCAGCTCAAACAAACCATCTTGACTAATGTGTGTTTCATCCCCAGTTGCGGGACTTCAACAGGGTTCTATACTTAAGCGATCTGGGGGACGCTCACTCCTGTTGTATAAGAAGCTTGTAGTGTAGTAGTTGATATTTAAAATTTTTCTAAATTGTATTGGGTTTTGCCTTATGACATGCAATAAATGTTTGCTCATTTTTATACTGGTGTCTAAGGCATTTTGCTTCTGTATTGGGATTCTTTGTGACAGGATCTCTTTGTCCTGACTTTTTGGGTATTCTCAGGTTAAAGAGTTCAATATAAGATTTCAATTTGTCAATGGGTCATAGCAGAGGTCCAGTCCTGTCATTCTATCCATTAGGTTGGATCACTGGGCAATGCCACCATGGTATTGTTTAGAGAAATAGCGTATTTGATGGAATTAATCATTTTGCTAATAATAAAACCAAAAATATCTGACATATTAAGCAAAGGGTCCACATTTATTATCCCAACATGTTAATTAGGACCCTTGTGTTTTAAGAATTTCCATAATAAAATATTTAAATACAAGTAGTAACATTGTTATTACAGGGTGCAGTGCATGGTGTACAATAGTTCATTCATTTGTATGAACTCTTTGAAATATATTCCTCTTAACAAGAAGTTATTAAGAAATTACTTTTACAATTCGCCCCTCCCTTTTGTCTGGATTCAAATGGGGGGAAAAACTAAACTTGGGACTTTTTATTATTTCTATTAATTATTTTTTTTTCACAAGACATTAAGGTTACCAAACGGGAATTGCAAGTTGATGGATTAATTGAGGAAACTTATGGACAGTCTTGAACTCTGGCCAGTAATGTCGTTGATGGATTGAAGTACATGAAACAGATGTGGAGGAGGAATCTTTTAAAGAATGCATGAAGAGCATAGAGAAAAGAGTGCAGAAGTGAGAAAGTGTTAACTGATTGTGAACTAGAGATCCTTACAAAGCATTTAACCAAAAAGATATTTAATAATTTGCTGAACATTTAAATCCAAGATAAATAAGTAGTATTTATTTATGGGTTTATAAATGTGATTCACTTTGCACCTTATGTGTGTATTATATGTACTGTCAGGGGCACATCTGGCATTTAACTACCTGAGTTGCCCCCCCCCCCTCCCCAGAATCATCTCTTCCCAAAGTGGAAGATGTATCATATTATTTGTTCACAACAGTCACATGATCAGTTAGGCACACTTTGTAAAGGTGTAAACCTTCCCTAATTATTGTGTGCACAAATTCTTAAATCCACTAAATTCCATCTCTTGGATGTAGTTACCAGGGGTGAAACCAGGGAAAAGGGGCAGGAGGGGACACAACTTTGTAACCTCCCACAAATACAAGGCACCACCCCAGCAAACACTTTAAATTAAATTTTTTCAAGTTACATCCTGATGAGTGCGCAGTGAGTGCTTTTGGCTCACAGGGTGGGGTTGTTGAGTTTTGGGTAGGGATGAACCAACCTGTCGGGTTTCTTTTCACCAACATGTCTATGGATGGGGATAAGGTATGGATTGGAACTTCACCCATCAAGAGCGTAAATTTTTTTAGTTATGCATTGAAATTCTGTTGGAATTCCAAAAGCGGAACCAGGAGTTCAACCCAAAACCATTTTCGGGACAATACTAAATGTGTTTTTTTTTTAGTTTGGGTCATCAGGAAACTTCTGTTCATAGCTACACCGCTGTTTCTAGCACCAGCAAAAGTGCAGAATGAAAAAGCCGTTGACTTTGTTTAACAACATTTAGATACACTCTTTTGTGACCTATCAAATAATTCTTATCTAAAGGGTTGTTATTTTCATACATCAATTAAAAAGATTTTCACCCCCTTATCACCTTTGTATAACAACAGTCTTCCAGCTGGAGACATCCCATCTAGAATTCACTGCTGGATTTAAAAAGGGATTACCACCTTCTATGACACAATTAAGTGGACTAGACCAAATTCTTAAATCCCGCTGTTGTTAAAGCTTAAACACCTACAGAATCATCAAAACATTTCAAGGCACTTCAATATTCTAATTATGCTACTAAAACACTAAAGGCCTCTAGAGAAATCACCCACTGTCCTTAAAGCATACCCATTACATTTAAGATTATCTTTAGGATTAACTTTGTTATTCTATACAAACCCACCAGCTCTGGATACAAAACAATGTATATGTGTCAAAACCTTAGAAGTCATGTGACAAACTACAAATATTTCAATTAAGTTTGGCTGCACCAGTTGAGAAGTTATGGATATGGTACTAGTACCAGGAGGAAAATGAATTGTGTTATACTATAGGACAAACTGAAAACAAAGTATTTTTAAATAATAAATAACAATGACAGAGTAAACACAAAATTACAAGTACCACAATCAGGCCCAGTCCCCTCCCTCAGTCAGGGGCCTGACCAAGACTTTTTGTATGTTGTTTCTTTCCAATTACACATGCTCAATGTCTGACCGAGGAATGACGGCCGAGACGGCCGAGCGCTACACGCAACGAAAGGCCGCTTCGTGTGAAACGGAACCAATTTTTGAAAATAGAAAGACCACGTATCGATCGTATTTTCGAAGGTTTTCGACCGTTCAAATCTATTTTCGACAATTATCGAAAATAGCTCCACACATATGAAAATCTTCGAAAATATGTTCCGAAGTCCCAAAATCCAGACGATCCGTCCGGATTTGGATGGGTAAAAAGGATTTCGAAGGCGAGGGGTTCCGTGTCAGACATGGACCCCATCTCTACAGACAAACATCCAGTTGACAATCACACATGTGTCTCCATTCGCATCAGTGTCATTTCTTTATAACATAGTAACATAGTAATTGAGGTTGAATAAAGACATGTATCCATCAAGTCCAACCCTTTTCACCCTCCTTTTTAACCCTACCTAACAGTTGACCCAGAGGAAGGCAAAAAAACCCAGCTATAAATGGGGCAGGACAGATCCCAAACAATGCTTAAGGGAGCCGCCACACATGTATGACTGACTACCAGTCAGATGGTATGACGAGCATTTGTATCTACCTTTACTTATAATGTATAGACTAGCTAAATTTAGCTACAGTCTCAGACATCCAAGATTTTCTACAGTTATCTTAGCTCTGTTTGTAACTAAGTTAAACAAATGTCTTTAATCTTAAACAGATTATTTGTGAGGAGTTTTTCTGATTAAATATAAAGGATGTTGCTATTTATTTCCTCTACTGACGTTAATATGACAAATGCATTAAAAAAATAAATAATCTAAATCAGTTATTTTAATTACCAAAGTAGGTTTTATAAGTAGGTTCATATGATCCCATAGGATATGTTAGAATGAGAGGAAACAGTAGATCCTTTAATTAAGATTAGACACAAATTCTCACATTAAAGTATTTTACTGTGATGTTGGGAGAGCTGAGAGCTGGTATAAATTTTTAATCTCCTATTTTGCACAGAAGTGAAGTGTTTGTGTTTCATTGAGGTAAGTGATTTATTCATTTCTACACTTGGAGAATAAATAAAAGCTGAAATAGTTTTGCTGCTAAAAAAAATGTCAAAAACGTGTACAATAGAATTTTATAAATATGTAGGATGGCCTGGTGGCATAAGTAAATGTAAACTTGGCTCCAATGACTACTGTATGTAGAATCAGATAATAATACACAAGGCTAGGCATCTTCAATGGAGAGGTACAGTGGCAAGAATCTATAATACAGTCACTCAGTGATGTCACTAAGGGACTTCCTGTATTCCACTCCCTGTATTAGCCATTTATACAGGAAGCCCTGTTTATTGTTGATAGACGATGTTCGGTCCTTCTTTCTCTTTTCTATAGGAACTGTAACTAAATATTCATACATTAAACAGAGATTCCTATATAAATGACTAATACAGGGAGGGTAAGAGACAGTGAAAGGGAAGGGGGAGATAGTGTCTGTGCTGTTTTTTTTTGTTGGTAGGCCTTATGTATTATAAGAAATAATATGCTTCCCACAGTGTAATATACGGATTTACTTCACATCGGAGTTCCCTGCCCTGTATAAAAGCACTTGGCCTGCAGCCTTGTGCTTCTATATGGTCATGGAACTTCTCTGTTGTGTAATATCCTTATATTTTACTGTAGTTAGCGTATTATTCCTTATATAATACATTTGTAGAACTATTATAACTAAGTAGAATAAGAATAATACACAGAAGCCATAAACTATAAATGATATCCATATAATAGGTGCATAGTTATCATCAGTATCACATAATGTCATGGCTCCAGGATGTGGCCATGTTCTAAAAGACCCGTAGTGCATGTTAGCAGCAGGTCCTGCCCTCCTGTTAGCTTGTTGTTGGTCCACTGGCTCCTGATACTGATTGTTGTTCCTTGTTCTATTCCTGGTCTCCTATTCATCCTTTTTGGCTTGATTCGTGTTTCTGAACTTTTTGGATTTGGATTCTAAACATTGGCTCTGGCTTTCGGTCCTTGGCATGGGCTTTAACTAATTTTGTCTTCTGTCTTCTGTCCCACTCTGCATGTAGTCTACAACCAGTTAAAAGAATTTGGCCTGTGGCCTTGTGTTAATAAAAAGTCATGGAATATCTTATCATATTTTAGAATAGAATATGCAGTATGTACTGTTTAGAAATTACAATTGGATATGTTGCCTACACCTCTAAAATTTGGGAAATTATTTATATTTGTATTTGAAATGAATATAAACCCATTAAGTACCATTTTAAAGGTATGGCTGGGGGGCTTTTATTTAAACTTGTTTGTAAATAGTTCTCATTTAAGATATTGCATGTGCACACTTTATAGTCTTGTGTATTATAGTAGTTGGTCACTTATCAATTTTTATAGCAAGTCAGATGGTACAGGTGGTATAAGAAGCACTTTGGAAAGGTTCTCTACACAGCCACCAAGTGCTCTGCTGCAACTTAAAGGACATGGCCACCCCTTCCACATAACTTTACAAAACTTTATACTGACTCTTCCCAACCTTTTCCCCGTGCAACAGTCAATCAATGCTGGGACAACTGATGTCACAGTCAAGAATGACTGCTGCTGACCGTGCCACTTTCTTTACAGGGTGAATATCAGTCCTAGTACGCTGAGAGATAAAAAAGATGGATAAGGTCAGAATTTTTATGGATCGAATGGGTTAAATATAAAATGTTGTGGGAGGGGTGAGCTTGCCATTTAATTGTGTGCTTAGTGCATTGAAATAATAATAGTAATAATAATTAAAAAAAAAAAACAGCTCATCAGTAGAGACGGCCAAACTTACTTACTTTCGTTTCCAAACTCCCGACCTTTTAGTAGGGATGGCCGGTTCGCGGATCCGAACCCGGATCTGCCATGGATTTATCCCATTCGGGAATGGCGGATTTTTCCGGATTTTCCAACTTCCGAACCGCGGATTTTCGTAAATACGTATTTTCTAAAATTTTCGAAATTACGAGGATTACTCGTATTTTCGAAAAATATGTTTTCTAAAATTTTCGAAATTACGAGATTTTCTTGTATTTTCGAAAATTTTTTGAAAATACGCGAAAACTCGTAATTTCGAAAATTTTAGAAAATACGAGAAATCACGTAATTTTGAGAATATTTTTCATTTTAACGGGTCTGCTCGCAGATTTTTGAAAATTCGCAGATCCTCGAGCGGACCGGATTTTTCAAAGTTCGGACATCTCTACCTTTTAGTAAAAGCTTGGCAGTTCGGCAGTTCGGCAACTAACCCATTCAAGTCAATTCAAGACAATGTATAGGTGTTCTGGAAAGAAAAGTTTTCACGTTAGGAGAAATTAAGTTTATTTAAATTAGTTTCGCCACAAGACACTAGATAGTAGCAGAACTACCCCCCCTCTTGCGACCGCGGGGGGGGGCTCGGGAGGTAAGAGGGCCCACACCAAAGGTCCGCGATCAGCTGTTTAAAAGACAGGACCCTAACTTCCAGTATGTTTAAATAAAAGCTCCTTTGGTGCGCTGGCGAGATTGTGTGTCAGGGGCCAGGCCTCCAATCTCGTGGGGGGGGGGGGGGCTTGGGCCCCTGCAGATCTAGATCTAATAGAACAGGTTTGATAGTTCCCATTCCATGAACTTGAGATACATCAACATTATTTAAGTGTCAAGGATGTAAAGTGATGGAATGATGTCATAGAACTCGTTCTTCAGGATGGGTCAACATTCCATTATAAACAGACAAAACCCTTTTTCTAAGTGGTTTGTTTCTGTTAAAATATCTACTCTCTACACTTACTGCATGACCATTCTAGTTAATGGTATCCTGTGTTTAGAATACTTTTTTGTGCTTAATCAGGTACTGATAATAAACCAATGAAACAAAGCATTTTAATTCACAGCCTTCAAATATTTTCCTGATTCTGTAAATCAACAGAGCACTTAGCAGAGCTTTATCATTATGAACTCAATGCTTATTACGTGCCACACATTGCTTCTTTTTCTACTGATAGAAAATAACAGGCACATATAGATGTGGAATATTTAATAAATAAAAGTGTCAGCTTTCACCTGTCAAATATCTGGCAATCACATACACTAAAATAGAATTACTCCCTAAGTCTTATATAAACTATGTACTGTTGAAAAGTAATTTGAATCAGGTGTGTGTAAAATCTTTAGACATATCCTTCAAGCAGAGACTGTCAGTTCACAAATGACCGGGTGCCAAAGACTTTTGATTTTTTGCTTTTGTTTGAAACTTTGTTACCCCTTTACACCTGAAATTGAATTCCACATTTGGATGATCTGGACTGGAACAGAACATCTACTTACAGCATTACCTTTAACTATGATATTATTCCTCAATAAATGGAATGAATGGTTCTACACACAGTTCCAGGTAAAATGAGGCTTTTTTTGTGGTTCCTTTTTGGCTTTTACAATTGACTATGGGATTAAGAAAAATGTAGCACTTTTTTATGTTGTGAAAAATATGTTTTATGTTTCAAGTTTGAGCTGGAATGAAGGAAATGACTGTATTTATTCTATTATAGTCCAGTTATAAAATCCCATTCCTAAAACTCTCTTTGATCTTTTATCCTTCACGTCCCTGTTTCATTTTTCCAGTACATTTGATAAGTGCAACATTCTAGCGCACACATCACAGAGTGTATAGACAGCATTGAAAATGAAAGGTCCTACTATTTTCTATTATTTATATCATGGTTTTCTTTGTTAATTATTATGTGTTATGTGTTATATTTATATGATGTCCGCTCCTCCCCCCCCGCAAGAAAAAAAACAAGGATAGCTGGATTTCAATTGGAAGGTTAATTAGTTTATGTAAAAAGACAAAAAAGGGTCAGCTGCCAAAAATGTACACTACAGATTAGACAACCACGATAACTGAAACAGCTTAAAGCTAGGTACACACAGTCCAGATTTCTGAAAGATGACAGACAGGATCTGCAAGATCTACATACACACAGTCCTGAGCGTTCTCCCTATGAACTTCATAGGAGAACGCTCGGGACTGTGTGTTTCCATCGGCCGCGCTAGACTCCTCTATATGGAGTCTAGCACGGCCGATGGAAATTTTCGGCCTTTCCCGAACGAGCGTTCGGCCGACCCGATTGTTTGGCGGCCGCGCGCTCGTTCGGGAAATGAGCGTACACACATAACGATAAAGCCCCGATACCGTCGGATCCGATGATATCGGGGGTTTATTGTTACTGTGTGTACCCAGCTTAAGTCTCATACACACGTTTGATGTGTGGGTAAATCTCAGAAGGGAGTAGAGATGGCCAAACTTACTGAAATCCGTTTCGCTTGCAGATTGGCAGATTTTGAAAAAAAATCTGAAAACTCAAAAATCTTTAAGTGGACCCATAGCAATGGTAACTTACCGTAAATTGCTCAGGGACCTGGGAAATGGTCTGGGGAACATGTATCAATCTCTAAAATAAAATAAATAATAAAAAAAACCTGTCCAGTACCAGAAACTTCATACCCCCTTACTGTTTTGGCATTCCACATAGTATTTTCGAGATTCTACAAATTTTAAAAATTTCATTTTTTGTAAATTTTAAATTTCGAAAATGTAAAAAAAAATTTCTATGAACATTCGAGGATTTTCAAAAACAGTTCAGAGGTTCGGAAAAATCCCAAAAAGTCAGAATTTTGCAAAGTCCACGTTCCGGAAGATCCATGAAATCTGCTTCAGGGACTGGATCCAAGTCCATCTCTTGAAGAGAGTAAGCCTATTTAATACCAGCTATCAGTTTCCAGTTTGCGCTTTCGTCCCATCTTTCTTTTTAGCCTGGATTATGCCGATAGTGGACCAGTTAGCAATGGGTCTGGGGCAGGCAGCACCTAGGCCACTGTGGTGTTATGGTGAGCAAATACCTACATAATGTGATAGATCATCTGTAAACCTGCAAAGGATCGGGGGCTATGTTATGCACCCGCATTAGCACAAAGTTAGTGTTTAGCAGTGCAACATGACCGCATTAGTGATTTTAAGGGGCATTATTGTACTGGGTATTGGAGTTTGAGCCCTGTGTATTTTATACAGTATATTGTAAATAGACATCATCCTAGGCTTGTTTGGAAGGTATAAGAGAGATGAAACATTGACATTATAACTTAGACCTTATATCATAAGAACATTCCATTACCTATAGAAGAAATGACACCTGAAACTAAATACCTCTGGCAAGTGGGGGGCACCCTTGTCATTGCTCCTAATTGGTAAGAGGGCAGCACATGCATAGACTTCCATTGCAGGAGTAGCCAGTGCCCTGAGCAACTTTTTCAACTTGCCTCATGGATTCCTGATTATAAATAAGGAATTTAGGGCTCATTGTCATTGTAGTGGAGGTGATTTATCTACAGGATCATTATGGGCAACTGCAAGTAATTATGTGTGGCTTTCTGGAAAATAAATGATTACATTATGTTCATTGTAAATAATTAGATTGCCAAACTGTGTTTTTTATTGAAGGATTTCTTCTGTGATTTCAGACACTCCTGCTCAGCAGTAATAAAAGAGTCAAAAAAATGGAGATTTACAACTTTGACAACAGCTAATGTGCATTGTTAATGACTATGAAATTCAAAAGGACATTGTATGATTGTACATGAAATGCCCTTTAAACACAAACCTGCCTTGTGAAGCTAAAGGAACAAAATGTTGGAATCTGGATGTAAGACTTTCAGTATGACAAGAAAAATAAATAATATATCAACTTCTCTTACCCAAGTTCAGACTGACGGAGCTGAAAAGTCATTAGAGTGGAAAAAACGACAAAGCACATTGATGCTGCAAAAAGAAATATTGGATATTTAGAAAATGGCCACATCAGTAACACTGAACAGAGATCAATTGACTTATTTAGTAAATTCTCTTTTTATTTTCTATAAACTATATCAGGGTACAGAGTACGTTTTTAGAACTAGTGGTGAGAAAAGAGCTGTTAATGGACTTGATAGGGAAAAATAAATAGGTTTGTATCCAAAAGGCTAGGCTTAAGGTGTCCAGACAGATGAGACTAAAGGTGCCCATACATTAGGAACTCACCTTCTGACGTTCCCGCGACGTACAATCAAAGCTGTTATTTTTCCAATTGTGGGATTGTCAGAAGGTAAGAAACCAACAGCCCTATAGATATTCGATAGATTCGATGTTTGTCTACAGAGGAACTTGTGTATAGGCACTTTAAGGTTGTAAATCCATGTCAGAATTTAACTGTGAATTTGCCCTCATTCTCACAAACTTTACATCACGATCATCCCATATTCTTTATGCAGAACGATTGCTTGTTTTGCCCATACACATAACAACATTATTATCTCCCTAACTGTAATAAAGGGAGCCAATGATGACCCACGATGCTTAGGGAACGATCGACCACGATGCTTAGGAAAGTGCTTTATTAGAGTCGGGGATCAAGTGTAACCTGTTAGGGAGTAGAGGCATAGCATTTTTTTAATTGTTGTATAAATACACTGCAAGGTCAGCTGCACGACTAACGAGCAACAAACTGCTTTATCAGCCAATAATTACACATGTGTAGCTGTTTGGTGATATGACCTTTGTCATCCTGCCCAGTGGATCAACAAACAACGCCCAATAAATGGACACACACAAAACAGACGTTTGTCGCACGTGTGTCATCCATTTTGGCATCAGGTCTCGTACACAGTCACACAACCACGCATGTGTAAAAGGATTTAGCACACACGTGGAATAATTATTCTTAAGACTGATCGTTAGACGATTGGTCCAAAAATCTTTTAACTATTCCCCTACAGGCTGCTAACCAATAGCTAAGCAGTCTGTTCTGTTTCATGGTAAAGGTAGGGGGAACAACCGCGAGACCACCCTCCCAAAATAAAACCATTTAGCCATTTGACAGGAAGGATTACTAAACACTAAACAATCGAGGCTCCATACATGTTTGGTGTCTGCTATTTATCGAACATTTACACAAGTGATGGACTCGAACTTTATGATTTCGGACGAACTCAAGCTATCCGAACTAGTTTGGGTTTTCCGAACTTGCAGACTTATTTCTGATAATTATCGAAAAATTCAATATTTATCAAATTCTCGAATCGGTAATCGGTAATGTATCCTTCGATTTCGGTAACCATTGAATGTAGCCTTCAGTTTCGGTAACCCTTGAATGTATCCTTTGATTTTGGTTACCCTCGAATGTATCCTTTGATTTCGGTAACCCTCGCATGTAGCCTTTAGTTTCGGTAACCCTTGAATGTAGTGGTTGATTTTGGTAACCTCGAATGTATCATTCAGTAACCCTCAAATGTAGCAGTCGATTTCGGTAACCCTCAAATGTAGCAGTTGATTTTGGTAACCCTCGAATGTATCTTCAGTAACCCTCAAATGTAGTGGCCGATTTCTGTAACCCTCAAATGTATTGTTTGGCAACCCTCGAATGTAGTGGTCGATTTCGGTAACCCTCAAATGTAGCCTTCAGTTTCGGTAACCCTCGAAAGTAGTGGTTGATTTTGGTAACCCATGAATGTATCGTTCTGTAACCCTCGAATGTAGCAGTATATTCTCTATTGTCCCTGTATTCTCTCTACATTCTCTCTTTATTGTTTCTGTATTCTCTCCATATTCTCTCTATATTTTCTCTATATTTTTGCTATATTATTTTTAAATTCTCTTTAATTTTTTTTCTGTATTCTTTCTATATTCTCTCTATATTCTCCCCAAATTCTCTATATTCTTATTATATTATTCCTAAATTCTCTCTAAATTTTTTCTATATTCTCTCTATATACTTCCACTCAGCTTTGTTCTAGATAAATACGGTGCACTAAATGTAACTGAAATTGTTTACATGGCTGGAAGGTGCTCTAGGAAATGTAAAGCATAAAAGATTTACATGTAAACAAAAGGAGGTTCAGGCCACTTTTTGTAACTCATGTTCTACAAAATCCCTTATGGTAGTAATAGTTATATGGTTTATAAATTATGTGTAATGACTAAAGGGCACCCCACCCCTACGTCTATCTTTTACCAGTGTTTTTTTTAAAGCTTTTGGTCATTGATATGTGTTCCCCAGACCCTTTCCAGGTCCTATTTGGGATTATCCAATGAGTTTTGCTTCAAAAATGTCTTCCCATTGGTAAAGTCCTGGGCTAAAAGTGGGATGCGGCAACAAGTCTACAGTAGAGATGGCCAAATTTCCTTACTCTTCTTTACTCCTCCATAAGCAGCTTGAAAGAGTAAAGAAGTAAAGAAGTGTCTTGAATTACTATTAGATATATCAATAGTCAATAGACCTATATGACTAAAAATCTTGACAGACCTATTTGATACATTTGTGTCTTCTTTAAAGGAAAAACAAAGGCTGAAAACAAACAATCTCTGTGCATTGTTTGTGTTTACTTGGATCAAATAGGGCATTGTTTGCCTTTATGTGCCATATTTATAAATGTTTCTGCTATAATTGAAAATTTTTGATACTGCTTAGTAATGCCCAATGAAGTCGATGGGACGATACTGTATGGTATCGACTTTTCGAATGCAGCAATGAATTTTGACACAGCCGAAAGCAACATTGCCATCAGAGGACAACAGTAACTAGCGGTCATTTTTTAAAAAAATTGCTATAAAGGTTCATTATCGGACATTACCAATAACAAACCTTTATAAATATGGCCATATATTTCATCTGGTTCATGAGGTCATAAAAATCTTGTGGCAGAAGAAGCACCTGACACTGCAGCCCCTTGTGAATCCCTGACCCATATTGATAACAAAGTTGCGTGATTGCGTCCACCCTGTCAGCACTGGTTTGTGGGGTAGAGAAAGGAACCTGAAGTATATTTCCATTATTTATTTTATTTATTTTTTGTACTTAACCCCTTGTTTTATAGATCCTTATTCTACAGCTGGAAAACGTTGATTTATCTCTGTTCTCTTGTTGGTTTTGAGTTATTGATAAAGTTGAGAATTTTACTTTGTTCCAATAAATGATTTAATTCATACATTGAAAGAAAAAAAAATATCTGTTTGATTAACTTTATGTGTCATTTAGAATACTGTGCTTTCAGTTCTCAGCAGGAAACACTGTGGGAAATCATGGCATCCATACTTAACTACTCAGGAGAGTTGCAATGGAAAACTTAATCCTTGTGGGACCAATAAGCCCTGATTTACAGTAAGAAAAAAAATAAACTCTCTTCAGTCACTGTCATCTAACTTTGGAAATAATCTAAATACAATTGTGGGAGGGGAAGTAAAAGATGCTATGGAAGAAAGCGGAAGTTCTCTCAACACAGTTGAGTGCATTTGAATGCATATTTCTGGGGCAAAGTTTCCATAGAACGTCTAATATTACAGTGTATGCCTTATATAACCATGTAGACCAACTGCGCTTTATTCCTGTAGATTCATTCTATTGTGTGAACGTTGTAATTTGCCTTGTACTGGCCTCACACCTTTACCTCCCGATGTGGCTGTTTTGTTCAAATGGTGTTGGGACAACTTCCTGGCCTGCTCTTTCTTGCTCTTTCAATTGCAAATGGATGGACCAGGATGGGGAAACATCATGGGAAGAGCGGGTGGTAAAACTAACGTTTTTCTTAGATATTAATTAGACTCACCAATGGAATGTCAACTCTAAATGAGTGCATAGTCAGCGTAAATCCTATTCTGACATCAATTTAATGGAAGGTTCATATAAATATGAATTCCTGGTTAGTCTTGCTGACGATGTATCTATTGTAGTAAATAAACAGTTTCAGCATTCCCCTTTAACTCTGAAAAGTTGGGTACACACCTTTCAATTTTTTGTCCCAACCAACTGTTGTCTTAACCAACTGCACTTCCGACTGGTCGGCCAATAGAAGGACTGTTGGTCGCGGTAAAGGTAGCGGGTTTTTGAATGCATCCAATCATTTTTTCGGACAAACGAACAGTAGGCTTCCAATATTTTGGCCTGTTCGGAAGATACACTGCAATGACAGTCGGAGGGGCTGAAATATTAGATGGTGTGTACCTAGCTTAACTGTGAATTCTGGAAGCTCTGCTCTGGGACATTTTTATTGATACAAATTTACATACAAATGAAAGAGAGAATGCTAAATTAGCATAAAGAATAAAGAAATTAGCATATTTAAGAATAAAGCTGGATACACAATATATTCAATGATAAATCATTAATGTGTGTAGCGCAGAAACAAGCATTTCCGAGGCCCACGAACATTCGCCATCGGCCTGACCAAAAATTTTCAGAATACTAGGAAAATGTTAAAAACTTACAAAACTAGAATACTTGTCAGTTGTTTTCAAAATAATTATAAAGTCAAAGAATCAAACAACAGTATATTTGAAATACAGGGTACATTTTCCTTGCATCACTTATTTCCAATCTCATGAGGTTAAATTAAGGCAGATGGAAACAAGGACAAAATAATATGACAAAAAGCAAACTGTTTGCCACCATGTTTTCATTGCACTGGTACTTGTTTGGCTGTAAGATGGCTGTAGAATGTAGACGGCTGATTTTCTGGCCAATTACATAGCAGATTCCATTGTAATTTGGTGAGATTAGGGAGAGCACATCTGGGTTTCCTCTCCTCAAAGACCACTGTAAAATGTCACTCATTCTACCTGAAATAATCGCTTCTGGTCCTAGGGTCACTTTTACAGACCTGCAATGACAAAAGAAATAATAATGTATATTGTGCAGAATAACAAACGGGTCTTAATGTGGTTTGGAGAGTTTAGTTCACTGGATATGTTTCTTTTAGGGACATAAGTGTGAAGCCCACTTTTAAAGGTTCAGCCCTCCTAGTATTACCAGAAACCTCTTTGTGCACATTTTTTTCCTCTTGCCTTGTTTGCCTGGCAAACAATACTGGGAAATAGTAAAGCAGTTTATTTACAGTACATTTTTGACCAACCCTCTTCTGATTATTTAGCCAGTTGGAAAGCTGCAGACACAATTAATTTGTAACCACAAGACTTCAAGATTTGAATCTCGTTAGGGATGTTTTGTAATGATGCTTAGGCCTGGTACTCACAGGTCAAACAGGAGCCGATATTCCTATCATTAGGCTGGTTGCAGCTATAAGCAGTGATTTACCAACAGGCCCAATATAGAAGAACATGTGACCAAGCTTGTTTGCGGCCGGCCGCCCCACACCATAACATATTTCTGGATGACCTTATGGTGTGTACCTAGCCTTAGAACCACCATTCAATAAAACAATCTATCAGTCTCAAATTAGAGATTTATCACCAATATTCTGGCCTAACCCATCTTGTGGTCTATTGAAAACTGTTACGTGAACCATGATTTATAAGCAAGCAAAAGTCAGTTAAAGCAGTTAGTCAGGTTGGAAATTACAGACCAGAAATATTGGACTTGTGTGTACCAGCCCTTAGACTTAGATAGAATAGTGCTAATATTACCATATATGGGTTCCAGGTCATCAAAGAGTTTAAAGCAATTCTTTCTTTGGGGGGTGGGGGTTATTTTACAATTCATTTGATAATTTGGAAACACGTTCACTTCTTCAGCTCCCGTGTAAAAACATACAGAACTTTCTTTTTTTTTGTTAATGCACAAGCTGCAGAGCTGGTCTAATTTTGTTTTCTTTGATACAGTAGAGCTCTATAACACTTCTAAACTGTCTCCATTTCAATGTAATTCACAATGTGCTTCGCCCAGACCAATGAATTCATTTTCTCCCCTTGTGCACACGCAATGTAGTTTATTGGAAAAGTGGACGGATGGATTGAGCGTGGCTGGTAGTGATGACATTGCATTCAAGTGAGACTGTCTGATATCATAAGAATGGAAACAATGATGTGTAATTACAATGCTCATTTTTAGGTAGCCGACTGTTTATTTACAATACATACAGGCTCATTTACCCAGAGAGGCTATTGCTCTGGGTAAATGCTCATTTCGCTATTCAAAATTCCATTCGCGAATCTGGGTAGCAATTTGCTGAGATTTGCTAGAGATTTTCAAAACTGCCGAGTTCCGTTCCAAGATCAGATTTTTGGATTCTTGAAAAAAATCGAAAAAATCAAAACATTCAAAAAATCCAAAAACAGACCCAAGTCCAGGGGAGATCGAAAATCTGAAAGTTCTGGTTACATTGCAGGTATAAAGAGCATTATTAAGCTAGTGTAAATGACTCAGGGACCTGGGAAATTATTTGGGGGAATACAAATAACCAAAACTGACTTCCTTCACACGCAAGCTATTTTCAAGGTTTTCCAATACCTGAAAAATCCTAAAATCCAAGATTTGAGAGTTCTGTCAGAACTTCGGAACCAGGTTCGACTTGGAACCAAACTTCATCCCTACTTATGATTTGTTTCCTTTGTTTGTGTGGTTTTATAATTTCACCAGCAAAACCATTTAAAAGTTAAGTAAACAGGAAGTGATATTTCATTAAAACCAGTGTTCCCTCTAAGCTGTGCGCTCTTGTGCGCGCACACACAACTCTGCAGGCCTGCGCACACAGGTTAAATAGGTGTGCTCACAAAAATTTGCTGGACGATTTAAAGTTAAAAGAAACATTGATTACTGCAATATAAAAAAAATTAACAAATTGCTAAAAAACAAAATGGAGAACATGCACCATTGCCCAATACATTGTCACAGACACAATAACCTGTATATACCATGTATATAACCTGTATAGAAACGGTGCCCTGTAAAAACATTTAAAACTGAATGTCCCTGTATAATTTACAATCACATTCCCCTTTGTAATTGTTTTAAATAACAGTTTTATTTTTCGTTGAAATTTGACGCTTTTGTATTGACATTTTTTTGTTTACGTTTTACAAGTATTTTTTTTTTTTTAAAAAGTCCGAACACAAAATATTCTGAGACTGTAACAAAAGAGAATTCTATAATCATGACTGAGGGAAATCTTTCATCTTTGATTTACAGGTTTGAGTCTGCAGTAAATAGAACCATATTGTTCCATATCTTTCATATCATAGCCTTTTCTCGAAACCTTGTTTTAATTAAGGTTTCTTTCATATTTCTGAATAAAAAGCTTGACAATCTTCACTTATGGCTTTAATATATATCCTTTGAGTTAGGAAAATATGTGAAAAAAAGAACTATGCCTTAGAAGTCATGTGGCTATCCAATACTGCGATTAGGAAACTGCGACGGAATACATCATTGGTAAATTTTTTCATTCCATGGAAAGCAGTGCCAGGATTGAAAACAACAAGAGAGCCTCTTTGAAATAAAAGCCCATACATCCTCTTGGATAAAACAGAAGTGTGGCAACTGCATTAAATTCATTTGGTTAAATTATTTAGGGCAGTCACTCCCCTTAGCGATTGTGTGTAGGTTAAAATAAAATGGAATCCAGAACATGAGTGCCTACCTGCGGCAAATGAATCAGTGGTGAATGGCCATTGGGGGACAATTGCAAGTATGTGGTTGGGCATCACTGGTTGTTTGACCTGAGGGTGCATGATTTGTGCCTGTGAAGTCTTAAGGTGACCATACATATACACGATATTACTTACCCGACTGAGCGTTCACGTGATGTTCGAGCAATCCTGCAGGAGCCGCTTCTCCTGATCTTATATGCAACCGACATGCAATCGCAAAATCCCATTCATTTTGCGATCGCATTGCCGGTCGCATATAAGATCGGGAGAAGTGGTTCCTGCAGGAACGCTCGAATGTCACGTGAACGCTCGGTCGGGTAAGTAATATCGTGTTTATGTATGGTCACCTTTAGGTGTCTGTCTCTTGCACAGTGGTACTATGACTATCGGCATTTTGTGCAGCCACATTGTTAAACAAAATTATATTTAATGAGTTTATATTGGCAAAATGTATCTTGGAACATACATGGCATAATGTAATATTTGTGTCAGTATTGCTAACTGACCTTTGCTCATTGATCTAATTCTAGAAAATGTGTCCTACTATAGTTCTTAAATATATAATCTATGCACTGTTGGCATTTCATCATGACATAATCAGACGTATTGCTACACAGGAAGATTAGAGGTGAAAGGTGAGAAAATGTTCCTTCTGGAGTATTGATAACCCTAGACAAGTGTGGGCTATTTAAAGGCAATACCAGGGTTAAAGGCCTTTAAAAAGTCATGTTTAGAAGTTCTGATCTCTTCATTTCCATAAACATCATTTTGTAATCTGTCCTATTAGCCCTCAAGGCTACATATTAAAATCTTTTATTAATGAAATAAACCACGCCAATGTCTAGTTTTTAATTGTGTGAACAACATATTAAGTTAAATTCCGTTCTCGTTCTTGGTGTAGAATTAATTGAGCATTTTAACCTAAAACGGTTTTACTTGGTTATTTATGTATTCCCTTTTTTTATTTTTTAATTCCATTCCACAATAAAATAACCAATTAATGTTAATTAGATACTTTATCTAAAAGAACGCCTATGCCAATGTTAATAGTGTCCTAGAGTCAATCAGACAAACAATTCATTTGTACAAACTTTATATATAAAATATTAATCGACAATTGATAAATCTGATAACGTTTTGCTCCTGAATGAGTTAAGCAGTGTGATAAAAGGAAAATAAACCTTGCTGCATTTCTCAAGGCTGCTTTACAGTAACTTAACAACACCAGTGATTATGTTTCACTTCACAGAATTTGAAGCTTAACCAGTGAACGAGCAAAAGCTGCCGTCTAAAATGCTATGCCCGGTGTTTATGTTCTATCTGATCTGTGCCACCCAAGGAGCAGACAAGACACGTCTGGGGGGTGCCTTTAGGGGATACACAATGAAGTCACATACAGGAAACATCATGGAGGATTTGGCACTTTGCGCAGTTGACTCTTCTTCCATGGGTTAGCAAGCAGTTCTGTAAAAATAAACAGGCAATCAGAATACGGCCCAAGAATACACAATGACATTGTAGATTTTCATGCATAATCAAAGCTGATTTTTCAGCTCTGTCGGATGTTTATTTATGTTATTTAGTTATCCATAAATAGAGGTTCATTTCTAGGAAGTATAAACAAATGACTAGAGGAAAAACATCTTGGGGCTAAGTAATCATTCTAAATGTTCCTGTTTATATTAGAGAATCTCAGAAAATTTCAATTGCCTTTATTATTTAAATAAAAAGTCTGCCATAGTTCTTATCTTTTTTTATTTGATCTTTAACAGCTTTGCATCTTCGGATTGTATTTTTGCATACAGTAGTCAATGGTGTTATATCCAGATGCACAGCTTGCTCTAACTATGCTTTGGCCTGTTGGTAATTCTCAGAATATGATGAAGTTAATGATCTAGGTGGAGCACAGTGGGGTTAGTGCTGAATGGCTTGTAAAACATTGTAAACTAAATCCCTTGAAGCAGTTGCATGTTAATTTCTCACACATATTTTTGTGTGTATTGTACATTTGTGCATATGTACACATAAAATAAAAAAACACATTTCTAAGTGTGTTCCACATTAAGGGGCAGAACCAGAAGCAACGTTTCTTACCTTTGTGACAGGGGCGTAACTACCAGGGAGCAAGGGAAGCAACTGCAGGGGGGCCCAGGAGCCAAGGGGCTCCATCTTCTTATTTTTCCTATGTCAGATATATCCTTCTCCAAGAAAACCACTGTGGTTGAAGCACTCATAGGGCTCCATCATAGTTTTGGGGGCCCAGTGATTCCTAGTTATGCCACTGCTTTGTGAGATCCCGCAATGCAGTAAATCACTTTGCAAGACCGACATGCGATCGCCAAATGAATGGGATTTGGTCAAACCCCCAATGCAATAAGCAATATATATATATATATATATATATATATATATATATATAGGATAGTATACATCCACGCAGAGTGCAACTAGAGACCAAATTAATTCAATACGTACAAAAATTAGAAGCCTAGTGCACATCCAATTAATTTGATTACATTTTACTTTACCATTGTATTGCGACTTAAAAAGCCTGCCCTTCTATCTGGGTAAATTAAAGCAATTAGTTCAATAACTTGGCCAAATTATTTTAAGTCCAGCAAACCGTGAGATGAGCCTGAGTTTCAAATGAACCTGGTTTCGATTAGGAACTGCCAGTTTCAAAAATCCATGGATCTGGTGGAATTTTCAAAATTTGGAAAGGTGAAACTTATTGAAAATTCGAAAATCACGGTCAAAAGGTGAAAATCACGGTCAAAAGGCGAAAATCACGGTCAAAAGGCGAAAATCACGATTAAAAGGTAAAAATTTCAGTTGAAGTGTAAAACATTTGGATTCAGTCCTAATTGGATTTTTGGATTTTCAATCAATTCTGCAGAACTGCTAGTGTAATACAACTCACAAGTGGTGTTTACGAATAGATCCTTTCTGTTAATTAAGGGATATATCTTTTATTTTTAACTAACTGAATTGCATGTATTTTCATATCCCCCCACCCCCCCCCCTTCTCTTCTGCTCCTAATAGTTCCCAGAGTTTACAAACAGATTTACTGCACCTGTCCATCGGGAGCGCCTCCCAACAAATAAACCTGATGCTCCCAACACATCCACTGACTCCTTCACCTCGGAGTCTGTGGAGTTCACACAAGTGTTTGTTTGTATCAATTTGTAGCGGCTGCTACCATGTGCTTTTAAAAGATTTCAGAATAAACTTATAAGAATGTTTTAACTCAAGTCCAGTTACCCTCCTTCTTCTCACCCATTTGGGTTTATTTGGAGCAGTGTTCCCAGAGTTTGTTTATCAAGACAACTCACTGAATTTATTCATGAACACCTCCCCTTTCCCATCACATTGATCTACCCTGGGTACAAAGCTATAATCTAGTTCCTCAGTCCTGGAAGTAGAGAATATAAGATGAACAAATACCCTGAGCTTCTCCCTCTGGTTTGGCCCCATTCCCTTCAATTAGCAGGCAGGTTGAAGGGAAGAGGTACTCTGCAAGGATTGTGTCTTACTATAGGCCCTTTCTCTGACAGAAAAGGGGACAGGACAAGAGAGGAGTGGG
This sequence comes from Hymenochirus boettgeri, assembly GCA_019447015.1. Taxonomy (NCBI): domain Eukaryota; kingdom Metazoa; phylum Chordata; class Amphibia; order Anura; family Pipidae; genus Hymenochirus; species Hymenochirus boettgeri. Next base: position 66,408,399 of record CM033474.1, on the reverse strand, counting down.
GAGAGAAATATAGGTATTTGTTCTCTCTACAAAGAAAAATCTGCATGTCTAATAATAATATTAGAGTTTATATTAGAAATAAATGTTTATTCTACCTGGGACGCCTATATGGTAATATCTCAGTCAAAGGCCTGGCCAGATAATAAGGTTTAAGTAGGAATGTTACTTTACAGAGAAAATCTGCTGACTGTGCATTTGTTCTATGTCTAATAGAAATAGAGGTTTGTAGGTGTGAGTTTCATTCTCTTTGCTCTATTGATGCAATCCCAGCAGACGGTTTGGATCTAAATTGTGCTTTCAATATATATATATATATATATTTCTTCAGTGTAGCCAAGAGAAACATTCCACTCAATTTGTGCAAATATGGTTCACTCTCCAGACCTTATTTATTTACAAAAATTGCCATGTTATTGACACTAGAGATGGGCTAGAAATTGAACTCAAACCCAAACTAATAGTTCGGATTAACTCTGACTTTTTAAATCAGAGTTAAAAACTCAAATCGATAACTTTCAAATGTACCGTTCGATAACCCTCGATTTTGGCCATAACGCTCGAATGTGGTGTTACGGCGATAAACGTTAAATGTAGCATTTTGGCGATAACCCTCAAATGTATCATTCAGTAACCCACGAATTTGATAACACTGAAATTTAGTGTTCAATTTCGTTAACCCTCAAGTGTAGTGCTTGATTTCGGTACCCCTCGAAAATTGAATGCAGAAACCTGACAAATGGCCGATCGTGAGCAAAGTGTATAAACAAGTTTTGGTGATAGTGACATGTTCCCCAGACCATACCATACATGTTCCCCAGACCACTGTATTTAATTAGAACTTTTCAAACTATTTTCCCCCATTGACTTTAATGGGTTCATTTTTGCACTATAGAAACTTTACTGAAGTTCTATAGTTCGGAAAACGAAACAAACTTTAGGAAGTTCAGCCATCTCTAATTGACACGAAGGGTGTATCAAAACTACTGCTACACACATTTTACTAGAATTACAAGAGTATTCATACCAGGTGCAATCCTAAGCTATAACAATCTGTGATGTTTAAAGGGCCAGCAATAAAATGAAATTTTATCTATAGGTACAGCACCCCCCAACCCCCATTTTCATTTTACTTACTTTCCCCAAAGATGCCCCATAAGATGCTTACAAGTTCTGGTCCCTCGCCTCTCTGCTTCCTGGGCGCGGCTGTTGGGGGTGCTGCACCTATAGGTAAAATTTTGTTTTATGGAGGGACATACCCTTTAACTTCCCAGCTTCCCCAAGCCCAACAGTATCCACATAAACATAAAGCAAGTGAGAATGTAAGTATAGGCATTGTTTGTGATTTTGTTACTGTGCTGGTACTATCCAATGGAATTGGTCTTGTTGTCCTACTCACCCCCACCTCTGCTCATGACCACTCTGTAGTCAACAAAGAGCAGCCAGGAAACCAATTGTAACTCACAAGGAGGGAAAAATCAGAAGCATTAACCGAATTATATTTGATTTCTGTAGTGAATGACTGCTTGTGGATCTGTTCAGAATTAACATATTAATAATCATAATTCTCTTAATAATCATTGTTTATCTTTTTTTTCTATAATGCTGCTGAGTAGAGCTGCAGACTGCAGCTATTTTATAGTTAGCAAAGGGAAAGTTCAGTGCAAATATATATACTTATTAGGAAAAAAGCAGTATTTTTCCATCACAATGACGGTCCTTAACGTGCCCATTCAGCATTTTGTCTGTGTATAAATAAATGCTTCCGAAATACTGACTTCCTGACCCAGCACCTGGGTTGATTCAGTTGCTCAGTAGATCTGAGCATGTTTGACCAATCCAACATCCAATCAGTAGAAGTTACTGTTAGGAACATTCCAAGGTAATGTGCATTCTGGGAAGAAGGACCGTTACAGAATCTGAAATGCCAGCTCACTAATGTCAACAGCAGGGAATAGCAAGGGGTATGAAATCAGCTGATGGAAGTAAATATGTAGAATAACCAGATACAGTACATGTAATATAAACTAAGAATTTAAAATATGATATTTTCCACTGAACTTTCCCTTTAAACTATTTATATGTTTGTCCTTACTTGAAATAAAAATTGATAAGTCTTATTTAAACTGCTTGTGCACGGATAAAATGAAACAACAGCAAAGATGGCTTGGAGGCTAAAGACCTATAAATGAGGTTCATTATTTCCCAGAGTCTCCTTCTCACGGCCCATACTTCAGCAGTGATTTTATGGGGTGATTTCAAAACGAGTGTCTAAATTCTGTTGGCTTTAGTACTGAAGGAGCCCTTTGCCTAAAAAGATTCCCATTATTTATTTTTTTATTTCCTATGTATTTACCATAAACAAAGAAAAATTGTTCTCCACTGGCTGCCTTTTTATACAATCTTAGGAAAAGAAAGAACAATCACTTGTAAGAATGGTGGCAGGCCAAAAAGCATTATAACCTCGATTCACCAGTGGTAATGAGTCAGATCTGCACTGGCCAGGAAAAGTGTTTCTTTGCCCAAAATCCGAGCAAAAAATGAGTCATCCTGCTCCAAGCAGCTATATATCTTCCAACGTATCTGGCAACAAGCTTTCTATCTAAAAAATTCTTACATTTATATCCTTGAATCATTAAGGACTTCATCATTTCCCTGTTTTTATTGAGCAGTAATTTTAATGTATTTCGTTTAATGATACTCTGGGAAAACTTTAAGTGCACACTTACTCAACTGCTACATTCCTCTTATTTTCATGTTTTAGGCAAATTAGGAATGTTGGGAAACCATCTAAACATTGAGCCTCACATTGAGCCGCTCGTTTCTTTTTTTCTTTTTATATTTTGTTTGGAAACATGTGATGTAGGCAAGGCACGATCTCCCACAGGAAGTATTGGGGATAAGTCAAAAATATTAACAGAATTACGTGTTAGCATTTCTCATGCTACAGGTCACTTTAAACTCACTTGCTTGTGCATATTGTCTTCTTATTTTCTAGCCTATGAACTTGCTTAATTTTTTTAATGCTAAGGCTGCGGCCACACTACAACGCACGCAAATACACATAAAACATGCCAGCACAATGCTGCGTGTTACAGAGCATTTGCATTACGATTCCGCGATATCCCGATATCGGATCACAGGCAAAAAAATGATGATCGCTTCGCACTCTGAAAATGGATCGAAGAGCAGCACACACAGTGTGGCCACCCAAATTCTGTTAGTCTGGCAAGCAATTATGACTTTCTAACGGATCACAAAACGCAACCGTGCTAGTGGGGCCTAGCCCTAATGCTTTTTTTAACAGCATAAGGAAAGGTTAAAAACACAATGGTATTAGTATACTATATTGTATCCTACAAGCAAGTAAGGGAGAAGGTTTGTACAACACAGGACACAGGAGCAGCCCCTTTTCCTACCAAAGATTACAGCCCTGTGTCACAACCCCCCCCCAAAAAAAAATAATCTTGATTTTCTACTCATGATCTAGATGAATGAGAACCTTCACAAGCATACTGGGTATTTCGATTTTGGCGTCTGCATGCCAGGCTCCACAAAAACTGGGAAAGGAAACACGCCAAAAGCATTCTGTGTAATTCTAAATTTCCTAAAATTTAAAAAAACTTTAATGTATAGGATATACATTTTTATTCCTCCTTTGGGGTTTTCAAAGGGTCAGAATGAAATCATTAAAACCTGCCACTAAATAATCTAGTGAGCATCCACCACTCACTTTGGGCTCGTTCCCACTACATCAGTTTGTATCCGTTTTTCAAACGCAGGTGCTTTTTTTTAAAAAACAGACCTACAGTAAAACCCCACAGGATTTCACAATATCGTTCACACTTGTTGTATTCTGTTCCCTTCCAGTCCGTTTTAAAAACGCACTGCTGCCCGCATTTCTGTCTATCTAAAATGCATGAAAATGCGGTACAACGGATAACAACGCATGTGTTTGCGTTCCTGTCCATTTTTTGCAAAGGATGCCTGGGAGTTCCTGTGATGTCATTTCCAGTCTGCGGGCTATAGGAAACACGCTAAAGAATAGCAAAATCACCAGAAAATCACATGATCTCTCTCCACAACATTATCTGCTACCTCACTCTCCAAAAGCTCCTGAAACTCACACATTCCCAGGAAGTGACATCAGGATTTTAGTGTTTTTTTTATCCTGTCCCAGTTAATTTGAAAAATGCGGTAAAAAAATGAGTTAAAACACAACAGACAGAAACGCAGGAAAGAAAATGGACACAAAGGAATAATAACACACGCAAACGGATACAAAAACGTGTTAAAACCTTACTAAACACACTGCGTATTTAAGTTGCGTTTTTGTCCGTTCCTAGTGTGAACAAGACCTTGCTGATGGTGTCTCGTTATCATTATTATTACGTCCTGGATCAGGCATAACTGATTTTTGCCAAAATGTTAACCAGACAGATTTTGGTGAGTGTTCTTTCCATACCATAGACAGATCTTTAACCCAAACCCTGAATTGTGCAATAATTCTTGCCATCAATTTTGGACTGGACTGTTGGGACCCACTAGGAAATCCAGGGGCCCACCAGGACGCATTTAGGGGCCCACCTAACATTTCATATCTCTATTGTCGCTCCTTATCTTATCTATCTTATTCCTACTGACTTCTATTATTTCTAAAAATACATTTCACATTGTCCCTTTGGCTCTGTATTTAAATTGTATTCATTTTCTTAGGTGAATGGGCTGTGGGCCCTTCGGGGGATTCCCCTGTAACCCTGTGGGCCAGTCAGACACTGCCTGCTAGTCTATGGCTGGATCTGGTCTATAGCTGTGTGCAGACCAGGATACATGAACCTCACAAGGCTAATTCTGCTGGCAGGTTTGCAGAAACGTCAACAAGGGATTAATTCAATATAAACGATCATAGACACATAAAGCCAAAACATAATACAATACAAATATGTGACCAACATTACAAACATTGTAAGCACAAAACCTCTTACCGGTGAATACTGTAGTGTCCATTTGTTACATTTCCCCTGCTATATTTCAATTATATTTCCTTATCATCTGTTTTAAATAGAACTAGATAACAGTTAATTAAGTGGTAATTAGTTAAGCTGCAGTTTTATCTTTGCAAACTAAGTAATTAACTGGAATTGACATGTTTAATGATCTGATTATCTCTGCGCTGCCCACTGAGAGGCTTCCCCCACAGGCAGCCCACAGGCAGCTAAGATAAAAGAAAACCTCAACTGATTTGCAAACATTAATGGAAAAAAATCACATGATTCTGAAAAGTGTCATTGCTCTATTAGAACTAACACATTTCTAAACTTTCATTTTAAAGATTAAACCAAGGAGGCAATGTACACACTCCCCTCCTCCCAGTCTTTATTTCACACTAACCTATGTAATAAAGTCTGACTCCAACAATGATACAATGTAGACTTGCACTCCAACATGAAATGATGGGTTTATTATAAACCAAACATCAACAGTGACAACGTTTCAAGGGCACAATCCCCTTCATCGGGTCACCAGGGGGTTGTACCATCGAAAAGTTATCACTGTTGATGTTTGGCTTATAATAAACCCACCATTTCACGTTGGAGTGCAAGTCTACATTGTATCATTGTTCAATATCTATGTTCCCTTTGAAGTAGGGAAATCAGACGCCTGCATCCACGGGGGGAGTGTGCATATGGACTTGCTGTTCACTAAGTGTGACTTCAATACCAGTGTTGCAGTGGTAGTGTGGGTTTACAACTTTAGCATGACAACTCATAGTTGGTGTTTATAAAAGGTGACATATCGATACTACGCCTTTAACAATAGGTACATTAACACCTGCAATGATACATTTACGATTGTTCCGTAAACTACAGATACTGCGTGGTACTGCAATATATACAATACCACAGCAGTATTGTGTATTGTACGGCCTGCTGCAGTACGTTAATGATAACCCGCAGTATCAGAACTTCCCGATACAGTATGTTTATAAATACCAACCTAAGACCTAAGTGGGTCGGACCATAATGCAAAAAGATTCACTATTACTCTGTTATATCGGTAGAGAAATTGCACTGGAGATTCATTGATAGTGAAAGTGTAGTTGTGTGTTTTGCACTGGGGCCTTTGCTATTTATTTTGTTCAGCAATGATTTAGAAGTGTTTATTAAGAGGGTGATCTCTGTGTTTGCTGATAACACAAAACTATGTAGGTGTATTAGTCTTGCTGCTGGCACTGGGCTCATGCTACGTGTCTTTAGCTGCATTCGGAAAAAATTAAGTTACTGCTTAGTTTTTCCAAAAGGCAACTTTGTTTGTCCAAACGGCGGCCAAAGGCAGATCGGGGATTTGTGTCGCATTCGCAAAATAATGTCACGGCTTAGTGTGGTGAGACCCAAGGCTGTTTGGGTCTGGTTTTAAAGGGTAAGTTCCACCCTCAAATGAAAATCTATACATAGGTAAACCAAGCCTCAAATCTCATATCTGCAATAGCTTAGAAGCTGAGAGATGCAGAACTAACCTGTTTAGTTACTTCTCTTTCTGCTTACTGGTTTTTCTTTCTTTCTTTTTTTTTGCTTTAGCAAAATCCAAGTTGACTATATTTACTGCAGTACCAGAATCTAAATTCTTAAGCTTCATACACATGCCTGGTGGATCATCAACAAGCCCAGACTGAACTGCCATGTCAAAGTGCAAAACTACCGTGCATACACATCATGCGTTGCGGGTTAGCCCCTGCGATCATACATGTGTATGCATCTTTGCTCACCTTTTCATAAAGCCAAGCAAGTTTGTCTGAGCATGTGCCAGCATGTGAAAGAGCTTGGAGGGGAGGTGGAAACCTTTATAGAGAGAGAAGAAGTAGAAAAACATTTTTCTGCATAACAGACTAGTTTGCCATATGCATGTAGGCTCACTGTCACCTATAGGCTCCCTGCCACCTACAGGCTCACTTTCACCTATAGGCGCTCAGTCACCTACAGACTCGCTATCACATATAGGCTCATTGTCACCTACAGACTCTCTGTCACCTATAGGCACTCACTGTCACCTACAGACTCACTATCACATATAATCTCACTGTCACCTACAGAATCACTATCACATATAGGCTTTATTTGTCTTTTATTTGAGGTGTGAAAACGCCCTTTAATGCTTATAATTCACATTGAGAGCACATTGCATTATACTGCATTATACTGATCATCTCATGTCTTTGTGAATGGACACTCAATGCAACAAAAAATTTGTGTATATGAGGAACTGCTGTGCCTAAGGTCATATAGAGGCACCTAGGGTCCTATTTATAAATCAGCTGATGTTGCGCCATGTTGCAATTTTTTTTTCTTTGCGCAGCGCAAAGTGATGCAATTAACGCAACAATTAACGCCTCTTCAATGGTGTCTTTAAAATAAGTGCAAAAGGTCACAGCTTACCACTAGCGTTTTCGCAATGTATTAACCATCGCAAAGTGGTTAATACATTGCGGAAACGAGTGCACATAGGTTGCAATAGCGAAATATATTGCATCTCCCCCGTAGTCAATAACCTATTGAGCACACATTAAAGGGTATGTCCACCCCAAAACTCAAATTTAACCCCATACTGGTCCCACTCTGTAGTGTACAAAAATCCTTACCTTACATCCCAGCTCCTTACATCCCAGGTTGCCATGCTGTGCCCCTCCAAAGTCCAGGAAAGTGTAGTGTAGAAGGTCTGTGTGACTCATCCTGTGCCTGTCTCAGCCTCAACCTCGACAAGGTCTGAGGCATGCGCAGGAGAGTCCTCCCCCCCTCCCTCTCACTCCCGTTTTCTTCTCCCTCCCCCTAGCGCAAACCCCTTGTTGTTATTATAGTTATTGGTCCCCCAGCCCCAACTGCCATAATAGAATTGTTAGAAAGTCCCCCGATAGTTACTTACCTTCCCTCTATCCTCCGGCGTTCTAAGCAGCCGGCAGCCGCGTCCCTGATTGGCTGCCTCACAGCCAATCAGGGATGCGGTTGCCTGTCCCGCCCCCTGCTTGAATTTCCGTGCAAGCAGAGGGCCCGAAGAGTGCGGCGGAGGATAGAGGGAAGGTAAGTAAAGATCGGGGCACTTTCTAACAATTCTATTACCGTGGTTGGGGCTGGGGGACCAATAACTATAATATATATAAAAAGTAAAAAAAATGGGTGGACATGACCTTTAAAATTGTTAGTATTCCATTTGGATTGTGGACCAAATCACCCAGAGGCCATTTTTATACAGTGAGGCTTTTATTTTCATTAAACTTCCCTAGTTAAGTTACGTACACATGTCTGATTTGGTGGAGGGTCTCACACCTGTGAAGATATACTGTCTCAGATGATAGTTGCACGTGTGTATGCATTTGATTGGGCATCGTTCATTGATCGCCGCTGGGGAGTGAGCGCATGCACAAGCGCAATTATTAAGCCAAAAATTGGTTTATTAAATTATTGACTTTAAATAGAAATACAAAAGATACCACGTTAAGCATACCATATTGTACTTTATACGGTATACCATATGACGCACCCTACACCATACTGTACTATATACCATAACGTGCAATACACCATACCATACAATACCCTATACCATACCGTACAATATACTATTCCTTACCATATAATATATACCGTGCAATACACCATACCATACCATATACCATACCGTACCATATACTATACCATATACCATACCGTACCATATCCTGTACCGTATACCATACCATACCATATATCATACCGCACAATACACCGTACCATACCGTACCATATACTACACCGTATACCATACCGTACCATATACTATATCGTATACCATACTGTACAATATACTGTACCATATACCATACCGTACCATAAATGATACCGTACAATACACCGTACCGTACCATACCATATATCGTACCGTATACCATACCGTACCATATACTGTACCGTATACCATACCATATACTGTACCATATACCATACCATATACAGTACCGTATACCATACCATATACAGTACCGTATACCATACCGTACTATATACTGTACTGTTTACCATACTGTACCATGTACCATAGAACGCATGAGTTTTTAGCCTTCTGCTTTAAAGTTTTGGTTACATTGCAACATAATGTAAGAGATGGGCAGCCTGTTTCCCAGTCATATATACAGTCATAATGTTCTATTCATTCATTCCTTTGTGGGCTGTTTTCAGTTTGTAGCATTCAGTGTTATTTTGGATAAAATGACTTTCATACAATTCCTACATAAATGACAGATGATACTACCCATGGGCTGAGCAAGTGAGAGTTCATTACACTTTCACACATTTCTGTAACACTGATCATTTGAAGCGAACAAATAAAGCTGTTTTCAGCATGTCCAATGACAGAAAGCAACTCATACGTGTTTAAATCGGATTGCCAGGGTTATTCTGTTCGGTGCTTCCTGAGATCCACTTCAAACAGATGTTCCAACTAAAATTCTAGAAGAGAAACAATCTCTAAGGAATGGCTAGAGCAGATTAACGCTTTCTATGCAGGTATGGATATCAGGTTATAACACACTATTACAGAATGAATATATATAATACAATGAACAACACCAAGTGTAGGGTTCTATCTTGACGTATTTCATGGTACAACCACAAACGCATAAGTCAAGCTAGAACCCAACACTATGGGTGTTATTCATTCAATACGTTTTTACAGATATTTGAGTAAAGAATTTGTTTTTAACCACAGTGAGTAGTCCATCCATTTCAAAAGCTAGGCACACACACTGGCGATAATGTGTGTACAGTCTTCGGCCTTGCGGTCGTTCGAGAAAGACCAAAAATTTCCCTCCGCTGCAATAGTCTCCCTATAGGGGATATGCTTACCTATGTTGTTTGGTAATTACATTTAAAATTGCCTGTTTGATTATTGATGCTTTTATTAAGAGAACCATATGGTTAAACCAGAGGGTAGGGATACGTCTCTGTTTAGCAAAAAGATTTATCTCAACTTATAGCAAATTTTAGCATTCCGGAGGGCACAGCTGTGATTCCTGACATTCTCAGACACGGACCACCATGCATCTATTGTGGATATGAAGGGATTGTAATAAGACAAGCCTTAAATTCAAAACATTGCCTTCTAGTCTTAGATTTTTATCTTCATTGTTTCTGTAAAATGAAATGCATGTCTATGAGGATTGTATACTTTGCAGATATTCTATAATAAAGACATTTCCTTTATCCTTGGTGCATTCCAAGAGGAAAAAAAACCTTTGCTGAATGTGCACTCAAACGGAGCGTGCAAAATGTAATCTTTCCGATTCTGCTGGCGAGCTCTAGAATATTTCTAGAATATTTAACCTTCTTCTTAAGTACAAAAGGAAACAGTTCAGAGAGAGATGGTTGTAAAACCTACAGCTGGTTTCATTTATTCTAAAGTGTTGGATAAAAATTTAATTTTCTAAACAACAATCATATTTCTCAGACGTTCAGTGTTTACCTGGTTACCGTATATCCAGCCTTTAAATGTGTGTGCACATCTGCTAGATTTAGTAATATTTTACACTGTAGGGGCTGTTGTGTTTTTTTTAAAGACTGGGGTTTTCAAATATTCAATATTAAGCCTGTGAGTTTGTGCAGGTGTATTTTTTTTTTCTTGGTTTGTGGTGGAATGAAATTTTTGTAAATGGGTGAACGAATAGTTTTGTGTCAATGCACTCTGTTTACGTGGGCAAGAGACATTTGCAATACTTATTGCTGGCATTTATCTTTGTGTGGCTGTAGCTTGTGTGATTTCATTTTTTCGTTACATTTAATTCCATTGGTTGTAAACAAACAACTTTATTGTAAATGATTAATTCTGTGTGATTAAATGTATTCTATTACAGCTCAGGAACTTTGATTAAGAGTTACTGTCTGTAAATCATACAAATAAAAGTTACACAACTACAACTGTTCACAATTAAATGTGGAATTTCAACAGTATTTTGGAGGTGATGATTTTTATAAAAGTCCCTCCTATATAGCTTCATATGACTGTAATCCAAACTACTGGATACTAGTTGTTCACATCTTTGTACTTTAAATAACTCTGCAATGTAATGGAAAATGCTCAGTCTACTTTCTACACTGTAAAAACACACTAAATATTTTTTTTTCTTTCTAATTATTATTCCATTCACACCAGGCCCTGTCCCAAGTAGAGATATATGAACTTCCTTAAGTTTGGTTCGTTTCGAACTTCAATAAAAGAAAACTGACCCATTAAAGTGAATGGAGAAAAATATTTTGAAAAGGTAAAATATGGTTAAAATAGCAGTGGCAACTTACTGTACATGGCTCTGGGACCTGGGCGCTATATAAATCCACAATAATAATAATAACCCTTTTAACATACGGTACTTGTTGGATTATTATTATTATTATATTCTGCAATACAAGTATAAAACAAGGGACTTTTTTGGCATGGCTTCTAGTTCCTTTGCATAACAGTGTGAAATATTATTAATTTTGCCATTTAAATTCTAAAACATCTTCTAAAACATCTAAAATATCTTCCCACTCAATGGTACATTATGTAATTAAAACTGGATATTTTACAATGATGTGGTACAAAGTTCTACTTGTTAAAATTAGAAAACACAAACTGTTTAAGCCAGAAGATGGAGACCATTTTAAAGAAAATGAGAAAAATATCCATGTTCATAAGAAAGATAAGCAAATCAGAGAGATTCATATAATTTAAAAGGACATTGAAGAAACCCAAGGCATCCACAGGAGAATTGAATAAATCTCAGATACCATCTGTACTAAACAAAAAAAATCAGATTTCTCAAACAAAGAAATTCTGAAGGGTTTGGGCCTACAGCCATTTTGTAAAGCTTGGTTTTAAGCGTGGTAACATATGATTGTCTTTTCTCTGAAGTGCAACATCAAACCAATCCAGAATGGATGCATTTTATCTACTTGAGGAAAGGCTCAACACGTTTTTTTAATATTACAATAAAACGCCAGATGTTTATCAGAAGGCAGACATAATTATGTGGCTGTATGGCTGCAGATGTGGCATCTGTGTGTGGCCTTCAACTGGATAGCAATTTTGAAAGATGTACAAAGATGATATTTAGATTCATAATTGTCTAACCTGTAAATTTGAATTACCCTGCAGCTCCTATAAAATATTCTTGACAAAAAGGATGTATCTCTTCCTGTTTTTAATTTTCATCTCCAGCTTATATCTTTGCCAATATGTTATTTATTAGCACATGTGTAATTACAAAAGGTATATGCAACATTACTGCGATCAAACTGCCTGTTTATCGCGCAAGTCTATTTTTGCTTTGGCTTCTTTCTTACCATTTTCTGTTCTGAACTATTACTTTTCTTTTGGATTTTTGCATTGTGGTTATCTGCCTTGAAGAATGTTCCTGTATTTTACACCCTTAAGCAACTGCTGTCAGAATCTTGAGTTTTTCCAGTTCTGGGCAAAAGTTCTTTACTACAAAGATCCCAGGGCTGAAGCCATGCAAACACATTCGATACTGTCACCTGAACATGCATGGTAGCTCCCATTTGCATCATTGGTGATCCAACCATGCCAGATCAATGGCAACACTGATGGGATCTGCCATACACTTAAGACTGTTGAACAAAGGGGTCAAACATTGGACATTTGGTGGCTTCTGGATGACAATAAACTTATGTGCACTTAATTGAGGTGTACTTGAAGGAAAATAGGCTTCTATACTGTATGCAAAATGTATTATAAGGGTGCCAGACCTTAAAATCTACTGCCTGTTGCTAGTGAAACATTTGCATACAGATTTTGAGGGTACTCACTTCATTTCCCATAGTTCTATTGAAGAAATTTGTTTCAGTATTAGGTTCAGTACACATGGCACAAACGTTCAATATGGCAGCACCTATCCTGCTCATCATTACACTTTTCATTGGTTGGCTGCTACCAGGTGCTGCCTTACTCTTTGTGCTCCTTGGTCTCAGAGTGTTCCTCCTCTCCTATAACTCCTATAACAGTTCAGTAAAAAAATTCTTGTCTAGTTGTATAATCATTTACAAGCTTTTAGTATTTCTTCAAAATATATGCAGCAGAATACAATCAGGGGAGGACTGTCCCTGTCGGTCTGGACACCAATGAAAAAATTGGGCTGTCACAGAAGCTATTAGAAAGTTAGGTGCTTAAACAGAACAGCACGTGCCTTTAGCTCTAACATGGGCAAGGAACTGAAGACTCCTCCTATGCTGCTTAACTTCTTTTACTGACACAGGGAGCTGACATGCACCACAGACTAAACTAAAATTATTTATGAGAATGGGAGGCCAGTTATGAGGTTTTGGAGTTTAAAGCTTAATGTGCTGCCTTCCTTGGCTGACATGCTAAAACATGATTAGGGGAGGAGGGTAGCATGTGCTTATCTATATGTGCCGTAGCCCCCCCCCCAAAGTCCCAAAAACTACCCACCAGGAGGATAGCAGAGTCCATATAGGACTCTGCCTCCTGTCTCGCCTCCGGGAGAAGTTTGGCATGCGCACTGCAGCCCTTCTCCCCCTCCCTCCCCCTCCCTCTCCCTCCCTCACCCTACCGTTTTGCGATCCCTCCCTCTAACATAGAAACCCTTGGCCATATATTAGGGTTCCTTTCCCCAGCCCCAACCGCTAAAAAACATTTTTAAGACAGTCCCCTGAACTCTACTTACCTTCCCTCTCTCCCCCGGCGTTCTGAGCAGCCGGCAGCCGCGTCTGTGGTTGGCTGCCTCTCAGCCAATCACGGACGCGGCTGCCGGTCCTGTCCCCCTGCTTGCAGTGTCTTGCAAGCAGAAGGCTGGGCAGTGCGTCGGAGGAGAGAGGGAAGGTAAGTAGAGTTCGGGGGACTTTCTTAAAAAGAAAGATCGGGGCACTTTCTTAAAATTATTTTATAGCGGTTGTGGCTTGAGGAAGGCATTCTATTATATCTGGAATTTTTTTTATAAGGGTGGACATGCCCTTTAAAGGCCCCCATATACAGGATTGATATTTTAAGTGATTCAGTAAACTCAATCAGATCGCTCAAAATATCTATCCCATGTATGCTGTTTTTATGATCGACCGCTAAACAATATAGATTGGCTTGTTGGAAAACAGAAGATCTGGACTGGCAGAGAACATTCTGACGACCCCATCTCCCGCAGATTTCAATGGGAAAGAACAATAGCACAATGTGGGAAACTTCGAGCAGTTCTTCCAATCCGATTTCCAATCATTGCCATTGATCAGAAATTCATTCAGTAGAGCATCTGCACATGTATATTCGATTTTACTTAACCGACTGAGCGCTCCCGCGACATTTGACCGATCCTGCTGGAACCGCATTTCCCGTTCCTCTATCAACCAGCATGCGATTGCAAATACCATTCATTTTGCTATCGCATGTTGGTCGCATAGAAGAACGTGAAAGGTGGTTCCAACAGGATTGGTCTAATGTTGCGGGAGCGCTCGGTCAGGTAAGTAAAATCGAATATATGTATATACACTATACTGCAACCATCATTCCTATTGAGAAGCAATTTGTTTTTTTATTTTTGCTTAACCTGCCCATTCAGCATTTTGTCTGTGTATAAATAAATGCTTTTGAAATACTGACTTCCTGTTTGCAGGACTCCTAATAGAGACCGTTATGGTCTTACCCTTGACCCAGAGCCTGGGTTGATTTAGTTGCTCAGTAGAGATCTGAGCATGTTTGAACCATCCAACAGCCAATCAGTACAAATTATTGTTAGGAACATTCCAAGGAACATTCTGGGAAGAAGAAGGACCGTTACAGAACCTAAAAAGGCCAGCCCACTAATGTCAACAGCAGGGAATAGCAAGCGGTATAAATTCAACTGATCAAAATGGAAGAGAATATGTAGAATAACTAGGAATATATAATATAAATTAAGAATTTAAAAAAATAATGATATTTTCCACTGAACTTTCCCTTTAAACATTGCTGCCTACCTAGGTTCCTAGGAGTATTCTGAAAATGGTAGTTTTTATCTTTTAAAAAAAATAATGTAAATATCAAACTGTATTTTGTTGTGCTTTAGTGCTTTATGGGAAATTTGACACAAACCTTCGCTTAGAAGAATAGCACACAAGACAAATGACCAATACATTTGTTAATAATGGCCTGGAAAAATACAGATAAACTGAACTAAATATGAAGGTCATTTTAAGGCCATGGGCCTTATCAGAAGAATGAGTCACTTAATTTTCACCACACATAAATTGATATGATAATTATTTGCATTTCTGTGCAGAAAATGGTTACCAGAAGACACAGCTAAAGCAAAAGTTAACTTTTTTTATTAAAGGGTATGTCCACCTTTAAAAACAACTTACTGCCATATTATAGTTATTGGTCCTCTGCCCCAACGGCATCACTATTATAGCAAGAAAGTCCCCCGATCTTTACTTACCTTACCTCTCTTCTTCACCGCACAATCCCAGCCCTCTGCTTGCATAGAACTGCAAGCAGGGGGCGGGACCAGCAGTCGTGTCAGTGATTGGCTGAGAGGCAGCCAATCACGGACGCGGCTGCCGGTAATGTAGAACGGCGAAGGAGAGAGGTAAGGTAAGTAAAGATCTGGGGACTTTCTTGCTATAATAGTAATGTGGTTGGGGCTGGGTGACCAATAACTATTGTATGGCAAAGGGGTTTGTAGCTAGGGGGAGGGAGACCAAATCGGGAGGGAGAGGGGGGCCTCTTCTGCGCATGGCAAAATTCTCCCAGAGGGGAGACAGGAGGCAGAGTCCTATATGGACTGGTGGGCAGTTTTTGGGAGTTTGGGGGGGAATTGCAGGAGAATCATTTGGAGCTGGGATGTAAGGTAAGGATTTTTATACACTACAGAGTGGGGCCAGTAGTGGGGGGTGGACATGCCCTTTAACTAAAACCTTTTTTCTTAATATTGCATCAAAAAATAGTTGTACAAACTCAGATTAAGGTGAACATCATCTAGACATTTTTAATGCATTTCAAAGAAATTTAGAATTATTCCACCCAGAGTTAGGTCATGTGCTCATATAAGCACAGTACTTTAAACTAGAGAGTCAGCTTCAAGCATCCAGGCCATACAGGAGAAGCTGTCAGCTCATGCAGCCAAATAGACAAGTACCAGTAGGTTAGGGCTCAGTTAAAGAAAGAAACCTTGACTTGGTGACTAGAGATGGCCAGTTCGCGGATCCGCAGCGGATTTCCGAGATCTGCGAATTTGCGGATCTCGTGGATTTTCCGGAATTCCGCTTTCCAAATTTTTTCCGAACTGCGTTCGAAAATTTTCGAAAAATCGGGAAATGGCAAAAATGGCAAAAATGATACAGTAACTTGCTGTAAAGGGCCCTGGGAAATGGTCTGGGGAACTTTCTAAAAGAATCCTATTCTGATTAGTTACAATCAGAATTTTCAGAAAGAATCTGATTAGTATACCAACCAATCACATTCTTTTCCCATCAGAATTGGTTACAATTAGATTCTAATCTTATTGTAACCAATTCTGATTGGCATACTAACTAGAGATGGACCAGATTGTGGAACCAAACCTGGTTCCATGGCAGATCTCTGAGATCTGCCAATCCGCTGATTTTCCGAACCCACCTTTGAACATTTTCAAAGATTTTCATGTATCAAATTCACCAATGGCAGCTCTTTTTACCCGTCCAACCCCTGGGTATAAAAGGCAGCTAGACAGGTGCCACTTTGTCAGTGTGTTAAAGTGAGTTAGTGGAGACCGACAGTGTAGGAGTTATAGAGTTTTTCCCATGCTTTTGAAGCTACTGTGTGTGAATTTTAGTGTGGTGGGATTAGCACTTGTTGTTAACCACTCCTGTATTCACACAATTTGTGACCCAAAAGTCCTTTTGAGGACTAACCCCCCCCCCCCATAAGTTTTTTGGACAAATTTAGTGTTAGGCCCTTTAGAGGTCTACTGGCCCTATTTAAAAACACACAGTATTGCAGTTTAGCAATACAGTGCATTATCGATAATGTACAACCGCGGCAGTAAATTAACACTAAACGTTCATTAATTAACAAACCAATTCTGGAGGACCAAGACAGTGATATGGATGCCAAAATGACATGCCAGCCAGTGCTATGTAGCCCCTCCATTATAGTGCACTTCTAGCGCTGTACGTGCCTGGTGCCCATTGGAATGCTCTAAATCCAGGGGCAAGTGCAGGATTGTTAAGGGGGGGGGGATTTCTGAAGAAGCACAGTAGGAAGTTCATGACTAGAGATGGACTAGACACAAACTTGAACACACAAATTTGAACGTTCATGTTCCCAGACGTTCTTGTTCCCAGACTTTAGCGCTCCTATACAGAAAATAGAGGAGCGGTCACCTACCCCTTCCATTAGCGGAGCTCCATGTCAGCAGCCTTTCAGCATGTCCTTGAAAACATATACACTGCAAATAACAGGCTTCAAGCTTTAGGGTTTTAAAACTTCACCTTTATTTTTAAGCAATTCTGATTGGATACATTAAAATTATTTTAGATACTAACCAATAAGATTTAGTATACTAACCAATAAGATTCTTTTTCAATCAGAATTGGTTACAATCAGATTGGTCTGTTCCCCAGACCATTTTTGAGGCCCCAGAGCCATTTATAGTAAGTTACTGTATAATTTTTTGCCAAATTTTGAAAATTCCTTGGAAACTCGAAAATTCCTTGAAAACTCGAAAATTCCAATTTTCGAAAAATATCGAATTCGGATCGAAAATAGAATGCGGAATCTCGAAAAAAGGTGCAATCGCGAGGAAAGTTTTTTTTTTTTTAGTTCTGGGTATATGTACGTGTTCCCCAGACCATTTCCCAGGTCCCACAGCCATGTACAGTAAGTTACCATTGCTGTTTTACCTTATATTTAAGCGGATCTGTGCGGATTTTTTTCTCCCATTGACTTTAATGGGTTTTTACGCGGATTTTTGAATTTTCGAATTTTTTCGAAAATCCGCGAATCCACAGGCAGAATGGATTTTAGCAGTTTCGGCCATCTCTGGTGGTGACTGGGCTTAAAATAATTTGGCCAACTTATTGAACTAATTGCTTTTATTTATCCAGGGTTAAGCAGACTGTTTGTAGTAGCAACCTTATGGAGGTAGCCAATATGCAATTAGAATTGTTTGTGCACTAGAATTCTATTTTTTGTATGTATTATATTTTTGGTCTCTAGTTGCACTTTAATGTGGATGTACAACAGCCCAATTTTCTTACCCACCGAGTAAAAAAAATCTGATTTGTCTGCTAATGCAGTCCGAGAAAAAGAAAGCCTAAAATGCACATTTTCTTTGTGTCACATGCATTAGAAAGAAAACAAGAGCCATCTTGAAGTACATCTGAGCTTTGACAATAAAGTTGTACTTTAAAAAAACCAAACACATGAACTTATTAATTATCAACATTTACTGTACGTAGCTCCATTGGACACATTCCCATCATTACAGTTTTTTTTAAAAAGTAGAGATGGTTCCAATTTTCAGTCAATTTTCAGCCATAAATGGTATTTTGCTGATAATAAGATATATAACGGAGCTTATTACTCCATTGATTTACAAGTGCCAAGAAAAACAAGGGCAGAGAAATAGTTCTTTAAGAAGTGCAAAATGTTTATGAATTCTAATCTTGAGCACATGAATAAATACGTCTGACAAACTGCAGAGTACTTACCAGGGCCTTTCCTGACCTTCCTAATTGGAGTTCAATTGCATGTGTGGCGTTTAGAAAGTCAGAGCTTTTCCTGTGTAACATTGTGGCTCTTCAATAAACTGTGATCTATAAAACAAAACACTAGATAATAAGACATGGTTGTTTTAATAATCACTGTTGGCACGTGCTTGTATGAAGTAATACATGTATAATTTATGATGTGTTCACAGAGATCAGCTTTTTCATTGATAAAATACTGTAGGTAGAACAACCAAAACTACATGTTGTATATCAGACAGAACCACAGGTGGAGTCAGTTTAGCAATTAAAGTACAAAGTTGCCCCTACGAATCTTGTGAGGAGCCATTTATGCTGCAGAGAGACAGAAACAGAGAAAATGAAGTACTAAGAGGTTTATATTGGCTTGGCAGTTTATGACAAGAACCATAACATAACTACAAAGATTAATGTGCAAACTTTAGAAAATTCAAATGCTATGATTTACAGTTACATCATAAAATAATTGGTAGCCTGGTGGACTTTACTGGCCAACAAAATTAAATAAACAGCCACATTGTTTATGTTAAAGGTTAGATAGATGTTCAGAAAAAAATGAATGAGGGTTACTTCTCGAGAACCCAAAACTCTTCCCACCTATGGCCTCTGGCTGACGATCAGTGGTTGTAATCAGGAGGCGGAGCTGACTGGCTCAAAAATGGACGTTTTCCAATTATTCATTGGTGTATGACTCTTTTTTTCTAAAGTTTTTTCCCCCTTCACATTGTAGCAATATACCAAAATGTTGGTGTTTTTACATTTGCTTATTCTTATTTTGTGTTATGCGTATTCTAACAGATACTTATTACTAGAGGATGGCCGGAAATTTCATTGTGCGAAGTCGGAAAAATTCCCAATATATTTTGAATGAACTAATCTTTTGCTCTAAGCAGTCTCTAGGTTGATAGACACACACCACTCCCCACCGCAATCAGCTGTGTTTAAACAGCTGACCCCGCAAATGCAGTAAAGATACACCTAAACTCAAAGTCTTGCAACACAGGGATCACAGGCCCTCTTACACCACGTGCCCCACCGCTGTGGCGTGCCCTGCGGGCCCAGTAGTTACTCCACTGATACTGTACAGTACATCTACACAGAAGTCAACCAAACTATACACAAAATAGTTGTGAAAAAGGTTTAAAACCCCAACAAACGATTGCACATTATTTTACTTCCCTCCCATGACGCAGTAACAGGCACATTGATTGCTGAGTCAAAGGAGAAATATTGCATCTTCCCCATTGTATTATTCATACAGAATGTTTTACTATGTTTTTGGAATACATAACATTTTCAGTAAGCAAAGCTATTAAAGATACATTGGGCCTCATTTACGGACGAGTGCTGGGTACATTTCTGATTTAAGAACGGTTAGCGTGAATTTAACTTCATGTTTGCTACGTGGGTTTTGCAACAGACACTGGCCCCTGGCACTTGCAATTTAATATTTAACTCAAGGTTTTTACCCCAGCAAATACAGTAGCTAGTGTTTAAAAGAAGCTGTGAGTCAATCCCTTTACTCACGATTGCAATGGTGATTTGCATAGGCAGATTTACCTATTTAGTTAAATTGTATAATAAATGGATAAAATGGATTGCCTATTGTCACAAGCCCCATAATTTCAATTCTGAGAGAGAGCAAATGCAGGCCAGCTTTACACAAATTTGCATCTTTTCTTGGCTCAGAAAATTAGCGTTAATACTTAAAAATTAAGTTAGTCCTGGGGAACCTTAATACCCTTTAAGGCACCTTGAAGAGTATCTGTAAAATTGTACTTACTCTTTTTCAATTTAATTGAAGAATGGGAAGTAAAGGAGCTACGCCCATACTTTATTTAATCCAGCTGGGAAGCCTTTAAATGTATCCACAATTGTGCTCCTCCACTGCTTCCTCTGATCCAGACTACAGCCACGCTCCCTTACACTGTACACACATGCACATATATTGTAAAGAAGAATAGTTGCTGATTAATTAAAGAATGGGAGGTAAGACATAACTTCCTCACTCTGGGTACTGTTAATAAGTGGAGTTGCTGCCAGGTATCTAGGTACATTACATTTTAGATCTTTTAGGTCTTTTGGGTTCATTTAAAAACCATTTAATAAGACTAAACAATCGGTTTTATGTAAATAACAAAACAACTTTGAAAAGTTAAATCACCAGCCCTACATTTTTATAATATAAGTTGCCAAAAATAGGGAAAATTTACTTTACATTTACTCCTAGTTTCTCGTGACAGCATTGCTAATTCACAAATATTCTATTTCACAGTGGAATTTGTCAAAACAACTTAGAATCCAAAAAAGCTTTACTTTTTCTTATGACATATCTGCCTTTAGAGGGGAACAATATTAACAGAACAGATAGTCTTGTCTGAACATTTTCCAAGAGTAGGGAATGTCCAGGGAAATGTAAAATAACCTTGGTTCAGGAATAAATATTTCAGGAAATAATCCCACATGGGCTTTGCCTTTGTAGGAGGTTATTTGTCACATTTAGGGCAATTTTAAGAGATGAATTAATTACTGTGGGAAAGCCATCTGTGTTATATTAGCTTAGATTTCCAAAAGGGAAATATGAAACACCAGGTCTGTTAATCGTTGCCCTGCTACCATTATCTTTAGACACACAATGATGGGAATTAGAGTTCAGCAATGACTGGACAGACATTGGTTTGGAAAGCTGCATGACAAGGGTAGATACACTCTATTCCATTGGGAGAGAAAAGTCACCAAGTTTTAATGTACAAGCTTATTTTCTAAGCTTTTAATAAAGCAAATATTCTAAATCAATTCTGTAACACAGACCAGATTATCGAAAATGCAAACTTAGTCTACAAAACATTAATCTGAATGTACAGCTTTATAAACCATAAACTTTTCAGGGGGTATTTCCATCTGTTGCCTTTCTGGTCTGTGTTGTTTTACAGGGAAAGCCAAAACTTACAGGCACATTTCCAAATTATGTTTAAAATTGTTGTTTTTACTGCTATAGAGAATATTTTTATATTACCTGCTTTCCTAAAAGGGCATTAATGCAAATCTCTGAAGCATTGCATATTACTCTAAGGTCATGTCCTCCATCGAGCGCCAACTCTATCATTCCTGAAGTGGTTTGCTTAGGTGTCCATAACCCAACATCCAGACAGAAATAAACAAAAAATCACAAAGCTTCCTTAAGCGTTATTTTTTTTACTGCATTAAAGAAAATAGCTTATTGGACCATTTAATTTGTAAAACTCTTATACAGCTTAATAAACTGTTGGTTAGTAGTGATGATTTCGTGGTTTTTAAAATGAACCTGGTTTTACCGCCAGTGTCAAAAATCTGCAGATCCAACAGATATTTTAAAATTTTCAAAACTCTAAACTTTTTGAAAAATAAGTTTAGAAAACCAAAAATTCCATTTGAAAGTCAAAATTTTCATCTGAAAAATTGAAAATTCCCATTGAGAATTCAAAAAACGCCATTGAATACTTAAAACTTTCGATAGAAAACTGATAGTTTATAATTGTTTAAATGGCAATTTTTCAAAGAGATAAACGATACTGGTAATTTTTTCTGCAAAACTTATTAAAGGGCAACTATAGTGAAAAAAAAACTTTGTCTGTATACAATGTATAGATCACTTAGTATAAGCTGCCTTACTTTCATGTTTCTGTGTGGCTTCGTTTCTTCACACTGGCAGAAGTTTGTACCATGCTGTGTAGTCCCCCTCCCCTCTCTGTCTACTCCCCCTCAAGCAGTGACGGGCTGTATACAGAGTCCGAGCATTGTCAGTTGAAAGGACTTTAAATGAAGTGCTGACATCCTGTTGACCCCTCCCTTCCAGAGCTAGACTGCAAGCAATCAAAGTAGCAATATGCTGAAGGGAGGGGCAGAGGGGGAGAGAGGACAAGTGGTGCTGAGATTCTTTACTAGTAAGTTACTGAACTCTGCCTGTTCTCTAACTTTGCTAATTGTTATTTACTTTTTACCTAAAGTTCATATCTCTCCCCCTGCTTAGCTGAGATCATAATCACTGAAGAGAGAGTCAGTGTAACAGCAGCTTGTAGTGAGAAGTTCACAAACACAGTGACACTGCTTGTTGTCCTGTTACATTTCAGTTGCTTTAGTCTATATATTTCATAGATTGCACTGTGTGTCTTGTTTGGTATATAGTCTGTATTACTGTATTATATATACTGTATTAATGTTCCATTTGAGTCACTGGTTTTGTATGTATATAAGATTTTCTTGGGGGGGAGGGGCTGTTTTATAGTGTGTTATGCTCATATTACTGGGTTAAGGGTTTATTGATTGTGTTTAGCACTACAGCATTTGACTATGTTGCACATGGTACATATAGTGTGGGTGAGAGAGTGTGTGACAGTACTGCAGGGGAGCTTTGGATTGTGTGGGTGTGTGCCTTTGAGTGACAGATGAGGTGTAGCAGCTCCTACAAATCACAGCATATTCAAAGGCTTATATCTCGGGGACTATGTAGAATTTAAAGAAACTAAAGGTACCCTGGTGGATGGGATAACTTATAGGATACATTAGAAGAAATTAAAAAAAAACAATTTTCTCACTATAATTGCCCTTTAAAGTTAAGAAAATCCTATTCAAACCCAATTGAAATTTTTTTTTTTCATTCTGATCTTACATTTTGAATATTTGATGTCATTTTTTCAATCACAATTTTAATTTTCGAATGGAATTTTTGTTTGATTTTTTGAACATTTCGAAAAATCTGACAGATTTGTGGATTTTTGAAACTTTCAAACTTTTGAAACTCAGTTCTAAATCAAAATCACCTTTGTTTAGAAACTGGGATCCATTAATTCTATTCTGTTCTGCAGAAGGGAAGGAGGAACAACTGAAAGAACCACTGCTGTGGGGGAGAAAAGTTGAATGGTGACATTGCTTACCGCCAAGGCTGATCACTAAACCATGTAAAGGTGGCCATGCATATTAGCAATATTAGATAATTCCTGTCGTGACCTATCAGGATTTACCTAATATTGAAACCGTCCGGAATGCCGATGAACGAATGTAGTCGGAATTACAGTTGTTTCAGCTCCCTTTACTTTCAAGTAAAGAGAGCGGATATGGTCGGCCCGTGTATGGCCACATGGCCAACCGATCCCCATACCGCATTTGGGCAATCGGTTTGGTACATGTGTGCGGTTCCCATCGCATTATGCCAACAGATACCAATGTAATCTGTTGGCACATTGCAATGAAAATCACATGTGTATGGCCACTTTAAGTGGATGCTAGATTGTCAGCCAAAAGTGTTCCACCTTCTCCTCTAGAGATGTGCTGTGATTGGGCCAGCTGAGGGGGCTTTCATTTATAGGAAAGCCTAATACCATTTGTAATTTTAAGAGCCTATTCATGTGTGGCCACATTAACTGCCATTGCAATATATGGATGTTATAAGACAAATTTGTTTTGCTAGTCTACTTCAAAGATGTAATATACCCCTATATATACCCCATCATATAAATATTCAGGGAGATTCAATAAAAATTCTTATCGTTTAAAATGGTGCTAATTTTGCCCCAACCAATCAGATCTTATTTAACATTTGAAAGCTAAAATCTGATTGGTTGGGGCAAAATTAGCACCATTTTAAACAATAAGAACTTTTATTGAATAACCCTGAGTGTATGTTAATATAAGTACTTTTTTTACTAATTTTTTTCTTTTGTCTTTTTTAATACTTGTCTCTTAAGCCTACTCCTAACTTATCTTCTGTTCGTTAAAATTCCTTTTTTACTCCATTTATTCTAAATTTTACCCCTTTTACTAGCATTAATTCTACCTATAAAACAATACAGGAATGATTTTTATCACCAAAGATCACACGTTAGTGGGCCTCTGGGTCAAATATCACTTAAGGCCCTGCTAAGCTCTATTTAAGTAAGTGGAGCATTGGGCAAGCAGGCAGGTTTACAGTGAATAGTGGTTGTGGCCCGGGCAATATGACAAACAGTAGCTAAAGTCTAAATCATTTCCAGCTATTGCTTCTGCTCCTGTACCTACCTTTATTTAATAAGCTGAACACAAATAAAATAAACTAGCACTCTCTTACTCTCTCTCAATAAAAAGGCAGTCTCTTTCCTGTTATCTAAACTAAAGCATTTAATTTCTTTTGTGTCAGCAGTGAAGATAACGGACAATGGCCTGGTTTATTTCCAAATTCATTTGTCATGTTTCAGCAGAATTGCTAAACTTGTGAGCATATTGGGATTGCACAACTAATGGTTTGATAAGTCTGAATATCTTATTCCAAGTCATCACATGCATTGAAACATTAGCTTCATTCTATGAAGGCTTCAGATTACAAAATCATTTTTTTTCATATATCTTATATAGATGTGATCATGTTTGCATTATAGAAATCCCAGTACAATCATTTGATAGGTAGAAAATATTAAATATCAGTTTTACTATGATTTCTGTATTAAACTGAACAATATATTAAAATAATAAAAGGTTAGAGAGTTCTTTGTTCACACATTTACAATTTCAGTTTTTGTTTAATGTAACCATAAAAAAATCTTTTTGACTTATTGACTCCGTGCTTCATCCACTGTGGTTTTCTGGGAGGAGGCTATATCTGTCATAGAAAAAATGAGAAGATGGTGCACCTTGGCTCCTGGGCTCCCCCTGCTACCATGGTAGTTACACCCCTGATGTGGGCCAAACACTTGGTCAGGATGAAAAATCTTACCACGTGTACCAGACATAAGGTATTTGATTGACAGCTGAAAAGTAAGATGCTTTAAATTTGAAATCCAAAGAAATAGAGGAGGAAACAAATTGTACAAGGGTGGTTGGGAAGAATTATAGTTTCCAGTCTTGGGCAGTGCTTAAGTGGTGAACCCATGTGTACCCAGTTTAAGAAATGCTAATTGATACAACTTCTTATTTTAGACTTAAAAGGCAGAGAAGGAGGGGCAGGGCAAGAAAGAGACTGGTAGAGGTAGGGGTATGCTGCCAGTACCCACAGGTCATACTGATAATACTTGCTGTTATGTCTTTCATAGTGTTTAGGGCTAGGATTGCCAATAGCCTTTAATGTCTTGTGGAAGAGCCTAGTCTATGGTTACACAAATAGAAACTACATGTGTACACAAAGAAGGCAAGAAAACATACATAGGAACAATTTTAGATGTTTGGGCAATCTGCACTATTGTATAGCCAAATCTTCTCTTGCTTGGATAACAAAACCTAAATACAAGGCTGAGTACAAGGCTAGATTTAATGTCGCAACAACATATTTGCATCTGCTTTCCCCCTCTGTGCTTTATTACTCCCACGGTGCCACTCCCTCCCTGTGTTAATGGGGGAACAGGAGGGGTCCAGTGGCTTTGAATTCCAGAGCAACAACAATGTTTAGAAATCAATTTTGTGTTCTGAACTTTACCTTTTTGGTGTCAAATAAAAAACAAGAGAAATGAATCTTTCTATTTCTGTGCAAGAAAAGAAAAAATATTTGTTTCTGTATCTGAAAGAATCAGAATTATTTTCTTTCCCTTTCTATTATGAACAGAAAACATACACATTTCTAATCAACGTGGATTTACTTCCTAGTGTTGAGTGATTTAGATTTCATACTCACATACATCCTGCCTGAAACTTTATTTATCCTGAAAAAGAAAATAACCCAGAATTTCATTTCTTTTCCCTTGTCTAAACTATGATGTCTATTTTTCATAGGCTAAAAATTGTTGGAGAGCAAATTCTGAATCCTAAAACCTGAACATTTTATTTCAACATAACAGATATTCTTATATACAATAACAGTCGAGTTTCACACTCTGTGATCTTTCGGCAGAGGACTAACACATACCGGGTATCTACTAGAATAATAGACAAGCTCTGGATCTCTGGGAACCAGCTACATATTAAAAATGTTTGTTTAATATTCTGAGACAAATGATGGTAACACAGAAAGTATTTTAAAGTGCATGTCCACCCAAAAGTAAAATTTAAACTTAAAACTGAACACCCACCAAAAATAGACCTCACAACGTTAAAATGTTTCTTGTGGCTCCTAAATATACTTACCTGGACATGTCCCTTTGCTTCTCTGGTGCTGCTACTCAGTGAATTTACTGTGTAGCAGCAGCAGAATGGGGCGCAATGATAGCGGCATCAGTGATTGGCCAAGGTCAGCCCCTTCTGCTGCTGATGTGCATGGAAAAGGCAGAGAGGTGGGGGAACAAGTATATTTAGAAGCCACTGGGAAAATTTTAAACCAAGAGATGCTTTATTGCATGTATAGAATTTTTGATTGTCTAATATTTGATTTTCTATAAAATATTTAAACATTCCAAAAAAATCTGTCAGATCTGAAGATTTTTGAAACCGCCAGTTCTGAACTGAAACAAAGTTCAGTTCGAAATCAGGATTCACCCCTAGTGATGGGTCCATGTAACATGTGACAGGACAAAGGTAAGTAAATTGGCTCATCATACTTGAAAAAGCTGCTTATTAACTTATAGTAAACTTTAGATGTTTAAAACTAGTATCTTCTTTATGTTGACTCGCACCTCTCTCTGCAGCTATTTGTCATGGGCCAGATTGTTGTGGCCAATTAGCCAGAGAATAGCAATGAATGCCACTCCTCCAGTGACTGACAGACTGGCAAGTTCTATCTGTTACAGAGAACCCAGGTTGCAGATAGAGAGACAGAGAGATGGGACCTTGACCTAGATGGTAATTACTTTTATTCATGCAAATTTTACATTAACACTTTAGTTCTCCTTTAAATCCTATTAAAGGATGGATCAGGTAACAACCTTAACAACCTAGACTAAGCTCAATTAATTTCCCCCCACATATAAACCTGAACAAGAATACTGCTGCTACTTACCTGTAAACTTGTTTTTCCTGGTTTCCATTGCTATGATGCTCCATGGCTGGTAATGTAATTTTCCATTTGAATCTATGTGGATTCTGCAGGGGAAGTTATGTTCAGACTTTACAGTCTCTTATTGGGTGTCTGATATCTGGAATCATCAGTTCTATTGAAAATCCATCCAATCACACATTTTATCCATGTTTGTTTTATAAGCAGGAAATCCAGTTTTGGATAAATTTGATGCAGTTTTCCTTTCATGTAGACAAGACTGTCATGCCCACGAGGTACAGTGAAAATCCTTTCAATAGAGTCTTTTGCGCCATTGCTACATAACAACCAATTGCGAGGGAAGTGCCATTGGTGTAGCAGCTCTCCTGGATATAGCATTCTAAATACCATACCTGTACATTGTAAGCTCCAGTTTGGAAGAAAAAACTGAAAAATGAATTTGGCTTTAAAGGCGAACTATACTCATGGTACTCAAGCACCTCCCCCTCCTTCATTAACATATGTTCTCCAATTTTTGAGATGGGAGAATCATCAGTGACAACGTCTGTGGGAGGAGCCAGAAAGAAGTAATTTACTGCATGAGTATAATTCTCTTTTAATGTTTCATCTCTACAATAACCTTTTTCTCCTTTTAAACCCCATTGCTAGATTTTTCTCTCAGTTCTCCAATTCACTAGATAAAGGTAACATTCACAACCAAGTACACACTTGTCTTCTAACCTACAAAGAGCAACTCTCCCAAAAAATCAAGAAGAGTCTATTTTATACATAAATTACACAATACTCGGCTGAAACGGCCATTGGTCCTACAGATGTGAGTCTCAGATTGGTCTAGCAATCACACGTTTATATGGACCTTCAGACGAGAAACACAATGCATTGCCTGGTTCAGCTCTCCCGATAAAAAGATCCTGCTTTTTCAAGCCTTGCTTGACCCCAAGTGTTCTTTAATTGTATGAAATGTTTATCACATAAAGTCAGCTTATTTGACAGAATAACAGTTCATTCGGAAGTTTTATACTGAGAGTTATGAATCACTATATATATATATATATATATATATATATATATATATATATATTAAAAGAAATGGAAAAAAACAATAGTTAACATATTCACACAGAAAATGACCTATTAAGCTTCATTTGCAGGCAAACTGGGAATAGATTTTAATAAAAGTTACTCCCTTAAGGGGTACTCCCATAACACTATAACATGGATTACAGATACATTATCTTTTATGGGCAAATTTTAATTTAAAAGGGGTAGCAAAACATACAAAAACTGCATTAGGTAATTCTAGTTCCTCGCTGTGTAAAAATAAATGTTAAGAATTGAAAATACCTTTTAACATGGTTTAAAATAAACCTATACTGTACTTAAAATAAAATGCGACCGCAAAATTCGAACTTTGGACTGTTTATTCAATAGGTAAAAATCTAATATCCCGCAGTTAAAGAATTTGTGTATGCAATAAAATACACCCCAACATTCAGAAAACAAGTGTTTATTAAAACTTCGGTGCTGCATCAGAATGTGTATAAACAGAGGCTAGTGAAAATAAATTGTAAGCCCCTTCCTCCACAAGACCACACCCATCACCAACCATGTGTGGCTAAAAACATGTCATTTATAATATATAGTCAATATTCCTATTCAACACATTGCATAAAACAATATTTCTATATGTATCCAAATAGATGTAACATCAGTAACATCAATAGTTAGAAATTTTAGTATAAAGCTGGGTACAGGTGTGCAATTTAGCATGCAATGCCCAACTGAAGGACAAATGGCTATTTTGGCTAACAGTTTGTTCATGTATGGGCACTCGATCAAGTGTTCTCTATTATCTGCCAGGTGGCATGCCAAATCACACTTCTGTACCTAATTTACCTTCTGTACCTAAAACTCAACAGTTTCGAACATCTCTACTTATAATAGGTACATAACAAAATATATATAGTTATAAATGTAGTTACAAAGCTGAGATCCTTATTTAAAAAGGGAATAATCAAAATGGAAGGTTTAGACACTCCTCTGTCTCTGCTAAAAGTGTTTACAGCAATTAAAACGGAAAGGCAGTAACATGTGGCACTCTTAAGCTGTGTACACCAGTTGGATAATTGTTGCACAATATAGCCGCAATCGCCAGGGGCACTTCTAGGGTTTTTGCTGCCTGAGCCAAACTTTTGAATTCTGCCCTTCACCCGTTGCTGTGTTAAAGTGGGTGTGGCTTTGTCCATGGTCATGGTTTTGCCAATGGCCGTGGCTTAGCTGGTAGGCATGGGTACAATATTACGGTTTTGAACTTCCTATCACATAGGTATTTAAACAGTTCCTCAGACAGTCAATTACCAATAATGTAAATTACTAGAAACAGGTATGACATCCCTTTCTCAATCATCTTGTGTTCCCACTACAATATTGCTCCTTTCAGTCTTTAGTTGATCAAAACAACTTATTTAATAGCCTGTGCTATACCTGTTGGTTGAACTGTAAAAATAAATAGAAATAAATAGAAAAGCCATACTTTCTGTAGAATAAAATATTTTAGACAGAAGATTTGTAAGCCTGCCACCACGTCAAGTCCTAACTAGCTAACTAGCATAACTAGACTTAACTAGACTTACCTAGTCTACCAAACTAAAGCTAACCGAACCATAAAAAATTTGAGTTGAAGCAACTTCAAAGTACTGTGTATTGGAGTCATGCGAATGTCGCTCACACTTCTTGTGTGCAAATTTGGGGATTTCTCCGCTGCCTGTCTGCCGCCTTTTTTCTTGAGTGCAGAGGTGCCACCTGAGACAAATGTCTCACTCTGCCTAATGGTAGATGTGGCCCTGGCAATCGCTCAACGATCATGTTGACATTTTACATCCCTTACAATGATGTCTTTACATACAGCAACGTTAGGCAATAGATTTTATTCAAAGATCTATAGATATCTAATGATTCTGTACACACACACGATAATCGACAAAAAGAATCTGCCAAGTTCATCGTTCAAAAATGCCAAAAATAATCCTGGAGAACAGTTAGTAGTTGGCAATAATTGTACCTATTTTCACATAATTTTGCATTATGCCGTTTGTTGTTGCTATATTGTGCGACAATTATCTAATGTGTGTACAAAGCTTTATTCAATGCTACTGCTACTATCCTATAATATAATATGAAGAATTCAGGTGTCACACTTGAGAAAGGACCTAGACTGTTCGAAACATGTTGTGTGCACAATAAATGCACTTTTGTTTTATGCAATACCTGTAAGGTTTTGTGTTTCATTGGTTGCTATTCAATTCTTCATATTATATTGTAGTTATGTCAAGGAACAGACATTTGGGCAACCAGTGACTACAAGGTGGTTGTAGGTACCTGGAACATTTTTTGTATTTACTTCCATCCTATAGGTTTCTAAAGGAGCAGGGGCGCACCTACTCTGAAGCAAACTGAAACATTTGCTCCTCTGTGGTCCACTAGAAAGGAAGCAGTTAGTGCAGAGCATGAACCCACCCACCCCCAATTTGCACTAACTGCCACCTTTGTAGTGAATATATTCAGTCACTCTGGCCCTGCTCAACTCATCATGGGGTAAGTGACTCTGTCATTGTTGGCAGTGCTGTGCACATTTTATTTACAACTTAGTCTGTGTGAGCTGGACATTAGGGCATCTTATATGTATCAGTCTGTGTGAGCTGCACTGAGCATGCCTCAAACCTTGACGAGGTTGAGGCAGACTCAGGCACAGCATGAGTCACACACTGCTTCTACACAGCAGTTTCCTAGATTTTGGAGGGGCACAGCAGGGGAACCATTTTGAGCAGAAATGTAAGGTAAGGCTTGTTTTAAACTTCTTAATGTGGCCAGTAAGGGGTTAAATTTGAGTTTTGGGCATGGACATGCCCTTTAAGATAGACTGGAGAGGTGAGAGATGACAGGCCGGGAGTTACAGTAGTCAAGACAGGAGATTATAGGAAATGCATGAGTATTTTAGTATAGATGCGAGAGAGGAAAGGGCAGACCTTGGCAATATTGCGAAGAAAAAGATGTCCGTGGGGGAAAATGCTCTTTGCTTAAGTTAACAAGTGAGGGGAAAGTCTTAATGTCCACATATCACAAATGAAAACTGTTATTCACAGGCACATTTCATAGGCTGTCGGGTTCACTGATCTTTCCAATGCATTAAACTGAAAAAGATTTTAGGCTCTTTTTGTACCTGGAGGGGAGAGCCCACCTCAATGACACCTTAAAGGAAAACTAAAGCTAAATGACCTTGATAGCTGACAAATTACTATATCTCTCATCTCAATGAATAATCTAACCCCTCCCTCCCGACCCCTGACCTATTTCTGAGTGACTGTCAACGCCTCTGTGGGTGTTTCTTTATAGTGGTAAGAAGCGCACACTTTACCAGGTAGGGTGAGGATGACGTGTATATGTAAGTTTGTGACGCAGAATCAATGGCCACCAATGAAATATCGATTGGAAGGACAGATCAGTGGATGCATGGCTAGAGGTACCAGTTCTCCCCAGAAATTGTTTCCATTTGGGTGGCATAAAAAGGTAGCCAGGTGGGGCGGAACATGGAAATTTGGGGACATCTGAGATGTTTAACTCTTTCAGTGCCAGCATACTTTCCGGCTAAGGCCACACTAGAACCCTCATGATTGCATGAATACAATTTGGGCAATTTGCACCAAAAATGGGGATCGCTAGTGTTTTGATAAGTGGATTGCAGCGCAGTGAACACCAACGGAGCTGTGTCTTACCTCCCGTTCTTCAATAAAATGTTCAGGAGCCAGGAATGAAGAGAAGCAACTCTCACTCCTCTGCCGCATACTCTGACAGGTCCCGACAGACTTAATACTCTATGTGAATGCGCATATGCACAAAACTAAAATGTAACCTACTACTGGCCACACTGTGTAGTGTAAAATAAATCCTTTTTACACCTCTGCTCCTTATGATTCTCCTGTAGTGCCTGTCCAAATCCTAGAAACTAAGAGTAGAGGGTGTCTGTGTGTCATCCAGTCCCTGTTTCTTCCTTGTCTCCCTGAGGACTCTCTCCCTTCCTCCCACCTCCCTCCCTCTGGATTCCTTCATGGCTGCCTTATCCCCTACAGTATGGAATATATCAGTATGGTATAATATATCAGTATGGAATATATCAGTATGAAAGAAGCTGTGAGTCAATCCTTTACTCACGATTGCAATGGTGATTTGCATAGGCAGATTACCTATTAGTTAAATTGTATAAAAATGGATAAAATGGATTGCCTATTGTCACCGCCCCATAATTTCAATTCGAGAGAGAGCAAATGCAGGCCAGCTTACACAAATTTGCATCTTTTCTTGGCTCAGAAAATTAGCGTTAATACTTAAAAATTAAGTTGTCCTGGGGAACCTTAATACCCTTTAAGGGCACCTTGAAGAGTATCTGTAAAATTGTACTTACTCTTTTTCAATTTAATTGAAGAATGGGAAGTAAAGGAGCTACGCCCATACTTTATTTAATCCAGCTGGGAAGCCTTAAATGTATCCACAATTGTGGCTCCTCCACTGCTTCCTCTGATCCAGACTACAGCCACGCTCCCTTACACTGTACACACATGCACATATATTGTAAAGAAGAATAGTTGCTGATTAATTAAAGAATGGGAGGTAAGACATAACTTCCTCACTCTGGGTACTGTTAATAAGTGGAGTTGCTGCCAGGTATCTAGGTACATTACATTTTAGATCTTTTAGGTCTTTTGGGTTCATTTAAAAACCATTTAATAAGACTAAACAATCGGTTTATGTAAATAACAAAACAACTTTGAAAAGTTAAATCACCAGCCCTACATTTTTTATAATATAAGTTGCCAAAAATAGGGAAAATTTACTTACATTTACTCCTAGTTTCTCTGACAGCATTGCTAATTCACAAATATTCTATTTCACATGTGGAATTGTCAAAACAAATTAGAACCAAAAAAGCTTACTTTTTCTTATGACATATTGCCTTTAGAGGGGAACAATATTAACAGAAAAGATAGTCTTGTCTGAACATTTTCCAAGAGTAGGGATGTCCAGGAAATGTAAAATAACCTTGGTTCAGGAATAAATATTCAGGAAATAATCCACATGGGCTTTGCCTTTGTAGGAGGTTATTTGTCACATTTAGGGCAATTTTAAGAGATGAATTAATACTGTGGGAAACCATCTGTTATATTAGCTTAGATTTCCAAAAGGGAAATATGAAAAAACAGGTCTGTTAATCGTTGCCCTGCTACCATTATCTTAGACACACAATGATGGGAATTAGAGTTCAGCAATGACTGGACAGACATTGGTTTGAAAACTGCATGACAAGGTAGATCACTCTATTCCATGGGAGAGAAAAGTCACCAAGTTTTAATGTACAGCTTATTTTTAAGCTTTAATAAAGCAAATATTCTAAATCAATTCTGTAACACAGACAGATATCGAAAATGCAAACTTGTCTCACAAAACATTAATCTGATGTACAGCTTTATAAACCATAAACTTTCAGGGGGTATTTCCATCTGTTGCCTTTCTGGTCTGTGTTGGTTACAGGGAAAGCCAAAACTTACAGGCACATTTCCAAATTATGTTTAAAATGTTGTTTTACTGCTATAGAGAATATTTTTATATATACCTGCTTTCCTAAAAGGGCATAATGCAAATCTCTGAAGCATTGCATATTACTCTAAGGTCATGTCCTCCATCGAGCGCCAACTTCATCATTCCTGAAGTGGTTTGCTTAGGTGTCCATAACCCAACATCCAGACAGAAATAAACAAAAAATCACAAAGCTTCCTTAAGGTTATTTTTTTTACTGCATTAAAGAAAATAGCTTATTGGACCATTTATTTGTAAAACTCTTATACAGCTTAATAAAACTGTTGGTTAGTAGTGATGATTTCGTGGTTTTTAAAATGAACCTGGTTTTACCGCCAGTGTCAAAAATCTGCAGATCCAACAGATATTTAAAATTTTCAAAACTCTAAACTTTTGAAAAATAAGTTTAGAAAACCAAAAATTCCATTTGAAAGTCAAAATTTTCATCTGAAAAATTGAAAATTCCCATTGAGAATTCAAAAAACGCCATGAATACTTAAACTTTCGATAGAAAACTGTATAGTTTATAATGTTTAAATGGCAATTTTTCAAAGAGATAAACGATAATGGTAATTTTTTCTGCAAAACTTTTAAAGGGCAACTATAGTGAAAAAAAACTTTGTCTGTATACAATGTATAGATCACTTAGTATAAGCTGCTTACTTTCATGTTCTGTGTGGCTTCGTTCTTCACACGGCAGAAGTTTGTACCATGCTGTGTAGTCCCTCCCCCTCTGTCTACCCCCCTCAAGCAGTAGACGGGCTGTATACAGAGTCCGGGCATTGTCAGTTGAAAGGACCTTTAAATGAAGTGCTGAATCCTGTTGACCCCTCCCTTCCAGAGCTAGACTGCAAGCAATCAAAGTAGCAATATGCTGAAGGGAGGGGCAGAGGGGGAGAGAGGACAAGTGGTGCTGAGATTCTTTACTAGTAAGTACTGAACTCTGCCTGTTCTCAACTTGCTAATTGTTATTTTTTTACCTAAAGTTATATCTCTCCCCCTGCTTAGCTGAGATCATAATCACTGAAAGAGAGAGTCAGTGTAACAGCAGCTTGTAGTGAGAAGTTCACAAACACAGTGACACTGTTGTTGTCCTGTACATTTCAGGTTGCGTCTATATATTCATAGATGCACTGTGTGTCTTGTTTGGTATATAGTCTTATTACTGTATTATATATACTGTTTAATGTTCATTGAGTCACTGGTTTTGTATGTATATAAGATTTTCTTGGGGGGGAGGGGTGTTTTATAGTGTGTTATGCTCATATTACTGGGTTAAGGGTTTATGATTGTGTTTAGCACTACAGCATTTGATATGTTGCACATGGTACATTTAGGGTGGGTGAGAGAGTGTGGACCGTACTGCAGGGGAGCTTTGGATTGTGTGGGTGTGTGCCTTTGAGTGACAGATGAGGTGTAGCAGCTCCTACAAATCACAGCATATTCAAAGGCTTATATCTCGGGGACTATGTAGAATTTAAAGAAACTAAGGTACCTGGTGGATGGGATAACTATAGGATACATTAGAAGAAATAAAAAAAAAACAATTTTCTCCACTATAATTGCCCTTTAAAGTTAAGAAAATCCTATTCAAACCCAATTGAAATTTTTTTTTTCATTCTGATCTACATTTTGAATATTTGATGTCATTTTTTCAATCACAATTTTAATTTTCGAATGGATTTTTGTTGATTTTTTTGAAACTTCGAAAAACTCGACAGATTGTGGATTTTTGAAACTTCAAACTTTTGAAACTCAGTTCTAAATCAAATCTACCTTTGTTTAGAAACTGGGATCCATTAATTTCTATTGTTCTGCAGAAGGGAAGGAGGAACAACTGAAAGAACCACTGCTGTGGGGGAGAAAAGTTGAATGGTGACATTGCTTACCGCCAAGGCTGATCACTAAACCATGTAAAGGTGGCCATGCATATTAGCAATATTAGATAATTCCTGTCGTGACCTATCAGGATTTACCTAATATTGAAACCGTCCGGAATGCCGATGAACGAATGTAGTCGGAATTACAGTTGTTTCAGCTCCCTTTACTTTCAAGTAAAGAGAGCGGATATGGTCGGCCCGTGTATGGCCACATGGCCAACCGATCCCCATACCGCATTTGGGCAATCGGTTTGGTAACGTGTGCGGTTCCCATCGCATTATGCCAACAGATACCAATGTAATCGTTGGCACATTGCAATGAAAATCACATGTGTATGGCCACTTTAAGTGGGTGCTAGATTGTCAGCCAAAAGTGTTCACCTTCTCCTCTAGAGATGTGCTGTGATTGGGCCAGCTGAGGGGGCTTTCATTTATAGGAAAGCCTAATACCATTTGTAATTTTAAGAGCCTATTCATGTGTGGCCACATTAACTGCCATTGCAATATATGGATGTTATAAGACAAATTTTTTGCTAGTCTACTTCAAAGATGTAATAACCCTTATATACCCCATATATAAATATTCAGGGAGATTCAATAAAAATTCTTATCGTTTAAAATGGTGCTAATTTTGCCCCAACCAATCAGATCTTATTTAACATTTGAAAGCTAAAATCTGATTGGTTGGGGCAAAATTAGCACCATTTTAAACAATAAGAACTTTTATTGATAACCCTGAGTGTATGTTTAATATAAGTACTTTTTTTTTTTACTAATTTTTTGCTTAAACTCGTTCCAAGCCCACCAACACCGAAATTCCACTCCATTATCAAATACCCCTACAGCATAACACCAAAAACAATACAGGAATGATTTTTACACCAAGATCACACGTTAGTGGGCTCTGGGTAAATATCACTTAAGGCCCTGCTAAGCTCTATTTAAGTAAGTGGAGCATTGGGCAGCAGGCAGGTTACAGTGAATAGTGGTTGTGCGCCGGGCAATATGACAAACAGTAGCTAAAGTCTAAATCATTTCCAGCTATTGCTTCTGCTCCTGTACCTACCTTATTTAATAAGCTGAACACAAATAAAAAAACTAGCACTCT
The DNA here is from genome assembly GCA_019447015.1 of Hymenochirus boettgeri. Lineage (NCBI taxonomy): Eukaryota > Metazoa > Chordata > Amphibia > Anura > Pipidae > Hymenochirus > Hymenochirus boettgeri. The sequence continues at coordinate 66,371,187 of CM033474.1, read as the reverse complement.
ATCTCTCCTCAATAAAAAGGCAGTCTCTTTCTGTTATTCAAACTAAAGCATTTAATTTCTTTTGTGTCAGCAGTGGAGATAACGGACAATGGGCTGGGTTATTTCCAAATTCATTTGTCATGTTTCAGCAGAATTGCTAAACTTGTGAGCATATTGGGATTGCACAACTAATGGTTTGATAAGTCTGAATTCTTATTCCAAGTCATCACATGCATGAAACATTAGCTTCATTCTATGAAGGCTTCAGATTACAAAATCATTTTTTTCATATATCTATATAGATGTTATCATGTTTGCATTATAGGATCCCAGTACAATCATTGATAGGTAGAAAAATTAAATACAGTTTTACTATGATTTCTGTATTAAACTGAACAATATATTAAAATATAAAAAGGTTAGAGAGTTCTTTGTTCACACATTACAATTTCAGTTTTGTTTAATGTAACCATAAAAAAAATCTTTTTGACTTATTGACTCCGTGCTTCATCCACTGTGGTTTTCTGGGAGGAGGCATATTCTGTCATAGAAAAAATGAGAAGATGGTGCACCTTGGCTCCTGGGCTCCCCTGCTACCATGGTAGTTACACCCCTGATGTGGGCCACACGGGTCAGGTGAAAAATCTTACACGTGTCTAGACATAGGTATTTAGATAGACAAGCATGACGAAAAGTAAGATGCTTTAAATTTGAAACAAATCAAAGAAATAGAGAGGGAAACAAATTGTACAAGGGTGGTTGGGAAGAATTATAGTTTCCAGTCTTGGGGCAGTGCTTAAGTGGTGAACCCATGTGTACCCAGTTTAAGAAATTAATTGATACAACTTCTTATTTTAGACTTAAAAGGCAGAGAAGGAGGGCAGGGCAAGAAAGGACTGGTAGAGGTAGGGGTATGTGCCAGTACCCACAGGTCATACTGATAATACTTGTGTTATGTCTTTCATAGTGTTTAGGGCTAGGATTGCCAATAGCCTTTAATGTCTTGTGGAAGAGCCTAGTCTATGGTGAGTTCACAAATAGAAACTACATGTGTACACAAAGAAGGCAAGAAAACATACATAGGAACAATTTTAGATGTTTGGGCAATCTGCACTATTGTATAGCCAAATCTTCTCTGCTTGGATAACAAAACCTAAATACAAGGTGAGTCAAGGCTAGATTAATGTCGCAACAACATATTGCATCTGCTTTCCCCCTCTGTGCTTTATTACTCCCACGGTGCCACTCCCTCCCTGTGTTAATGGGGGAACAGGAGGGGTCCAGTGGCTTTGAATTCCAGAGCAACAACAATGTTTAGAAATCAATTTTGTGTTCTGAACTTTACCTTTTTGGTGTCAAATAAAAAACAAGAGAAATGAATCTTTCTATTTCTGTGCAAGAAAAGAAAAATATTTGTTTCTGTATCTGAAAGAATCAGAATTATTTTCTTTCCCTTTCTATTATGAACAGAAAACATACACATTTCTAATCAACGTGGATTTACTTCCTAGTGTTGAGTGATTTAGATTTCATACTCACATACATCTGCCTGAAACTTTATTATCCTGAAAAAGAAAATAACCCAGAATTTCCTTCTTTCCCTTGTTAAACTATGATGCTATTTTTCATAGGCTAAAAATTGTTGAGAGCACAATTCTGAATCCTAAAACCTGAACATTTTATTTCAACATAACAGATATTCTTATATACAATAACAGTCGAGTTTCACACTCTGTGATCTTTCGGCAGAGGACTAACACATACCGGGTATCTACTAGAATAATAGACAAGCTCTGGATCTCTGGGAACCAGCTACATATTAAAAATGTTTGTTTATATTCTGAGACAAATGATGGTAACACAGAAAGTTTTTAAAGTGCATGTCCACCCCAAAGTAAAATTAAACTTAAAACTGAACACCCACCAAAAATAGACCTCACAACGTTAAAATGTTTCTTGTGGCTCCTAAATATACTTACCTGGACATGTCCCTTTGCTTCTCTGGTGCTGCTACTCAGTGATTTACGTGTGCAGCAGCAGAATGGGGCGCAATGATAGCGGCATCAGTGATTGGCCAAGGTCAGCCCCTTCTGCTGCTGATGTGCATGGAAAAGGCAGAGAGGTGGGGGAACAAGTATATTTAGAAGCCACTGGGAAATTTTAAACCAAGAGATGCTTTATTGCATGGATAGAATTTTTGATTGTCTATATTTGATTTTCTATAAAATATTAAACATTCCAAAAAAAATCTGTCAGATCTGAAGATTTTTGAAACCGCCAGTTCGAACTGAAACAAAGTTCAGTTCGAAATCAGGATTCACCCTAGTGATGGGTCCATGTAACATGTGACAGGACAAAGGTAAGTAAATTGGTCATCATACTTGAAAAAGCTGCTTATTAACTTATAGTAAACTTTAGATGTTTAAAAACTAGTATCTTCTTTATGTTGACTCGCACCTCTCTTGCAGCTATTTGTCATGGGCCAGATTGTTGTGGCCAATTAGCCAGAGAATAGCAATGAATGCCACTCCTCCAGTGACTGACAGACGGCAAGTTCTATGTTACAGAGAACCCAGGTGCAGAGATAGAGAGACAGAGAGATGGGACCTTGACCTAGATGGTAATTACTTTTATTCATGCAAATTTTACATTAACACTTTAGTTCTCTAAATCCTATTAAAGGATGGATCAGGTAACAACCTTAACAACCTAGACTAAGCTCAATTAATTTCCCCCAATATAAACCTGAACAAGAATACTGCTGCTACTTACCTGTAAACTTGTTTTTCTGGTTTCCATTGCTATGATGCTCCATGGCTGGTAATGTAATTTTCCATTTGAATCTATGTGGATCTGCAGGGGAAGTTATGTTCAGACTTTACAGTCTCTTATTGGGTGTGATATCTGGAATCATCAGTTCTATTGAAAATCCACCAATCACACATTTTATCCATGTTTGTTTTATAAGCAGGAAATCCAGTTTTGGATAAATTTGATGCAGTTTTCCTTTCATGTAGACAAGACTGTATGCCCACGAGGTACAGTGAAAATCCTTTCAATAGAGTCTTTTGCGCCATTGCTACATAACAACCAATTGCGAGGGAAGTGCCATTGGTGTAGCAGCTCTCCTGGATATAGCATTCTAAATACCATACCTGTACATTGTAAGCTCCAGTTTGGAAGAAAAAACTGAAAAATGAATTTGGCTTTAAAGGCGAAATATACTCATGGTACTCAAGCACCTCCCCCTCCTTCATTAACCTATGTTCTCCAATTTTTGAGATGGGAGAATCATCAGTGACAACGTCTGTGGGAGGAGCCAGAAAGAAGTAATTTACTGCATGAGTATAATCTCTTTTAATGTTTCATCTCTACAATAACCTTTTTCTCCTTTTAAACCCCATTGCTAGATTTTTCTCTCAGTTCTCCAATTCACTAGATAAAGGTAACATTCACAACCAAGTACACACTTGTCTTCTAACCTACAAAGAGCAACTCTCCCAAAAAATCAAGAAGAGTCTATTTTATAATAAATTACACAATACTCGGCTGAAACGGCCATTGGTCCTACAGATGTGAGTCTCTCGATTGGTCTAGCAATCACACGTTTATATGGACCTTCAGACGGAAAACACAATGCATTGCCTGGTTCAGCTCTCCCGATAAAAAGATCCTGCTTTTTCAAGCCTTGTGACCCCAAGTGTTCTTTAATTGTATGAAATGTTTATCACATAAAGTCAGCTTATTTGACAGAATAACAGTTCATCGAAGTTTTATACTGAGAGTTATGAATCACATATTATATATTATATATATATATTTATAATATTATAATTAAAAAAATGGAAAAAACAATAGTTAACATATTCACACAGAAAATGACCTATTAAGCTTCATTTGCAGGCAAACTGGGAATAGATTTTAATAAAAGTTACTCCCTAAGGGGGACTCCCATAACACTATAACATGGATTACAGATACATTATCTTTTAGGGCAAATTTTAATTTAAAAGGGGTAGCAAAACATACAAAAAAAGCATTAGGTAATTCTAGTTCCTCGCTGTGTAAAAAAAAATGTTAAGAATTGAAAATACCTTTTAACATGGTTTAAAATAAACCTTACTGTACTTAAAATAAAATGCGACCGCAAAATTCGAACTTTGGACTGTTTATTCAATAGGTAAAAATCTAATATCCCGCAGTTAAAGAATTTGTGTATGCAATAAAATACACCCCAACATTCAGAAAAAAAGTGTTTATTAAAACTTCGGTGCTGCATAGAATGTGTATAAACAGAGGCTAGTGAAAAATAAATTGTAAGCCCCTTCCTCCACAAGACCACACCCATCACCAACCATGTTGGGCTAAAAACATGTCATTTAAATATATAGTCAATATTCCTATTCAAACATTGCATAAAACAATATTTCTATATGTATCCAAATAGATGTAACATCAGTAACATCATAGTTAGAAATTTTAGTATAAAGCTGGGTACAGGTGTGCAATTTAGCATGCAATGCCCAACTGAAGGACAAATGGCTATTTTGGCTAACAGTTTGTTCATGTATGGGCACTCGATCAAGTGTTCTCTATTATCTGCCAGGTGGCAGCCAAATCACACTTCTGTACCTAATTTACCTTCTGTACCTAAAACTCAACAGTTTCGAACATCTCTACTTATAATAGGTACATAACAAAATAATATAGTTATAAATGTAGTTACAAAGCTGAGATCCTTATTTAAAAGGGAATAATCAAAATGGAAGGTTTAGACACTCCTCTGTCTCTGCTAAAAGTGTTTACAGCAATTAAAACGGAAAGGCAGTAACATGTGGCACTCTTAAGCTGTGTACACCAGTTGGATAATTGTTGCACAATATAGCCGCAATCGCCAGGGGCACTTCTAGGGTTTTTGCTGCCTGAGCCCAACTTTTGAATTCTGCCCTTCACCCGTTGCTGTGTTAAAGTGGGTGTGGCTTTGTCCATGGTCATGGTTTTGCCAATGGCCGTGGCTTAGCTGGTAGGCATGGGTACAATATTACGGTTTTGAACTTCCTATCACATAGGTATTTAAACAGTTCCTCAGACAGTCAATTACCAATAATGTAAATACTAGAACAGGTATGACATCCCTTTCTCAATCATCTTGTGTTCCCAACAATATTGCTCCTTCAGTCTTTAGTTGATCAAAACAACTTATTTATAGCCTGTGCTATACCTGTTGGTTGAACTGTAAAATAAATAGAAATAAATAGAAAAGCCATACTTTCTGTATGCTTGTGAAGGTTTCATTCATCCAGGTCATGGAATCTGTTGTATTCAATTAGATCAACTGGACTTGAAATGTGTTCTTGAAGACGTTTCGCTAGTCATCCGACTGGCTTTCTCAATTCAGAATGACTTGTACAAGTCATTCTGAATTGAGAAAGCCAGTCGGATGACTAGCGAAACGTCTTCAAGAACTACATTTCAAGTCCAGTTGATCTAATTGAATACAACAGACATACTTTCTGTAGAATAAAATATTTTAGACAGAAGATTCGTAAGCCTGCCACACGTCAAGTCCTAACTAGCTAACTAGCATAACTAGACTTAACTAGACTTACCTAGTCTACCAAACTAAAGCTAACCGAACCATAAAAAATTTGAGTTGAAGCAACTTCAAAGTACTGTGTGATTGGAGTCATGAGATGTCGTCACACTTTGTGTGCAATTTGGGGATTTCTCCGCTGCCTGTCTGCCGCCTTTTTTCTTGAGTGCAGAGGTGCCACCTGAGACAAATGTCTCACTCTGCCTAATGGTAGATGTGGCCCTGGCAATCGCTCAACGATCATGTTGACATTTACATCCCTTACAATGATGTCTTACATACAGCAACGTTAGGCAATAGATTTTATTCAAAGATCTATAGATATCTAATGATTCTGTACACACACACGATAATCGACAAAAAGAATCTGCCAAGTTCATCGTTCAAAAATGCCAAAATAATCCTGGAGAACAGTTAGTAGTTGGCAATAATTGTACCTATTTTCACATAATTTTGCATTATGCCGTTTGTTGTTGCTATATTGTGCGACAATTATCTAATGTGTGTACAAAGCTTTATTCAATGCTACTGCTACTATCTATAATAAATATGAAGAAATTCAGGTGTCACACTTGAGAAAGGACTAGACTGTTCGAAACATGTTGTGTGCACAATAAATGCACTTTGTTTTATGCAATACCTGTAAGGTTTGTGTTTCATTGGTTGCTATTCAATTCTTCATATTATATTGTAGTTATGTCAAGGAAAAGACATTTGGGCAACCAGTGACTACAAGGTGGTTGTAGGTACCTGGAACATTTTTGTATTTACTTCCATCCTATAGGTTTCTAAAGGAGCAGGGGCGCACCTACTCTGAAGCAAACTGAAACATTGCTCCTCTGTGGTCCACTAGAAAGGAAGCCGTTAGTGCAGAGCATGAACCCACCACCCCCAATTTGCACTAACTGCCTTTGTAGTGAATATATTCAGTCACTCTGGCCCTGCTCAACTCATCATGGGGTAAGTGACTCTGTCATTGTGGCAGTGCTGTGCACATTTTATTTACAACTAGTCTGTGTGAGCTGGACATTAGGGCATCTTATATGTATCAGTCTGTGTGAGCTGCAAGAGCATGCCTCAAACCTTGACGAGGTTGAGGCAGACTCAGGCACAGCATGAGTCAACACTGCTTCTACACAGCAGTTTCCTAGATTTTGGAGGGGCACAGCAGGGGAACCATTTTGAGCAGAAATGTAAGGTAAGGCTTGTTTTAAACTTTTTAATGTGGCCAGTAAGGGGTTAAATTTGAGTTTTGGGCATGGACATGCCCTAAGATAGACTGGAGAGGTGAGAGATGACAGGCCGGGAGTTACAGTAGTCAAGACAGGAGATTATAGGAAATGCATGAGTATTTTAGTATAGATGCGAGAGAGGAAAGGGCAGACCTTGGCAATATTGCGGAAGAAAAAGATGTCCGTGGGGGAAAATGTCTTTGCTTAAGTTAACAAGTGAGGGGAAAGTCTTAATGTCCACATATCACAAATGAAAACTGTTTCACAGGCACATTCATAGGCTGTGGGTTTCATCTTTCCAATGCATTAAACTGAAAAGATTTTAGGCCTTTTTGTACCTGGAGGGGAGAGCCCACCTCAATGACACCTTAAAGGAAAAATAAAGCTAAATGACCTTGATAGCTGACAAATTACTATATCTCTCATCTCAATGAATAATCTAACCCCTCCCTCGACCCCTGACCTATTTCTGAGTGACTGTCAACGCCTCTGTGGGTGTTTCTTTTTAGTGGTAAGAAGCGCACACTTACCAGGTAGGGTGAGGATGACGTGTATATGTAAGTTTGTGACGCAGAAGAATCAATGGCCACCAATGAAATATCGATGGAAGGACAGATCAGTGGATGCATGGCTAGAGGTACCAGTTCTCCCCAGAAATTGTTTCCATTTGGGTGGCATAAAAAGGTAGCCAGGTGGGCGGAACATGGAAATTTGGGGACATCTGAGAGTGTTTAACTCTTTCAGTGCCAGCATACTTTCCGGCTAAGGCCACACTAGAACCCTCATGATTGCATGAATACAATTTGGGCCATTTGCACCAAAAATGGGGATCGATGTGTTTTGATAAGTGGATTGCAGCGCAGTGAACACCAACGGAGCTGTGTCTTACCTCCCGTTCTTCATAAAATGTTCAGGAGCCAGGAATGAGAGAAGCAACTTCACTCCTCTGCCGCATACTCTGACAGGTCCCGACAGACTTAATACTTATGTGAATGCGCATATGCACAAAAATAAAAAGTAACCTACTACTGGCCACACTGTGTAGTGAAAATAAATCCTTTTTACACCTCTGCTCCTTATGATTCTCCTGTAGTGCCTGTCCAAATCCTAGAAACTAAGAGTAGAGGGTTGTCTGTGTGTCATCCAGTCCCTGTTTCTTCCTTGTTCCCTGAGGACTCTCTCCTTCCTCCACCTCCCTCCCTCTGGATTCCTTCATGGCTGCTTATCCCCTACAGTATGGAATATATCAGTATGGTATAGATATATCAGTATGGAATATATCAGTATGGTATTATTATATCAGTATGATAAGTTTATAATATATATCAGTATGGTATAATATATCCTTATGGTTATATATCAGTATGGTATAATATATCAGTATGGTATATATATCAGAGTATGGTATTATATATCAGTGTATAATATATCAGTATGGTTATATATATCATTAGGATTAGATATATTATACCATACTGATATATTATACCATACTGATATATAATACCATACTGATATATTCCATACTGATATATTATACCATACTGATATATTATACCATACTGATATATAATACCATACTGATATATTCCATACCGATATATTATACCATACTGATATATTATACCATAAGGATATATTATACCATACTGATATATTATACCATACTGATATATAATAACGGCGAAATGCTGATCACACTGTATGCAAACGCATTGCACCGATTTTAGCATGCTCGACCATAGCAACTGTCAGTTTAATGCCCCCAGGTTTTGCCCTTTCCAATCGCGGGCCATGAGTGGTATTAAAATGGTCGTATGGACCCCCCGTGTGCGCATGGCCCTGGGGCCACTGGAAAGACCCGCATTATATCATCACTGCGTATGAGCGTTTTGCGGTGTGTCCCATGATGTCATTTACGCCTACATTGTTGTGTGTTATCTAACTTCATGACTGAATCGTTTGTTCAATATTACATCCTAAAATACCGAATAAATAAGAAATACAGAAAAAGAATATCTACTTACATGCATGGACATATCAGGCTTTTGGGAACCGCCAAAATTCGATGACCAGAATCAAGCACGATGCGGCAAAGCTTTGCAACTAAGTGCATCAGTTCTGTATTCATTACACACGGGTGACATCGGTTTACGCCGACCAACACTGATGTCATAACTATCGATAAAACCGTTTTTGTAGAACCAAAACCCACAACGGTCCGGGTATCCACGTTTTCTTTTGAAGGGGACTAACCAGGCCTCACAGACCTGCAAAAGGTCAATATTTAGATGGAATTTATAGTATATTATTCTTTGCATATGGGATTGAACATGCGTACCTGATAGTGCTTCTTCCTCTTGATATAGGTAAAACCAAAGGCTAGACCTAGCCGCTTTTGGCCCTCAACCCTACTAGTTAGAGGTTAGAGTAGCCGTTTAATCCGCTTTACCTATGTAACGTGACTGTCCTTCTTGACCCTTACCGAGACGTCTCTGGTTTGTGGGGGGGTTTTGCCGTGTCTGGTTCGCCCCTGGCCTTGTTGTCGCTTGGGGGTGACAGTTTGATTTACTGCTGTTCGGTAAAAGTTTGGGGAATGGTGCGGGAACACAGAAGTTATAAGTGTTAGGGACTACTTTAGTGTTTTGTGTATCCATCTACAGTCAATTACAGAAGGTAACTGACCATCATGAAGTGCAAAAGCGAGAAAGGTAACCAACTCTGAAAAAAAACGTCATTATTTTTTTTAAAAAATACTTTGATTAAAAAAAAAAAAAAGCTGCAATATAAAAAATTCCATTTGTAATGCGGACATACCTACAGTATAACGGTCTTCAGAGCTGCTAATAAAGTTACATCTAAGACACTTACAGGAGATTCATAAAGGTTCTTATTGTAAAAAATTGGCTAATTTTGCCCCAACCAGTCAATCTTTATTTAACATTTAAAAGCTCTGATTGGTTGGGGCAAAATTAGCACTATTTTTAACCGATAATAACTTTTATTGAATCTCCCTGATATTGTTACTAATAAAGAAAATTCTATCTTATTACACAAATTTACATTCACACACTTTAATATTTCCATAACGGGAAACTGTGGTCTCAAGTTGAGTTTAATTAAAGCCCAATGACTGACCAGAAAGTTGATGGGTGGAAGGCTTGACATGTGACATTCCTAAGGCTTCTGCTGCACCGTGGCCGGTGGCATTACCGCCTCAGACTCCCCTCATTTGTGAGGGAGACAGGAAGTCCCTCCCCCTCCCTGCTGTGTGAAGGACCTGCAAACTGCAGAGAAGGTAAATAATCTACAGCCCTTCTCTCTCACTATGTGAAAACCAGACTTTCTCACTCTGCCTGAAAGGCTGTTTTCCACAGAGTTTTCGGGGGGGGGTGTCAGTGGCCCACACATCTGTGAGCGGTGGTTGCTTAGGCACCTGCAGGTGGGCGGGGCCATGGCCCCACGAGTGGGCAGGGCCCCATGACACCATGACGGACGGGTCATGACACACCCACAGTGGGCGATGCCACAAACCACAAGTGGGGGGGCCACATGGGGCTGTAAGGGAATTGGCCAAGGGGGCCTGCAACTGGAGGGACCAATGGGGTCCATGAGTGGAGACGAGGGGGCTGCAAAGGGGAGGAGACACGGCAGAATTGACTGACAGGTTTCACAGAGCAGGAAGCATGAAAGTGCAGGGGACCTGGTGATGCTGCTGCCATATCACACACACAAAATGTATATCTTCAAAACTAGCACCTCGAAGAACCCCAGCGGATTCCATCCAATTCACATAGACCAAGGCCTGTACAAAAGCCTGTGCAACATGTGGCAGCTCTCCTCCTGCACAGTAACCACACTTCTCCCTTCTCTCTCCCGCTTTTTTTTTGGAAATATGAATGTGGTTTCTACTAGCTCTGGATCAGTGACATAGTGGTTGCCTGCTGGCGTCTGTAGCTAGGAAAATAGCTTTAATTGGCCCAAGCAAATTGCTTCTGGCACTGCTTTCTTCTCCTCCTGTTAAGGCATCGGGGAGATACACCTTACTGTTCCCATCATTATTATGGTGTGTTCCTCTTCCAGCAATTGGGAAAGCAGAACAAAGTTTCCTTCTTAGCAGCACCCGTCATGATGCTGCATTCTACGGATGAGAGGATGAATTCCCTTACCTTGATTTTCATAATCTGGGGTTCCTCACAGGCATTGCAGCATATATGAGCCCTTTTCCTGTTTCAGAACCTCTGTAGTCACTAAGGACTACCTCATTCCCCTAGCATGTTGATGTTCATAGGGTTATCATCCACAATTCCTTCCTCCTGCTCCAGATTACCATTATTAAAACCCCACCTCATCATTCCACTTCTTCCTCCTTATTGTGTGCTCTAGGAGGAACACACCATTAGAATTGAGATGCTTGTGCTGGGTGCGCTATTTAGTCTGAACCATTTCTAGTGAGAAACAGAAGGCAAACCGTTCTGCATCATCAGCAAACAGCCTTGAGGTCAAGAACCCCAGGTCCCCACAGCAGTTCTGGCTACTAAAGCATTTACAGTTTTCACAGTAAGGGTACCACACATCTGGTTCCCTGGAATATTGCATTAAAATTCAGTAGTTCTGCACACTTTTTAAATTCCTATATTTCAAGTGAAGCATATTTCTCTATCAGAAAAAAATATGTAGTATTTTCTAAAGGACACCCGTTAGGTGCACAGTTTTTAATTTCAATATCAATTCATAATCTTTATTAAATACCAACTTCCTAATACAACAAAACATTTTGAGGACTGTTTCATACCTCAAAGTTGCAAACATCATCATAATTTATCATATACACTCTCCTAAAAACTGCATGCTAAATGGAGAGAATTCAACTTTTCTAACTTTTCTGAGTTCTAAAACCCACATATTTGCTGCAAGACCGAAATCTAAATAAAAAGTCATATCCAACGCATTTAAGCTCCCCTAAAATCCAAATTAAATATGTTTTTAAAGGCATGTCCCACCCCCAAACTAAAATTTAACCAACTACTTGGCCCCACTGTATAGTTTAAAAAAATCCTTACCTTACATCTTACAGAGTAGTAGCTGCCTTCCTGTCCAAAGGTTTTTGCTCTTCTGTTTGCCCCTGGAAGTAGTTTGACATGCCGCAGGGGAGCCCTTTCCCCCCTCCTTCCCACTATCCGGATGCCATCTTTGCTGCTGTTTGCACCTAGCATGAAATCTTTAGGCATATTGTAGATGCCCCCTGCCCCCTGCCCATCCTAAATGCCAAGTTATTTCTTTTAAAAACATCAGAGTGCTACTTACAGTACCTTCGTCCCCGCACGCTTACCATTGACGGCAGCCTCGTCTGTAATTGGCTGCTTCTAACCATATATCAAAAAGTTATTTTTAGGTGGACATGCCTTTAACATGATGAATGATTCAGGATTCCTCCTGATATGCAATTCAACATTAGTTGGCCAAAAAATCTAATGCCAGCCATACACAACTTTGAATTGGTCAAACCTTTATTCTAGTGAATGTAAACACATTTGTTATTGCAGCTAGATGTGTAACACCTAGACACTGGAGACAGCTGTTATCACCTACTTTACTGGAACTCATAGGGGCTCCTTTTCGACAAATTTGGACTTTTCGCTATTTATTAAGCAGTGATAATCAAGTAGTGAAAGGTCATTACCGATACTTTTTTTTGCCATACTTCGCTGAAGTAACCTCTCAAAAACACAAGGTGAAAAATGTATTTTTGCGTTAAGTTCAGCCACTACCAATTTTGCCAAGTTTGCCAAGTTTGCACTGGCGAAAACTCATAAGTGGCCATTATTTAGCCTGCCAATGGGTCCATGGAAGGTGTCGTACATTGTGTTTTCTCAATACTAGTGATATCACACTTAACTCATGAATAAGGCGATAATTCATTGCAGCGATACTTTCCCGCCAAAGGCGAAAGCGAAAATGAGCATTTTTTATAAATAAGGTGAAAAAGCACTTTTGTCATTGCTAGTCCTGCGACAGCGAAATGCCAAAAATAGTGATCATTTTTAAAATATGCCCAATGCCTTAATACAGGAGATCATGTAATAAAGAGCCTCTGGCACACTTAGGGGCATTCAGAGAGGCATGAAAGAATCTTTCGACAATGAGACTCCTATATGAAGTCCTAGAGTTACCATACCAAATAATAATGAATTGATATTAAAACAGGTACTTCAAAACTCCTGAATGGGAGACCCCTCCTTTGTACTGCCTTTTTCCTAACTCCCTTAGGGCTCTCAGTAAAACTTTCACATAAGGCTAAATGGCGACAATGGAAGAATGGTGAACTAATGTACAAGAAAGATGTGATTTGCTCTCCATGATAATCATTTGTCATATCTATATATTATGAATGTTTGTTATAATAAAAAAAAAAGATAAACCGCGTTTGTTTAATCAAGTTTTGTATTAAAGAGTTAAGTGCGTTTTCATGACATTCCTATATTAACAACAAAAGTGGAACTTGCCCTGACCCATACAGAGACTGATTAAAACAACTTATGAAAAGTTTTTTAAAAAAAAATAATACCTTAGCGTTCCCTTTTTTATTGTTCTAGGTCTTAGCTTGTAATTCCTATTCTCAGTGGTACAGTAAGAGAGAAACAAAATCAGAAAACCTACAAAGTCTACAAATCTGCTCCATTATTTGAAGTAGAGTCGTGAAATGTAGGATATTCTTAGAATGCTAAATACCTGTGTAAGTTGCTCTCTAGGGATCTCAGTGTGCATTGCTATTTTATACTACATATGGATTTTGAGCTTAATGAAAAAATAGGTTTAAAGTTTCTGGAATTTTTAGGAAACCTATTTAATTCATGATGACATTTCGTGAAATTTATTTAGGTTCCATGTTTTATACAGTTTTCACATTTCAGTAATCTAATAAAAGGAATGCACAACTTAAAGGAGAATTATAACCTAAATCTCCCTTAAGCTCCCCGTGTTGGTCCCCCATCTGCCTTTTATAATCACAAAGATAAAGAAAATATATATTTTTTCTGCCTTACCCCCTTGTTGTAGCTAATAGAATAAGTGTCACTACCTATAGTGTAGTATCCAAGTGGGCACATTCCTATCTTTGTGCTATTGCTGAACCACAAATATTTTTAATGCAGAGCAATATATTGGCATTTTTTTCCCTTTACTTCTGCGATGAGGGACATGTCTGCCCACATAGAAGTATCGAATCAAATAAGGCTTCTTCTAAAACCGTCCTCTCTCTTGCCACGAAGGGTTAGGCTTTGTTCACACTATGCTATTACTATGTCATTGCACCAAACGCATGTGCAATGTTATTGACGGCTCCCGTCCACATTGCACTGCTGTGTTGTATGTGTTTTTTAAAAAATGCACTGCATGCAGCATTTTTGGTGCGTTACGCCACAGCATCCATTGTATTTATGGGCCCGCTGTGCATCCCACTAATGTAATGTTCTGCTGCGTTAAAAAAACACGAATCCACCCCTCCTGAGAGTCGCGGAGACCACCCCAAACTCCCGCGACCCGAACTACCTGAGAGTCCGCCTCGGAACGCCTTCTTTCTTCTGGCCACACCACCTCCTATGTGACATAAATTACGTCACATAGAGGCGTTGCCAGAAGCCGTAAATTACGTCACATGGGCCAGTTATGCCCCTAGCCACACCTCTAACGTGACTAATTTTACGTCACGTTGAGGTCGTGGCTAAGGGCGTAACTGGCCCCTCACCTGACTCCGCCCCACCTCCCGCCCCTTTAGTGACTTCAGTGATGTCACGTCACCTCGGCCACGCCTCTTCTCCCCACCCTGCCCGGAAGCCAGGTTCGGCAGGTGGGATTTCTAGAACGCATAGTGTGAATGTAACTTAACAGTACAATTCATATCCATAATAACATAAACAGGTAGTTGCTGTAAAATCAAATAATTATTTAGATTTGCGGAAAGAGCTACCCTAAGACCTTTTCCAGACGTTATTTCTTTTCCACCAGGCCTCCAGACATTCCTATTTTTGGTAGGACGGACAGATTTTTGTCCAGCTTATTAGGTTTTACCTTTTCGGAATTTACCACATTTGCAAATCCGATATTGCATCGTGAACAGGACATTTACCCAGAGCATAGCGGTTCTGGTAAATGAGCCTGAATATGTATAATCCAAGGACGAGGAACACAGGATTTATATAGAAATATTAGTTACTATAATGAGTTTGTGTCTGTAACATCAGATTGAAAAATGTTTACATTTGAAATACATATAAATACATAGAACTTTTATAAAGGTCAGGAAATTCCTTGTTCCTTTTATTTTAAAATAATGGGATCACTGTACATGCAGAAAAGGTCTAGGGAAAGGAAAATACATGAAGCTCCCCCTGCTGTGGTTACCCTTGTTGACAGGTGTATAATTGTAATAAAACTGCCTAGTTTTGAATTTTCACGGTTCTCTTGCAAATTCGGGAAACCCAAAGATCATCATAAAACTAAATTCCTTATGAATACGAGTGTTTAGGATCATTTATGTTATTGACTGAAATAATTATAAATACATGTGCCACTGACTTTATGTGCAGGGGCATGGGGTCACATATGCAACCAAGTCGCTATGGGGCCCTGAGCTAAAGTGGGCCCTGTATCCGGGTCCCCTGCAGGCATTTCCACCAAATAAAATTTTACCTCACTTAAAAAAAAACAAAAAAAAACATGTTAACCCCCCTAGAAAAAGTTTCCTCACGAAGTTCAGCCCCCAACCTCATTTTCATTTCACCTAAACTTTCCAAGATGGTCCCAGGTTTAAGTAAAATGAAAATGGAATTCGTGGGGCTGAACTAAGGGCCCTATTTATAAAAGATCGGTATCGTTATCGTAAAATACCATCGTTATTTTTATGTTATTTACCGATACGACCATTATTTACCCAATAACGACCGTTATTTACCGATAACGACCGGCATTTACCGATAACTAACCGTATTAACGATATCACTAATAACGGTCGTTATCGGAAATAAACGGTCGTATCGAAAAAAAACGGCTGTTATTTTAAGATAACGATCGGTATTTTACGATACGATACCGAACTTCGTGAGGTAAACTTTTTCTTACTTTTTTTTTTAAACTCACTGCAGTTTGGCCGGGTTAGGTTGAACTGCACAAAAAAATGTTTTTTTACGTGGGGGTATCTAAATCTTGTTATAGGCCCTTTGATATCTAGCTACGTTCCTGTTTTATATGGCTCAATTACCCAGAGCCGCTGGGCACAATATGGAATTAAAGCTGCGCTTACCAGTTCACTATCGGTTAGCTCGACTTTGAATCCATGTAAGCGCCAGATGTGCATTTTCCGCAAATACCCCTACGCCATGATAGTGGCTCGGGTTAATCTCCCACTATGGATTTTTATATATATGCGTTGAATGTATCTACAGTATTATACTTAGATTTTAAAAACTACCACAATTTCCAACATGGAACTGCAAATATTTAAACCACTGAAATTGGACAGAATGTTAAAATTCCAGTTTCGACACAAATTTGGTTTTATTAAACACTTGTATAGCCTGCATTGACAGAATAATAATAGTAATGTGGATAGTTCAATAAGCAGGAGGCTTTTGATTTAAGATATTGGGTATTACTCCCAGACTTCTTCTGCCAAAGGTAACACGGAAAACATCTTTAAAACTTTAAAAAAAAATCACATGAAAAATTCCTTAGGACAAGCACTTTCTTTTTTTTTTTTAATAATTCATCTCCCTATAAATCAGATTTAACACTTTTGCTGACTGCTGCTCCAATCAAGGCTTTCTTTCCTCATTTTTTGCATTTTATTGCTGAGCGCCCACCGCTGGTCATTTGGTGTCAAATTGGTCTGCTTGAATGTTAATGGTTGTCTGCAGGTTTGTGATGCATTGGATGTTTTTGTAGGTAAGACCACAGAAAGCAATATTTAACCAACATTTTTAACAATGGTCAATGCTATCTGTTACAGGTGTTGGGGGAGCTGTGAAAGATGCATGACATCATCATATACTTGAAAAAGGAACACTCTACACACCAATAGGGCAATTATCAAGTGTGGTAGAAAAATCCAGTTGCTGTAAAGATGAGAGGAGCACACTACTTGCAAGCAATGACGGTTTATTGTTAAAAAGATATACCAAGCGTTTCGGAGGTCTCGGACCCTGAGGAAGGGGGCAGGCCTTCTGAAACATGTGTATGTAGTTTTCACAATAAACCATCATTTGCTTGCAAGAGTGTGCTCTTGTCTCTTTACATTACTGATCACATCTTCATACACTAGAAATATTTACTGTTTAAAATAGAGATGTTCGAAACTTTTTTTTCTTTTCGTTTTCGAATTTTCTAATTTTCAGAAATTTCGAAAGTTCAAAAGTTCGAGTTTTGATTTTCGAAATAGGCTAATTTTGATTTTCCAGAATCTTCTATTTCGTCGGGACTTCGAAATCTCAGATTCGATTTGAAACTGGGTCTAACCCCACCCACATTACTCTCTACTGTTTAATCAGTCACTAATGACTTATTGAGAGCTGCACTGAGACACTAACTGAGCTTTCATGGTGCTGATCTGAGGTCTGTAAAGGTGGCCATACACTTTTATTTACCGGACACGCTCTCGCAGCATTCGAACGATCCTGCCATAACCGCCCGTTCTTCTATCGACCAACATCTATCGCAATGAATGGGATTTTTGCGATCGCATGTCAATCGCAAACATATGTATGGCCACCTAATGTATGTTTAAGAGTTACTACTAAAAGATCATTTTGTGGGGGTGGAAATGCCCTTTAACTTCAGTCAGTAATTCCCCAACTGACAGGTGCTGATTGATTTATCAGGCAGACATATGCCCATGTATACTAGGTTTTAGGTCACAATGTTTAAATCTATTTAAGCTAGATACTTACATTTGTAATACTGCAAAGAGCAGTACTTCCTTACATTTGACTGGAGTTGCAGTGATATCTCCTACACTGCATCTAATCTTGTTCTCTTGTTGACAGCCTACGGCTGGACTGCACTGTTTTTCTGTTTCTTTGGCCAATTACTGAGTGGATTATTAGAAAACCAGATGGCTACTTCCTTTTATATTTTACTTTTATATGCAGCCATATTTATAAAGTTGGGGAATTTCAGATAATCAAATTCTCCAGAAAAATTTAGCTGAAAAATCTTATTCAGTGTTACTCTGCTATGCATTAATACTGTAAGTATTGTATGGTACGGTGTATGGCATGGCACCAACATTACTGTAGATGTATGTATGTATTTATAGTTTTATTTATAGAGTGCCACTTGGGTACGCAGCGCTGTACATTATAAAATAAGAGTATATAAACGGGGATTAGTGCAAGTCATTATACTGATAAATTAAAGTACATTAATAACGTTTCAAACGTTAAGATACCTATATATGGAGGTGTACCTTGAGATATTAGGAAAGAGATCATAGTACTAGTAACATATGTAATTAAGTTGAATAAAGACATACGTCCATCAAGTCCAACCTATTCACCCTCTTTTTTTTTTTTTTTAACCCTACCTAACAGTTGATCCAGAGGAAGGCAAAAAAAAAAAACACGCTAAAAAGAGGGGAAAAATTCCTTCCTGACTCCAAATGGCAATCGGACAGTATCCCTGGATCAACCAGATCTATGCATTAATTCATAATTCTCAATATTTTTTAGTTTTTAGAACTTATCCAGGCTTTTTTAAAGCTATTAAATGAACTTGCCATTACCACATCTGCTGGAAGACAGTTCCACAGTTTTCACCCGTTCTCACTGTAAAGAAACCTCTCCTAACCGAAATGAAACTTTTCTTCCAACCTTAAAGGATGTCCACGAGTACTCTGATATGACTCTATTAGTAAACAATGCACCAAAAAGTTAATTGTATGGCCCATTTATATTTTTGTATAAGGTTATCATGTCCCCACACAAACGTTGTTTCTCTCCAATGTAACAGCCCTAACTTGTCTAATCTTCCGGCATATTCAAGCCCCTCCATTCCCCTTATTATTTTAGTTGCCCTTCTCGAACTGCCTCAATTTCCAAGATGTCCCTTTTGTATATGGGATTCCAAAACTGCACCGCATATTCCAAATGAGGCCTTACCAGTGCCTTGTAAATAGGAGAATAATATTTTTCTTCTTGAATCTATTCCTCTCTTTATACAAGGCAATATCTTGCTAGCTCTAGCCGTTGCTACCGGCATTGTTTGCTACCCTCCCCCAAATATCCCTGCCTCGAGAGTACATCTAATGTGGGGGACAACATACTGAAGTGGAGGAGGTATAAAGTGCTAAGACAGCTAACAATATTAAAGGTACACACCATACAACTTTTCCTCCTGACCGAGCATTCAATCGTTGACCAGTCGACCAGGAGGAAGGACTGTCGTTTGAGGCTAAAGCAGCCACATCCGACAGTAACCACGACCGAGCTGCAGCCCGACCGACCGAAAAAACTGAAAAATTGGTCAGATGGCCCAAATTATTGTATGGTGTGTACCTAGCTTAATAGTGCTGGTTTTAGAATAGGTTTAAAAGATCTAAAGGATGTCACTTGGAGAAGTGAGAGAGGGAGAAGGTTTCAAAGTAGTGAGCAGCAAGAGAGAATGGTTGAGATGGGAGAAGCAATGATTACCACTTGAGTACATGCATGTCTATAACTACGACCCATGATACTCTGGGCATAATAGTATCTTAATTTTCATTACATATTTTCCAATAAGTATTTATTGACGGTATAGCCATCAATCAGAAGCCTATTGAATATAATTCTACCAATCAGAAGCTATTGCATAATGATCTACCAATCAGAAGCTATTGCATAATGAGCTACCCACTGGCCAAGTTTTTTTTGTTTTTTTGCTGTACCCCCAGATTTTATTTGTTGATTTACTCCCTTAGGGAATTTATATGGTCCGGTTCCATAATACACCAATCAGAAAGTGTATTGTTTGATCTGGCTGTGAGAGAGGGGCAAGTACTGTATGTGCCAGATTAGGAACCGGGCTTGCAAACCACAATTTCCCTGTGTTTTTTTATTAATCCTGATCTACGCTGGACAGGAAAAAAATATCTGTAAGCAGTAATGTAGGTGTTTATCGCTGTATGACTGATACCATTAATAATCTTTCTTTCTTGGAACAATCTTTTTTGCATTTTTCTTTTTCACACAAACCTTAATAATCATATGAAACCTTTTTTTATCTTTACCAATATGGACACCTTAAAGGCAACTATATAAACAAATTGACTTTAAAACTTTGGGTTTTAATCCTAATTCTACCTCCCTTGTGGAGTGCAATGCGAGCTACAGCACAGTGCAGCAGTTACCAGCTCACGGCTTACTTCTTCGGCTGGGTAGACAAAGGTAGAGTTTAAAGGGCCAATCAGCTAATACTCCCATGTATCGTCCGGGCTGAAAAAAAATCTGTGCTGGTTTTTGGCAATTGATGTTCGCCGCCCTGTTCGGGCAATCAGACCTGTTGGTAAATCACGGCCTATTGTGCAGTTCCCAAATCCCTGCTGACCGCTTGCTAGAAACGAACACTTGGTCGGGACAAAAAGTCCCTTCATGTGTGGTACCTTAAACCTATCCATGACCATCTCCCCTAATGTTAAAAATAGGGGAGATAGTACACTGTGTGTGTAATGAAGTTATGGTGATCTGTTGCCACTGCGTGAGCAAAGTTTTTATCTCACCTCTCCTGCGTGGCCACGCAGGAGAAGAATCTCCATCCTCCCTGGGAATGCACTTCAGCAGGGTTTCTCACCATGGAATTAAAGAAACGAACTAATCTGCCAGCAGATCGCTGAACGACCCCAACCAAATGCATACACATGCGGGACTATCGGCTGTTTCAGCCGATCATCGCGTCAGTCGGGGCTTGGGGCTCTGGTAAAAATCTGCAGGTATGTATGAACCTTTAGGCTGGGTCACACAAGCAGATTTTTCAGACAATGTATTGGTTATTTGGGCGAAAAATCGTTGTTGATTTCCAGCTGAAGTGACGTCAACAGTTTTTCCACACTTAGGTTAGCCATACACTACTTAAGGTTCATACACACATGCAATCGCTGGTCCCGACCCACGACGCACGATGTGTACGAATGTTCGTTTGGGCACTTAATCGGCTGAAACGACCGTTCGCAGTCGGGATTGTTTGCCCCACTGACTGGGCGGATCTCTGACGAACTAACGAACGTTCGTAAGAACCTTAAGACTTTTGACAAGATGTCCAATCTCTCATAAGATAAATGTCCAATCTATCTAGAACCGCCTAGCCCGTTATTTCATACAATCAATTTGAGATCACAAAATGAATGGGTCAGATAGGAGCATCTCAAGATAAGAAACGCTGCTTGTATAATGTGGTCTTTAGACATTAGATAGATATCTGAAATCCATCTAATGTCTGCTTAGTGTATGGCCAGCTTTACCCAGTCACCTTCCAAAAAAGAGGAGTGTGTATTTGTGCAGTTTAGCTAACTCTGCTAAAATGATTAGGAGGCATGGCACCAAGAAAGTTAGTGACATCACCCAGTATCATAAAAAAATCTTAACTTTTGAAAAGTTTTAGCAGTAACCATGATGCTGGATAACTGCCTTATTTCCCCCCCAAAAGTGTATGTGTAATCTTTTGTTTTTCTTTACAAGTTGCTAATTCTTTATATCATAAACAACTTTGTTATGGGGAGTTTGACATTAGAAGAGAGAGTTAAGGTGAAGAAGAATTATAGTATGTTCTGACAGCTGCTTCCTATGGACATTATACACAGTGGGCTAAAAGAGAGAAGTTGGCAGTGCCAGAATTGCTTTAGCAAATTTTCCCTTGCCATTTTATGGGAATGGGGCACAATATAAATATTTGGGGAAATAATACTTCTTTAAATCTCAGTTCATGTGAAATGTAAAAAGCTTTTTAAGAAGTTTATAATTATTATCTATAATGACAGTATTCAGCATAATACATAGCCAGAGCATGCATCAGTAATTTCCATGGAACATTTATCAACATATGGTCTAGGCATTAGAATAAAAAAAACAAACAATGTTCCTTCTAAGTAATTTAGCGCCTTTGAGTTTTACCAAGTTAATCAGTGTGGATAGTTTTAAAAATTCTAGCTAATAGAATATATTATATTCCTTTATCAAGTGTGCAGCGTAGATAACAATGGAATCCTGAATAATGAGCGGGAATCTGCATAACTCAGCTATCAAGCTCATCTACTCGTTTGCAGCCTTTCTAAATCAGTTACACAGGTTATCCACTCAATAATTATCACTGGGAAAGCCCAGTAAACTAAAGGTTCGTACACAAGCTCAATTGATTTTATTTTTAATTTTAATTATTGAAGTTTCGAAAATCTGATTTACACGCAATTGAATCTGAATTTTTCTAATGTTTAATAGCATTTTTAGATTTTTCAATAAAATTTTGGATTTTTAGATTTGAATTTTCGATTTTCGAATGGAACTTTCTTTTTATTAAAAATGAAATTTTGGATTTTTTAATGAAATGTTCAGAAAATTTTGAAAAATCAATTACAAATTTCAAGCAGTTCCGAATCGAAGCCAGGTTCATTTTGAAACCAGGATTTAACTAATTATAAGACATAAACCTGAAACAGGAAAGGAAATAATGTAAAAATAATACATACAAAATCAACATGCCAATAGATAGATTATATTAATAAAAGTCCTTGAAACCATAAGGTATGAGGAAAGAGACCCTGTCCCAAAGAGCTTGCAATCTAGGTAACGTGCAATGTGCAGTTTTGTGTAAGCAACCCTTTAGTCATCCTTGTGTGTTTATGAGTTTTTAAAAAACAGTTCAGTATTCATAAAATTGTTTGTATTAACAAGTGTATAATGAATGATTAGAAGATACCTGCAAGGGTTTGTCCTGAGACATTTTACATTTTCTCTTGCCCTGTGGTCTTTTAAGCATGGTGTTAAAAGGATCATCAGTGTGTTTTATAATGAACTATAAGGAGCAGGTCCTAATGAGAATGAAAAGGGAAGGCTACTGGGCATTACTGGTTTGATCTTTTTAACCACATGCGGTGATTAAAGAGACCACCTACTGTCTGTCCTTCTCTCTCTGAAACCTAAACTCCTGTTTTTCTCACTGTCACGGATTAGCTACTGTCATTGCCCACAGTTTTATCAGGTCTTCTAAAACCAGTGGGACTCTCTCAGTTTGTTTACTTGTAAACATGAAAGCTGATGAGATTCACAGAGAACTCACTAGACTGTAAATCCCATCATAGGCATTTGGTGGCTAATCTATAGATTTCCATTATTCATGAACAAGAGCTCTGCCTAAAAACTACTGCAATAAGCTTTACAGATTCTTCGTGGTATACACTGTTTGAGTATAATCAAGAAAAATAAATTCAGTCACTTTCAATAAGCCAAATCTATGTAACAGATATTTATCAATAGGAAATGACAATAATATTTGCTTAAAGAGATGCATGAAACATTGCAAATAATAGAATAGCATTGCAAATAAAATAAGCTCATGCCTGGGCAGAGAGGAAACGTTGGCCTTTTTTGTTACTGTTGCTGGCTGTGTGCTGGCTTAATAGTATGAATGAAGACAAACCTTTGATTGTCTCTATACTTTAATCCCACCTCACTTACCCCTAAAGCTTTACCCCAAACACACAAAGACACACACAACATTTTCGCATTGTCAATGTGCATACTTTTGCTAGTTGTAGATTATTAAAAATGAATGTGGTATATTTTCTCTGCACATTTTTGGTCACATAGTGCGAATACACTATTCTTATACCTATATGGGTATTAGTATAGTAACCTAAAAGAGCCACTACCCACTAATATGTGGTGGTGCAATGGGTATAAGATATAGAAAAAAGGGGGGCAGTTGGAAGGTTACCAAACCTAAGAAACCAACTTACCCTGTAGAAAAACTACAAGGGCACTTATATGGCAAATCAATAGAAATAAATATCCTCAAAAACATCCGAGGATAGGGAAATAAACAAGTTGTGCTAAATAAACATCCAACCAGTATAATCAATAAATATAAAAAAGATCTTATTATTATACCTAATATAGGCAAAACACTCAAAATACTCAGCAAAAATACCCCAACAACCAGATAAAATCTAAATAATAAATAAGCTGCTTGCATCCTAAGCGTCCCTAGGTGTTAGTATACTAAGAAACAATGTCCGGGCAGGTGCGGTGGCTGAATGATGGTAATAACCCCGATTGTAGACAGCGGGTAGCGGTAAACAAACAATATTAGTCCACACATATAGCAACAAATAAAACATTAGCAAGCAAAAAGCAAAGCTGCGTGGTTAAAAATGTATATGTAGGTAGGGGCCTTCCACGCAACCACCATTCATTCACGGGGTTGGGGTAGCCCGTCTAAAAGGCAAATAAACTAAGCCAAGCCAAGCAAGCAGGTACTGATAGAAAAGTTAAATATATACTGTAACAGAGAGAAAGCAGCAAATGCATACTTAAGTCTGCAGATGTAATATGCTTCGACCCTTCCGTCAGGCTACAGCATATTCCACCAACTTGCTTGGATTCCACTCCCTTCCTGCAACAAATTAACCAGGCTAAGATCAAACAGAACCACATTGGTATTAATAAAAGCAAAAATCTGATTTTGGTTTTGAAAATTTGACAAAACCTCTCCAAAGTAAATTGGCGAGTAGAGATTGACTAGAACTCGAACTTATCAAGTCGGAACAGACTCGACTTCTCAACTATCCCGATCCGATTTCTCGGACTTTGAACATTCTGGACTTCCGATATATATCGAACGTTCGTTGTAGCTGTTCCCAGAATATTGAATTTACGAGCCATTCGCTAACCCTGAATGTATCCTTCGCTAACCCTCAAAAGTATTGTTCGATAACCCTCGAAAGTATTGTTCAATTTCACTTGAATTTATTGTTCTATTTTCGGTAACCCTCGAAAGAATGTAGCTTGCGCAAAACCCGAATATTGCTGTTCATGTTTAAGAAGTGTTTTAGCAAGTTTTGATAATGTGAAATGTTCCCCAGACCATTTCCCAGGAAATTTACAGTAAGTTACCATTGTTAGTATAGCTGTAATCATTCAGACTTTTTGAACTATCACTCCCCCCTTAGACTTTATGGGTCCGAATTCGAACTTTCAAATTTTTACTGAAGTTTAAAGTTCGAAAAGTTCGCCCATCTCTAGCGGTACATAGTCTGGAGTCTTTTCTGGCTGAACATAGTTTTTTGAAAAAAACAACTCTTGGTTGAAAATAAAAGATTTTTTTCATGTTTTATTTTTTTTAGAATTACATCATTTGCAAAAAATCTGTCTCAATTGGGTTTTTAGACCAATATGCAATATGGCAAAATGTTAACATTTTTGTAGCAAAGTCTGGCATTACAAAAATGTACAAAGTATTGCTCCTTTATAAATCTGGCTCAAACTTTGCATTTATTTTCTGTTTGTGGCTTTCTAGTAGTGTTTTTTATTTTTCATTGTACCTGTAGCTTTAAGGATTGAAACATAAACTGAGGTGCTCAGTAGATGACTTTCAGTATGCAATGTGATTGCAGTTAACAAGCACCGTATAGAATACTGCATGAGGCAATACTGCGGACAGTTGCATGCTTTTTGGTTGCAAGGAAGTTTTTACGTGAATCCCACTTTCCGTATAACACATACATCAAGGAAATCTTAAGATGGAATGTATAACGGAAAATGTAATAAATCCTATTATGAAGCCACTGCAACATTGAATGAAAAAAATTGTAAATGAGAAATGTCAATTTATAAAATTGTTCTTTTCTTTGACACTCAGATCTGGTACCACACAGTACCGATGTTTTCACTGTAGTGGCCAATCGAAATTTTACTGGAACATTATTTCAATGCCACACACGTGGCTGAAAACTGTGTGTACCTGGCTTAAATCTTCCTAATGCACAACATTATTAATGGTAACTGGATATACTGTATAGAAGGAGAAGGCAATAAACATATTGATATCAGTTTGAACATATATTTAGCCAACAATAAAGCCATGTAAAGACGTGGGACATAGCAAACACACCAAACCAAACTGGCATCAGGTGTGGAGATCAAGGTTTTTCGGTACAATCGATGTCCCAATAGGCAATATGATTGCCAGTATGTACAAAAAGAGACGGGCCTTTTGATTATATTGGTTTAAACCCATTTTTTCCATTGAGATTGACCAATCTCACATCTGATCCTCCTAGGGATCTACAATGTTGTTGGTTATGATTGTTTCTACAGTTGCTTCTCCTTCAGATTTCTCATGCAATAGAGAAAAGTATAAAGTATCGAAACTTAACATGTAATAAATAGGGTGGGTGGGGGGATTAGTTTTAAGAGATCTCGGGGTGCAGTCAGTGTTAAGGAGCGATATTACATTATAACTACATAATTAACATTCAAATGTAGGTTACTTTTCTTTTTACTTTCTGTATTGTTTTTCTTTTATTAAACTTAATTACGAAACATAAAATATTAACACTCGCAGAAACTAGTTAGCTACAGGTGATAACAGCTTTGTTTAATTATTTGATATTAACTCCAAATTCCTTGAAGTCTGTTAATTTTATTTTCAAAAAAACCCACAAAAGTTTAAAAAAAGCAACTGTAAACACAAAGTGCTGACATCAGACAATATTCCATTTTATGTCTCTGAAACGACAAAGAGAAAATTGCCTTAAAAACTGTACCCTAAGCTCAAAGTAGCTTTAATAGCTTTAAGTGAAATTCTATACTAGTCAGGATGTCACAAGCTTCTTTGAACTGATGCATCACTTCAGAATGAAGCTGCCGAATTCACTGATTAGTTTATGTGGTGCCAGTCTCCTAGTGGCACTTAATGAAGATAGGTCTTTATCTAGTACTTTAAAGAGAATGGGGAATTGTTTGTCTAGAGTAAACAGCATGCTTAACCACAAGCAGAGCAAACTTAGTTAAAGAAGATATAAATATTTCTGAGACAACACGCATAAATATATTAGGCCAGACTGGTCAGGGAAGATAAAAGTAAAGCCACACGAAATGTTGCAAGACTTGTGGAATATGTTACTTGTGAGAAGACCTTTATGTCAATAGGTCTGTATCAAATTCCCATTCATAGGTTAGACACCAAATACTCATCATATACAGAGACAAACTTATTGCATCAACATTAATCCAGATGCGGTGATGTAATAAATGTCTACTTTTTAATGACAGGATTTGCATTGAACGTGAATTGATGAAAATGTCCCTTTACACCCTACAAAGATTCAAACAACACAAACAATGTGCAAATTAAAAGCTTTGCAATTACTAATGGGACATGAATATAGATAATTGCTAATCATACAACTACAATATATAATAGTGATTTAAAGTAAGATACATACAATATATATTCAGTATAAGTCTGTAGTGGAGGGAACACCCCACCTACCCAACCCTTTTTATACCATTTGATACCTGTTGCCATTGAACAAAAGACTGCTATTAGTGGGTATATTTCAGATCGCTATAAAAGTTTGATATCTGACATTATGGATAATGAACATTTGTAAATACGGTCCCATGTTTGGTATGAAAACACGATACTTTAACTTAAGGGTAAAATGTACATTATATCAGTTTCTTATACAGTTTATCCTCACATTTTCTCCTTAAATCTATGGATCCTATCACACACAGCTTGTATGTCTTTAGAGTGGTGGAAGCCAAGCATTGTAGTAAAAGATACAAATCCACCCTAGGTTACATTTGCAAGAAGGCTGTATTTCCTCCTTGTATTACAAGGGATCAGTAATAAGCACAACGACACCAATCATAATCATTAAAGCAACAGGGTATCACTTATCATAAAGCAAAGACACATATAAAAATATAATAGCAACCACATAGTTATTTTAAATGGTTAACTCTATGTGTAAATGAATACAGAAGTAGGAATATCATTGTTCAGTAACAATAAATATTTAAATAAAGCCTCATTTGTGCCTAAATTGCCTCATATTTGTAAAGAAAAAAGGTAATTGAAAATCAGCAGTTTTAAGTCAGGAGAATAACGATTTTAAATCTTTCACCTATACTGTATTTACTGTCTTCTAGGAGTTTAAAAACCATTTACATAGAAAAAAGTCCAACAATAGTTACTAAATTATTTCTTGCTTTTTTGCCTAACATAAGTTCAAACTAGAAGACACTGTATACAATGTGAAAAAGCCCAGAATGCACTGCACTTCCATAACAAATTGATTCCAAGTCAATCAAAAAAATCAAATCAAAGGAAAGCTGTAGGATATTTTATGAACACCTGTAGTCATTTGATTTGCAGTATATTTTTGAACCCAAGTCAAGCAATGTATGAGAAAACTGATTTGTACTTGAAGAGTGTATTAGGCTGCTTATGAAAGTAATAATCCTAATCTTGCCCAGATATACTCCTGGGGCTATGTTGCATGTTTGCTGTCCTGCCAGTTTGAATATATTAAAGTCATATTTAACAGCAGTTATGACATATATCCAGCCTCCTGCATGTCAGATATTGGGATCGATGGTGTCGCTTGCAGGTGTACATATCCATTTGGAATATCATCATCTAGCACTTCAAATGCTTTTATTCCTTCTGAAAGTCATGGAATTAGTCCAATATTTAGTCAAATGGCTTTTTAACTTGAACCTTCAAGAAGTTCTACCCCTGTAAGGAAATCCATTTACTGAAGACCAATGGATAATTGTAGGTTATGAATTATTCATGTGTTACCTTTTTCTCCTCCTCTGTTGAATTCACTCTTCACATCTGGAGCCCAGAACATCAGAATTCTTGTTCCCTGACAATCAATGTTTAATACACTGTATACACTAGCCATGGTATACTTTGTGTAGAGTGTTGGTTATGTCTGGTTTGTGCCTGATTCATAATAATATATAGTTAATGATCATAAAATCTGTCCATAGAAAAATCTTTAATAAACCCATTTACATAACATTTACATATTACATATTATATATTTTACAATTATTTATTATATTATACTAGCAAAATTGTGTCTGCGAATAGCATTAACACAACTTATAATGTGCAATTTTTTTATATAATCTGACTATAAAAACAAAAAAAGGAACAAAGTACTGCGTGAAAAATATTAGTATTTTACACACTTAATGTTACATACAGATGCCCTCAGTTCCAGCTCACACAGATTGGTACATATAAGATTTCCTATTTCCCAGCTCACACAGATTGGTACATATAAGATACCCCTCATGACCACACACGCAGACTGGTACTATATGATTTCCTCATTCCCAGCTCACACAGATTGGTACATATAAGATGTCCTCATTCCTAGCTCACACATATTGGTTCATATAAGATTCCCCCATGCCCAGCTCACACAGATAAGTATATATAAGATGCCCTCATGACCAGGTCACACAAACGTGTGCATAAAAGGTGCCCTCATGCCCAGATCAACATACTGGTACATAAGATGCCCTCATGCCCACTCACACAGACTGATACATATAAGATGCCCCTGTGCCACTCACACAAAAAGTACATGGCCGCGGTGTCCTGTATTTGATTCCACTATTGGGCACATCTGCAAGGAGTTTGATTGTTCTCCTCATGCTTGCATGGGTTTCTCCCCCACAATCACAAAGACATACTGATAGGTTGTATGTGTCAAATAAATGTGCTTAGATTGTAAGCTCTTTCGGGGCAGGGCCTTATGCAAATGTAATTGTAAAGCGCTACGGCTGATGTTGGTGCTATATAAATCCACAATATAATAATACTATAAGATGCCCTCATGCCCAGCCAGGGCCATTTTTAGGCATAGGCCACCTAGGCAAAAAACTAGGGCAGAAATGTTGACCCAGGGCGCCTATTCTTCTCCTTAGCATCTCCGTCAGCTTACTTTCAGTTTCAGATCTGCTCTCCTTGTTCTGCTGTAATTTGTAACATTGTATTTAGTACAGAGCCTGAACTCCACACACTCTATTTAGCAACAAATTTTGCAAATCAACTGAAGGTGAAGGAAGAGGGAGGAGAGGATCTCAGCTAATAGTACTGAGGAGAACATTTCTAAATATGCCAGGTAAAAGCTGCTGCAGATTTTATAACATGTGTGCCCCATTCACTGAAACCTATCCTGTCCTTCCGATCAGTATTTCATTTGTGGCCAGTGTCACTGCATACACACAAACGCATGTATCATACCCGCCTCACCTGGTATAGCGTGCGCCTCTTACCAACTGGTAAAGCGTTCCCACTATAAAGAACAGCAGCAGTGACAGTGTCAGAAGGAAGAAACCCAGCTGTAGTTTGACAGGCAAAGATGTTAGAAACAGCCCTACAGTGTGGTATGTTGTGTTTTTAAAACACACTGCTGCATGCATTTCTATTTGGAACACAATAAATTTCCATTGCGTAGGACTGAACTGCAAATGCGAAACACAGGAAAACACAGAAAAATGGACACCAACACAATGCGTTTCCCCCCTGCGTTTACCAGTGAACAAAGCCTAGTGTAATAGTGTACAGGCAGCTTATTATATATTGCTTTCGTTGGTTCTGCCCAGCAGTGCACTGATTTCAGCCAATGTGTGCAGAACGAACTGTGCAATTGACTAAAACCTAATGCAAATTAACTTCTGTTCAAGACAATCTTCTTTATATGTTTATAAGCTGCGTGTACGGATATGTGTTTTCTACATGGATACATTGGAAAATTGATGTATTACATATCAAAGTATTCATTTGTGAGTACAGCCTATATGTGTGCGAGAACACAAAACACCCAATTTAGGAACTACAAATAGACACACTTACCCACTTTCCCATGATATTCTGATAATGACAAATCCAGAGCAGGGAATTGTTGGAAGGTAATACCCTTGATCTTACCCATATTAGAACCACACAAGCGGATGTGGTTTTTGGACACATCTGATCATCCATTCGGACAAACAAGCGGTCGGTCACGGGCCAAAACCCATCACCCCAATGATTCTAATACAGGAAGGTTTCTAATATCTCTTTCATTTCTTCAAATTACACATTGCCACTGCTAACTCATTATCTTTACAGTGCGGTTTGTAGCCTTTAATAAGGGGGAATAGTCTATGATAGGGACTTAACTTTACGGTTGGTCTCGCTCCTCTTCTTTACTTATCTGTAGTTTGGACTCCCCTCCTAAAGCTTGGACTCATGAAGAAATAATGATAGGTTGTGTCAAAAAAATTTGAATTGCATTTTGCAATCAAGCATTGCGGATCTGTTTTTAGCAAACCCAATCTACAGTGCCTGGGAAGTTCAGACCAATATGTCACAGCAATGCAATTATAGTGGGAGAAACCGGAGTGCCTGGAGGAAACCCAGGCAAACACAGGGAGACTAGCTCCATTGCAGTTGTGTGTACCAACTATATATTATACCATACTGAAATATACCATACGAATATATTATACCATACTGATATATACCATACGGATATATTATACCATACTGATATTACCATACGATATATTATACCATACTGATATATTAACATACGATATATATACCATACTATATATACCATATACGGATATATTATACCATACTGATATATTATACCATACTGATATAATACCATACTGATATATATCATCCGGATATTATAACATACTGATATATAATACCATACTGATATATTCCATACTGATATATTATAACCATACTGATTATTATACCATACTGATATATAATACCATACTGTATATTCCATACCGATATATTATACCATACTGATTATATACCATAAGGATATATTTATACCATACTGATATATTATACCATACTGATATATAACCCATACTGATTTATCCATACTGATATATTATACCATACTGATATATACCATAAGGATATATTATACCATACTGATATATTATATTATACCATACTGATATATAATACCATACTGATTATTATATATCAGTATGGTATAATATATCAGTATGGTATAATATATCCTTATGGTATAATATATCAGTATGGTATAATATATCGGTATGGAATATATCAGTATGGTATTATATATCAGTATGGTATAATATATCAGTATGGTATAATATATCAGTATGGAATATATCAGTATGGTATTATATATCAGTATGGTATAATATATCAGTATGGTATAATATATCCCATACTGTGGGGATAAGGCAGCCATAAGGAATCCAAGGGAGGGAGGTGGGAGGAAGGGAGAGAGTCCTCAGGGAACAAGGAAAGAACAGGACTGATGACACACAACACACCCTCTACTCTTAGTTTCTAGGATTTGGACAGGCACTACAGGAGAATCATAAGGAGCAGAGTTGTAAAAAGGATTTATTTTACCCTACACAGTGTGGCCAGTAGTAGGTTACATTTTAGTTTTGTGCATATGCGCATTCACATAGAGTATTAAGTCGGTCGGACCTGTCAGAGTTGCGGCAGAGGAGTGAGAGTTGCTTCTCTTTCATTCCTGGCTCCTGAACATTTTATTGAAGAACGGGAGGTAAGACACAGCTCCGTTGGTGTTACTGCGCTGCAATCCACTTATCAAAACACTAGCGATCCCCATTTTTGGTGCAAATTGCCCAAATTGTATTCATGCAATCATGAGGGTTCTAGTGTGCCTTAGCCGGAAAGTAGTGCTGGCACTGAAAGAGTTAAACACTCAATGTCCCCAATTTCCATGTTCCGCCCCACCTGGCTACCTTTTTATGCCACCCAAATGGAAACAATTTCTGGGGAGAACTGGTACCTCTAGCCATGCATCCACTGATCTTCCTTCCAACGATATTTCATTGGGGCCATTGATTCTCGTCACAAACTTACATATACACTTCACCTCACCCTACCTGGTAAAGTGTGCGCTCTTACCACTATAAAGAAACACCCACAGAGGCGTTGACAGTCACTCAGAAATAGGTCAGGGTCGGGAGGGAGGGGTTAGATTATTCATTGAGATGAGAGATATAGAATTTGTCAGCTATCAAGGTCATTTAGCTTTAGTTTTCCTTTAAGGTGTCATTGAGGTGGGCTCTCCCCTCCAGGTACAAAAGAGCCTAAAATCTTTTTCAGTTTAATGCATTGGAAAGATCAGTGAACCCGACAGCCTATGAAATGTGCCTGTGATAACATTTTTTCATTTGTGATATGTGGACATTAAGACTTTCCCCTCACTTGTTACCTTAAGCAAAGACATTTTCCCCCACGGACATCTTTTCTTCTTCGCAATATTGCCAAGGTCTGCCCTTTCCTCTCTCGCATCTATACTAAAATACTCATGCATTTCTATAATCTCCTGTCTTGACTACTGTAACCTCCGGCCTGTCATCTCTCACCTCTCCAGTCTATCTTAAAGGGCATGTCCATGCCCAAAACTCAAATTTAACCCCTTACTGGCCACATTAAGAAGTTTAAAACAAGCCTTACCTTACATTTCTGCTCAAAATGGTTCCCCTGCTGTCCCCTCCAAAATCTAGGAAACTGCTGTGTAGAAGCAGTGTGTGACTCATGCTGTGCCTGAGTCTGCCTCAACCTCGTCAAGGTTTGAGGCATGCTCAGTGCGCTCACACAGACTGTAACATATAAGATGCCCTAATGTCCAGCTCACACAGACTAAGTTGTAAATAAAATGTGCACAGCACTGCCAACAATGACAGGTCACTTACCCCATGATGAGTTGAGCAGGGCCAGAGTGACTGAATATATTCACTACAAAGGGGCAGTTAGTGCAAATTGGGGGTGGTGGGTTCATGCTCTGCACTAACTGCTTCCTTTCTAGTGGACCAAGAGGAGCAAATGTTTCAGTTTGCTTCAGAGTAGGTGCGCCCCTGCTCCTTTAGAAACCTATAGGATGGAAGTAAATACAAAAATGTTCCAGGTACCTACAACCACCTTGTAGTCACTGGTTGCCCAAATGTTTTTCCTTGACTAACTACAATTAATATGAAGAATTGAATAGCAACCAATAAAACACAAAACCTTACAGGTATTGCATAAAACAAAGTGCATTTATTGTGCACACAACATGTTTCGAACGTCTAGGTCCTTTCTCAAGTGTGACACCTGAATTCTTCATATTTATTATAGGATAGTAGCAGTAGCATTGAATAAAGCTTTGTACACACATTAGATAATTGTCGCACAATATAGCAACAACAAACGGCATAATGCAAAATTATGTGAAAATAGGTACAATTATTGCCAACTACTAACTGTTCTCCAGGATTATTTTTGCATTTTTGAACGATGAACTTGGCAGATTCTTTTTGTCGATTATCGTGTGTGTGTACAGAATCATTAGATATCTAGATCTTTGAATAAAATCTATTGCCTAACGTTGCTGTATGTAAAGACATCATTGTAAGGGTGTAAAATGTCAACATGATCGTTGACGATTGCCAGGGCCACATCTACCATTAGGCAGAGTGAGACATTTGTCTCAGGTGGCACCTCTGCACTCAAGAAAAAAGGCGGCAGACAGGCAGCGGAGAAATCCCCAAATTTGCACACAGAAGTGTGAGCGACATTCGCATGACTCCAATACACAGTACTTTGAAGTTGCTTCAACTCAAATTTTTATGGTTCGGTTAGCTTTAGTTTGGTAGACTAGGTAAGTCTAGTAATTCTAGTTTTGCTAGTTAGCTAGTTAGGACTTGACGTGGTGGCAGGCTTACAATCTTCTGTCTAAAATATTTTATTCTACAGAAAGTATGTCTGTTGTATTCATTAGATCAACTGGACTTGAAATGTAGTTCTTGAAGACTTTTCGCTAGTCATCCGACTGGCTTTCTCAATTCAGAATGACTTGTACAAGTCATTCTGAATTGAGAAAGCCAGTCGGATGACTAGCGAAACGTCTTCAAGAACTACATTTCAAGTCCAGTTGATCTAATTGAATACAACAGATATACCATGACCTGGATGAATGAGAACCTTCACAAGCATACAGAAAGTATGGCTTTTCTATTTATTTCTATTTATTTTTACAGTTCAACCAACAGGTATAGCACAGGCTATTAAATAAGTTGTTTTGATCACCTAAAGACTGAAAGGAGCATATTGTAGTGGGAACACAAGATGATTGAGAAAGGGATGTCATACCTGTTTCTAGTAATTTACATTATTGGTAATTGACTGTCTGAGGAACTGTTTAAATACCTATGTGTAGGAAGTTCAAAACCGTAATATTGTACCCATGCCTACCAGCTAAGCCACGGCCATTGGCAAAACCATGACCATGGACAAAGCCACACCCCCTTTAACACAGCAACGGGTGAAGGGCAGAATTCAAAAGTTTGGCTCAGGCAGCAAAACCCTAGAAGTGCCCCTGGCGATTGCGGCTATATTGTGCAACAATTATCCAACTGGTGTACACAGCTTAAGAGTGCCACATGTTACTGCCTTTCCGTTTTAATTGCTGTAAACACTTTTAGCAGAGACAGAGAGTGTCTAAACCTTCCATTTTGATTATTCCCTTTTTAAATAAGGATCTCAGCTTTGTAACTACATTTATAACTATATATTTTTGTTATGTACCTATTATAAGTAGAGATGTTCGAAACTGTTGATTTTTAGTACAGAAGGTAAATTAGGTACAGAATGTGATTTGGCATGCCACCGGGCAGATAATAGAGAACACTTGATCGAGTGCCCATACATAACAAACTGTTAGCCAAAATAGCCATTTGTCCTTCAGTTGGGCATTGCATGCTAAATGGCACACCTGTACCCAGCTTTATACTAAAATTTCTAACTATTGATGTTACTGATGTTACTCTATTTGGATACATATAGAAATATTGTTTTATGCAATGTGTTGAATAGGAATATGACTATATATTATAAATGACTGTTTTTACCACACATTTGGTGATGGGTGTGGTCTTGTGGAGGAAGGGCTTACAATTTATTTTCACTAGCCTCGTTTATACACATTCTGATGCAGCACCGAAGTTTTAATAACACTTGTTTTCTGAATGTTGGGGTGTATTTTATTGCATACACAAATTCTTTAACTGCGGGATATTAGATTTTTACCTATTGAATAAACAGTCCAAAGTTCGAATTTTGCGTCGCATTTTATTTTAAGTACAGTATAGGTTTATTTTAAACCATGTTAAAGGTATTTTCAATTCTTAACATTATTTTTACACAGCGAGGAACTAAATTACCTAATGCAGTTTTTGTATGTTTTGCTACCCTTTAAATTAAAATTTGCCCATAAAAGATAATGTATCTGTAATCCATGTTATGTGTTATGGGAGTACCCCTTAAGGGAGTAACTTTTATTAAAATCTATTCCCAGTTTGCCTGCAAATGACTTAATAGTCATTTTCTGTGTGAATATGTTAACTATTGTTTTTTTTTCATTTCTTTTATATTATAATATATATATATAATAATATTATATTATAATAGTGATTCATAACTCTCAGTATAAAACTTCCGAATGAACTGTTATTCTGTCAAATAAGCTGACTTTATGTGATAAAACATTCATACAATTAAGAACACTTGGGGTCAAGCAAGGCTTGAAAAAGCAGGATCTTTTATCGGGAGAGCTGAACCAGGCAATGCATTGTGTTTCTCGTCTGAAGGTCCATATAAACGTGTGATTGCTAGACCAATCTGAGACTCACATCTGTAGGACCAATGGCCGTTTCAGCCGAGTATTGTGTAATTTATGTATAAAATAGACTCTTCTTGATTTTTTGGGAGAGTTGCTCTTTGTAGGTTAGAAGACAAGTGTGTACTTGGTTGTGAATGTTACCTTTTCTAGTGATTGGAGAACTAGAAAAAATCTAGCAATGGGGTTTAAAAGGAGAAAAAGGTTATTGTAGAGATGAAACATTAAAAGAGAATTATACTCTGCAGTAAATTACTTCTTTCTGGCTCCTCCCACAGACGTTGTCACTGATGATTCTCCCATCTCAAAATTGGAGAACTATGTTAATGAAGGAGGGGGAGGTGCTTGAGTACCATGAGTAGATTCGCCTTTAAAGCCAAATTCATTTTTCAGTTTTTTCTTCCAAACTGGAGCTTACAATGTACAGGTATGGTATTTAGAATGCTTAATCCAGGAGAGCTGCTACACCAATGCACTTCCCTCGCAATTGGTTGTTATGTAGCAATGGCGCAAAAGACTCATTAAAAGGATTTTCACTGTACCCTCGTGGGCATGACAGTCTTGTCTACATGAAAGAAAACTGCATCAAATTTTCCAAACTGGATTCCTGCTTATAAAACAAACATGGATAAAATGTGTGATTGGATGGATTTCAATAGAACTGATGATTCCAGATATCAGACACCCAATAAGAGACTGTAAAGTCTGAACATAACTTCCCCTGCAGAATCCACATAGATTCAAATGGAAAATTACATTACCAGCCTGGAGCATCATAGCAATGGAAACCAGGAAAAACAAGTTTACAGGTAAGTAGCAGCAGTATTCTTGTTCAGGTTTATATGTGGGGGGAAATTAATTGAGCTTAGTCTGGTTGTTAAGGTTGTTACCTGATCCACCTTTAATAGGATTTAAAGGAGAACTAAAGTTTTAATGTAAAATTTGCATGAATAAAGTAATTACCATCTAGGTCAAGGTCCCATCTCTCTGTCTCTCTATCTGCAACCTGGGTTCTCTGTAACAGATAGAACTTGCCAGTCTGTCAGTCAC
Source organism: Hymenochirus boettgeri (assembly GCA_019447015.1). Taxonomy (NCBI): domain Eukaryota; kingdom Metazoa; phylum Chordata; class Amphibia; order Anura; family Pipidae; genus Hymenochirus; species Hymenochirus boettgeri. The sequence goes on along the minus strand of CM033474.1, from coordinate 66,333,596 downwards.
TGGAGGAGTGGCATTCATTGCTATTCTCTGGCTAATTGGCCACACAATCTGGCCCATGACAAATAGCTGCAGAGAGAGGTGCGAGTCAACATAAAAGATACTAGTTTTAAACATCTAAAGTTTACTATAAGTTAATAAGCAGCTTTTTCAAGTATGATGAGCCAATTTACTTACCTTGGTCCTGTCACATGTTACATGGACCCATCACTAGGGTGAATCCTGATTTCGAACTGAACTTTGTTTCAGTTCAAACTGGCGGTTTCAAAAATCTTCAATCTGACAGATTTTTTTGGAATGTTTAAATATTTTATAGAAAATCAAATATTAGACAATCAAAAATTCTATCATGCATAAGCATCTCTTGGTTTAAAATTTTCCCAGTGGCTTCTAAATATACTTGTTCCCCCACCTCTCTGCCTTTTCCATGCCATCAGCAGCAGAAGGGGCTGACCTTGGCCAATCACTGATGCCGCTATCATTGCGCCCCATTCTGCTGCTGCTACACAGTAAATTCACTGAGTAGCAGCACCAGAGACAGCAAGGGACATGTCCAGGTAATATATTTAGGAGCCACAGAAACATTTTAACGTTGTGAGGTCTATTTTGGGTGGGTGTTCAGTTTTAAGTTTAAATTTTCTTTTGGGTGGACATGCACTTTAAAATACTTTCTGTGTTACCATCATTTGTCTCAGAATATTAAACAAACATTTTTAATATGTAGCTGGTTCCCAGAGATCCAGAGCTTGTCTATTATTCTAGTAGATACCCGGTATGTGTTAGTCCTCTGCCGAAAGATCACAGAGTGTGAAACTCGACTGTTATTGTATATAAAATATCTGTTATGTTGAAATAAAATGTTCAGGTTTTAGGATTCAGAATTTGCTCTCAACAATTTTTAGCCTATGAAAAATAGACATCATAGTTTAGACAAGGGAAAGAAATGAATTCTGGGTTATTTTCTTTTCAGGATAAATAAAGTTTCAGGCAGGATGTATTGTGAGTAGAAATCAAATCACTCAACACTAGAAGTAAATCCACGTTGATTAGAAATGTGTATGTTTTCTGTTCATAATAGAAAGGGAAGAAAATAATTCTGATTCTTTCAGATACAGAAACAAATATTTTTTCTTTTCTTGCACAGAAATAGAAAGATTCATTTCTCTTGTTTTTTATTTGACACCAAAAGGTAAAGTTCAGAACACAAAATTGATTTCTAAACATTGTTGTTGCTCTGGAATTCAAAGCCACTGGACCCCTCCTGTTCCCCCATTAACACAGGGAGGAGTGGCACCGTGGGAGTAATAAAGCACAGAGGGGAAAGCAGATGCAAATATGTTGTTGCGACATTAAATCTAGCCTTGTACTCACCTTGATTTAGGTTTTGTTATCCAAGCAAGAGAAGATTTGGCTATACAATAGTGCAGATTGCCCAAACATCTAAAATTGTTCCTATGTATGTTTTCTTGCCTTCTTTGTGTACACATTTAGTTTCTATTTGTGTAACCATAGACTAGGCTCTTCCACAAGACTTAAAGCTATTGGCATCCTAGCCCTAAACACTATGAAAGACATAACAGCAAGTATTATCAATGAACCTGTGGGTACTGGCAGCATACCCCTACCTCAACCAGTCTCTTTCTTGCCCTGCCCCTCCTTCTCTGCCTTTTAAGTCTAAAATAAGAAGTTGTATCAATTAGCATTTCTTAAACTGGGTACACATGGTTCACCACTTAAGCACTGCCCAAGACTGGAAACTATAATTCTTCCCAACCACCCTTGTACAATTTGTTTCCTCCTCTATTTCTTTGGATTTCAAATTTAAAGCATCTTACTTTTCAGCTGTCAATCAAATACCTTATGTCTGGTACACTGGTAAGATTTTTCATCCTGACCAAGTGTTTGGCCCACATCAGGGTGTAACTACCATGGTAGCAGGGGGAGCCCAGGAGCCAAGTTGCACCATCTTCTCATTTTTTTATGACAGATATAGCCTCCTCCCAGAAAACCACAGTGGATGCACGGAGTCAATAAGTCAAAAAGATTTTTTTTATGGTTACATAAACAAAAACTGAAATTGTAAATGTGTGAACAAAGAACTCTCTAACCTTTTATTATTTTAATATATTGTTCAGTTTAATACAAATCATAGTAAAACTGATATTTAATATTTTCTACCTATCAAATGATTGTACTGGGATTTCTATAATGCAAACATGATCACATCTTATAAGATATATGAAAAAATGATTTTGTAATCTGAAGCCTTCATAGAATGAAGCTAATGTTTCAATGCATGTGATGACTTGGAATAGATATTCAGACTTATCAAACCATTAGTTTTGCAATCCCAATATGCTCACAAGTTTAGCAATTCTGCTGAAACATGACAAATGAATTTGGAAATAACCGGCCCATTGTCCGTTATCTTCACTGCTGACACAAAGAAATTAAATGCTTTAGTTTAGATAACAGGAAAGAGACTGCCTTTTTATTGAGAGAGAGTAAGAGAGTGCTAGTTTATTTTATTTGTGTTCAGCTTATTAAATAAAGAGGTACAGGAGCAGAAGCAATAGCTGGAAATGATTTAGACTTTAGCTCCTGTTTGTCATATTGCCGGGCCACAACCACTATTCACTGTAACCTGCCTGCTTGCCCAATGCTCCACTTACTTAAATAGAGCTTAGCAGGGCCTTAAGTGATATTTGACCCAGAGCCCACTAACGTGTGATCTTTGGTGATAAAAATCATCCTGTATTGTTTTATAGGTAGAATTAATGCTAGTAAAGGGGTAAATTTAGAATAAATGGAGTAAAAAGGAATTTTAACGAACAGAAAATGTTAGGGTGGCTTAAGAGACAAGTATTAAAAGACAGAAAAAAATTGTAAAAAAGTACTTATATTACATACACTCAGGGTTATTCAATAAAAGTTCTTATTGTTTAAAATGGTGCTAATTTTGCCCCAACCAATCAGATTTTAGCTTTCAAATGTTAATAAGATCTGATTGGTTGGGGCAAAATTAGCACCATTTTAAACGATAAGAATTTTTATTGAATCTCCCTGAATATTTATATGATGGGGTATATAAGGGGTTATTACTCTTTGAAGTAGACTACAAAACAAATTTGTCTTATAACATCCATATATTGCAATGGCAGTTAATGTGGCCACACATGAATAGGCTCTTAAAATTACAAATGGTATAGGCTTTCCTATAAATGAAAGCCCCCTCAGCTGGCCCAATCACAGCACATCCTAGAGAGAAGGTGGAACACTTTTGGCTGACAATCTAGCATCCACTTAAGTGGCCATACACTGTGATTTTCATTGCAATGTGCCAACAGATTACATTGGTATCTGTTGGCATAATGCGATGGGAACCGCACACATGTACCAAACCGATTGCCCAAATGCGGTATGGGGATCGGTGGCCATGTGGCCATACACGGGCCGACCATATCCGCCTCTTTACTTGAAAGTAAAGGGAGCTGAAACAACTGTAATTCCGACTACATTCGTTCATCGCATTCCGGACGGTTTCAATATTAGGTAAATCCTGATAGGTCACGACAGGAATTATCTAATATTGCTAATATGCATGGCCACCTTTACATGGTTTAGTGATCAGCCTTGGCGGTAAGCAATGTCACCATTCAACTTTTCTCCCCCACAGCAGTGGTTCTTTCAGTTGTTCCTCCTTCCCTTCTGCAGAACAGAATAGAATTAATGGATCCCAGTTTCTAAACAAAGGTGATTTTGATTTAGAACTGAGTTCCAAAAGTTTAAAGTTTCAAAAATCCACAAATCTGTCAGATTTTTCGAAATGTTCAAAAAATACAAACAAAAATTCCATTCGAAAATTAAAATTGTGATTGAAAAAATGACATCAATATTCAAAATGTAAGATCAATGAAAAAAAAAATTTCAATTGGGTTTGAATAGGATTTTCTTAACTTTAAGGCAATTATAGTAGAAAATTGTTTTTTTTTAATTTCTTCTAATGTATCCTATAAGTTATTCCATCCACCAGGGTACCTTTAGTTTCTTTAAATTCTACATAGTCCCCGAGATATAAGCCTTTGAATATGCTGTGATTTGTAGGAGCTGCTACACCTCATCTGTCACCAAAGGCACACACCCACACAATCCAAAGCTCCCCTGCAGTACGTCACACACTCTCTCACCCACACTATATGTACCATGTGCAACATAGTCAAATGCTGTAGTGCAAACACAATCAAAAAACCCTTAACCCAGTAATATGAGCATAACACACTATAAAACGCCCCTCCCCCCCAAGAAAATCTTATATACATACAAAACCAGTGACTCAAATGGAACATTAATCACGTATATATAATACGTAATACAGACTATTACCAAACAAGACACAAGTGCAATCTTAAATATATAGACAAGCAACTGAAATTAACAGGACAACAAGCAGTGTCCACTGTGTTTGTGAACTTCTCACTACAAGCTGTCTGTTACACTGACTCTCTCTTCAGTGATTAATCTCAGCTAAGCAGGGAGAGATATGAACTTTAGGTAAAAAGTAAATAACAATTAGCAAAGTTAGAGAACAGGCAGAGTTCAGTAACTTACTAGTAAAGAATCTCAGCACCACTTGTCCTCTCTCCCCCTCTGCCCCTCCCTTCAGCATATTGCTACTTTGATTGCTTGCAGTCTAGCTCTGGAAGGGAGGGGTCACAGGATGTCAGCACTTCATTTAAAGGTCCTTTCAACGACAATGCCCGGACTCTGTATACAGCCCGTCCTGCTTGAGGGGAGTAGACAGAGAGGGGAGGGGGACTACACAGCATGGTACAAACTTCTGCCAGTGTGAAGAAACGAAGCCACACAGAAACATGAAAGTAAGGCAGCTTATACTAGTGATCTATACATTGTATACAGACAAAGTTTTTTTTTCACTATAGTTGCCCTTTAATAAGTTTTGCGAAAAAATTACCAGTATCGTTTATCTCTTTGAAAATGCCATTTAAACAATTATAAACTATACAGTTTTCTATCGAAAGTTTTAAGTATTCAGGGCGTTTTTTGAATTCTCAATGGGAATTTTACTTTTTCAGATGAAAATTTTGACTTTCAAATGGAATTTTTGGTTTTCTAAACTTTTTTCAAAAAGTTTAGATTTTTGAAAATTTTAAAATATCTGTTGATCTGCAGATTTTTGACACTGGCGGTAAAACCAGGTTCATTTTAAAAACCACGAAATCATCACTACTAACCAACAGTTTATTAGCTGTATAAGAGTTTTACAAATAAATGGTCCAATAAGCTATTTTCTTTAATGCAGTAAAAAAAATACGCTTAGGAAGCTTTGTGATTTTTTTGTTTATTTCTGTCTGGATGTTGGGTTATGGACACCTAAGCAAACCACTTCAGAAGATAGAGTTGGCGCTCGATGGAGGACATGACCTTAAGTAATATGCAATGCTTCAGAGATTTGCATTAATGCCCTTTTAGGAAAGCAGGTAATATAAAAATATTCTCTATAGCAGTAAAAACAACAATTTTAAACATAATTTGGAAATTGTGCCTGTAATTTTGGCTTTCCCTGTAAACAACACGACCAGAAAGGCAACAGATGGAAATACCCCCTGAAAAGTTTATGGTTTATAAAGCTGTACATTCAAGATTAATGTTTGTAGACTAAGTTTGCATTTTCGATAATCTGGTCTGTGTTACAGAATTGATTTAAATATTTGCTTTATTAAAGCTTAGAAAATAAGCTGTACATTAAAACTTGGTGACTTTTCTCTCCCATGGAAAGAGTGTATCTACCTTGTCATGCAGCTTCCCAACCATGTCTGTCCATCATTGCTGAACTCTAATTCCCATCATTGTGTGTCTAAAATAATGGTACAGGGCAACGATTAACAGACCTGGTTTTCATATTTCCCTTTTGGAAATCTAAGCTAATATAACACAGATGGCTTTCCCACTAATTAATTCATCTCTTAAAATTGCCCTAATGTGACAAATAACCTCCTACAAAGGCAAAGCCCATGTGGGATTATTTCCTGAATATTTATTCCTGAACCAAGGTTATTTTACATTTCCCTGGACATCCCTACTCTTGGAAAATGTTCAGACAAGACTATCTGTTCTGTTAATATTGTTCCCCTCTAAAGGCAGATATGTCATAAGAAAAAGTAAAGCTTTTTTGGATTCTACAGTTGTTTTGACAATTCACACTGTGAAATAGAATATTTGTGAATTAGCAATGCTGTCACGAGAAACTAGAGTAAATGTAAAGTAAATTTTCCCTATTTTGGTGCAACTTATATTATAAAAATGTAGGGCTGGTGATTTAACTTTTCAAAGTTGTTTTGTTATTTACATAAAACCGATTGTTTAGTCTTATTAAATGGTTTTTAAATGAACCCAAAAACCTAAAAGATCTAAAATGTAATGTACCTAGATACCTGGCAGCAACTCCACTTATTACAGTACCCAGAGTGAGGAAGTTATGTCTTACCTCCCATTCTTTAATTAATCAGCAACTATTCTCTTTACAATATTGTGCATGTGTGTACAGTGTAAGGGAGCGTGGCTGTAGTCTGGATCAGAGGAAGCAGTGGAGACACAATTGTGGATACATTTAAAGGCTTCCCAGCTGGATTAAATAAAGTATGGGCGTAGCTCCTTTACTTCCCATTCTTCAATTAAATTGAAAAAGAGTAAGTACAATTTACAGATACTCTTCAAGGTGCCTTAAAGGGTATTAAGGTTTCCCCAGGACTAACTTAATTTTTAAGTATTAACGCTAATTTTCTGAGCCAAGAAGATGCAAATTTGTGTAAGCTGGCCTGCATTTGCTCTCTCTCAGAATTGAAATTATGGGGCTTGTGACAATAGGCAATCCATTATCCATTTATTATACAATTTAACTAAATAGGTAAATCTGCCTATGAAATCACCATTGCAATCGTGAGTAAAGGGATTGACTCACAGCTTCTTTTAAACACTAGCTACTGTTTTGCTGGGGTAAAAACCTTGAGTTAAATATTAAATTGCAAGTGCCAGGGGCCAGTGTCTGTTGCAAAACCCACGTAGCAAACATGAAGTTAAATTCACGCTAACCGTTCTTAAATCAGAATGTACCCACACTCGTCCGTAAATGAGGCCCAATGTATCTTTAATAGCTTTGCTTACTGAAAATTTTATGTATTCCAAAAACATAGTAAAACATTCTGTTGAATAATACAATGGGGAAGATGCTATTTCTCCTTTGACTCAGCAATCAATGTGCCTGTTACTGCGCTCATGGGAGGGAAGTAAAATAATGTGCATCGTTTGTTGGGGTTTTAAACCTTTTTCACAACATTTTGTGTATAGTTTGGTTGACTTTGTGTAGATGTACTGTACAGTATCAGTGGAGTAACTACTGGGCCCGCAGGGCACGCCACAGCGTGGGGCACGTGGTGTAAGAGGGCCTGTGATCCCTGTGTTGCAAGACTTTGAGTTTAGGTGTATCTTTACTGCATTTGCGGGTCAGCTGTTTAAACACAGCTATTGCGGTGGGGAGTGTTGTGTGTCTATCAACCTAGGACTGCTTAGAGCAAAAGATTAGTTCATTCAAAATATATTGGGAATTTTTCCGACTTCGCACATGAAATTTCCGGCCATCCTCTAGTAATAAGTATCTGTTAGAATAGCCATAACACAAAATAAGAATAAGCAATGTAAAAACACCAACATTTTGGTATATTGCTACAATGTGAAGGGGGAAAAAACTTTAGAAAAAAAGAGTCATACACCAAGAATAATTGGAAAACGTCCATTTTGGAGCCAGTCAGCTCCGCCTCCTGATTACAACCACTGATCGTCAGCCAGAGGCCATAGGTGGAAGAGTTTTGGGTTCTCGAGAAGTAACCCTCATTCATTTTTTCGGAACATCTATCTAACCTTTAACATACACATGTGGGCTGTTTATTTAATTTTGTTGGCCAGTAAAGTCCACCAGGCACCAATTATTTTATGATGTAACTGTAAATCATAGCATTTGAATTTTCTAAAGTTTGCACATTACTCTTGTAGTTATTTATGGTTCTTGTCATAAACTGCCAAGCCAATATAAACCTCTAGTACTTCATTTTCTCTGTTTCTGTCTCTCTGCAGCATAATGGCTCCTCACAAGATTCGTAGGGGCAACTTTGTACTTTAATTGCTAAACTGACTCCACCTGTGGTTCTGTCTGATATACAACATGTAGTTTTTGGTTGTTCTACCTACAGTATTTTATCAATGAAAAAGCTGATCTCTGTGAACACATCATAAATTATACATGTATTACTTCATACAAGCACGTGCCAACAGTGATTATTAAAACAACCATGTCTTATTATCTAGTGTTTTGTTTTATAGATCACAGTTTATTGAAGAGCCCACAATGTTACACAGGAAAAGCTCTGACTTTCTAAACGCCACACATGCATTGAACTCCAATTAGGAAGTCAGGAAAGGCCCTGGTAAGTACTCTGCAGTTTGTCGACGTATTTATTCATGTGCTCAAGATTAGAATTCATAACATTTTGCACTTCTTAAAGAACTATTCTCTGCCTTGTTTTTCTTGGCACTTGTAAATCAATGAGTAATAAGCTCCGTTTATATATCTTATTATCAGCAAAATACCCATTTATGGCTGAAAATTGACTGAAAAATTGGAACCATCTCTACTTTTTAAAAAAAACTGTAATGATGGGAATGTGTCCAATGGAGCTACGTACAGTAAATGTTGATAATTAAAATTCATGTGTTTGTTTTTTTTAAGTACAACTTTATTGTCAAAGCTCAGATGTACTTCAGATGCTCTTGTTTTCTTTCTATGCATGTGACACAAAGAAAATGTGCATTTTAGGCTTTCTTTTCTCGGACTGCATTAGCAGACAAATCAGATTTTTTTTACTCGGTGGGTAAGAAAATTGGGCTGTTGTACATCCACATTAAAGTGCAACTAGAGACCAAAAAATATAATACAAACAAAAATAAATTCAGTGCACAACAATTCTAATTGCATATGGCTCCCATAAGGTTGCTACTACAAACAGTCTGCTTAACCCTGGAAAAAATAAAAGCAATTAGTTTCAATAAGTTGGCCAAATTATTTTAAGCCCAGTCACCACCAGAGATGGCCGACTGCTAAAATCCATTCTGCCTGTGGATTCGCGGATTTTCGAAAAAATTCGAAAATTCAAAATCCGCGTAAAAACCCATTAAAGTCAATGGAGAAAAAAATCCGCACAGATCCGCTTAAATATAAGGTAAACACAATGGTAACTTACTGTACATGGCTGGGACCTGGGAAATGGTCTGGGGAACACGTACATATACCCAGAACTAAAAAAAAAAAAACTTTCCTCGCGATTGCACCTTTTTTCGAGATTCCGCATTCTATTTTCGATCCGAATTCGTATTTTTTCGAAAATTGGAATTTTCGAGTTTTCAAGGAATTTTCGAGTTTCAAAGGAATTTTCAAAATTTGGCAAAAAATTATACAGTAACTTACTATAAATGGCTCTGGGCGCTCAAAAATGGTCTGGGGAACAGACCAATCTGATGTAACCAATCTGATTGAAAAAGAATCTTATTGGTTAGTATACTAAATCTTATTGTTAGTATCTAAAATAATTTAATGTTCCAATCAGAATTGCTATAAAATAAGGTGAAGTTTTAAAACCCTAAAGCTTGAAGCCTGTTATTGCAGTGTATATGTTTTCAAGGACATGCTGAAACTGCTGACATGGAGCTCCGCTAATGGAAGGGGTAGGTGACCGCTCCTCTATTTTCTGTATAGGAGCGCTAAAGTCTGGGAACAAGAACGTCTGGAACATGAACGTTCAAATTTGTGTGTTCAATTTGTGTCTAGTCCATCCTTAGTCATGAACTCCTACTGTGCTTCTTCAAAATCCCCCCCCCCTTAACAATCCTGCACTTGCCCCGGATTTAGAGCATTCCAATGGGCACCGGCACGTACAGCGCTAGAAGTGCACTATATGGAGGGGCTACATAGCACTGGCTGCATGTCATTTTGGCATCCATATCACTGTCTTGGTCCTCCAGAATTGGTTTGTTAATTAATGAACGTTTAGTGTTAATTTACTGCCGCGGTTGTACTATCGATAATGCACTGTTGGCTAACTGCAATACTGTGTGTTTTTAAATAGGGCCAGTAGACCTCTAAAGGGCCTAACACTAAATTTGTCCAAAAAACTTATAGGGGGGGGGGGTTAGTCCTCAAAAGGACTTTTGGGTCACAAATTGTGTGAATACAGGAGTGGTTAACCAACAGTGCTAATCCCCACACTAAAATTCACACACATAAGCTTCAAAAGCATGGGAAAAACTCTATAACTCCTACCTGTCAGGTCCCACTAAACTCACTTTAACACACTGACAAAGTGGCACCTGTCTAGCTGCCTTTTATACCCAGGGGGTTGCACGGTAAAAAAAGCTGCCATTGGTGAATTTGATACAGGAAATCTTTGAAAATGTTCAAAGGTGGGTTCGGAAAATCAGCGGATTGGCAGATCTCAGAGATCTGCCATGAACCAGGTTTGGTTCCACAATCGGGTCCATCTCTATTTAGTATGCCAATCAGAATGGTTACAATAAGATTAGAATCTAATGTAACCAATTCTGATGGGAAAAGAATGTGATTGGTTGGTATACTAATCAGATTCTTTCTGAAAAATTCTGATTGTAACAATCAGAATAGGATTCTTTTAGAAAGTTCCCCAACCATTTCCCAGGCCCTTTACAGCAAGTTACTGTATCATTTTGCCATTTTTGCCATTTCCCCCCGATTTTCGAAAATTTTCGAACGCAGTTCGGAAAAATTTGGAAAGCGGAATTCCGGAAAATCCACGAGATCCGCAAATCGCAGATCTCGAAATCCGCTGCGGATCCGCGAACTGGCCATCTCTAGTCACCAAGTCAAGGTTTCTTTCTTTAACTGAGCCCTAACCTACTGGTACTTGTCTATTTGGCTGCATGAGCTGACAGCTTCTCCTGTAGGGCCTGGATTGCTGAAGCTGACTCTCTAGTTTAAAGTACCTGTGCTTATATGAGCACATGACCTAACTCTGGTGAATAATTCTAAATTTCTTTGAAATGCATTAAAAATGTCATGATGTGCATCACCTTAATCTAGGTTGTACAACTATTTTTTGATGCATATTAAGAAAAAAGGTTTTAGTTAAAGGGCATGTCCACCCCCCACTACTGCCCCACTCTGTAGTGTATAAAAATCCTTACCTTCATCCCCAGCTCCAATGATTCTCCTGCATTTCCCCCCCCCCAAACTCCCAAAAACTGCCCACCGTCCATATAGGACTCTGCCTCCTGTCTCCCCTCTGGGAGAATTTTGCCATGCGCAGAAGAGCCCCCCTCTCCCTCCCGATTTGGTCTCCCTCCCCCTACTACAAACCCCTTTGCCATACAATAGTTATTGGTCACCAGCCCCACCACATTACTATTATAGCAAGAAAGTCCCAGATCTTTACTTACCTTACCTCTCTCCTTCGCCGTTCTACATTACCGGCAGCAGCCCTCCTGATTGGCTGCCTCTCAGCCAATCACTGACAACGACTGCTGGTCCCGCCCCCTGCTGCAGTTCTATGCAAGCAAGGGCTGGGATTGTGCGGTGAAGAAGAGAGGTAAGGTAAGTAAAGACGGGGGACTCTTGCTATAATAGTGATGCCTTGGGGCAGAGGACCATAACTATAATATGGCAGTAAGTTGTTTTTAAAGGGTGGACATACCCTTTAATAAAAAATTAACTTTTGCTTTAGCGTGTGTCTTCTGGTAACCTTTTCTGCACAGAAATGCAAATAATATCATATCAATTTATGTGTGGTGAAAATTAAATGACTCATTCTTCTGATAGGCCCTGGCCTTAAAATACCTCATATTTAGTTCAGTTTACTGTATTTTTCCAGGCATTATTAACAAATGTATTGGTCATTTGTCTTGTGTGCTATTCTTCTAACGAAGGTTTGTGTCAAATTTCCCATAAAGCACTAAAGCACAACAAAATACAGTTTGATATTTACATTATTTTTTTTAAAAGATAAAAACTACCATTTTCAGAATACTCCTAGGAACCTAGGTAGGCAGCAATGTTTAAAGGGAAGTTCAGGTGAAAATATCATTATTTTTTTTAAATTCTTAATTTATAATTATATATTCCTGTTATTCTACTACATATTCTCTTCCATTTTGATCAGTTGAATTTAAACCGCTTGCTATTCCCTGCTGTGACATTAGTGGGCTGGCCTTTTAGGTTCTGTACGGTCCTTCTTCTTCCCAGAATGTTCCTTGGAATGTTCTAACAATAATTTGTACTGATTGGCTGTTGATGGTTCAAACATGCTCAGATCTCTACTGACAACTAAATCAACCCAGGCTCCTGGGTCAAGGGTAAGACCATACGGTCTCTATTAGGAGTCCTGCAAACAGAAGTCAGTATTTCAAAAGCATTTTATACACAGACAAAATGCTGAATGGGCAGGTTAGCAAAAATAAAAAAAAAACAATGCTTCTCAATAGGAATGATGGTTGCAGTAAGTGTATATACATATATTCGATTTTACTTACCTGACCGAGCGCTCCGCAACATTAGACCAATCCGGTTGGAACCACCTTTCACGTTCTTCTATGCGACCAACTGCGATAGCAAATGAATGGTATTTGCAATCGCATGCTGGTTGTGATAGAGGAACGAAATGCGTTCCACGGATCGGTCAAATGTCGCGGGAGCGCTCAGTCGGTTAAGTAAAATCGAATATACATGTGCAGATGCTCTACTGAATGAATTTCTGATCATGGCAATGATTGGAAATCGGATTGGAAGAACTGCTCCGAAGTTTCCCACATGGTCTAGTGTTTCTTTTCCCATTGAAATCTGCGGGAGATGGGGTCGTCAGAATGTTCTCTGCGCCAAGTCCAGATCTTCTGTTTTCCACAAGCCAATCTATATTGTTTAGCGGTCGATCATAAAACACATACATGGGATAAGATATTTTGAGCATCTGATTGGAGTTTACTGAATCACTTAAAATATCATCCTGTATATGGGGCCTTTAAAGGGCATGTCCACCCCTTATAAAAAAATTCCAGAATAATAGAATGCCTCCTCAAGCCACAACCGCTATAAAATAATTTTAAGAAAGTGCCCCCGATCTTTCTTTTTAAGAAAGTCCCCGAACTCTACTTACCTTCCCTCTCTCCTCCGACGCACTGCCCAGCCTCTGCTTGCAAACACTGCAAGCAGGGGACGACCGGCAGCCGCGTCCGTGATTGGCTGAAGGCAGCCAACCACAGACGCGGCTGCCGGCTGCTCAGAACGCCGGGGGATAGAGGGAATGTAAGTAGGTTCAGGGGACTGTCTTAAAAATTTTTTTAGTCGTGGGGCTGGGGAAAGAACCCTAATATATGGCCAAGGGTTTCTATGTTAGAGGAGGGATCGCAAAACGGTAGGGTGAGGGAGGGAGGAGGGGGGGAGGGAGGGGGAGAAGGGCTGCAGTGCGCATGCCAAACTTCTCACTTCTCGCCGGAGGCGAGACAGGAGGCAGAGTCCTATATGGACTCTGCTATCCCCTGGTGGTAGTTTTTGGGACTTTGGGGGGGGGGCTACGGGCACATATAGATAAGCACATGCTACCCTCCTCCCCTAATCATGTTTTAGCATGTCAGCCAAGGAAGGCAGCACATTAAGCTTTAAACTCCAAACCTCATAACTGGCCTCCCATTTCATAATAATTTAGTTAGTCTGTGGTGCAGTCACGCTCCCTCGGTGTCATAAAAGAAGTTAAGCAGCATAGGAGGAGTCTTCAGTTCCTTGCCCTGTTAGAGCTAAAGGCACGTGCTGTTCTGTTTAAGCACCTCAACTTTCTAATAGCTTCTGTGACAGGCCCATTTTTTTTCATTGGTGTTTTATTATATATCAGTATGGTATAATATATCAGTATGGTATAATATATCAGTATGGAATATATCAGTATGGTATTATATATCAGTATGTTATAATATATCCGTATGATATATATCAGTATGGTATTATATATCAGTATGGTATAATATATCAGTATGGTATAATATATCCGTATGGTATATATCAGTATGGTATTATATATCAGTATGGTATAATATATCAGTATGGTATAATATATCTGTATGGTATATATCAGTATGGTATAATATATCCGTATGGTATATATCAGTATGGTATAATATATCCGTATGGTATATTTCAGTATGGTATAATATATTAGTTTGGTACACACAACTGCAATGGAGCTAGTCTCCCTGTGTTTGCCTGGGTTTCCTCCAGGCACTCCGGTTTCTCCCACTATAATTGCATTGCCTGTGACATATTGGTCTGAACATTCCCAGGCACTGTAGATTGGTGTTTGCTAAAAACAGATCCGCAATGCTTGATTGCAAAATGCAATTCAAATTTTTTTTGACACAACCTATCATTATTTCTTCATGATGTCCAAGCTTTAGGAGGGGAGTCCAAACTACAGATAAGTAAAGAAGAGGAGACGACCAACCGTAAAGTTAAGTCCCTATCATAGACTATTCCCCCTTTATTAAAGGCTACAAACCGCACTGTAAAGATAATGAGTTAGCAGTGGCAATGTGCTAATTTGAAGAAATGAAGAAGATATTAGAAACCTTCCTGTATTAGAATCACTTGGGGTGATGGGTTTTGGCCCGTGACCGACCGCTTGTTTGTCCGAATGGATGATCAGATGTGTCCAAAAACCACATCCGCTTGTGTGGTCCTAATATGGGTAAGATCAAGGGTATTACCTTCCAACATTCCCTGCTCTGGATTTGTCATTATCAGAATATCATGGGAACGTGGGTAAGTGTGTCTATTTGTAGTTCCTAAATTGGGTGTTTTGTGTTCTCGCACACATATAGGCCTGTACTCACAAATGAATACTTTGATATGTAATACATCAATTTTTCCAATGTATCCATGTAGAAAACACATATCCGTACACGCAGCTTATAAACTATATAAAGAAGATTGTCTTGAACAGAAGTTAATTTGCATTAGGTTTTATGTCAATTGCACAGTTCGTTCTGCACACATTGGCTGAAATCAGTGCACTGCTGGGCAGAACCAACGAAAGCAATATATAATAAGCTGCCTGTACACTATTACACTAGGCTTTGTTCACACTGGTAAACGCAGGGGGGAAACGCATTGTGTTGGTGTCCATTTTTCTGTGTGTTTTCCTGTGTTTCGCATTTGCAGTTCAGTCCTACGCAATGGAAATTTATTGTGTTTCCAAATAGAAATGCATGCAGCAGTGTGTTTTAAAAACACAACATACCACACTGTAGGGCTGTTTCTAACATCTTTGCCTGTCAAACTACAGCTGGGTTTCTTCCTTCTGACACTGTCACTGCTGCTGTTCTTTATAGTGGGAACGCTTTACCAGTTGGTAAGAGGCGCACGCTATACCAGGTGAGGCGGGTATGTATACATGCGTTTGTGTGTATGCAGTGACACTGGCCACAAATGAAATACTGATCGGAAGGACAGGATAGGTTTCAGTGAATGGGGCACACTGTTATAAAATCTGCAGCAGCTTTTACCTGGCATTTTAGAAATGTTCTCCTCAGTACTATTAGCTGAGATCCTCCTCCTCCCTCCTTCCTTCACCTTCAGTTGATTTGCAACATTTGTTGCTAAATAGAGTGTGTGGAGTTCAGGCTCTGTACTAAATACAATGTTACAAATTACAGCAGAACAAGGAGAGCAGATCTGAAACTGAAAGTAAGCTGACGGAGATGCTAAGGAGAAGAATAGGCGCCCTGGGTCAACATTTCTGCCCTAGTTTTTTGCCTAGGTGGCCTATGCCTAAAAATGGCCCTGGCTGGGCATGAGGGCATCTTATAGTATTATTATTATTGTGGATTTATATAGCACCAACATCAGCCGTAGCGCTTTACAATTACATTTGCATAAGGCCCTGCCCCGAAAGAGCTTACAATCTAAGCACATTTATTTGACACATACAACCTATCAGTATGTCTTTGTGATTGTGGGGGAAACCCATGCAAGCATGAGGAGAACAATCAAACTCCTTGCAGATGTGCCCAATAGTGGAATCAAATACAGGACACCCTGCGGCCCATGTACTTTTTGTGTGAGCTGGGCATCAGGGGCATCTTATATGTATCAGTCTGTGTGAGTTGGGCATGAGGGCATCTTATGTGTACCAGTATGTTTGATCTGGGCATGAGGGCACCTTTTATGCACACGTTTGTGTGACCTGGTCATGAGGGCATCTTATATATACTTATCTGTGTGAGCTGGGCATGGGGGAATCTTATATGAACCAATATGTGTGAGCTAGGAATGAGGACATCTTATATGTACCAATCTGTGTGAGCTGGGAATGAGGAAATCATATATGTACCAGTCTGCGTGTGCTGGTCATGAGGGTATCTTATATGTACCAATCTGTGTGAGCTGGGAAATAGGAAATCTTATATGTACCAATCTGTGTGAGCTGGAACTGAGGGCATCTTGTATGTAACATTATAGTGTGTAAAATACTAATATTTTTCACGCAGTACTTTGTTCCTTTTTTTGTTTTTATAGTCAGATTATATAATAAACTTGCACATTATAAGTTGTGTTAATGCTATTTCGCAGACACAATTTTGCTAGTATAATATAATAAATAATTGTAAAATATATAATAATGTAATATGTAAATGTTATGTAAATGTGTTTATTAAAGATTTTTCTATGGACAGATTTTTATGATCATTAACTATATATATATTATGAATCAGGCACAAACCAGACATAACCAACACTCTACACAAAGTATACCATGGCTAGTGTATACAGTGTATTAAACATTGATTGTCAGGGAACAAGAATTCTGATGTTCTGGGCTCCAGATGTGAAGAGTGAATTCAACAGAGGAGGAGAAAAAGGTAACACATGTAATAATTCATAACCTACAATTATCCATTGGTCTTCAGTAAATGGATTTCCTTACAGGGGTAGAACTTCTTGAAGGTTCAAGTTAAAAAGCCATTTGACTAAAATATTGGACTAATTCCATGACTTTCAGAAGGAATAAAAGCATTTGAAGTGCTAGATGATGATATTTCCAAATGGATATGTACACCTGCAAGCGACACCATCGATCCCAATATCTGACATGCAGGAGGCTGGATATATGTCATAACTGCTGTTTAAATATGACTTTAATATATTCAAACTGGCAGGACAGCAAACATGCAACATAGCCCCAGGAGTATATCTGGGCAAGATTAGGATTTATACGTTTCATAAGCAGCCTAATACACTTTCAAGTACAAATCAGTTTTCTCATACATTGCTTGACTTGTGTTCAAAAATATACTGCAAATCAAATGACTACAGGTGTTCATAAATATTCCTACAGCTTTCCTTTGATTTGATTTTTTTGATTTTGACTTGGAATCAATTTGGTTATGGAAGTGCAGTGCATTCTGGGCTTTTTCACATTGTATACAGTGTCTTCTAGTTTGAACTTATGTTAGGCAAAAAAGCAAGAAATAATTTAGTAACTATTGTTGGACTTTTTTCTATGTAAATGGTTTTTAAACTCCTAGAAGACAGTAAATACAGTATAAGGTGAAAGATTTAAAATCGTTATTCTCCTGACTTAAAACTGCTGATTTATCAATTACCTTTTTTTCTTTACAAATATGAGGCAATTTAGGCACAAATGAGGCTTTATTTAAATATTTATTGTTACTGAACAATGATATTCCTACTTCTGTATTCATTTACACATAGAGTTAACCATTTTAAAATAACTTATTGTGTTGCTATTATATTCTTTATATGTGTCTTTGCTTTATGATAAGTGATACCCCTGTATGCTTCTAATGATTATGATTGGTGTCGTTGTGCTTATTACTGATCCCTTGTAATACAAGGAGGAAATACAGCCTTCTTGCAAATGTAACCTAGGGTGGATTTGTATCTTTTTACTACAATGCTTGGCTTCCATCAACACTCTAAAGACATACAAGCTGTGTGTGATAGGATCCATAGATTGTAAGGAGAAAATGTGAATGGATAAACTGTATAAGAAACTGATATACTGTACATTTTACCCTTAAGCTTAAAGTATCGTGTTTTCATACCAAACATGGGACCGTATTTACAAATGTTCATTATCCATAATGTCAGATATCAAACTTTTATAGCGATCTGAAATATACCCACTAATAGCAGTCTTTTTGTTCAATGGCAACAGGTATCAAATGGTATAAAAAAGGGTTGGGTCAGGTGGGGTGTTTCCCTCCACTACAGACTTATACTGAATATATATTGTATGTTATCTTACTTTAAATCACTAATTATATATTGTATGTTGTATGATTAGCAATATTATCTATATTCATGTCCCATTAGTAATTGCAAAGCTTTTAATTTTGCACATTGTTTGTGTTGTTTGAATCTTTGTAGGGTAAAGGGACATTTTCATCAATTCACGTTCAATGCAAATCCTGTCATTAAAAAGTAGACATTTATTACATCACTGCATCTGAGATTAATGTTGATGCAATAAGTTTGTCTCTGTATATGATGAGTATTTGGGTGTCTAACCTATGAATGGGAATTTGATACAGACCTATTGACATAAAGGTCTTCTCACAAGTAACATATTCCACAAGTCTTGCAACATTTCGTGTGGCTTTACTTTTATCTTCCCTGACCAGTCTGGCCCTAATATATTTTATGCGTGTTGTCTCAGAAATATTATATCTTCTTTAACTAAGTTTGCTCTGCTTGTGGTTAAGCATGCTGTTTACTCTAGACAAACAATTCCCCATTCTCTTTTAAAGTACTAGATAAAGACCTATCTTCATTAAGTGCCACTAGGAGACTGGCACCACATAAACTAATCAGTGAATTCGGCAGCTTCATTCTGAAGTGATGCATCAAGTTCAAAGAAGCTTGTGACATCCTGACTAGTATAGAATTTCACTTAAAGCTATTAAAGCTACTTTGAGCTTAGGGTACGTTTTAAAGGCAATTTTCTCTTTGTCGTTTCAGAGACATAAAATGGAATATTGTCTGATGTCAGCACTTTGTGTTTTACAGTTGCTTTTTTAACCTTTTTGTGGGTTTTTTTTGAAAATAAAATTAACAGACTTCAAGGAATTTGGAGTTAATATCAAATAATTAAACAAAGCTGTTATCACCTGTAGCTAACTAGTTTCTGCGAAGTGTTAATATTTTATGTTTCGTAATTAAGTTTAATAAAAGAAAACAATACAGAAAGTAAAAAGAAAAGTAACCTACATTTGAATGTTAATTATGTAGTTATAATGTAATATCGCTCCTTAACACTGACTGCACCCCGAGATCTCTTAAACACTTAATCCCCCCCACACACACCTATTTATTACATGTTAAGTTTCGATACTTTTATACTTTTCTCTATTGCATGAGAATCTGAAGGAGAAGCAACTGTAGAACAATCATAACCAACAACATTGTAGATCCCTAGGAGGATCAGATGTGAGATTGGTCAATCTCAATGGAAAAAATGGGTTTAAACCAATATAATCAAAAGGCCCCGTCTCTTTTTGTACTACTGGCAATCATATTGCCTATTGGGACATCGATTGTACCGAAATAACCTTGATCTCCACACCTGATGCCAGTTTGGGCTTTTGGTGTTGTTTGCTATGTCCCACGTCTTTACATGGCTTTATTGTTGGCCTAAATATATGTTCAAACTGATATCAATATGTTTATTGCCTTCTCCTTCTATACAGTATATCCAGTTACCCATTAATAATGCTTGTGCATTAGGAAGATTTAAGCCAGGTACACACAGTTTTCAGCCACGTGTGTGGCATTGAAATAATGTTCCAGTAAAATTTCGATTGGCCACTACAGTGAAAACATCGGTACTGTGTGTACCCAGATCTGAGTGTCAAAGAAAATGAACAATTTTATAAATTGACATTTCTCATTTACAATTATTTTTCATTCAATGTTGCAGTGGCTTCATAATAGGATTTATTACATTTTCCGTTATACATTCCATCTTAAGATTTCCTTGATGTATGTGTTATACTGGAAAGTGGGATTCTACGTAACAACTTCCTTGCAACCAAAAAGCATGCAACTGTCCTGCAGTATTGCTCCATGCAGTATTCTATACGGTGCTTGTTAACTGCATTCACATTGCATACTGAAAGTCATCCTAGAGCACCTCAGTTTATGTTTCAATCCTTAAAGCTACAGGTACAATGAAAAATAAAAAACACTACTAGAAAGCCACAAACAGAAAATAAATGCAAAGTTTGAGCCAGATTTATAAAGGAGCAATACTTTGTACATTTTTGTAATGCCAGACTTTGCTACAAAAATGTTAACATTTTTGCCATATTGCATATTGGTCTAAAACCCAATTGAGACAGATTTTTTGCCAAATGATGTAATTCTAAAAAAATAAAACATGAAAAAAATCTTTTATTTTCAACCAAGATTGTTTTTTTCAAAAACTATGTTCAGCCAGAAAAGACTCCAGACTATGTACCGCTAGAGATGGGCGAACTTTTCGAACTTTCAAACTTCAGTAAAAATTTGAAAGTTCGAATTCGGACCCATTAAAGTCAATGGGGGAGTGATAGTTCAAAAAGTCTGAATGATTTACAGCTATACTAACAATGGTAACTTACTGTAAATTTCCTGGGAAATGGTCTGGGGAACATTTCACTATTATCAAAACTTGCTAAAACACTTCTTAAACATGAACAGCAATATTCGGGTTTTGCGCAAGCTACATTCTTTCGAGGGTTACCGAAAATAGAACAATAAATTCAAGTGAAATTGAACAATACTTTCGAGGGTTATCGAACAATACTTTTGAGGGTTAGCGAAGGATACATTCAAGGGTTAGCGAATGGCTCGTAAATTCAATAATTCTGGGAACAGCTACAACGAACGTTCGATAATTATCGGAAGTCCAGAATGTTCAGAAGTCCGAGAAATCCGGATCCGGGATAGTTCGAGAAGTCCGAGTCTGTTCCGACTTGATAAGTTCGAGTTCTAGTCAATCTCTACTCGCCAATTTACATTTGGAGAGGTTTTGTCAAATTTTCAAAACCAAAATCAGATTTTTGCCTTTTATTAATACCAATGTGGTTCTGTTTGATCTTAGCCTGGTTAATTTGTTGCAGGAAGGGAGTGGAATCCAAGCAAGTTGGTGGAATATGCTGTAGCCTGACGGAAGGGTCGAAGCATATTACATCTGCAGACTTAAGTATGCATTTGCTGCTTTCTCTCTTTGTTACAGTATATATTTAACTTTTCTATCAGTACCTGCTTGCTTTGGCTTGGCTTAGTTTATTTGCCTTTTAGGACGGGCTACCCCAACCCCGTGAATGAATGGTGGTTGCGTGGAAGGCCCCTACCTACATATACATTTTTTAACCACGCAGCTTTGCTTTTTGCTTGCTAATGCTTTTATTTGTTTGCTATATGTGTGGCTACTAATATTGTTTGTTTACCGCTACCCGCTGCTACAATCGGGGTTATTACCATCATTCAGCCACCGCCACCTGCCCGGACATTGTTTCTTAGTATACTAACACCTAGGGACGCTTAGGATGCAAGCAGCTTATTTATTATATTAGATTTTATCTGGTTGTTGGGGTATTTTTGCTGAGTATTTTCGAGTGTTTTGCCTATATTAGGTATAATAATAAGATCTTTTTTTTATATTTATATTGATTATACTGGTTGGATGGTTTATTTAGCACAACTTGTTTATTTCCCTATCCTCGGATGTTTTTGAGGATATTTATTTCCTATTGATTTGCCATATAAGTGCCCTTGTAGTTTTTCTACAGGGCTAAGTTGGTTTCTTATGGTTTGGTAACCTTCCAACTGCCCCCCTTTTTTCTATATCTTATTACCCATTGCACCACCACATATTTAGTGGGTATGTGGCTCTTTTAGGTTACTATACTAATACCCATTATAGGTATAAGAATAGTGTATTCGCACTATGTGACCAAAAATGTGCAGAAAAATATACCACATTCATTTTTAATAATCTTACAACTAGCAAAAGTATGCACATTGACAATGCGAAAATGTTGTGTGTGTCTTTGTGTGTTTGGGGTAAAGCTTTAGGGGTAAGTGAGGTGGGATTAAAGTATAGAGACAATCAAAGGTTTGTCTTCATTCATACTATTAAGCCAGCACACAGCCAGCAACAGTAACAAAAAAGGCCAACGTTTCCTCTCCTTGCCCAGGCATGAGCTTATTTTATTTGCAATGCTATTCTATTATTTGCAATGTTTCATGCATTCTCTTTAAGCAAATATTATTGTCATTTCCTATTGATAAATATCTGTTACATAGATTTGGCTTATTGAAAGTGACTGAATTTTATTTTTCTTGATTTATACTCAAACAGTGTATACCAGAAGAATCTGTAAAGCTTATTGCAGTAGTTTTTAGGCAGAGCTCTTGTTCATGAATAATGGAAATCTATAGAATTAGCCACCAAATGCCTATGATGGGATTTACAGTCCTAGCTGAGTTCTCTGTGAATCTCATCAGCTTTCATGTTTACAAGTAAACAAACTGAGAGAGTCCCACTGGTTTTTAGAAGACCTGATAAAACTGTGGGCAATGACAGTAGCTAATCCTGTGACAGTGAGAAAAACAGGAGTTTAGGTTTCAGAGAGAGAAGGACAGACAGTAGGTGGTCTTTAATCACCGCATGTGGTTAAAAAGATCAAACCAGTAATGCCCCAGTAGCCTTCCCTTTTCATTCTCATTAGGACCCTTGCTCCTTATAGTTCATTATAAACACCCTGATGATCCTTTTAACACCACTGCTTAAAAGACCACAGGGCAAGAGAAAATGTAAAATGTCTCAGGACAACCCTTGCAGGTATCTTCTAATCATTCATTATACACTTTGTTAATACAAACAACTTTTATGAATACTGAACTGTTTTTAAAAACTCAATAAACACACAAGGATGACTAAAGGGTTGCTTACACAAAACTGCACATTGCACGTTACCTAGATTGCAAGCTCTTTGGGACAGGGTCCTCTTTCCTCATACCTTATGGTTTCAAGGACTTTTATTATATATATCTATCTATTGGCATGTTGATTTTGTATGTATTATTTTTACATTATTTCCTTTCCTGTTTCAGGTTTATGTCTTATAATTAGTTAAATCCTGGTTTCAAAATGAACCTGGCTTCGATTCGGAACTGCTTGAAAATTTGTAATTGATTTTTCAAAATTTTCTGAACATTTCATTAAAAAATCCAAAATTTCATTTTTAATAAAAACGAAAGTTCCATTCGAAAATCGAAAATTCAAATCTAAAAATCCAAAATTTTATTGAAAAATCTAAAAATGCTATTAAACATTAGAAAAATTCAGATTCAATTGCGTGTAAATCAGATTTTCGAAACTTCAATAATTAAAATTAAAATAATTAATCAATTGAGCTTGTGTACGAACCTTTAGTTTACTGGGCTTTCCCAGTGATAATTATTGAGTGGATAACCTGCTGGTAACTGATTTAGAAAAGGCTGCAACGAGTAGATGAGCTTGATAGCTGAGTTATGCAGATTTCCCGCTCATTATCAGGATTCCATTGTTATCTACGCTGCACACTTGATAAAGGAATATAATATATTCTATTAGCTAGAATTTTTAAACTATCCACACTGATTAACTCTGGTAAAACTCAAAGGCGCTAAATTACTTAGAAGGAACATTGGTTTGTTTTTTTTATTCTAATGCCTAGACCATATGTTGATAAATGTTCCATGGAAATTACTGATGCATGCTCTGGCATATTTATTATGCTGAATACTGTCATTATAGATAATAAATTATAAACTTCTTAAAAAGCTTTTTACATTTTCACATGAACTGAGATTTAAAGAAGTATTATTTCCCCAAATATTTATATTGTGCCCCATTCCCATAAAATGGCAAGGGAAAATTTGCTAAAGCAATTCCTGGCACTGCCAACTTCTCTTCTTTTAGCCCACTGTGTTATAAATGTCCATAGGAAGGCAGCTGTCCAGACATACTATAATTCTTCTTCACCTTAACTTCTCTTCTAATGTCAAACTCCCCATAACAAAGTTGTTTATGATATAAAGAATTAGCAACTTGTAAAGAAAAACAAAAGATTACACATACACTTTTGGGGGGGAAATAAGGCAGTTATCCAGCATCATGGATTACTGCCTAAAACTTTTCAAAAGTTAAGATTTTTTTTATGATACTGGGTGATGTCACTAACTTTCTCTGGTGCCATGCCTCCTAATCATTTTAGCAGAGTTAGCTAAACTGCACAAATACACACTCCTCTTTTTTGGAAGGTGACTGGGTAAAGCTGGCCATACACTAAGCAGACATTAGATGGATTTCAGATATCTATCTAATGTCTAAAGACCACATTATACAAGCAGCGTTTCTTATCTTGAGATGCTCCTATCTGACCCATTCATTTTGTGATCTCAAATTGATTGTATGAAATAACGGGCTAGGCGGTTCTAGATAGATTGGACATTTATCTTATGAGAGATTGGACATCTGTCAAATGTCTTAAGGTTCTTACGAACGTTCGTTTAGTTCGTTCAGAGATCCGCCCAGTCAGTGGGGCAACAATCCCCGACTGAACGGTCGTTTCAGCCGATTAAGTGCCCAAAACGAACATTCGTACACATCGTGCGTCGTGGGTCGGGACCAGCGATTGCATGTGTGTATGAACCTTTAAGTAGTGTATGGCTACCTTAAGTGTGGAAACTGTTGACGTCACTTCAGCTGGAAATCAACATCGATTTTTCGGCCCAAATAACCAATACATTGTCTGAAAAATCTGCTTGTGTGTACCCAGCCTAAAGGTTCATACATACCTGCAGATTTTTACCAGAGCCCCAAGCCCCGACTGACGCGATGATCGGCTGAAACAGCCGATAGTCCCGCATGTGTATGCATTTGGTCTGGGGTCGTTCAGCGATCTGCCTGGCAGATTAGTTCGTTTCTTTAATTCCATGGTGAGAAACCCTGCTGAAGTGCATTTCCCAGGGAGGATGGAGATTCTTCTCCTGCGTGGCCACGCAGGAGAGGTGAGATAAAAAACTTTGCTCACGCAGTGGCAACAGATCACCACTAACTTCATTACACACACAGTGTTACTATCTCCCCTATTTTTAACATTAGGGGAGATGGTCATGGATAGGTTTAAGGTACCACACATGAAGGGACTTTTTGTCCCGACCAAGTGTTCGTTTCTAGCAAGCGGTCAGCCAGGGATTTGGGAACTGCACAATAGGCCGTGATTTACCAACAGGTCTGATTGCCCGAACAGGCGGCGAACATCAATTGCCAAAACCAGCACAGATTTTTTTTCAGCCCGGACGATACATGGGAGTATTAGCTGATTGGCCCTTAAACTCTACCTTTGTCTACCCAGCCGAAGAAGTAAGCCGTGAGCTGGTAACTGCTGCACTGTGCTGTAGCTCGCATGCACTCCACAAGGGAGGTAGAATTAGGATTAAAACCCAAAGTTTTAAAGTCAATTTGTTTACTATAGTTGCCCTTTAAGGTGTCCATATTGGTAAAGATAAAAACAAGGTTTCATATGATTATTAAGGTTTGTGTGAAAAAGAAAAATGCAAAAAAGATTGTTCCAAGAAAGATTATTAATGGTATCAGTCATACAGCGATAAACACCTACACTTACTGCTTACAGATATTTTTTCCTGTCCAGCGTAGATCAGGATTAATAAAACACACAGGGAAATTGTGGTTTGCAAGCCCTGTTCCTAATCTGGCACATACAGTACTTGCCCCTCTCTCACAGCCAGATCAAACAATACACTTTCTGATTTGGCTGTATTAGGAACCGGACCATATAAATTCCCTAATGGGAGTAAATCAACAAATAAACTTCTGGGGTACAGCAAAAATAACAAAAAAACTTGGCACGTGGGTAGCTCATTATGCAATAGCTTCTGATTGGTAGATCATTATGCAATAGCTTCTGATTGGTAGATTATTATTCAATAGGCTTCTGATTGATGGCTATACCGTCAATAAATACTTTATTGGAAAATATGTAATGAAAATTAAGATACTATTATGCCCAGAGTATCATGGGTCGTAGTTATAGACATGCATGTACTCAAGTGGTAATCATTGCTTCCTCCCATCTCAAACCATTCTCTCTTGCTGCTCACTACTTTGAAACCTTCTCCCTCTCTCACTTCTCCAAAGTGACATCCTTTAGATCTTTTAAACCTATTCTGAAAACCAGCACTATTAAGCTAGGTACACACCATACAATAATTTGGGCCATCTGACCAATTTTTCAGTTTTTTCGGTCGGTCGGGCTGCACGCTCGGTCGTGGTTACTGTCGGATGTGGCTGCTTTAGCCTCAACCGACAGTCCTTCCTCCTGGTCGACTGGTCAAAAGCCTTGAATGCTCGGTCAGGAGGAAAAGTTGTATGGTGTGTACCTTTAATAATTGTTAGCTGTCTTAGCACTTTATACCTCCTCCACTTCAGTATGTTGTCCCTCCCACTTAGATTGTAAGCTCTCCGAGGCAGGGATATTTGGGGGTAGCAAACAATGCCAGGTAGCAACGGCTAGAGCTAGCAAGATATTGCCTTGTATAAAGAGAGGAATAGATTCAAGAAAGAAAAATATTATTCTCCCTATTTACAAGGCACTGGTAAGGCCTCATTTGGAATATGCGGTGCAGTTTTGGAATCCCATATACAAAAGGGACATCTTGGAAATTGAGGCAGTTCAGAGAAGGGCAACTAAAATAATAAGGGGAATGGAGGGGCTTGAATATGCCGGAAGATTAGACAAGTTAGGGCTGTTTACATTGGAGAAACAACGTTTGTGTGGGGACATGATAACCTTATACAAAAATATAAATGGGCCATACAATTAACTTTTTGGTGCATTGTTTACTAATAGGTCATATCAGAGTACTCGTGGACATCCTTTAAGGTTGGAAGAAAAGTTTCATCTTCAGGTTAGGAGAGGTTTCTTTACAGTGAGAACGGTGAAACTGTGGAACTGTCTTCCAGCAGATGTGGTAATGGCAAGTTCATTTAATAGCTTTAAAAAAGCCTGGATAAGTTTCTAAAACTAAAAAATATTGAGAATTACTGATATTAATGCATATAGATCTGGTTGATCCAGGGATACTTTCCGATTGCCATTTGGAGTCAGGAAGGAATTTTTCCCCTCTTTTTAGCTGTTTTTTTTTGCCTTCCTCTGGATCAACTGTTAGGTAGGGTTAAAAAAAAAAAAAAAGAGGGTGAATAGGTTGGACTTGATGGACGTATGTCTTTATTCAACCTTAATTACTATGTTACTATGTTACTATGATCTCTTTCCTAATATGTCAAGGTACACCTCCATATATAGGTATTCTTAACGTTTGAAACTTTATTAATGTAACTTTAATTTATCAGTATAATGACTTGCACTAATCCCCGTTTATATACTCTTTATTTTATAATGTACAGCGCTGCGTACCCAAGTGGCACTCTATAAATAAAACTATAAATACATACATACATCTACAGCTAATGTCTGGTGCCATGCCATACACCGTACCATACAATACTTACAGTATTAATGCATAGCAGTAACACTGAATAAGATTTTTTCAGCTAAATTTTTCTGGAGAATTTGATTATCTGAAATTCCCCAACTTTATAAATATGGCTGCATATAAAAGTAAATATATAAAAGGAAGTAGCCATCTGTTTTTCTAATAATCCACTCAGTAATTGGCAAAGAAACAGAAAAACAGTGCAGTCCAGCCTGTAGGCTGTCAACAAGAGAACAAAGATTAGATGCAGTGTAGGAGATATCACTGCAACTTCCAGTCAAATGTAAGGAAGTACTTGCTCTTTGCAGTATTACAAATGTAAGTATCTAGCTTAAAATAGATTTAAACATTGTGACCTAAAACCTAGTATACATGGGCATATGTCTGCCTGATAAATCAATCAGCACCCTGTCAGTTGGGAATTACTGACTGCAGTTAAAGGGCATTTCCACCCCCCAAAATGATCTTTTAGTAGTAAACTCTTAAACATTACATAAGGTGGCCATACATATGTTTGCGATTGACATGCGATCGCAAAATCCCATTCATTTTGCGATCGCATGTTGGTCGCATAGAAGAACGGGCGGTTATGGCAGGATCGTTCGAATGCTGCGAGAGCGCTTGGTCCGGTAAATAAAAGTGTATGGCCACCTTTACAGACCTCAGATCAGCACCATGAAAGCTCAGTTAGTGTCTCAGTGCAGCTCTCAATAAGTCATTAGTGACTGATTAAACAGTAGAGATGTAATGTGGGTTGGGTTAGACCCCAGTTTCAAATCGAATCTGAGATTTCGAAGTCCCGACGAAACTTAGAAGATTCTGGAAAATCAAAATTAGCCTATTTTCGAAAATCAAAACTCGAACTTTTGAACTTTCGAAATTTCTGAAAATTTAGAAAATTCGAAAACGAAACGAAACACAACAGTTTCGAACATCTCTATTAAACAGTAAATATTTCTAGTGGTATGAAGATGTAATCAGTAACTGTAAAGATGACAAGAGCACACTTCTTGCAAGCAAATGATGGTTTATTGTGAAAACTACATACACAATGTTTCAGAAGGCCTCTGCCCCCTTCCTCAGGGTCCGAGCCCTCCGAAACGCTGTGTATATCTTTTTACAATAAACCGTCATTTGCTTGCAAGTAGTGTGCTCCTCTCATCTTTACAGCAACTGGATATTTTCTACCACACTTGATAATTGCCCTATTGGTGTGCTAGAGTGTTCCTTTTTCAAGTATATGATGATGTCATGCATCTTTCACAGCTCCCCCAACACCTGTAACAGATAGCATTGACCATTGTAAAAATGTTGGTTAAATATTGCTTTCTGTGGTCTTACCTTACAAAACATCCAATGCATCACAAACCTTGCAGACAACCATTAACATTCAAGCAGACAATTTGACACCAAATGACCAGCGGTGGGCGCTCAGCAATAAAACATGCAAAAAATGAGAAAAGAAAGCCTTTGATTGGAGCAGCAGTCAGCAACATGTTAAATCTGATTTTATAGGGAGATGAATTATTAAAAAAAAAGAAAGTGCTGTCCTAAGGAATTTTTCATGTGATTTTTCTTTTTAAAGTTTTAAAGATGTTTTCCGTGTTACCTTCTGGCAGAAGAAGTCTGGGAGTTAATTACCCAATATCTTAAATCAAAAGCCTCCTGCTTATTGAACTATCCACATTACTATTATTATTCTGTCAATGCATGGCTATTACAAGTGTTTAATAAAACCAAATTTTGTGTCGAAACTGGAATTTTAACATTCTGTCCAATTTCAGTGGTTTAAATATTTGCAGTTCCATGTTGAAATTGTGGTAGTTTTTAAAATCTAAGTATATATACTGTAGATACATTCAATCGCATATATATAAAAATCCATAGTGGGAGATTTAACCCGAGCCACTATCACTCTGCGTAGGGGTATTTTGCGTAAAATGCACATCTGGCGCTTACATGGATTCAAAGTCGAGCTAACCGATAGTGAACTGGTAAGCGCAGCTTTAATTCCATATTGTGCCCAGCGGCTCTGGGTAATTGAGCCATATAAACAGGAACGTAGCTAGATATCAAAGGGCCCTATAACAAGATTTTAGATACCCCCACGTAAAAAAACATTTTGGTGCAGTTCAACCTAACCCGGCCAAACTGCAGTGAGTTTAAAAAAAAAAGTAAGAAAAAGTTTACCTCACGAAGTTCGGTATCGTTATCGTAAAATACCGATCGTTATCTTAAAATAACAGCCGTTTTTTTTCCGATAACGACCGTTATTTACCGATAACGACCGTTATTTAGTGATATCGTTAAATACGGTTAGTTATCGGTAAATGCCGGTCGTTATCGGTAAATAACGGTCGTTATGGGTAAATAATGGTCGTTATCGGTAAATAACATAAAAATAACGATTGGTATTTTACGATAACGATACCGATCTTTTATAAATAGGGCCCTTAGTTCAGCCCCACGAATTCCATTTTCATTTTACTTAAACCTGGGACCATCTTGGAAAGGTTTAGGTGAAATGAAAATGAGGTTTGGGGGCTGAACTTCGTGAGGTAAACTTTTTCTTAGGGGGGTGAACATGTTTTTTTTTGTTTTTTTTAAGTGAGGTAAAAATTTTATTTGGTGGAAATGCCTGCAGGGGACCCGGATACAGGGCCCACTTTAGCTCAGGGCCCCATAGCGACTTGGTTGCTATAGTGATCCCTATGCCCCTGCACATAAAGTCAGTGGCACATGTATTTATTAATTATTTCAGCAATAACATAAATGATCCTAAACACTCGTATTCATAAGGAATTTAGTTTTATGATGATCTTTGGGTTTCCCGAATTTGCAAGAACCGTGAAATTCACAAACTAGGCAGTTTTATTACAATTATACACCTGTCAACAGGGTAACCACAGCAGGGGGAGCTTCATTGTATTTTCCTTTCCCTAGACCTTTTTCTGCATGTACAGTGATCCCATTATTTTAAAATAAAAGGAACAAGGAATTTCCTGACCTTTATAAAAGTTCTATGTATTTATATTGTATTTCAAATGTAAACATTTTTCAATCTGATGTTACAGACACAAACCTCATTATAGTAAACTAATATTTCTATATAAATCCTTGTTCCTTTCTGTCCTTGGATTATACATATTCAGGCTCATTTACCCAGAACCGCTATTGCTCTGGGTAAATGTCCTGTTCACGATGCAATATCGGATTTGCAAATGTGGGTAAATTCCGAAAAGGTAAAACCTAATAGCTGGACAAAAATCTGTCCTGTCCTACCAAAAATAGGAATGTCTGGAGGCCTGGTGAAAAGAAATAACGTCTGGCAAAAGGTCTTAGGGTAGCTCTTTCCGCAAATCTAAATAATTTTATTTGATTTTACAGCAACTACCTGTTTATGTTTATTATGGATATGAATTGTACTGTTAAGTTACATTCACACTATGCGTTTTCAGAAATCCCACCCTGCCGAACCTGGCTTCCGGGCAGGGTGGGGAGAAGAGGCGTGGCCGAGTGACGTGACATCACTGAAGTCACTAAAGGGGCGGAGTGGGGGCGGAGTCAGGTGAGGGGCCAGTTACGCCCTTAGCCACGCCTCTAACGTGACGTAAAATATGTCACGTTAGAGGTGTGGCTAGGGGCATAACTGGCCCATGTGACGTAATTTACGCCTTCTGGCAACGCCTCCTATGTGACGTAATTTATGTCACATAGGAGGTGTGGCCAGAAGAAAGAAGGCGTTCCGGAGGCGGACTCTCAGGTAAGTTCGGGTCGCGGGAGTTTGGGGTGGTCTCCCGCGACTCTCAGGAGGGGTGGGATATCTGTGTTTTTTTAAACGCAGCAGAACATTACATTTAGTGGGATGCACAGCGGTGCCCATTAAATACAATGGCAATGCTGTGCGTTAACGCACCAAAAATGCTGCATGCAGTGCATTTTTAAAAACACACTACAACACAGCAGTGCAATGTGGACGGAGCCGTTCAATAACATTGCACATGCGTTTTGGTGCAATGACATAGTAATAGCATAGTGTGAACAAAGCCTAACCCTTCGTGGCAAGAGAGGACGGTTTTAGAAGAAGCTCCTTATTTGATTTCGATACTTCTATGTGGGCAGACATTGTCCCTCATCGCAGAAGTAAAGGGAAAAAAATGCCAATATATTGCTCTGCATTAAAAATATTTGTGTGTTCAGCAATAGCACAAAGATAGGAATGTGCCCACTTGGATACTACACTATAGGTAGTGATCACTTATTTCCTATTAGCTACAAAAGGGATAAGGCAGAAAAATATTTATATTTCTTTATCTTTGTGATTATAAAAGGCAGATGGGGACCAACACTGGGAGCTTAAGGGAGATTTAGGTTATACTTCTCCTTTAAGTTGTGCATTTCCTTTTATTAGATTACTGAAATGTGAAAACTGTATAAAACATGGAACCTTAAATAAATTTCACGAACATGTCATCATGAATTTAAATAGGTTTCCTAAAAATTCCAGAAACTTTAAACCTATTTTTTCATTAAGCTCAAAATCCATATGTAGCTCATAAAATAGCAATGCACACTGAGATCCCTAGAGAGCAACTTACACAGGTATTTAGCATTCTAAGAATATCCTACATTTCACTGACTCTACTTCAATATAATGGAGCAGATTTGTAGACTTTGTAAGGTTTTCTGATTTTGTTTCTCTCTACTGTACCACTGAGAATAGGAATTACAAGCTAAGACCTAGAACAATAAAAAAGGGAACGCTAAGGTATTATTTTTTTTTTAAAAAACTTTTCATAAGTTGTTTTAATCAGTCTCTGTATGGGTCAGGGCAAGTTCCACTTTTGTTGTTAATATATGGAATGTCATGAAAACGCACTTAACTCTTTAATACAAAACTTGATTTAAACAAACGCGGTTTATCTTTTTTTTTTATATATAACAGAACATTCATAATTATAGATATGACAAAATGATTATCATGGAGAGCAAATCACATCTTTCTTGTACATTAGTTCACCATTCTTTCCATTGTCGCCATTTAGCATTATGTGAAAGTTCTTACTGAGAGCCCTAAGGGAGTTAGGAAAAGGCAGTACAAAGGAGGGGTCTCCCATTCAGGAGTTTTTGAAGTACCTGTTTTAATATCAATTCATATTATTTGGTATGGTAACTCTAGGACTTCATATAGGAGTCTCATTGTCGAAAGATTCTTTCATGCCTCTCTGAATTGCCCCCTAAGTGTGCCAAGAGGCTCTTCATTACACTGATCTCCTGTATTAAGGCATTGGGGCATATTTAAAAATGATCACTATTTTTGGCATTTCGCTGTCGCAGGACATAGCAATGACAAATAGTGCTATTTTCACCTTATTTATAAAAATGCTCATTTTCGCTTTCGCCTTTGCGGGAAAGTATCGCTGCAAATGAATTATCGCCTTATTCATTGAGTTAAGTGTGATATCACTAGTATTGAGAAACACAATGTACTGACACCTTCCATGGACCCATTGGCAGGCTAAATAAATGGCCACTTATGAGTTTTCGCCAGTGCAAACTTGGCAAACTTGGCAAATTGGAGTGGCTGAACTTAACGCAAAAATACATTTTTCACCTTGTGTTTGAGAGGTTACTTCAGCGAAGTATGGCAAAAAGTATCGGTAATGACCTTTCACTACTGATTATCACTGCTTAATAAATAGCGAAAAGTCCAAATTTGTCGAAAAGGAGCCCCTATGAGTTCCAGTAAAGTAGGTGATAACAGCTGTCTCCAGTGTCTAGGTGTTACACATCTAGCTGCAATAACAATGTGTTTACATTCACTAGAATAAAGGTTTGACCAATTCAAAGTGTGTATGGCTGGCATTAGATTTTTTGGCCAACTAATGTTGAATTGCATATCAGGAGGAATTCCTGAATCATTCATCATGTTAAAGGCATGTCCACCCTAAAAATAACTTTTTGATATATGGTAGAAGCAGCCAATTACAGACGAGGCTGCCGTCAATGGTAAGCGATGCGGGAACGAAGGTCTGTAAGTAGCACTCTGATGTTTTTAAAAGAAATAACTTGGCATTTAGGGATGGGCAGGGGGCATCTACAATATGCCTAAAGAGTTTCATGCTAGGTGCAACAGCAGCAAAGATGCATCCGGATAGTGGGACGGAGGGGGGAAAGGGCTCCCCTGCGCATGTCACACTACTTCCCAGGGGCAACAGAAGAGCAAAAACCTTTGGACAGGAAGGCAGCTCCTACTCTGTAAGATGTAAGGTAAGGATTTTTTTAAACTATACAGTGGGGCCAGTAGTTGGTTAAATTTTAGTTTGGGGGTGGACATGCCCTTTAAACACATATTTTAATTTGGATTTTAGGGGAGCTTTAAATGCGTGGATATGACTTTTTATTATAGATGTTCTGGGTCTTGCAGCAAATATGTGGGTTTTAGAACTCAGAAAAGTTAATTCTCTCCATTTAGCATGCAGTTTAGGAGAGTGTATATGATAAATTATGATGATGTTTGCAACTTTGAGGTATGAACAGTCCTCCTAAAATGTTTTGTTTATTAAGAAGTTGGTTATTTAATAAAGATAATGAATTGATATTGAAATTAAAAACTGTGCACCTAAGGGTGTCCTTTAGAAATACTACATATTTTTTCTGATAGAGAACATATGCTT
Source organism: Hymenochirus boettgeri (assembly GCA_019447015.1). Classification (NCBI taxonomy): domain Eukaryota; kingdom Metazoa; phylum Chordata; class Amphibia; order Anura; family Pipidae; genus Hymenochirus; species Hymenochirus boettgeri. Next base: position 66,299,213 of record CM033474.1, on the reverse strand, counting down.
CACTTGAAATTAATAGGATTTAAAAGTAGTGCAGAACTACTGAATTTTTAATGCAATATTCCAGGGAACCAGATGTGTGGTACCCTTACCTGCTGAAACTGTAAATGCTTTAGTAGCAGAACTGCTGTGGGGACCTGGGGTTCTTGACCTCAAGGCTGTTGCTGATGATGCAGAACGGTTGCCTTCTGTTCTCCCTAGAAATGGTCAGACTAAATAGCGCACCCAGCACAAGCATCTCAATTCTAATGGTGTTCCTCCTAGAGCACACAATAAAGGAGGAAGAAGTGGAATGATGAGGTGGGTTTTAATAATGGTAATCTGGAGCAGGAGGAATTGTGGATATATAACCCCTCTGAACATCACATGCTAGGGGAATGAGGTAGTCCTTAGTGACTCAGAGGTTCTCTGAAACAGGAAAAGGCTCATATATGCTGCAATGCCTGTGAGAGAACCCCAGGATTATGAAAATCAATGTAAGGGAATTCATCCTCTCATCCGTAGAATGCAGCATCATGACGGGTGCTGCTAAGGAAACTTTGTTCTGCTTTCCCAATTGCTGGAAGAGGAACCACACCTAATAATGATGGGAATCAGTAAGGTTCATATCCCCGATGCCTTACAGGAGGAGAAGCAGTGCCAGAAGCAATTTGCTTTGGGCCAATTTAAAGCTATTTTCCTAGCTACAGACGCCAGCAGGCAACCACTATGTCACTGATCCAGAGCTAGTAGATAACCACATTCATATTTTCCAAAAAAAGCGGGAGAGAAGGGAGAAGTTGGTACTGTGCAGGAGGAGAGCTGCCACATGTTGCACAGGCTTTTGTACAGGCCTTGGTCTATGTGAATTGGATGGAATCCTGCTGGAGGTTCTTCTGAGGTGCTTAGTTTTGAAGATATTTACATTTTTGTGTGTGATATGGCAGCAGCATCACCAGGTCCCCTGCACTTCCTGCTTCCTGCTCTGAAACCTGTCAGTCAATCTGCCGTGTCTCCTCCCCTTTGCAGCCCCCTCGTCCCTCCCACTCATGGACCCCATGGTCCCTCCAGTTGCAGGCCCCCCTTGGCCAATTCCCTTACAGCCCCATGTGGCCCCGCCCACTTGTGGGTGTTGTGGCATCGCCCACTTGTGGGTGTCATGACCCCGTCCGCTCATGGGTGTCATGGGCCCTGCCCACTCGTGGGTGCCATGGCCCCGCCCACCTGCAGGTGCCTAAGCACCACCCGCTCACAGATGCTGTGGGCCACTCTGACACCCCCCCCCGAAAACTCTGTGGAAACAGCCTTTTCAGGCAGAGTGAGAAAAGTCTGTTTTCACATAGTGAGAGAGAAGGGCTGTAGATTCCCTTTACCTTCTCTGCAGTTGCAGGTCCTTCACACAGCAGGGAGGGGGAGGGACTTCCTGTCTCCCTCACAAACTGAGGGAGTCTGAGGCTGTACTTGCCACCGGCACTGTGCAGCAGAAGCCTTAGGAATGTCACATGTCAGCCTTCCACCCATCAACTTTCTGGTCAGTCATTGGCCTTTCATTTAAACTCAACTTGAGACCACAGTTTCCCGTTATGGAAATATTAAATGTGTGTGAATGTAAATTTGTGTAAATAAGATAGAATTTTCTTTATTAGTAACAATATCAGGGAGATTCAATAAAAGTTATTATCGTTAAAAATAGTGCTAATTTTGCCCCAACCAATCAGAGCTTTTAAATGTTAAATAAGATCTGACTGGTTGGGGCAAAATTAGCATTTTTTACAATAAGAACCTTTATTGAATCTCCCTGTAAGTGTCTTAGATTTAACTTTATTAGCAGCTCTGAAGCACAGTTATACTGTAGGTATGTCGCTATTACAAATGGAATTTTTTTATATTGCAGCTTTTTTTTTTTTTTTAATCAAAGTATTTTTTAAAAAATAATGACGTTTTTCCAGAGTTGGTTACCTTTCTCGCTTTTGCACTTCACTGATGGTCAGTTACCTTCTGTAATTGACACTGTAGATGGATTACACAAAACACTAAAGTAGTCCCTACACTTATAACTTCTGTTGTTCCCGCACCATTCCCCAAACTTTTACGACAGCAGTAACATCAACCGTAAAAGTGTAATCCGGCCAGGGAACGTCTCAGGTAAGAATGGACAGTCAGTTACATGGTAAAGCTGATTAAACGGCTTAAACCTCTAACTAGTGGGTTGAGGGCCAAAAGCGCTAGGTCCTAGCCTTTGGTTTTACCTATATAAGAGGAGAAGCCACTATTCAGGTACGCTATGCAATCCCACTTGCAAAGAATACATATACTATAAATTCCATCATAATATTACCTTTTGCAGTCTGTGATGCCTGGTAGTCCCCTTCAAAATAAACCGTGAAACCAGGACAGTTGTGGGTTTTGTTCTACAAACTGTTTATCTATAGTATGACATCAGTTGTTATTAGTGCTTAACTATGTCACCAGTGTTTAATGACTCACAGAAATGATGCACTTATTTGCAAGTATCTGCAGCATCGTGCTTTATTCTGGTCATAGACATTTTGGCGGCTTCCCCAAAATCCTTATATTTCACCATGCATTATTAATTATATATTATTTTTATGTATTTATTATTTATTTAGGTATTTTATGTATTGTAATATTGAACAACGATTCATTCATGAAGTTATATTAACAAAACAATGTATTCGTACATAGACATCATGGGACACACCGCAACGCTCATACGCAGTGATGGATTATAATGAGGTCTTTTCCAGTGGCCACCAGGGCCCTGAGCTACAGGGGGTCCCATAACGACCATTTTAATCCACCACTCATGGCCAGCGATTGGACAGGGCAAACTGGGGGCATAACTGACAGTTGCCTATGGTCGAGCACTGCTAAAATCCGGTGCAATGCCAGTGTTGTCCCGCATTTCGCAGTACTACCTGGTTCTGCAGTCAGCAGGTGCCAATCCTCCAATTGATGCACAGATAGTCCACAGTGAAATAACCCTAAGGGAAGGAGCTTTACTAGTATCTGTGCTAACCCTAGGAGAGGAAACGTGCATAATTCTGTGAGTAGAATGATAACTGTCTGTCTGTGTCTATCTGTCTGTGTCTGTCTGTCTGTCCATGTCTGTCTGTCTGTGTCTATCTGTCTGTCTGTCTGTGTATCTGTCTATCTGTGTGTCTGTCTATATCTATCTGTATGTGTGTCAGTCTGTGTGTGACAAGTATATATACTGATTGGTCTGTCTGTCTGTCTCTATTTATTTGTGTCTTGATCTTATCCATTTATCCATTTATCTATCTATCTGTCTATATCTATATATGTCTTTAAGTAACCAGTGGGCGTGGCTTAAATGTGGGTGGGGTAAGGGACGTGAATTAAAATTTTTCCACGCTACGTGCGTCACATATAAGGGTCCTATGCCTGTGCTACAGCCGGGGGCCAAAACTAAGCTTAATTCACCACTGCACATATGCTAATATATGTCTGCCTACAGTTCTTGCTTCGGGTGACTAGTGCTAGGTACTTTTAACCTTGGTCGGGTTATGAACCTTTACTGAAGCTATGATGCAATATCTCCCAGGACACAAACATCACACTAGTACATTCCTGTTGAAAACATGCATTTTAAAGAAGCAGTGGGATTTAGCTTCATAGCCAGAAGCAAAATTCTAAAGATACAACAGATGTCGGCAAAGTGTGCTAAGTAAAATCCAGGTCATATAATATGTCTGCTGTGAATGTCCATAATTAGAAACAGTTTGTGTTCATGCTAAGGAACGTTCCTCACTGAATTTTACATTCTTGTCTCTAATGTTACTCTGTATTGAGTGTTTTAAAAAGTTTCTGAATAGGAAAAGCCATTCATCAAAATGTGTAATCTCTAGATACCACACTGTATTGAAAACTACTACTGAACGTGTTCACTTGCCAAAGGCTGTGTAGTTGAAAATGCAATGCTCATATTAAACTGTAATGCTTTCAAAACATGTTTACATATATTATATATTATACCAAATTAGGGAAAATGTGTGCACGCTTGCAAATAAAACAAATGGGACAGCCCCTAAAGGGAGGGGGATTCCAATAACAAACCCAGGGTGGTAGCTTTCAAAGTAGAAAATTCAACCCAAGTTTACTTGTGGTGGATAGAGACAAGGTTTTTCTACCTTACAAGAGAGACATTAAACTGCATAGTATGGATTCATGTTCACATAATCCCAATTTACTGAGAGCTGTGGCTGTGCCAAGTCAGGTTAAAGTCACGCTAACTGATCCAAGTTAGTCTAAATCTGTGTAGCTGCTGCAAGCTATTCAATTGTGGCTCTTAAAAGTGCTGAAATGTATTGTAATGTATTTTTTTGTTGTTTGTTTCATCAATGAACATCAGTCCAATGTAGCAAAATCATCATTTTTTCTAAAGTTAAAAAGCCAACACAAAAAACTCAAATGATTTGGCTATTAGTACAGTATTTTTTACTTTTACTAAGGGCTAGAGCACACATGCAAGTCTGCCCTGTATTCTGTATGCTAACTATATATTGACTGGTAGTCTGATAGTCGAGAAAAAATGTGTCCAACTACAATATTTCAGGCTGACAGACCTTATGATTATTTTATGGATAAACCATGGGTTACTGATATATCTGATCTTTCAGATCCATTTACTCAAAATCAGTAAGTGTTTAGTCAGCTAGAAATCATGGCTCATATTTCAGTCTGATCTACCAAACATTAAACTTGAATCCTAAATGAAATGGCAAGATGGTGACAGCCCATGCCTACTGCATACTTACTTTCACAAAAAGGAAGACCATAAGAAACATTTTTGGCATGCATTATTACTCCAGCAGTAGTTTTAGAAAATTGTGTAGTCCACATCATTGTTTGTAGTAAAGTCAATTCTCCTGCTTGTATCAGCGCTGATGTCATAGAAAGATCATTAATGTCCTGTCCTAACAGACTAGACTAAAACAAAGCTGCAGCTAATTTTCTTCTTATATTCTGAATTGTGGAAAACATGCAATACAACTTGTGGTTTCCATAGTACTTTTTTCTTTCCTATTGCACATAATAAAATGACATACATGTAAAATAACTCCCCCCATTGATGAAGCATTGTAACTCTACACATGTAAAATTGTTTACAAACAAAATAATTAGATCTCTGCAGGAAAAGCTCCATGAGGAAATGTGATCACATATTTCTGTATACGAGAAGTGGTCATCCAGATCTCTAGATCAAAATGCTTGGAGATCCACCACCAGAGGGCAAAAAAACCTCCATTGTTGTGGAGAAGGTACAGTACATGTATTCCATAAAATTACTTCTTTATATCTTAAATATAAATGTTGGCTCTCTTATGACACTGCAGTGTCCTCCACACCACTACAGATTTTATTTAGTAACAAAGTTAGATATCGGTTGGGTAACTTTACACTTCAGCATACAAACATCACTAGCACCTCATTACTCTTAGAACCTTTAGCAGTTTCAGGATATAGCTGGTCTACTGCCAACACTTTATCCTTTAAACATGAGCTGTCCTTTGCTTTTTTCCATTCCCCCCCCCAAAAAAATGGGTTCAAGTGTCCAAGAATGTAAAATACCAGATAGTATATTAACATGCAAATAAGTGTTATTATATACACATGAGATCAATTACCACTGAAACGTATGTAAATGAGCGAGTTCAGAAATGTGATCCAGTCAGAGTCTCTGGTGACCAACGTTCTGTAGTTTTGCATTAAACAGCGCAATTGTTCAATTTGCTAAAATATGTTAAACAATTTGTGGAAAAAAGGAAACAGCAATTTCATATGGTAAAAGGACATGAAGCCTTTAAACATGACGCAATACCTAAAACATCTGAGTCAAATCATGCAAAAAGCAGTGTGTTTTGATCAGTAGATTCTACTGAACCTCTACTACATCATTGTGTCAAACCCATGACAGCTCTTCACTCTCTGTGGATTGATTTTTATTAATGGGTTATGGTAAAAACTTATTTACAGTGTAACCTGTCTGCTTTTATCAAACTAACTAAATTAATGAAAGTTTCACCCACTGGGTCAATGGGAATTGAATGGAGTGATCAGATACTGTTCAGTGTCCAGGGTCATGGAGAGTAGCAGTCAGTGTTCCCTGAACACTGCTAGTTCGCGCCCACAACTCGGCAGGTCTGTGCACACTAAAATCTGCTGGAATAACAAGCACTGTGATGTGCACAGATTATATGTATATGGCGCACACAACCAATGTTTAATAAGAGGGAACATTCATAGCAGTATGCTGAATCTGTGTTCACAACTTTGGGGTTTATAATTGCATTTGTACTATTTCTATAGTTCTCACGCATGAAATACTTTTTCTGAATTCTACATTGGCAGGTATTAACCACTTCATTGGATGTACAATTCAGTTTTCTGTCTCTCTAACGGGGATTCAATAAAAGTTCTTATCGCTAAAAATGGTGCTAATTTTGATCCAACCAATCAGATATTTTTTAATGTTTGAAACCTAACATCTGATTGGTTGGGTTATTAAATAGCCTTGTAATATTTTAATTTTTCTTCCAATATTTTAAGTTTTCCCATTCATATTTAATTATTAATAATTTACATCAATATTCTGTTATATCTGACACAACATACTAGACCAGCCTTTTTTGTGCTGACAATGTTTAAGTGTTCGATAAAATATGTTCATTGATTGCATTTTTGTTATGCACAATATGGGTTTATTTAATGGACAACTTCACTTTAAAAAAGGAATTAAGTACATTGGGTAGGGAAAAAGAATTAAGTATTCTTACCTCCCAAAATAATTTTGTTGAGTGCCAGCATGTAATTACCTAAAATAATTTTCTTTCAAAGGTCTTCTTAGTGTACTAGAAATGTTTTTCTATCTCTTACATAACCTTGCATTTATAGTATACATTGTATATTAATGTGTATTGAGGTCCTTTTGCAGAACATTGTTTTCAATGTTTTCAATGTTTTTAAGCTGAATGTGCCCTTGTGAGTGTAATTGAATACATTCCTTCAAGACCATGAGTTTTGTGGATAATTTGTACATCTCTGCTGGGGTTTGGGTGGAGTAGTGAATTAATTTTTTTCTGTAGGATTCTGACTTTTAAACAGCGAGTTATTCACTAATTTCTGCCATCTGCAAAAAATACCACATAAAAAGATTTGTACCTGATTTATTAAAGGGAAAACTCCAGCGGCAGTTAATAGAAAATGAAAGACTACAAGCTTCCTTAGATACAGCCATCACTGTTTGAAGCAATCTAGGGAATTTACAGATTAAAGACATAGACCATGTAGAGAATCTCTGCCTTTTATGTCTGTAAAAGTTCTACATCACATCCACCCCTTTTTAATTTTTTTCTGTAGTGTAGGGCTCCCACCCCCAACCGCTATAGAACTTTGTCTAAAAACTCCCCCGATCATTACTTACTTTGCTTCTCTTCTCTGACGTTCTGTCATGGCCCTCTGCTTGCATGAAACTGCAAGCAGGGGGCCGGACCGGCTGCAGCGTCAGTGATTGGCTGATTGGCTGTACAGAACGTTGGGGAAAAGAGGCAAAGTAAGTATAGTTCAGGGGAGTTTTTAGACAAATTACTATAGTGGTTGAGATTGGGAGTCCTTCACTACAGAAAAGGGGTTTGTAGCTAGGGGGAGGGAGAGCAAAACGGGAGGGAGAGGGAGGGGGGGGAGGGCTGCACTGAGCATGTGCAAATTCTCCCTGGAGGAGAGATAGGAGGCAGAGTCCTATATGGACTCGGCCAAGCTCCTGGTGGTCAGTTTTCTGGGTTTTGGAGGAACATTACAGGAGAATCATTTGGAGCTGGGGTGTAAGGTAAGGATTTTTCTACACTAGTGGATTAAAATGTAGTTTTGGGGGTGGACATGCCCTTTAAAAGAGAATGTAAGTCTAATGTTAAATTCAACTTGGATGAATCCTATGTATTGATGACTTGAACCCCTTTAAACTTTAACATCAATGCAATTGTTGGTGTTGCTCTTCCTGTTCCCAAACTTCTTGCTACTTTCAAAATATTTCAGGCAATCACATTTTTTCAGAATAGCCTTAAAAACTTGGCTTGGGCTGACATCACCAGCATCATGGAGCATGTAAAAAAGGCGGTTGATTAAAGCTTTATGATACATAAATGTGATATTTTTTTTAATGGGAGCTGCAGTGGTATATACCCGTATAAAAAAACACTCAGCTATGTCACAAAGTGACTCATTATTTCTTATATTTTTTATATCCCACTGCTCCTCCTATTCCAGTGTTCATGCCTGGATGAATGACTCCATGTTTTTTGAAGTGTTTAACTGCACTAAAGGAACCCGGATGGAGCTGCTTCCTGTCACTTCATAACCAGTGTCTCTCTCCTCCTCCACAAAGATTTGCTTAACCGCATAGATGCTGGGCTGGAATGTTCCTTTCTACTGGGTTTAAGTTACAGAAGGTAGCATGGGGATTTAAATTAAAGTGGGATTAGGGACAAGGCTAGAATTTAATGTGCGAATTGGTTGAAGGAATCTGATACTTATGTATTATAAGAAATAATGTGCACTGTTGCATTATAATATACAGATATTACACACAAGAGGCTGGGCTGGGATGTTCCTTTCTACTGGGTTTAAGTTACAGAAGGTAGCTTGAGGGGGTTAAATTAAAGTGGGAAAAGGGACTAGAATTTAAAATGCCAAGGGGGTGAAGGAATCAGATACTTATGTATTATAAGAAATAATATGCCCCTTTACATTATAATATAAGGATATTGCACCACCATGGAGTTCCCTGCCCTGTATAAAATATTCTATATAGTCAGGAAACTCCTTGGTGGCTCATTATCCCTTATATTATACACACAACCTGTTTCATACAGCTGTACGGTACAACAAGTTAATTGTTTGAAGGTATGTGTTATTAGGAATCACCTGATCTTAATCAGGGTTGGATTTCCCATAAGTCTACATAGACTGGTCTAGGGCGCAGGGATCAATAGGGGCAGCATTTCCGAAGCCCCCAGTTTTAATGAATTGCTCACTGTAGTAATACCAGAGAGAAAATATCAGGGCGATGCACCAACGGGTGCATCACTCCTGTTTTGGAGTTTAAGTCACGCTAACCGATGTTATATCAGTTAGCGTGACTTAAACTCCTTCCTTGTGGCGGCTGCGTGGCTAGCGAGAAAGTTAACCATTCAGCCGCCGCAAGCAATGTTATATGCCCAAAGTGGCATTCTATTGCAGCACTTTAAACGCCAGCTATTAGTGCCAGAATAGAAAAGCGACAGGTAGCGATGCTCCAAGATCCGCTGTTGGCATATAACATCGCTGGGCTGTTTACACTGTGCTACCGATAGCGCCTCTCAGTGCATCACCCTGTATATCTCTTAAATGTATCTCCCAACTTTGGGCAGCCAGCCAAGAATAAGCAGAGGGGTAAAATGTAACAACTGGTAAAGGCTGAACCTGCAGAGGGATTGAAATGGAAACAAAAGTAAATACTGTAATCTTCCAACTGGTTACACTGTCACCTCCTAATGTAGGGAGAAGGGAAAGCAGTGAATGAACCTGCCTTATATCTTACAGTTACAGCACTTTATAGTAGGGACTGATTTATTGCATTGGGATATGGTAACTGCTTTTAATAGAATCACATATAGTAGATTATTTAATATATTCTGTATTTGAATATAGTATATTCTGATCTATAAAAATCCATTTTGTATAAATATTACACATATAAATTGTTCTAGGGATGCAGTGCTCACTATTTAATGGAATCTATCTGCATTTTGGTGAATAGGCACCAGAGTCATAGGTGCCACAGAGCCATCACCATAGGTGATCCTGATTCCCCCTGCCTCCCAATGTGGTCATCTATGTGGAGGGATTGTTATTGGAAAACATCAGCAGAGTTATGCTGATTGGTGCAAAAGTTTATGACAATTGTGTAAACTGCACTTTACAAAAGCCTACAGCTATTCATCCAGATGTTTAGCGGCAGTAAAACAATATATTGTTAATGGGGACATCCTCAAAACAACGCCTGATAAACTCTAAGAAAATGCCACGTGAGCGGAAACATGGCGCTCGTGGCCTATGGGATAAAAACGTAGAAATCCAGCCCTGATCTTAATTTGTTTTTAGACATTGTACAACCACACATTTTTTTTTATTACATTTTAGGTTGACACCCAAAGTGTAATGTCAGCTAAATAAATAACCAGAGCTCTTGTGGACACCAGTTACTTCCAAGTCTAGTGAAACCAAATCTCCTATCAATTATATGACTCTCTCCTCTCTTAAACATTTTTTTAAAATCTATAAAAATCCATTTTCAAGTAATTTCCAAGTATCCAAATGACAAGCAAAGTCCAATGCACTCTCTTCAACCTATGGGTGCTTACTCCTCTTGTATCCTACCTCCAAGGATAATAGTTCAATAGAAAAATAAACAAAAAGCTGAGGATCGCACTCCAAATCAACGTTTTCTTTATTCAAGTGACAAACATCAAAAAACACAACGTTTTGGGGGGTGTTAGGTGCCCCCTTCCTCACCTGAGGTCACTTAAATAAAGAAAATGTTGATTTGGAGTGCGACCCTCAGCTTTTTGTTTAATTTCCAAGTATCACTCACTCTTCACTTCTGTATCAAGACCAATCAAATCTCACTTGTTTGGGATGAATATTTATTGCTTTAGAGACCTTAAAGGACCCATAATAAGTATAGTGGGCCTGTCTGGCGTTCCTTTGGTATTACTTTGTTACACATTAATGTTATTCCTTTGATGCCTGAAATTAAAAATGTGCTGATTTAGAACCTAGCTTTAAAGTAATAAATGTCCCTGTATTTAGCCAATAGTGAATTATATATTGACAGTATACGAGATGGCAAATCTTTGTGTTTTCTTCACTAGACTTTCAATTGTGAAAAGTTCACATAATCTCCCATTGGCTTTGAAATATATAACTTTCATCGTAGGAGCATTTTTCTAGTTTATGACAAAATTTAACTTATTGGTATATTTTAGACTAAACTAGGAATAGTTTATGACAGTGACAACCATGTTGGTGCTAATACTTGGTAGTGTTCTTATTCTGCAGCACCCAATCAGATGATATATACATTATGATTTTGATTAAATTGTTTATAGTTTTTCTTTTAATTTAGAAACAAGATTTGAGTTTGTTCTTGAGCTTTAATTTAGTAGCTGGAATTGGAATAAAACTCATTTAATTATGAGGCCTTTTGATTACTATTTGCTGCTGTTTCCTATTTTTTAACATTGATGCCAAATATGTTGCCACCAGCTGCTGTGACCTACAACCAATAGCATTCTGGAAGGGTAGACCCTTTTATTAGGAGGAACTAGAAAATGTTGCGGTTTTATGAAGTTGTGTTTGTTTGGCCACACACTGCAGTCACTAGAACAATTCGCACATTTCAAATGTTGCTTACATTTTTAGTTAGACTATTATCTTTACCCACAATGGAAGCTTGCCTTCGGAAATAAACAAATGGACTTTTCAGACACATGTCATGTAAAAAGTCATATTTAGATGTTGGAATATTCAAGCTAGAAATATTAAACACTGAAATGTAAGACTGGTAAATGATCCCTCTGTGTCAAAGTGGAGTTTTTGCCATCTTACAGTGGCCTTTAACCCTGCCCTTTTCCTCCAATCTGAGAGGAGTTGATGTTGATGGAACATATAATGGTTCCTTTCCTGTGCAGTAAAGTCAGCAATAAAGCTTAGTAATTAAGGTGACTGGGGAGGCCCAACCCAGCATGCTAGTGGTGTGGAAAACACTTTTCAAACTTCAAACAATATCAAAGTCACTGAGAAGCGGGTCTAGTTTAAGGCTGCTTTGAATTAAACCTCACTTCCACACGCACATTTCAAATCCAGGCTCAAAGGGGAAAAAACCCAAACCTTCTGGATTTCATTAGAACCAATTATCTTATCTGTTTCATCTCAAGCCTGACCCTTAAGGCTTGCGAGCAGCTTTTCGGAGAGTTTGTGTGACTATTTGAGGAAGCCTGCAGACAGCCATTGGCTCAAGGACTTGTTAATTAAAACACTGTTGCCCTCTGCTCCTACTGATTAAATATTTTCAAGATTTTGTAAATAGTTTTTTTTGTTTACCTTCCTGGCTCTGAGCACCAGCAGCCCAGTAGGTGACATTGTTTCTTATGGAAATAAAACAATCATATATTGTATATAAGCTATTAAACTGACTGGACATTTATAATCTCTGGCTGATCAAATGACCTTAAGTAGAACAAGGTTATGGTTTCAAATGATCATATACCAGTTTGATAACTAGTTTTAATGAGAAGATAGCACTTTCTAGAACAGTTGAATAGTCACATTTAGCTAGAATGGGATATTAATCACATTCCTTATTTACTATTCACAAAGAAACTGCTTAAATATCCAGGATATTCGTTTTATCTTTTTGTGCCAACATTTTTGAAATGTACAGTGAGTCATTTCTCTGAAAAAAGTAAATCCACAGAGAAAGGAAATGCGAAGAATAAAATATTTCCTTTATTTTTCTGGATAACCTTGTGCTACTCCCTGTTTGCAGACACTATTAACACACTTTTCCAGAATACTTGGTGTGTCAATGTGGTTGATTCATACCTTAGAAACAAAAATGCATAATTAAGTTTGCTTGTATAATGCAATTGAAAAAATAAACTTTATTTACAGCAGATAAATTGATTGTACACAATTGATAAATGTTTTCAATCTTTAATTTGTATTATATTTGTAAATACAATCTAACTCATTAATTGGAAACACAGGACACAAATTCCTTGCACATGAATCCAAGGGGGGATTCGAACTTGGCGCTGCAAGCATCGGTGATAACCACTGAGCCACTGTGCTGCATTTAATTAATATAATTATCTACAGAACTCCAGCTACTTCTACATATACAATAGCATGCAGCCTTATTTGCATATAACCTTATTTCAATTAATGCAATAAACAGGAATGACTAAAGCTGGGAACACACATTAACAATTAAGGGACAATTCCATCAGCCCTTTATCATGAAAGAGTGTAGCACAGCTCTGAGCATTCCCAGTGCTGACAAACATTTACCATCAGCCTCAGGATCGCTCAGAACTGCCCGAAAATTCCACTCGCCCCCAGTCAGCCCCTTGTCCTAGGAAGAAAACTCTGGACTGTGTGTAGCCTGATCTTTAGAAAAATGACAGACAGGATCTTAAAGGGCATGTCCACCCCCAAAACTAATATTTAACCCCATACAGACCCCACTGTGTAGTTTAAAAGCATCCTTACCTTACATATCTGCTTCTTATGGTTCACCTGCAGTGCCATAAGAAACTGAAGAGCAGTGGTTGTCTTCCTGTCCAAAAGGTCTCTTGCCTCCAGGAGGGATGCTGACATGCGCAGTAGAGCCTTTTCCCCTCCTCCCTCCCTCTACCTGGATCCATCCTCTGTAACCGTTGCACCTAGCGTGAAATCCTTTTAATATGGTGTAGCTAACCCCTGCTCACCCCCAACCGCTGCATTAGTTCTTTAAAAAAAGAAGCCGAATTATACTTACATCCCTTTTCTCCCGCAGCGTCTCCATTGCTGGCAGCCATGCCTGAGATTAGCGATAAGTCCAGGACCCTTCCTAGAAGACTTTACAATCTAGATATAAAGTACCAAACTAGCAAGAGTGCACAAGGCCAAATTTATGACAGTCACATGTAGTTAATCATTCAGCCTATCTACAAAGTTAGATCTTGTCAAAGTGGCCAATGAATGTCCAACGACCAGATGTTCTCTAAGACCTGGTATTTATAGCATAGGATCTGTCTTTGGGACCTACAGACTATCAATTACTACCAATTAGTAAACTGATTGGTAGTCTGCCAGTTAAAAAAACTCACAGCGCTGCCAGCATTTGGGTGTGACTGAAATTTACAGACAGGTCCAATCAAACTTTCATTGATGGATTCGCTGATTAATCATTGAATCCATGTAATATATTATAAGTCTATGGCCATCCTTAGACTGCTCTAGATTGGTAATTCTGGGAAGTTTTAGAGGTATGAGAGCTCCAAATGAAACACATTTTAAGTAATAATGCATTGATTGAGTATATTACAGATATTACAATTCTAGTGGGAATTCTGCAGTGCACTGTGACTGTCTATATGAAGCATTTAACAGCTGCTTCAGGTTCCAGATGTTAATCACAGCAGCTGTGGAATGAACTAATTCCAACAACTTGCTCCTGTCCCTGTCACTGTTTGCACTAAGACTGCTTGTACCCTAGTGGAATGGGAAAGCTTTGTGGAAGCCAAAAAAAGACTTGATAGCTGCAGTAGCCAATTTGAATTGCTCTACGTTTAGCTTAGATCCTAACAAATACAAAAGCTGACATTACTATGTGAAGAATGCTACTGGCACCCATGTACCATCATATCTATAATATTTTAAAATAATACAAACCACTATTCCACCCCAGTCTCACAAGGGTAATGCCGTTTATTTGTCCCTGGGGTAGTTTGGGGAGTGGTTTAGGTAGTCCAAGTGCTAATCATGGTCCATTCACATCCTGGTTCTGGTCCCCAGAAGGTTGAGAGGTATGATTAATGTAAGCAAAATAAAGGAACCTAATTGGTTTTCTAGTAGTAGTAATAGTAATAGTAGTAGTAGTTGTAGCAGTAGAAGTAGTAATAGTAGCAGTAGTAGTAGTAGTAGTATTAATAGTAGTAGTAATAGTAGTAGTAGTAATAGTAGTAGTAGCAGACTGTGATAAAGTGGCAAGTTAATATAAAGCAATACCATGCTACAATAGCAAAGACAGGCCAGCCCTAGAGGGGATATGTAAATATAAATATTGACTTTTTTTAAAACCAGAAACCATAGAACACTGTTTAGTAACTGGTCAAAATGGAGCTAAAAAATATTTTGTGATCTTTAAACTGTGAAATATTTCTTTCCAGAGAAAGTGCTTTCATTTTGAAACCAGCAGCAAAAGATAAACTACACCACATGTAGATGAAAAGCTTAGGGATTTAACAGTAAGACAGACCAAATTCATTCCAGACTTTTCTCTCCTCCGAGTTCTATCAACAGTTTCATTATAAGTTGAAGTATGATTTTAAAAGTTACGCTAATCAAATGAACTATCATATTTTTATATACAACAAAAGATTATTTTTTTATCAGGAAAAATAAAATCCCCAGCAAAATGATCTAAAAATCTCACATAATATCTCATATGTCTCCTCAGGTCACCATAAGAATTCTAGAGTATGGTCCTAAGTAATAAACAACATTTGTCTATCATTAGTCTATTTTTAGCTTGGTCAGAATTAGAATTCTGTACTTCCAAATGAGTGCAGGAGAAGTGCACAAGACTAACGTTGACCAAGGTCAATATATTTGTTGTTCCATAATTATTTTTACAAACGTAGACATTAAATTATTAATTATGCAAATAAATCATTATGGGAAAAGAAGTGATTATGAAGAGTATGTCCCCGTGTGCCGTAAATGTGCTTTCACGGCTGTACATAACATGCTGTATCGCAAACTTGCAATACCACAGGTTTTTAAATATAGCCGAAAGTTAGATATTCAACACAATCCCTGCAGGCAATTTGCTGAGAGCAGGTTAAGCTCAGAGCTTTCACACATGCTCAGATAAACTTACCACTGCTTTGAATGTACCAGCCTCCAGGTACACTTATTAGTCATTGGCCTTGACATCATTCATCCTGGCTCTGACCAGCCAGGAAGTAATAGGAGTTTGCTAGTATCTGATGCAGTGTTTGGGATAAATAATTAGCTTTGTGTGCAGTTTTGGGAAGTGTGAGTATAACAATTTTAGGGTTTTGGGGGCTTCTATCAGGGACTGCCATCTCTGATACAAGGGAGGAGGAACGAAGGGTCAGGAATGCAAGGCAGGTGGTAGTGGTAGGGGACTTCATTATAAGGAAGGTAGATAGGGTAATCTGCCGCCAAGACCCTACATGCCGAACTGTGTGTTGCCTGCCTGGTGCTAGGGTTCGGCATGTGGTGGATCGTGTAGACAGATTATTGGGTGGGGCCGGGTGTGACCCGGCGGTCTTGGTTCACATTGGTGCCAATGACAAAGTTAGAGGTGGAGGTGAGGTCCTTAAACATGATTTCCGAGAACTAGGGGCCAAGATAAAAGCAAGGACCTCCAGGGTAGTGTTTTCAGAAATACTACCGCAGCCACGTGCTAAGCCAGGGAGACAGCGGGAGCTTAGGAGCATTAATGCGTGGCTAAGAGAGTGGTGTAAGGAAGAAGGGTTTGGGTTTATTGAGAACTGGGCAGACTTTGCTGTCGGCTACAGGCTCTTTAGTAGGGATGGGTTGCACCTCACTGATGGTGGTGCAGCTGTTTTAGGGGAGAAGATGGCTAGAGGGTTGGAGGAGATTTTAAACTAGGTTTGGGGGGGGAGGGTATTAGCAGTCTCACTGGGATAGATTGTCCAAGAGGAAAGCAGGGTGTAGATAGGCCAGTGGTGGGTGGAAAGGGGGGTGGGGCTAGCATAGGGGATAGGGAGGAATGTGTATCAAAGTGTACGAATAAATTACAGGATCATAATCTAAAATGTATGTTTGCAAATGCGAGAAGCCTGGCTGACAAAATGGGTGAATTGGAAATGATGGCATTGAATGAAAAGTATGATGTAATAGGTATAGCAGAAACGTGGTTGAACAGTTCTCACGACTGGGCTGTAAATATAGAAGGATATGCCTTGTTTAGGCAGGACAGAAAAAAAAGGAAAGGGGGAGGAGTATGTGTATATGTTAAAAAAGAATTGAAGCCAAATTTAAAAGAAGAGATAGCTGGTGATATGGATGATAAAGTGGAGGCAATATGGGTGGAATTAGGCAACAGGAAAGGGGGTAATGTCATTGTTGGTGTCTGCTATAAGCCGCCAAATGCTAGCAGAGAGGAGGTGAGTCAACTTCATATGCAGTTGGCAAGGGCTGCAAGTTTGGGGAGTGTGCTCATTATGGGGGACTTCAATTACCCTGACATTGATTGGTGTGGTGGAACTGCCATCACAGAAAAAGGCGATGAGTTCCTGAATTTGCTGCAGGATAATTTTCTCTCACAGGTGGTTGAGGTTCCTACTAGAAAAGGAGCTCTGTTGGATCTGGTAAAATCTAACATTGTGGAGCGCATTATAGATATAAAGGTAACTGGAGGCTTAGGGAATTGTGACCATGAAATAGTGGCATTTGGACTTTGTTATCGAAAGGAAAAGTGCGCTGGGTTAACAAAGACATTTAATTTCAGGAAAGCAAATTTCCCCAGGTTAAAAGCAGCTCTTCAGAATGTCAACTGGGATAATGTATTATCAGGTAAAGGTACTGAACAGAAGTGGACTGTGTTCAAGGGGATTTTAAGCCAGTTCACATCTAAATTTATACCCTTGGGAAATAAATGTAAAAAAAATAAATCCGCGCCCATGTGGCTGAATTCTGATGTAAAGAGGCAAATGGTAAGGAAGAAAAAGGCATTTAAAACCTTTAAGGCCGAGGGAACGGAAAGGGCCTTTAGGGATTATAAAAACTGTAACAAGGAGTGTAAGAAAGCAATCAAACTAGCTAAAATTAATAATGAAGTTAGGATAGCTGAAGAAAGCATCACTAAGCCTAAACATTTTTTTAAGTATATTAATAGTAAGAAGATGAGGACTGAGAATGTGGCACCATTAATTAATGGGGATAAGTTAGTTACGGAGGATGGCGATAAAGCAAATATCTTGAATAATTTTTTTTCCTCTGTATACACTATAGAAGATCCAAGTACAGATATCATAGTGTATAGTAGCAATAAAGGTATACAAGATTCAAGTTCACTTTGGTTAACCGAGGATATGGTACAGAAAGAACTAAATAAGGTTAATATTAGTAAATCTCCTGGACCGGATAAAATACATCTTCGGGTACTTAAGGAGCTACGTTCAGTTTTATCTAGGCCATTGTTTCTTATTTTTGCTGATTCCCTCATGTCCGGTGGTGTGCCTCTGGATTGGAAAAAGGCTGATGTTATTCCAATATTCAAAAAGGGTAGTCGTTCACAGCCGGGTAATTACAGGCCTGTAAGTTTAACTTCAGTGGTGGGGAAGATCCTGGAAAGTTTAATAAGGGATCATGTTCTAGAGTATGTTTCAAGGACTGACATTATAAGTAGTAACCAGCATGGATTTAGGAGGAATAGATCTTGTCAAACTAACTTGCTTGGCTTTTATGAGGAAGTAAGTAGAAATTTAGACTCTGGTATAGCAGTAGATGTAGTTTACTTGGATTTTGCAAAGGCTTTTGATACAGTCCCCCATAGGCGACTAATGAATAAGCTATGGTCTGTTGGTCTGGGGAGTCACATTTGTACATGGATAGAAAATTGGTTAAAGAATAGGATGCAGAGAGTAGTTGTTAATGGGGCTTCATCATTATGGACTAAAGTGCTAAGTGGGGTGCCACAGGGTTCTGTGTTGGGGCCGCTTCTATTTAATCTATTTATTAATGATTTGGAAGTGGGTATTGTCAGCAAGGTTTCTGTGTTTGCTGACGACACAAAACTTTGTCGACCATTAAAAACTTCAGAGGATGTGCAATCGTTGCAAGGGGATCTAGATAGATTATCACATTGGGCTGCTAAGTGGCAGATGAAATTCAATGTTGATAAATGTAAGGTGATGCATTTTGGACTTAAAAATACTTGTGCTACTTATACTATAAATGGCTCTGTGTTAAGTGAATCCCTGTTGGAAAGGGATCTTGGAGTTTTGGTGGATAACAAACTTAAAGGTAGCAAGCAGTGCCAGGCGGCAACAGCCAGAGCCAGCATGGTATTGTCTTGTATAAAGCGAGGTATGGATTCAAGGGAGGAAAATGTAATTCTCCCTCTTTACAAAGCATTGGTAAGGCCTCATTTGGAATATGCAGTGCAATTTTGGAATCCTGTGTACAAAAAGGACATCTTTGAAATGGAAAGGGTTCAGAGAAGGGCAACTAAATTAATAAGGGGATTGGGGGAGCTTGAATATGAAGAGAGACTGGAAAAGTTACAATTATGTACGCTGGAGAAAAGGCGCTTGCATGGGGATATGATTACTGTGTATAAATACATTAACGGGCCATACAATAAACTATCTGGGGCATTGTTCACCAAGAGAACATGTCAAAGGACACGAGGACATCCCTTAAGACTTGAAGAAAAAAGGTTTAGGCTTCAAGCTCGGAAAGGGTTTTTCACTGTGAGAACGGTAAGGCTATGGAACTGTCTTCCAGTGGATGTTGTAATGGCAGGTTCATTGGTCAGTTTCAAAAAAAGGCTGGATGAGTTTCTGCAAACAAGGAATGTTGCAAGTTACTGGTATTGATACATAAAGTAGAGTTGATCCAGGGATATTTCCGATTGCCACCTGGAGTCAGGAAGGAATTTTTTCCCCCTTCATAAATTTGGTGGGGTTTTTTTTTGCCTTCCTCTGGATCAACAGTTAGGCAGGAAATGAGGATATTGCTAGATGGGTTGGACTGGATGGACGTATGTCTTTATTCAACCTCAAATACTATACTATACTATACTAATATCAAATGTAATTTTGGGGGTGCACATGCCCTTTAAGGTTGCCACTATGCAAATAGCAAAACATTGGCATAAATTGGTGACAATTTATGTGCAGGGTTTGTTTAGTAGTCTCAATACCAGGCTGGTATTTTAACAGTATATATTCACTGCCCATGCTGAAATAATAATGCTGGCCAGGTGAAAGTCTTCCCTTTGGGATAATGAGCGTAAATGAAATGCACACATTGTATATTTTAAAGAATGATGTCCTACTTACATAAAAAGATAGTTAGGTATGAAACTGATCTGTGATATTCCTTATAATTTATAGTTTATATTTTGGATCCCATTAAAAAGTCAATTTGAATAAGAATACACAGTTAAAGAGTTGGATTAGTTGGCTGACTTCTCTGTCTAGGGAATGACATCTAGGCCTGGTTCACATTAGCAACCTTGTAGTACAGATATGCAGCAAAAAAATAACAGTAAAGAGAATTGCATAACATTGGGAAATATTTTCATTATTTCACATTAAGATTTAGCCAATGAGATTTTTTTTTATATAAAAACAGAACTTACATGAGTTAAGTAAGATAGATATTTTAGGCTAGAGATCCCTTCTAATATGCAAATAGGCAAGGAAGCAGGATTTCTGGGTAGTTTCCATGTTACCATGGTATCCTTTAAAAAATGCTATATCTTCTAAAACAGAATCCCACAAACTTAATGCAGAACCAGATAGCACGTTATGGACAATTTTTAATGTGATGTTTACATAGTTCTTAAGTGAAACGCACCTGGCTCTTTCTTCATGGTCGCTCATTCCCTCGTGGTTGTACTTTATCCTTGGGGTTGCTCCCTCCTGGGTCTGCATGATGGTTTACTACTTACATTTATATATGCCACATAGATAAGTATACCATTTTTCAGGCTGTACTGTTTACGTATTTATACTAGCTATGTATCATGTATTTTACTTTATACTTATGTCATAGGCTATGTATACATAAATTCTCTATGAATCATCTACCATACACATATTGACTATGCATTTGATGTTTTTTATTTGATATATCCTAAATAGAGCTTTACTTATATCCTACTTTACATAGGAGTGTTATGTACATGTACCCCGATGTTCAGTTGGGCTTAGCTCCAATTCTTTTGGTGCCGTGCACACATCGATATATCTATTGACAATTTAGAGCTAGCTTTTCTCTTTCACTTATATGGGTGTTTGTATGGTGACTATTATTTGTATCCTCGTGGATTGACTGATTGCATGTTCATATATCTGCACACATATATATCATATATCTACACACATATATATCTGGGAATCTGGGCCATGTTCTTTTGGATTGTGCAATATATGTTTTTAACTGATTTTAACTTTCTTCTGCCCATTTCATGTTTCTAATAAAGGGTTTTTATAATTAACTACAAATGAATGCCTCAGGTTTTCTTTCCTGTAATTTTATTGCTATCATTATATACCTGTAGAGCACCACAATATACCATATACCGGTGCTATACAATTTACTAATTAATACTAATTACACTTTACAAGAATAAAAACTAAGTTTTCTGGGGTTCATAGTATTTCTGATGGGAGAGTATTACTACTCTAGTTAAAGGGCATGTCCACCCCCCAAATTATAATCCCCCCCACTACTGGCCCCACCATGTAGTGTAATAAAATCCTTACCTCACATCCCAGCTCCATAAGGTTCTCCTGTAGTCCCCCCCCAAAGTCCCAAATACTACCCACCAGGAGGATAGCAGAGTCCATATAGGACTTTACCTCCTATCTGGCCTCCGGGAGAAGTTTGGCATGCATACTGCAGCCCTTCTCCCCCTCCCTCTCCCTCCCGTTTTGTGATCCCTCCCCCTACCATAAAACCCCTTGCCCATATAATAGTATATCTTCCCCCAGCCCAACCGCTAAAAAAGAATTTTAAGAAAGACCACCGAACTCTACTTACCTTCCCTCTCTCCCGGCATTCTGAGAAGCCGGCAGCCGCGTCCGTGATTGGCTTCCTCTCAGCCAATCACGGATGCCGCTGCCGGTCCCACCCCCTGCTTACAGTGTCTTGCAAGCAGAAGGCCGGGCCAGGCGTCGGAGGAGAGAGGGAAGGTAAGTAAACATCGGGACACTTTCTTAAATTTATTTTATAGTGGTTGGGGCTGGGGGAAGTTATTCTATTATATGCTAAAAGTTTATCATAAGGGTGGACATGCCCTTTAACCTGCTAACTGCCACAAGCAAAAGCTGGTGGTAAGGTGAGAATAGAGATGAAGATATGGAGAAGGCCTGATTATCTCCTAAATCAGGGATTTCTAACCCATGGCCCATCCAGATGTTTGCAAACTACAACTGACAGCAATATGCAGCAAAGGGGTGCAACTATCTGGGGGGCTGCACATACGACATCCCTGTCCTAAATGTAATTGTGATAGCAAGGTTGCCTCTTACTCTGCTCTCCACTGGTTAGTGATTTCTGGTTCACCTGATAATGATTATTGCTTCAATGTTTTGTTCCTTCTAATTAAAGGAATTGTACACAAAAAAAAATAACTTTGACTCATTTCAATCTATAAATGACTCCATGTAAGCAGCATTTACTCTTATGTGTTTGTGTTGCTGCATGATTTGTGTTTGTCATGACTTCAATCTAGTACTTGTTTTGCTCCAGCTCAGACCCTCAGTCCCCCAGCCCCCTGCCAGATTATCTGACTCTCTGTGAGGGCAAGCATGCTCGTTAATCCCTACGAGGCAGCATTGGGTGAGGGAATTTCCCACCATGCAGTTCATATACCAACTGTCAATATTCCAGCTACAGCAAAACTATACATAACAGTACAGTTGATGATATTTAGGTTGATTGACAGCTGATATGTAAGATGCTTCAGACTGGATATCTAAAGATATAAGGGACAGATTAACAAATAAAAAATACAGTAGAAAGAAGTTTCCAGTAATGGGCACTTAAAAAAAATCCCAGTGTATATATCCTATAAACATAGTATTTGAACATTCATTTAACAAATATTAAATGAATGGTATAAATAGTCACAAAAAAGTAGCTTTCAGATAATGCACAATTTGACTTGCAGAAATTAGGCCCAGTACTCAGGACTTCCACCCTTGATTCACCTCACCAATCAGGAAGAATGTCACATGTGAGATTTTGTTGACTTAATCATTGTTTTGACAGTATATTTCCACCCAAAAATACAAATTTTTCTGTAGTGTAGGGGACCCCCTAGCCCTGAGGTAGAACCACAGAGTTTAGGGTTGGAAGGGGGACCCTTACACTACAAAAAGGTTTATTTTTGGCACAAAGATTCATCAAGAGAGGAGGGATCCGGAGGGTGGGTGGGCTACCCTGTGCATGCCAGAGTCCTCAGTAAAGGAAGTATCAGGAACCAGATGACATACAGACAGCTCCTACTCTTCACCTCTCTGGACTTCCTTATGGTTGTCCTGCAGGCACTGGAGAAAGGAGCAAAGGAGATAGATAAGGATTTTTGAACACGAAGTGGGGCCAACGGTGGGTAAAATTTTAGTTTTGAGGATAGACATGCTCTTTAAATATATTTTTGAAAATGGCACATGTTCCCCTATTTCCTAGCTTCCTATAATAGCTTTTGAATAAATAACAGTAATGTTTTTAATTTAGCCTTTTATTGACCTAATAAGTTCCAATTGCGAAATTTTACAAACTTTTGTGACACCGCTGATAAAGTGAAACTTTGGGTATGCATTGAAAACTCCCAGTAAATGTAGCGCAAACACGATATTAAATAGCGATAGAAGGAGTTAAAGTCGCACTGACCTAAACTCTGAAAATTGGCCTAGCGCCCTTGGACAAATGAGCCCCCAAGTCTTTATTAATGTAACATATAATGGATTGCATAATCCTTACCACAGCGCAAATCCTCTGATGTTATAAATAAAAATGACTTGCATCATAAAAATCCTGGACATACAGACATTTTAGTATATGATTCCACTCATGTATTATATTAATGGAAAGTGATACAGGAGTTTAAGATTTTGGCCAATTTCTCCATTTCATAATCTCAGAAAAAAATGAAATAGCATATATTGCAGGCTTTAGCTTTCTGAAATACAATACTTCATTACAATCTTTTGAATGAGTTACTTTACTAGCATAAAATTTGATTGGTTGCTGCAGATTAATAGTATGGGCACACTTTTGCACATTTTATTGTATCAGGCCTATATTGCGTTAATTTGAAATATGGTATTTATAGTATTAACAATTCTGTGTAAGTAGATTACAGATAGAAATACTTAAATGGCCATTGTATTCACCCCTAGGTTTACCTGCCTGAAATTCTTAACTAAACATTGTTGGTCCAGCCCCACCTAGCACATTCCCTAGCTCCAGGACCTGGACAATAGGAAAACATGCTCCTTGCAGAGCTTTCCAGAACCCAGGTACTATTACTTCAAATGGGAGTGGGGTGGGTGGGAGAGAATAATTGCCCCTTTAAAGGAGATGATAAAGTTAAGCTGGCCATACACTAACAAACTTACCTCTCGACATTCAATTGATGATCTAACAACCGTCTGGCCCGATCATTATCTATATCGCAATTAAGATCTAACTAGTGTGTTTAGATGTCAGCACCTTTTGCATTCGACAGAAATTCTATCCTTAATATAAATTCTTCTCTGCATCTAGGCTACTGTAAACTTTATTATTTATAAATTAACCGAAGCCACAGTTTGGTTGCTGAATTAACCTAAAATTTTTTTTTTTTTTTTTTAAATTGTTGCATATTAATGAGATGTTTATCTATAAATTTTGCATTTGATGTATTACCAAAATATAAAGGAATATTCACTGAATACTAAACAAATCTAAATCTAATTTTCATATTTAAATTCCAAGTTTGCAAACTGTATGAACATTTTTGTTATATTCAGTTGCCTGACATCTTTAAGTCATGTGACAAAATAGCAAATGAATGAAGGTGCATTTCAAAGGAATTGTCAAAGAACCAGTGTGGTTCGAAACGTTGCACTATCTTTGCTGTCTGTAAGAAAGAAAGCCATGTGTTATGGCAGAAAATGCTTTTAAAGAATTGTGAATAAAAGATTTCGTTTTAAAAGGAAGTGCTGCTCTGGACTACTTAGAACTTAGAAGGACCCTGAACAATTTGCCCTAAATTTTCCCAACTCTACTACTATCTCCCTACTTAGATCTGGCCACACCCTGCCCTTGTTTGCCAAGCCCCACCCATTACTGGTCCAAAATGCCAAGAGCTAACAATGCTTGAATTTCTTTGTTCACATGGAACTAAACATTCATTTCACATTGAACTACTGCATTATGAACTACACTGAATAAAATCTTAAGTTCGTTTCTTTAAGAATCAGTTATTTTTGCAGTCCATTTTAACATGAAACAAATATTTGTTTTCCAAATAGACTGAATGCCTGCAGGATACGTTTGTAAACCAGGGAATCTGAACCTACTTTATAATTCCGGGATTAAGTAGACAATTCAGTTAATAGTGCAAAAGTGAAAATTACATTTAAAATGGTGCATTTTATGCAGTCACACTGTTTACACTACCTTTGTAGAATATTGTTTGTACAGAACACTCTTTGTTGCTGTTTAGATTTACTGTCAATGATCACAAAGTTTTTTTCTGCTGTGAATTGCAATCTAACTATAACCCCAAGGGGGAAATGACTGCCATACAGTATAAGGAGAGTTCCTCTGAGAAGGTAAAATAAAAATGTCTTACCAATATACAGCAATAGTCTCTTCACAAATTAATTAATTTTACTAGATGTAGAAAAAGGATGAAATGGAATCTAAATGTGACTAAGGTGTGAAAAGTGTTTATGTAGGTGAATAAAACCATCATTTTGCATTGTAAACAAATCAGAAAGCACACATAAATATTATCATTCATTAATGTACAATGATTTGAAGTCTAACAACACATGGCGATCTGGAAATGACAGCACACTGTAGGCAGGTTTATTTTTAGGCAACCATCCTTACTATAATAATTACCACTTCCTTTAGATGTGGTAGCCTGTTAGCACTGATAATGGCAGTCAGTGATGGATAATTCAATTCTGCTGCTGGTTTTGCCAAACATCACCAGGATTTAAATATAAAATTCCTCCAGTAACTTGTATTGAAGTCAATAGGAGGCAACATTTTGAATTTAAAATCCTTTTGAATTCTCCAAATGACATTGGAAGCTGGGAAATTGCATAAGGAACATTTATCAATGGCCAAAATATTATGAAAAACGTACTGTTTAAGGTGTACGGTATGGAAGACCCCACCCTACATCAATACAAATAACTATGGATAATCAATGTTGGCCAGTGTCTGGAAAGGCTGGCTATTAGAACTAACATGCAGAAACATGTCCATCTCTCTCTAATTTAAACTTCAGCTCTTTACACACTTCAACACACTGGCAAATGGCTGTTGGAACAGCAGTTTTATTTTGAGGGAACTGAAACACAATAAAATGTCTTTAATGGTATTAAAGGGACAGTTCAGTGGAAATTATCAATATTTGTTATATTATTAGTTTGTGTAATGCATACGTAGTTATTCTACATATTCTCTCCCATTTTGAAAAATCAGTTGATTTCATACCCTTTGCTGTTCCCTGCTGTTGACATTAGTGAGCTGACATTTCAGGTTCTAACGGTCCTTCTTCTTCCCAGGATGCACCACTTCCTTGGAATGTTCCTAAAAGTAATTTCTACTAATAGATGGATCAAAGATGCTCAGATCTCTACTGAGCAACTGAATCAACCCAGGCGCTGGGTCAAGGGAAAAACCATAACGGTCTCTACTAGGGGTCCTGCAAACAGGAAGTCAGTATTTCGGTTGCAGTTATTTATAGACAGACAAAATGCTGAATTGGCAGATTAAGGTCATTGGGATGAAAAAATACTGCTCTTTTTTCTGAAAAGTACATGTATTTGCACTGAACTTCCCCTTTAAGTGTATTATGGTATTAAAAATATGCATGTTTTTGCATTTTTGCGAAATCAGCTTCATGATATGAATTTCTACCATTTCCACAAAATTATGGAACTGAAACGTTAGCTGCAAAACTTTTTCCATGTCTTGTTATCTCATATATACATCCAATGATGAAATGAGAACCAACGGGCGACAGAGACTAGAATAAAGTAACCTCTCTTCAGTAGTAAATTCCAGAACATCCAATTATAAGTACCGGTAACTGAATGGGTTTACTTTGTAGGAACTGCACTTTTCCTGGGAAAGTAAGAAAGTCAGCAATAAAAACAATTAGACAGTTTAATAAAAATATGTATTTTATAGGTCAAGTGTCTTAACCTATGCAACGTGTGTTAAATGTTTCCAGAGACAATCCTAGTTGCTCAGTGAGGGCCGATTAATAGGTTTTACACCTAGAAATGACAAACACTGTGTAAACTCTGATAAATGAGATCTTAATATCCAAGAAAGCTTTGTGTTCTCATGGAATAATCTATTCAATATACATGGAAGAGTTCCAGAAAGATTAGGGGTCTGGGAGAAAAACCAAAGTAAAATAGAATCAAGAAAATCTATGGATGCTGACTTTTTAAGTGGAATTTTGTTGTATTTTTGATGTATTGTTGAATATTTCTCCATATTTTTAGAGATGCAGGCAATAAGATATGTGATTACTTCACACTTCCTGGTTAAAATGCTCTACATCTTTGCTAGCTTTGCATATTATGTCATAAATCCAAGCTTTTGTTTGTGCTGGTATTTCTATATGTCTGACTGCAAAAATAAATAATGTCTATGGAAAAATGTATTCAGCGCTGTAATGTTTTTAGTAATGTTTTATTCCAGAATTGTATTGAAATGCCATATTGACTGAAACCTTTAAGGCATTTAAACAAAGGAAATAGAGTAGATATACCCTAGACTTTGTCCAAAGATACAAAGAATAATCCAAAAAAGGAGAACTAAAACTTTTCTTTGCAATAAAGGTAGAATAATTATAATAATTATAGAAGGTAATTTAGTGAAAAGCATGGCCATAACCAGCAATAAGATCAGTTTTGTCTAGACCGCACACTTTTTCACCACACAAAATCTCCATGGCCTCTTTCTTTCATCTTCTTGCATGGGTATGACTGCTGATATTTCATTAAGACTCTATCTACACCCATTTATATAGAAGCAGTGCATGTTATCATCCTTTAACAGCCCTATTGTATATGACCTGTACCTGGCATTCATCAACAACAGGTCCATCCTCAGGAGTGGATATAATGGTGACTTTTTTTTGAGGGGCCTAACATTGAATGACCTAAAATGTGTTTTGTGTCTACTTTGGAAGGATGGGCCTACCTGGATAGAAAAAGGCATGCTTGGAGGAGAACTAACATGGGCTATACAACTAGTGACATTATCAGACATTCAACTGATCAGAAAATATTAATAAGATACCCAATACCCCACATGAAGACACCACACACAAAATAATTATCAGACCATACAGCTTCAGCTTCTGTCTAATAATATTATATCACAAGTCAGGCCACATATGATGTTATATTACCTGTGGATAGCTGCCAAACTCACTTACCTGAGGCTGTGGTCTTGTAGCATGTAGACGGAGTCCCAGAAAATCATGTTAAAGGAGAACTATCATGCATATTAATCTTTCAAAATAACTGTTTTAAAGTACCTGGGACAGAGAGGTAGCATTGGTAATCCATATCTGCAAATATTGTTTCTGGAAGCCAATATCGTTTCTAGTAGGAGCCCTAGCACAGCTTCCTCCTGTCATTAGAGGTAGGACAGGTATCACAAAAAAAACGCTGTATAAATGTTATGTGCCAATATTGGCAACTTTTGTGGGGCTTTAAGCTAATGATTGGTGGTGAAAGCCCAGCAAATGTTCATGGCTGATCACAATGCATGGGGAGCCACTCTCAAAATATTACATCGAAGTATGCTTGTGAAGGTTCTCATTCATCCAGGTCATGGTATATCTGTTGTATTCAATTAGATCAACTGGACTTGAAATGTAGTTCTTGAAGACGTTTCGCTAGTCACACACACACACACACACACACACACACACACACACACACACACACGCGCTAGAGCTATACCGTATGGCCAATTCCTAAGACTAAAAAGAAATTGTTCAACAGAGAAATCTTTTAATGCAACCCAGAAACAAATGAGCTTACGATCTCGAAACGGGCTATGGAAAGAAAGGCATAAGGAAAGCCATAAATAAAACACAGAGTGTGCAGAGAAAGGATCTGATATGGGGTACACATAGTAAGAAACAGAGCGATGGATCCATGCAACATTTTTACTTTACCGCAAGATATAGTTCCCAATCTAAACAAACCGTTGACATCAGTCGGAAAACCTTGCTGATTTTGGAATTAGATCCCGATATGAGAGAAGTGTTAAAACGTCATTGTAAATATATTCCCCAAAAAAACGGCTCTGGGGGACCTATTGACTCCGAGTTTATTTGAAAGTAAGGATCAGTGCATCCAAATGTACGATTTTAAATGTACGGTTTAAAGCGGATGTACCAATTGCTGCCGAACAACACACTGAGGCAGCAATTGGTACATCCGAAAGACCCAATACCAAAACACAAGAAAAGCGACCTCATATATGCAGTGCAGTGCAGTAAAGAATGCTCTGATTTGTATGTGGGGGAGACCAAACAGCAACTGCATCAACGTATGGCCCAGCACAGAAGAGCCAATTCCTCGGGTCAGGACTGAGTCGTGTACCTGCATCTTAAGATGTAAACATATTGGCGAAGGCCATTTATGTGAAAATAAAGAAACCAAGCCTAAATAGAGGTGGGGGGGGTTCGACACCAACTGTCTGCCATGTACAATGCTGTTTTAACACCTTACTCTGGGCGTTCCTATAACACCTCTTAGCCACTATCCAATCACACCCTGCGTGTTGTGAACAGCTCTGAGCATTCCCAGTGCTGACAAACATTTACCATCAGCCTCAGGATCGCTCAGAATGCCCGAAAATTCCACTCGCCCCCAGTCAGCCCCTGTCCTAGGAAGAAAACTCTGGACTGTGTGTAGCTGATCTTTAGAAAAATGAAGAGACGGATCTTAAAGGGCCTGTCCACCCCCAAAACTAATATTTAACCCCATACAGACCCCACTGTGTAGTTTAAACGATCCTTACCTTACATATCTGCTTTTATGGGCACCTGCAGTGCCATAAGAAACTGAAGAGCAGTGGTTGTCTCTCCTGTCCAAAAAGGCTCTTGCCTCCAGGAGGGATGCTGACATGCGCAGTAGAGCCTTTTCCCCTCCTCCTCCCTCTACCTGGATCCATCCTCTGTAAC
The DNA here is from genome assembly GCA_019447015.1 of Hymenochirus boettgeri. NCBI lineage: Eukaryota > Metazoa > Chordata > Amphibia > Anura > Pipidae > Hymenochirus > Hymenochirus boettgeri. Next base: position 66,269,218 of record CM033474.1, on the reverse strand, counting down.
CGTTGCACCTAGCGTGAAATCCTTTTAATATGGTGTAGCTAACCCCTGCTCACCCCCAACCGCTGCAATTCTTTAAAAAAAGAAGCCGAAATTATACTTACATCCCTTTTCTCCCGCAGCGTCTCCATTGCTGGCAGCCATGCCTGAGATTAGCGATAAAGTCCAGGACCCTTCCTAGAAGACTTTACAATCTAGATATAAAGTACCAAACTAGCAAGAGTGCACAAGGCCAAATTTATGACAGTCACATGTAGTTAATCATTCAGCCTATCTACAAAGTTGATTGTGCAAAGGGCCAATGAATGTCCAAACGACCAGATGTTCTCTAAGACCTGGTATTTATAGCATAGGATCTGTCTGGGACCTACAGACTATCAATTACTACCAATTAGTAAACTGATTGGTAGTCTGCCAGTTAAAAAAACTCACAGCGCTGCCAGCATTTGGGTGTGACTGAAAATTACAGACAGGTCCAATCAAACTTTCATTGATGGATTCGCGGTATTAATCATTGAATCCATGTAATATATATAAGTCTATGGCCATCCTTAGAGCTCTAGATTGGTAATTCTGGGAAGTTTTAGAGGTATGAGAGCTCCAAATGAAACACATTTTAAGTAATAATGCATTGATTGAGTATATTAACAGATATTACAATTCTAGTGGGAATCTGCAGTGCACTGTTGACTGTCTATATGAAGCATTTAACAGCTGCTTCAGGTTCCAGATGTAATCACAGCAGCTGTGGAATGAACTAATTCCAACACTTGCTCCTGTCCCTGTCACGTTTGCACTAAGACTGCTTGTACCCTAGTGGAATGGGAAAGCTTTGTGGAAGCCAAAAAAAGACTTGATAGCTGCAGTAGCCAATTTGAATGCTCTACGTTTAGCTTAGATCCTAAACAATACAAAAGCTGACATTACTATGTGAAGAATGCTACTGGCACCCATGTACCATCATATCTATAATATTTTAAAATAATACAAACCACTTTCCACCCCAGTCTCACAAGGGTAATGCCGTTATTTGTCCCTGGGGTAGTTTGGGGAGTGGTTTAGGTAGTCCAAGTGCTAATCATGGTCCATTCACATCCTGGTTCTGGTCCCCAGAAGGTTGAGAGGTATGATTAATGTAAGCAAAATAAAGGAACCTAATTGGTTTTCTAGTAGTAGTAATAGTAATAGTAGTAGTAGTTGTAGCAGTAGAAGAGTAATAGTACAGTAGTAGTAGTAGTAGTAGTATTAATAGTAGTAGTATAGTAGTGAGGTAGTAATAGTAGTAGTAGCAGACTGTGATAAAGTGGCAAGTTAATATAAAGCAATAACCATGCTACAATAGCAAAGACAGGCCAGCCCTAGAGGGGATATGTAAATATAAATATTGACTTTTTTTAAAACCAGAAACCATAGAACACTGTTTAGTTACTGGTCAAAATGGAGCTAAAAAATTTTTGTTGATCTTTAAACTGTGAAATATTCTTTCCAGGAAAGTGCTTTCTTTTGAAACCAGCAGCAAAAGATAAACTACACCACAGTAGATGAAAAGCTTAGGGATATTAACAGTAAGACAGACCAAATTCATTCCAGACTTTTCTCTCTCTCCGAGTTCTATCAACAGTTTCATTATAGTTGAAAGTATGATTTTAAAAGTTACGCTAATCAAATGAACTATCATTTTTTATATACAACAAAAGATTATTTTTTATCAGGAAAAATAAAATCCCCAGCAAAAATGATCTAAAAATCTCACATAATATCTCAATGTCTCCTCAGGTCACCATAAGAATTCTAGAGTATGGTCCTAAGTAATAAACAACATTGTGTCTATCATTAGTCTTTTTTAGCTTGGTCAGAATTAGAATTCTGTAATTCCAAATGAGTGCAGGAGAAGTGCACAAGACTAACGTTGACCAAGGTCAATATATTGTTGTTCCATAATTATTTTTACAAACGTAGACATTAAATTATTAATTATGCAAATAAATCATTATGGGGAAAGAAGAGTGATTATGAAGAGTATGTCCCCGTGTGGCGTAAAGTGCTTTCACGGCTGTACATAACATGCTGTAAGCAAACTTGCAATACCAGTTTTTAAATATGCCGAAAGTTAGATATTCAACACAATCCCTGCCGGCAATTTGCTGAGAGCAGGTTAAGCTCAGAGCTTTCACACATGCTCAGAAAACTTACCAATGCTTTGAATGTACCAGCCTCCAGGTACACTTATTAGTCATGGCCTTGACATCATTCATCCTGGCTCTGACCAGCCAGGAAGTAATAGGAGTTTGCTAGTATCTGATGCAGTGTTTGGGATAAATAATTAGCTTTGTGTGCAGTTTTGGGAAGTGTGAGTATAACAATTTTAGGGTTGGGGGCTTCTATCAGGGACTGCCATCTCTGATACAAGGGAGGAGGAACGGAGGGTCAGGAATGCAAGGCAGTGGTAGTGGTAGGGGAATTCATTATAAGGAAGGTAGATAGGGTAATCGCCGCCAAGACTACATGCCGAACTGTGTGTTGCTGCCTGGTGCAGGGTTCGGCATGTGGTGGATCGTGTAGACAGATTATTGGGTGGGGCCGGGTGTGGACCCGGCGGTCTTGGTTCACATTGGTGCCAATGACAAAGTTAGAGGTGGAGGTGAGGTCCTTAAACATGATTTCCGGAGAACTAGGGGCCAAGATAAAAAGCAAGGACCTCCAGGGTAGTGTTTTCAGAAATACTACCGCAGCCACGTGCTAAGCCAGGGAGACAGCGGGGAGCTTAGGAGCATTATGCGGTGGCTAAGAGAGTGGTGTGTGTAAGGAAGAAGGGTTTGGGTTTATTGAGAACTGGGCAGACTTGTGTCGGCTACAGGCTCTTAGTAGGGATGGGTTGCACCTCACTGATGGTGGTGCAGCTGTTTTAGGGGAAGAGATGGCTAGAGGGTTGGAGGAGATTTTAAAATAGGTGGGGGGGGAGGGTATTAGCAGTCTCACTGGGATAGATTGTCCAAGAGGAAAAGAGGGTGTAGATAGGCCGTGGTGGGTGGAAAGGGGGGTGGGGCGTGCAGCATAGGATAGGGAGGAATGTGTATCAAAGTGTACGAAATAATTACAGGATCATAATCTAAAATGTATGTTTGCAAATGCGAGAAGCCTGGTGACAAAATGGGTGAATTGGAAATGATGGCATTGAATGAAAGTATGATGTAATAGGTATAGCAGAAACGTGGTTGAACAGTTCTCACGACTGGGCTGTAAATATAGAAGGATAGCCTTGTTTAGGCAGGACAGAAAAAAAAAAGGAAAGGGGGAGGAGTATGTGTATATGTTAAAAAAAGAATTGAAGCAAATTTAAAAGAAGAGATAGCTGGTGATATGGATGATAAAGTGGAGGCAATATGGGTGGAATTAGGCAACAGGAAAGGGGTAATGGCATTGTTGGTGTCTGCTATAAGCCGCCAAATGCTAGCAGAGAGGAGGTGAGTCAACTTCATATGCAGTTGGCAAGGGCTGCAAGTTTGGGGAGTGTGCTCATTATGGGGGACTTCAATTACCTGACATTGATGGTGTGTGGTGGAACTGCCATCACAGAAAAAGGCGATGAGTTCCTGAATTTGCTGCAGGATAATTTCTCTCACAGGTGGTTGAGGTTCCTACTAGAAAAGGAGCTCTGTTGGATCTGGTAAAATCTAACATTGTGGAGCGCATTATAGATATAAAGGTAACTGGAGGCTTAGGGAATGTGGACCATGAAATAGTGGCATTTGGACTTTGTTATCGAAAGGAAAAGTGCGCGGGTTAACAAAGACATTTAATTTCAGGAAAGCAAATTTCCCCAGGTTAAAAGCAGCTCTTCAGAATGTCAACTGATAATGTATTATCAGGTAAAGGTACTGAACAGAAGGGACTGTGTTCAAGGGGATTTTAAGCCAGTTCACATCTAAATTTATACCCTTGGGAAATAAATGTAAAAAAATAAATCCGCGCCCATGTGGCTGAATTCTGATGTAAAGAGGCAAATGGTAAGAAGAGAAAAAGGCATTAAAACCTTTAAGGCCGAGGGAACGGAAAGGGCCTTTAGGGTTATAAAAACTGTAACAAGGAGTGTAAGAAAGCAATCAAACTAGCTAAAATTAATAATGAGTTAGGATAGCTGAAGAGCATCACTAAGCCTAAACATTTTTTTAAGTATATTAATAGTAAGAAGATGAGGACTGAGAATGTGGCCATTAATTAATGGGATAAGTTAGGACGGAGGATGGCGATAAAGCAAATATCTTGAATAATTTTTTTTCCTTGTATACACTATAGAGATCCAAGACAGATATCATGTGTATAGGTAGCAATAAAGGTATACAAGATTCAAGTTCACTTTGGTTAACCGAGGATATGGTACAGAAAGAACTAAATAAGGTTAATATAGTAAATCTCCTGGACCGGAAAAATACATCTTCGGGTACTTAAGGAGCTACGTTCAGTTTTATCCAGGCCAGTGTTCTTATTTTTGTGATTCCCTCATGTCCGGTGGTGTGCCTCTGGATTGGAAAAAGGCTGATGTTATTCCAATATTCAAAAAGGGTAGTCGTTCACAGGCGGGTAATTACAGGCCTGTAAGTTTAACTTCAGTGGTGGGGAAGATCCTGGAAAGTTTAATAAGGGATCATTTCTAGAGTATGTTTCAAGGACTGACATTATAAGTGTAACCAGCATGGATTAGGAGGAATAGATCTTGTCAAACTAACTTGCTTGGCTTTATGAGGAAGTAGTAGAAATTAGACTCTGGTATAGCAGTAGATGTAGTTTACTTGGATTTTGCAAAGGCTGTTGATACAGTCCCCCATGGCGACTAATGAATAAGCTATGGTCTGTGGTCTGGGGAGTCACATTTGTACATGGATAGAAAATTGGGTTAAGAATAGGATGCAGAGGTAGTTGTAATGGGGCTTCATCATTATGGACTAAAGTGCTAAGTGGGGTGCCACAGGGTTTGTGTTGGGGCCGTTCTATTTAATCTATTATTAATGATTTGGAAGTGGGTATTGTCAGCAAGGTTTGTGTTTGTGACGACACAAAACTTTGTCGACCATTAAAAACTTCAGAGGATGTGCAATCGTTGCAAGGGGACTAGATAGATTATCACATTGGGCTGCTAAGTGGCAGATGAAATTCAATGTTGATAAATGTAAGGTGATGCATTTTGGACTTAAAAAATACTGTGCACTTATACTATAAATGGCTCTGTGTTAAGTGAATCCCTGGTGGAAGGGATCTTGGAGTTTTGGTGGATAACAAACTTAAAGGTAGCAAGCAGTGCCAGGCGGCAACAGCCAGAGCCAGCATGGTATTGTCTTGTATAAAGCGAGGTATGGATTCAAGGGAGGAAAATGTAATTCTCCCTCTTTACAAAGCATGGTAAGGCCATTTGGAATATGGCAGTGCAATTTTGGAATCCTGTGTAAAAAGGAATCTTTGAAATGGAAAGGGTTCAGAGAAGGGCAACTAAATTAATAAGGGATTGGGGGAGCTTGAATATGAAGAGAGACTGGGAAAAGTTCAATTATGTACGCTGGAGAAAAGGCGCTTGCATGGGGATATGATTACTGTGTATAAATACATTAACGGGCCATACAATAAACTATCTGGGGCATGTGCACCAAGAGAACATGTCAAAGGACAGAGGACATCCTAAGACTTGAAGAAAAAAGGTTTAGGTTCAAGCTCGGAAAGGGTTTTTCACTGTGAGAACGGTAAGGCTATGAACTGTCTTCCAGTGGATTTGTAATGGCAGGTTCATTGGTCAGTTTCAAAAAAAGGCTGGAGAGTTTCTGCAAACAAGGAATGTTGCAAGTTACTGGTTGATACATAAAGTAGAGTTGATCGAGGATATTTCCGATTTCCACCTGGGTCAGGAAGGAATTTTTCCCCTTCATAAATTGGTGGGGTTTTTTTTTGCCTTCCTCTGGATCAACAGTTAGGCAGGAAATGAGGATATTGCTAGATGGGTTGGACTGGATGGAAGTATGTCTTTATTCAACCTCAAATACTATACTATACTAATAATATCAAATGTAATTTTGGGGGTGCACATGCCCTTTAAGGTTGCACTATGCAAATAGCAAAACATTGGCATAAATTGGTGACAATTTATGTGCAGGGTTTGTTTAGTAGTCTCAATACCAGGCTGGTATTTTAACAGTATATATTCATGCCCATGCGAATAATAATGCGGCCAGGTGAAAGTCTTCCCTTGGGATAATGAGCGTAAATGAAATGCACACATGTATATTTTAAAGAATGATGTCCTACTTACATAAAAGATAGTAGGTTGAAACTGATCGTGATATTCCTTATAATTTTAGTTTATATTTTGGATCCCATTAAAAAGAATTTGAATAAGAATACACAGTTAAAGAGTTGGATTAGTTGGCTGACTTCTCTGTCTAGGGAATGACATCTAGGCCTGGTTCACATAGCAACCTTGTAGTACAGATATGCAGCAAAAAAATAACAGTAAGAGAATTGATAACATTGGGAAATATTTTCATTATTTCACATAAGATTTAGCCAATGAGATTTTTTTTTATATAAAAACAGAACTTACATGAGTTAAGTAAGATAGATAGATATTTTAGGCTAGAGATCCTTAATATGCAAATAGGCAAGGAAGAAGATTTCGGGTAGTTTCCATGTTACCATGGTATCCTTTAAAAAAGCTATATCTTCTAAAAACGAATCCCACAAACTTAATGCAGAACCAGATAGCACGTTATGGACAATTTTTAATGTGATGTTTACATAGTTCTAAGTGAAAGCCACCTGGCTCTTCTCATGGTCGCTCATTCCCTCGTGGTTGTACTTTATCCTTGGGGTTGCTCCCTCCTGGGTCTGCATGATGGTTTACTACTTACATTTATATATGGCACATAGATAAGTAACCATTTTTCAGGCTGTACTGTTACGTATTTTATATAGCTATGGATCATGTATTTACTTTATACTATGTCATAGGCTATGATACATAAATTCTCTATGAATCATCTACCATACCAATATTGACTATGCATTTGATGTTTTTTATTGATATATCCTAAATAGAGCTTTACTTATATCCTAATTTACATAGGAGTGTTATGTACATGTACCCCGATGTTCAGTTGGGCTTAGCTCCAATTCTTTGGTGCCGTGCACACATCGATATATCTATTGACAATTTAGAGCTAGCTTTTCTCTTTCACTTATATGGGGTGGGATGGTGACTATTATTTGTATCCTCGTGGATTGACTGATGCATGTCATATATCTGCACACATAATATCATATATCTACACACATATATATCTGGGAATCTGGGCCATGTTCTTTGGTATTGTGCAATATATGTTTTTAACTGATTTTAACTTTTTCTGCCCATTTCATGTTTCTAATAAAGGGTTTTTATAATTAACTACAAATGAATGCCTCAGGTTTTCTTCCTGTATTATTGCTATCATTATATACCTGTAGAGCCACCACAATATACCATATACGGTGCTATACAATTTACAATTAATACTAATACACTTTACAAGAATAAAAACTAAGTTTCTGGGGTTCATAGTATTTCTGATGGGAGAGTATACTACTCTAGTTAAAGGGCATGTCCACCCCCCCAAATTATAATCCCCCCCACTACTGGCCCCACCATGTAGTGTAATAAAATCCTTACCTCACATCCCAGCTCCATAAGGTTCTCCTGTAGTCCCCCCCAAAGTCCCAAATACTACCCACCAGGAGGATAGCAGAGTCCATATAGGACTTACCTCCTATCTGGCCTCGGGAGAAGTTTGGCATGCATACTGCAGCCCTTCTCCCCCCTCTCCCTCCGTTTGTGATCCCTCCCCTACCATAAAACCCCTTGCCCCATATAATAGATATCTTCCCCCAGCCCAACCGCTTAAAAAAGAATTTTAAGAAAGACCACGAACTCTACTTACCTTCCCTCTCCCGGCATTCTGAGAAGCCGGCAGCCGCGGTCCGTGATTGGCTTCCTTCAGCCAATCACGGATGCCGCTGCCGGTCCCACCCCCTGCTTACAGTGTCTTGCAAGCAGAAGGCCGGGCCAGGCGTCGGAGGAGAGAGGGAAGGTAAGTAAACATCGGGACACTTTCTTAAATTTATTTTTAGTGGTTGGGGCTGGGGGAAGTTATTCTATTATATGCTAAAAGTTTATCATAAGGGTGGACATGCCCTTTAACCTGCAACTGCCACAAGCAAAAGCTGGTGGTAAGGTGAGAATAGAGATGAAGATATGGAGAAGGCCTGATTATCTCCTAAATCAGGGATTTCTAACCCATGGCCCATCCAGATGTTTGCAAACTACAACTGACAGCAATATGCAGCAAAGGGGTGCAACTATCTGGGGGGCTGCACATACGACATCCCTGTCCTAAATGTAATTGTGATAGCAAGGTTGCCTCTACTCTGTCTCCACTGGTTAGTGATTTCTGGTTCACGATAGATTATTGCTTCAATGTTTTGTCCTTCTAATTAAAGGAATTGTACACAAAAAAAAATAACTTTGACTCATTTAACTATAAATGACTCATGTAGCAGCATTTTACTCTATGTGTTTGTGTTGCTGCATGATTTGTGTTTGTCATGACTTCAATCTAGTATGTTTTGCTCCAGCTCAGACCCTCAGTCCCCAGCCCCCTGCCAGATTATCTGACTCTCTGTGAGGGCAAGATGCTCGTTAATCCCTCGAGGCAGCATTGGGTGAGGGAATTTCCCACATGCAGTTCATATACCAACTGTCAATATTCCAGCTACAGCAAAAACTATACCTAACAGTACAGTTGATGATATTTAGGTGATTGACAGCTGATATGTAAGATGCTTCAGACTGGATATCTAAAGTATAAGGGACAGATTAACAAATAAAAAATACAGTAGAAAGAAGTTTCCAGTAATGGGCACTTAAAAAAAAATCCCAGTGTATATATCCTTAAACATAGTATTTGAATATCATTTAACAAAAATAAATGAATGGTATAAATAGTCACAAAAAAGTAGTTCAGTAATGCACAATTGACTTGCAGAAATTAGGCCCAGTACTCAGGACTTCCACCCTTGATTCACTCACCAATCAGGAAGAATGTTACATGTGAGATTTTGTTGACTTAATCATTGTTTGACAGTATATTTCCACCCAAAAATACAAATTTTTCTGTAGTGTAGGGGACCCCCTAGCCCTGAGGTAGAACCACAGAGTTTAGGGTTGGAAGGGGGACCCTTACACTACAAAAGGTTTTTTTGGCACAAGATTCATCAAGAGAGGAGGGATCCGGAGGGTGGTGGGCTACCCTGTGCATGCCAGAGTCTCAGTAAAGGAAGTATCAGGAACCAGATGACATCAGACAGCTCCTACTCTTCACCTCTTGGACTTCCTTATGGTTGTCCTGCAGGCACTGGAGAAAGGAGCAAAGGAGATAGAAAGGATTTTTGAACACGAAGTGGGGCCAACGGTGGGTAAAATTTTAGTTTTGAGGATAGACATGCTCTTTAAATATATTTTTGAAAATGCACATGTTCCCCTATTTCCTAGCTTCCTATAAAGCTTTTGAATAAATAACAGGAATGTTTTTATTTAGCCTTTTATTGACCTAATAAGTTCCAATTGCGAAATTTTACAAACTTTTGTGACACCGCTGATAAAGTGAAACTTTGGTATGCATTGAAAACTCCCAGTAAATGTAGCGCAAACACGATATTAAATAGCGATAGAGAGGATAAAGTCGCACTGACCTAAACTCTGAAAATTGGCCTAGCCCCCTTGGACAAATGAGCCCCCAAGTCTTTATTAATGTAACATATAAGGATTGGATAATCCTTACCACAGCGCAAACCTCTGATGTTATAAATAAAAAGACTGCATCATAAAAATCCTGGACATACAGACATTTTAGTATATGATTCCACTCATGTTTATATATTATGGAAAGTGATACAGGGTTTAAGATTTTGGCCAATTTCTCCATTTCAAATTTCAGAAAAAAAAAAAGAATACATATATTGCAGGCTTTAGCTTTCTGAATACAATACTTCATTACAATCTTTTGAATGAGTTACTTACTAGCATAAAATTGATTGGTTGCTGCAGATTAATAGTATGGGCACACTTTGCAAATTTTTTGTATCACAGGCCTATATTGCGTTAATTTGAAATATGGTATTTATAGTATTAACAATTCTGTGTAAGTAGTTACAGATAGAAATACTTAAATGGCCATTGTATTCACCCCTAGGTTTACCTGCTGAAATTCTAACTAAACATTGTTGGTCCAGCCCCACCTAGCACATTCCCTAGCTCCAGGACCTGGACAATAGGAAAACATGCTCCTTGCAGAGCTTCAGAACCCAGGTACTATTACTTCAAATGGGAGTGGGGGTGGGTGGGAGAGAATTGCCCCTTTAAAGGAGATGATAAGTTAAGCTGGATACACTAACAAACTTCCTCTCGACATTCAATTGATGATCTAACAAACGTCTGGCCCGATCATTATCTATATCGCAATTAAGATCTAACTAGTTGTTTAGATGTCAGCACCTTTGCATTCGACAGAAATTCTATCCTTAATATAAATTCTTCTCTGCATCTAGGCTACTTAAACTTTATTTATTTTAAATAACCGAAGCCACAGTTTGGTTGCTGAATTAACCTAAAATTTTTTTTTTTTTTTTTAAATTGTTGCATATTAATGAGATGTTTATCTATAAATTTGCATGATGTATTACCAAAATATAAAGGAATATTCACTGAATACTAAACAAATCTAAATCTAATTTTCATATTTAAATTCCAAGTTTGAAACTGTATGAACATTTTTGTTATTTTCAGTTGCCTGACATCTTTAAGTCATGTGACAAAATAGCAAATGAATGAAGGTGCATTTCAAAGGAATTGTCAAAGAACCAGTGTGGTTCGAAACGTTGCACTATCTTTGCTGTCTGTAAGAAGAAAGCATGTGTTATGGCAGAAAATGCTTTTAAAGAATTGTGAATAAAAGATTTCGTTTTAAAAGGAAGTGCTGTCTGGACTACTTAGAACTTAGAAGGACCCTGAACAATTTGCCCTAAATTTTCCCCACTCTACTACTATCCCCTACTTAGATCTGGCACACACTGCCCTTGTTTGCCAAGCCCCACCCATTACTGGTCCAAATGCCAAGAGCTAACAATGCTTGAATTTCTTTGTTCACATGGAAACTACATTCATTCACATTGAACACTGCATTATGAACTACACTGAATAAAATCTTAAGTTCGTTTCTTTAAGAATCAGTTATTTTTGCAGTCCATTTTAAAAATGAAACAAATATTTGTTTTCCAAATAGACTGAATGCCTGCAGGATACGTTTGTAAACCAGGGAATCTGAACCTACTTTATAATTCCGGGATTAAGTAGACAATTCAGTTAATAGTGCAAAAGTGAAAATTACATTTAAAAATGGTGCATTTTATGCAGTCACCATGTTTACACACCTTTGTAGAATATTGTTTGTACAGAACATCTTTGTTGCTGTTTAGATTTACTGTCAATGATCACAAAGTTTTTTTCTGCTTGTAATTGCAATCTAACTATAACCCCAAGGGGGAAATGACTGCCATACAGTATAAGGAGAGTTCCTCTGAGAAGGTAAAATAAAAATGTCTTACCAATATACAGCAATAGTCTTCTCACAAATTAATTAATTTTACTAGATGTAGAAAAAGGATGAAATGGAATCTAAATGTGACTAAGGTGTGAAAAGGTGTTATGTAGGTGAATAAAACCATCATTTTGCATTGTAAACAAATCAGAAAGCACACATAATATTATCATTCATTAATGTACAATGATTTGAAGTCTAAAACACATGGCGATTGGAAATGACAGCACAATGTAGGAGGTTATTTTTAGGCAACATCCTTACTATAATAATTACCAATTCCTTTAGATGTGGTAGCCTGTTAGCACTGATAATGGCAGTCAGTGATGGATAATTCAATTCTGCTGCTGGTTTTGCCAAAATCACCAGGATTAAATATAAAATTCCTCCAGTAACTTGTATTGAAGTCAATAGGAGGCAACATTTTGAATTTAAAATCCTTTTGAATTCTCCAAATGACATTGGAAGCTGGGAAATTGCATAAGGAACATTTATCAATGGCCAAAATTATGAAAAAACGTACTGTTTAAGGTGTACGGTATGGAAGACCCCACCCTACATCAATACAAATAACTAGGATAATCAATGTTGGCCAGTGTCTGGAAAGGTGGCTATTAGAACTAACATGCAGAAACATGTCCATCTCTCTCTAATTTAAAATCAGCTCTTTACACACTTCAACACACTGGCAAATGGCGTTGGAACAGCAGTTTTATTTTGAGAACTGAAAACACAATAAAATGTCTTTAATGGTATTAAAGGGACAGTTCAGTGGAAATTATCAATATTTGTTATATTATTAGTTGTGTAATGCATACGTAGTTATTCTACATATTCTTCCCTTTTGAAAAATCAGTTGATTAAACCTTTGCTGTTCCCTGCTGTGACATTAGTGAGCTGACATTTCAGGTTCTAACGGTCCTTCTCTCCCAGGATGCACCACTTCCTTGGAATGTTCCTAAAAGTAATTTACTAATAGATGGATCAAAGATGCTCAGATCTCTACTGAGCAAATGAATCAACCCAGGCGTGGGTGGCAAGGGAAAAACCATAACGGTCTCTACTAGGGGTCCTGCAAACAGGAAGTCAGTATTTCGGTTGCAGTTATTTATGACAGACCAAATGCTGAATTGGCAGATTAAGGTCATTGGGATGAAAAATACTGCTCTTTTTTCTGAAAAGTCAATGTATTTGCACTGAACTTCCCCTTTAAGTGTATTATGGTATTAAAAATATGCATGTTTTTGCATTTTTGCGAAATCAGCTTCATGATATGAATTTCTACCATTTCCACAAAATTATGGGATGAACGTTAGCTGCAAAACTTTTTCCATGTCTTGTTATCTCATATATAAATCCAATGATGAAATGAGAACCAACGGCGCGAGAGACTAGAATAAAGTAACCTCTCTTCAGTAGTAAATTCCAGAACACCAATTATAAGTACGGTAACTGAATGGGTTTACTTGTAGGAACTGCACTTTTCCTGGGAAAGTAAGAAAGTCAGCAATAAAAACAATTAGACAGGTTAATAAAATATGTATTTTATAGGTCAAGTGTCTTAACCTATGCAACGTGTGTTAAATGTTTCCAGAGACAATCCTAGTTGCTCAGTGAGGGCCGATTAATAGGTTTTACACCTAGAAATGACAAACACTGTGTAAACTCTGATAAATGAGATCTTAATATCCAAGAAAGCTTTGTGTTCTCATGGAATAATCTATTCAATATACATGGAAGAGTTCCAGAAAGATTAGGGGTCTGGGAGGAAAAACCAAAGTAAAATAGAATCAAGAAAATCTATGGATGCTGACTTTTAAGTGGAATTTTGTTGTATTTTTGATGTATTGTTGAATATTTCTCCATATTTTTAGAGATGCAGGCAATAAGATATGTGATTACTTCACACTTCCTGGTTAAAATGCTCTACATCTTTGCTAGCTTGTCATATTATGTCATAAATCCAAGCTTTTGTTTGTGCTGAGTTCTATATGTCTGACTGCAAAAATAAATAATGTCTATGGAAAAATGTATTCAGCGTGTAATGTTTTTAGTAATGTTTTATTCCAGAATTGTATTGAAATGCCATATTGACTGAAACCTTTAAGGCATTTAAACAAAGGAAATAGAGTAGATATACCTAGACTTTGTCCAAAGATACAAAGAATAATCCAAAAAAGGAGAACTAAACTTTTCTTTGCAATAAAGGTAGAATAATTATAATAATTATAGAAGGTAATTTAGTGAAAAGCATGGCCATAAACAGCAATAAGATCAGTTTTGTCTGACCGCACACTTTTTCACCACACAAAATCTCCATGGCCTCTTTCTTTCATCTTCTTGCATGGGTATGACTGCTGATATTTCATTAAGACTCTATCTACACCCATTTATATAGAAGCAGTGCATGTTATCATCCTTTAACAGCCCTATTGTATATGACCTGTACCTGGCATTCATCAAACAACGGTCCATCCTCAGGAGGGGATATAATGGTGACTTTTTTTGAGGGCCTAACATTGAATGACCTAAAATGTGTTTGTGTCTACTTTGGAAGGATGGGCCTACCTGGATAGAAAAAGGCATGCTTGGAGGAGAACTAACATGGGCTATACAACTAGTGACATTATCAGACATTCAACTGATCAGAAAATATTAATAAGATACCAATACCCCACATGAAGACACCACACACAAAAATAATTATCAGACCATACAGCTTCAGCTTCTGTCTAATAATATTATATCAAGTCAGGCCACATATGATGTTATATTACCTGTGGATAGCTGCCAAACTCACTTACCTGAGGCTGTGGTCCTTGTAGCATGTAGACGGAGTCCCAGAAAATCATGTTAAAGGAGAACTATCATGCAATTAATCTTTCAAAATAACTGTTTTAAAGTACCTGGGACAGAGAGGTAGCATGGTAATCCATATCTGCAAATATTGTTTCTGGAAGCCAATATCGTTTCTAGTAGGAGCCCTAGCACAGCTTCTCCGTTCATTAGAGGTGGACAGGTATCACAAAAAAAAACGCTGTATAAATGTTATGTGCCAATATTGGCAACTTTTGTGGGGCTTTAAGTAATGATTGGTGGTGAAAGCCCAGCAAATGTTCATGGCTGATCACAATGCATGGGGAGCCACTCTCAAAATATTACATCGAAGTATGCTTTGAAGGTTCTCATTCATCAGGTCATGGATATAGTTGTATTCAATTAGATCAACTGGACTTGAAATGTAGTTCTTGAAGACGTTTCGCTAGTCATCCGACTGGCTTTCTCAATTCAGAATGACTATGTTCAAGAGAGGTGTTAAGAAGGCCATTTATGTGAAAATAAAGAAACCAAGCCTAAATAGAGGTGGGGGGGGTTCGACACCAACTGTCTGCCATGTACAATGCTGTTTTAACACCTTACTCTGGGCGTTCCTATAACACCTCTTAGCCACTATCCAATCACACCCTTAACACCTGGCTGTGATACGCTAATTGGGATTTTCCAGGGTACATAATTGCCACAGATTCTTGTACAAGTCATTCTGAATTGAGAAAGCCAGTCGGATAACTAGCGAAACGTCTTCAAGAACTACATTTCAAGTCCAGTTGATCTAATTGAATACAACAGATATTACATCGAAGGTGCGATTGCTGTGTGCAACTTTGCTATTCCATTAATAGTGACGGCTGATATGTGAGAATTGCATGGTGGGACTGTGATAACATGCTTGACTTAACTGCAAGTCATGCCAGATGGAAGGAGGAGTCAGTTAAAGTGAGAAGGGGATCCTTAGGCTGAGCAAAACATGTACTGGTTTGAAGATATGCAGTAACACAAACATCTCAGAATAAGGGTTACTTAAAGGTGAGATGAGGCAAACTATTTTTTTCTATACAATTGCCCTTTAAATTATATCTGGTAATTGTTAGTTGGTATAGCAGGTTTTAGTGTATAAAGAGTAGGTGCTCTGTAGAATCATAATTTGAAGTATGTGTTGCCGATGTTTTGATTATTTATTTACACCATGTTTCATTATGCATTAGTAAAATAAAATTAATGTTAAAAATAATGCTCTGAGAAAGCAATAAATCTGACTTTAATTATCTGTACATTCAATTTCCAATGCTACCATGTATGTACTGGTTCCAAAAATGACATAAGCATGCTACACGTCCACCTGGATGCCCAATTATATCGGGCATGGTAGCCCTACAGAAAACATATCCAAATTTGTTGATTGGGCTTTGAGGGAGTTTTTAGACACGATTCCTTCATATTTGAAGGACACACTTGATGTAATTAAACATACTCATGCCATACAAATTAAAGGATGACAATACCCAAAAAAACACCTCCCCATTACATATCCACACTTCCAGCAGTTGAAATCACTTATTCTCATTTACAACCGTGCTTTCCTCCCTTAGATATGTCACAGCAAAGATGAGTGCTAACAGCCCACCTCCTAGACAGCCCAGGGCCATCGTTAACATATCACTTGTCAATGGCTGGTGGGAATGTCTGTTACAACTCTCCTCCTCCTCTGCCAGTCAAACAAACTTGAACTGTCCTGTTGCTAGAATACAGCCTACGTAATCAAGCTAGTCCAGGGTGGGTACAGGAGTGTTTTAGTGCATGCTAGCTCTGAGTGACAGTTAGAGGCAGACAGAATCGTTATGCCCCCTTCACAGCATGGCTAATTAAATGCTAATTCAAGGCAGAGAGAGGCTCGAAATCAGAAAAAAAAAGTATAGGGAGGGCTGCATACCATTACTCTTTTTAAAGTACTTTTTTTTAATAAAAATGCATTGAGGCAATACAGTTATCCTTTAAAGAGACCACTATATTAGTGGGTCTGGACTTGAAACTGTTAAAACTTATCTGTCTACGGGGGACCCTAAATATGTGGGTCATTCCTCTTTAATATCTGATCTCTTAGAAGTTATATTTAAAAAAATAACTACTTCACATTTGATAAGAGATTTTATCACCAGGTTATAGGTACTTCGATGGGCTCAGCCTGTGCCCCTACATACGCAGACCTCTACCTGGGAGCATGGGAGAGGGAAGAGTTTTCAGAAGAAAGTTTTGCTAACACTCTTGAATATGTGTCTGGGGACGTTATATAGATGACATATTGATATTGTGGGAATCATCTATTGAAGATTTGGAAATGTTTATTGGCATGTTAAATAAGAATACATGAAATCTTAATTTTACCTATCAATATAACAAGATAGCGTTTTTGGATCTATGTATAAAAAAGGGATCCAAACTCTGTACTGAATTATTCAGAAAGGAGACGGCAGGCAATAGCCTATTAAGGGCAGAAAGTATGCATCCAACTCCCCTTTCAAAAGGCATTCCGGTAGACCAATAAATTGCACTACCATGGCTGACTTTGAAAAAGCAGCAGCAGAATTGTACATTAAATTCAAACAGACGGGCTACCCACACACTTGGCTCAAACGAGCCCATAAGAGGGCCAAATGCTCATGTAGACACAACTTAATGTATGGTAATAAGGCAATGACCAAGACATGAGTTTGGTGACTGAATATAATAATGATTGGTCATGGGTAAAGCAAGTGGTTCGCAAACAGTGGCCCATCCTCAAATCGGATGAAGCCTTAAAGCCATTCCTCTGAGATAAACCAGGGATTATTCCACATAGAGCCCCAACTATAGGTCAAAAACTGACATCTAGTTACTTTGTTTCTCCCACAATGACCACCTGGTTGGGAGGTACCGAAACAAAAGGGTAGCCACAGATGTAGCAGCTGCAAGGCTTGTATCTATATGGACGGAAAGAAAACTTCCTTCTCCACCTTGGATGGAACACAAAAATTTTTGATCCATGACTTCATTAACTGTCGTTCCGTTATATATGGATTTAAATGTAGCTGTCCTTTGATATATATCAGAAAAACTATAAGGGAGCTATGTACATGCATTTTCGAACACATACGTGATATCAAGAACCGTAGATAAGAAAGTAGTGTAGCTATGCATTTTAAGGCCAAACATAAGGCAAATCCACAGGGTCTCTCCGCATGGGGAATTGAAAAAGTGCACCGTTCCCAACAAGGGAGAGATTGGAATAAGAAAATTCTTCAGAGAGAAACAATGTGGATTCTTAAAATTCATAGTAAATCATCAATTTCAGTTTCATATGTTTCTATAAATCTGACCACCATGTACATATTTTATATAATATTGATATTGTAATTATTCCTATATGGATAATTATACTGGTTCAGTGCTATTATAGCTATTTGCACATTAATATTTCTAAACATACAGTATATTTATATATTCTTTATTCCTTATCCTCTTTCGGAAGATGTACTATCTTACAATATGTTATAGTGGACTGGTATTACGGTTGGGAACCATTAAGGGAAAGTATGTGTGGAAGGAGGACATATTTACTTTATTTACACAAACCTGTAACTATTTAATCATCACTCTCAATTGTGCACTTTAGAGACACATGACCCGGAAGAAGAGATTGTTTGGATCTCAAAACGTACGTTGGTCTGGTTTGGTGTCATGAGCATTGCCTTCCATGCTATGGATACACGGATTACTTATATTGGCATTGTTGCGGAGCATGGGATTTACCATTTGGAGCGGGACAATCCATGGACTACCCCCTCTTGGAAGTAGGAATTGTGCAGGCTGGCACTTGGATGACAATTAACTTCATTGACTGCATTTATACTTACCTTTTTCTGCTGGCCTTTTATTTACCACACCATGTTTGTTATTCGCTTCGTTTATTCCCAAATACAGGCTTAACTATTAGTGTTTATGTATGGGTCAAAATATAGGAATGTTCAGCCATTTATTTGTTTGCGTATATTGAGGCCGACACAGTGTGGGTGTTTTTAGTTTATATATATATATATATATATATATATATATATATATATATATATATAATATGTTAAAATAAACTGCTTGGTTATCTAGTCCTTGGAGTGCTCAGTACATCTTTGAATATATATACAGTGTATATATATATATATATAGTATATGTAGTAGAAATGGGCGCATGATGACGGCCCCTGTGAGGGCAGAAACATGTTGATAATGGCAAAATAAATGTTTTTTGGACTTTACAAATCCTGAGAGTGCGCTCATTTCTACTACATATACTATATATACTCTGGAGCAGCACCAAGGTGGCCCCATGATCATATAGGACCCGCGCGATCCATATTTCCGACAATATTATTATCATATAAGATATATCATATATATATATATATATATATAAAATCAACCAGCAAAACACCGCACACAGGTCTTGACTGTAGATTCTTTATTAGCACATATGTAGATGCACTACGTTTCGGGGATCGCACTCCCCTTCATCAGGTACACATATTCACATAATACTAAATAATACATGGCCTTATATACCCTCCCCCACAGGAACTGACCACACAATTGTCTCAAGCCACACCCCCATCACGATTAACCCTTGCCAGTGAATGAATGTCATGAGTAGGCAACAGGACACAACAAATATTTTGGTCAAGGCAAACTATTTACAAGGAAAAACAAACATGGTTTAGATGCATCATTTGAGGTAATGGAAGAGATCATAGTCTTTATTTAACCCGTGGGGGTGCAGACTGTTAAGCTGGTGCACCCACCACACCTCCCTTTTTTTCAATTTCAGACTACGATCGCCCCCCCTGCTGGAACTTGTCACTCTCTCTAGTACCCTGAATCTTAACTCATTGTCCCCATGTCCTGTCTCCACAAAATGTTTAGGGACCGGCAACTTCGTATCTTTTTTTCTTATACTAGAGCGGTGTTGGGAGATCCTTGATTTGATCATCTGGGTGATTTCCCCAATGTATATCAGTCCACACGGGCACCAAAGCACATACACCACAAATGTGGATTCACATGTGCATGTTTCCCGTATCTGATATTCTTTTTTAGTTCCTGGATGTGTGAACATAGGGCCCTTATCTACAAACCTGCACTGGGTACAGTGCTGACAGGGGTACATTCCGGACTTATGTTTGCCAAGGAATGTAGCCCTATCTGCATCATTCCTTCTGAACGTAGCTTTAACCAGGCTATTACCTATCGTATAGCCCTTTCGATAATTGATCAGGGGTGGTGCCCCAAATTCTTCAATGTCAGGATAAGCACGATGTAGAGTGTGCCAATTCTTACGGATAGCCTCCTCTATTAAGTTACTTCCTACCGAGAAATCCATGATTAAGGGTATGCGTTTAGATTGTATGTTACCTTTCTTACTTCGTTTCTCATTAGCCTTTATTAAGGATTCCTTAATAAAGGCTAATGAGAAACGAAGTAAGAAAGGTAACATACAATCTAATCATGTTATCCAATAAAATGTATGTTTTAACCTTAATTTAAGCGTCCACTACCGGTCCACCATTTTTTTTTACTTATTAGGTGTTATTTTGTTTCTTCTTTTTTCTTTTTTCTATACATATTTTAACCCTCCGGACCATGCACCCATCTAAAGATGTTGCTGGTTGTGGCGTGTTTAAGCCTTTATTTCTGTATGCCTTGAACATATTTTAAATATAATGTTAAAAAAAAAACTTTTTAATACACAAACAGATGTATACATCGCACCACTGCCAATTGGTTAGTTCACAGGTATTTTTACCAGGATATGTATTCAAGAGTAAGAAGGAATTTTTACCATTGCCTGTGCATTGAAAAGGGTAGACTATGACTCTGACAAAGACAAAGGGTCAGCAGGCCTATGTTGGGAGAAAGGGTCAGCAGGCCTATTTTTGGAGAAAGGGTCAGCAAGCCTATGTTGAGAGAAAGGGTCAGCCGGCCTGTGTTGGGAGAAAGGGTCAGCTGGCCTATGTTGGGAGAAAGGGTCAGCGGGCTTATGTAGGGAGAACAAGGCAGCTGGCCTATTTTGGGAGAAAGAGGCAGCAGGTCTATGTTGGGAGAAAGGGGCAGCTGGCCTATGTTGGGAGAAAGGGGCAGCTGGCCTATGTTGGCAGAAAGGGGCAGCTGGCCTATGTTGGCAGAAAGGGGCAGCTGGCCTATGATGGGAGTAAAGGGTCAGCGGCCTATGTTGGGAGAAAAGTTCAGCAGTTCTTTGTTGGGAGAAAAGGTTTAGCAGGTCTATGTTGGGAGAAAAGGGCAGCTGGTCTACTTTGGGATAAAGGGGGAGCTGCTCTACTTTGGGAGAAAGGAGCAGCTAGCCTATGTTAAAAAAAACTTTCAGATGTTCCTGATTTTTATCACCTTAATTTATCTTAAACAAAGCACACAAACATAATCCAGACCATCAATGAATGAAAGAATTTGTGGATCTACAAATAATGTACTTTTTTATTTTACACAGGGTTCATACAGTCTGTTTATGTCTCTGCATTCAAGTTCTGGTTTCAACATTTCATAGTTTGCAGCCCATCAATAGACAAAGTTATTATTTTTGTCTCCTTTCAGACTGCCATACATATGACCTAATCAGCGATTAGAAGGTTGGAAAATTCAAGCACAAGGTGAACGAATGCCAATATATATTAACTGCCTGATTAATAACTTACCTGTCATTCCTCCAGTCTCTAGTGATCTAATTTCCACTCTGCTACCTGACATGGTTAATTGTTTTATGAGCAATTTCTTAATTATTTGAAAAACTGGTAGATTGAAAAATCTGGTGTTTTATGAAAAGTGAATGTGGTTTACCATCATTCTTGTAGGGTAATTGCAATAAATCTTTAGCATCATAACCAGGTGTCATATTCAGTCATCTAACACCTAATTTTACTTGTGAGCTGATAGGCTTTTGGCTATGAAGAAAGCTAAAAAAAAATGGACCGACATTCATATAAGGAACAATGAGGAGCATTGTCATCATTGCTTACAAAAAGTATTATTTGAGAACAAACATATTTTTGCTTAATAATATTGGACTGCAAATGATTCTTGCAAGAAAAAAAAAAATAACCAGTCTTTCTGTATTTGTTACAATTAAATTCATTCAAGGACCCCTACAAATTTAATTCTAACTCAGGTCACTGGACAGCCAATGAAAAAACACACTCTGCCAAAGCATGAAGTCTGATTGGGCTGTCCTGAGGGGGTGTGAATATTGAAGAAGTTCAAATGGAAACTATGAATACATACTAGGGTTTTTTATGATAAACTATGTTGCATTTCATTTTATGCGTTTCATTTAATGTTATTACATTTTTTCTTCCATTTAATATCTATGTCAATGGCTCCTCTTAGTTTTGTGACGAAATAGGTGAGTGGTAGAACATTCTTCCAAGTTGATGTGACTACAAATGATGACATGCCCCATCTGCTCCAGGACCTAGGAAGGAAAGCAAGTATGAAATCTTCATTATACTAAGGTAAGGCTTGAAGGCTTATGGCTCTCTGCCCTGGTGGGTTAGCGTTAAGGATATTTATTGAACCCTGCAATATCTCCTAAAAAGTAATCTTTATGGCTGCTGTCCAGGGATCCGGATTGCTGCCTTACCTTCAGTCAGAGTTGATCCAGAGGAAGGAGAAAAAAAATCTCTTTTGAAAGTAAAATACGTTTTGCACCAAAAAAGAGAAAATAATTCCTTCCTGCTTCCAACTGGCAATATAACTAATCCCTGGATCAACTAGATCATAAGCAATGAGCCATGAAGGCCACAGACCTTCTCTTTTATACAGGTCACAGTCTCACAAACAACGGAGCCTTATGTTTTCTCCAATGTGAGTTTAAGAATAACACCATTTGAACCTACTCTAATGAATTCTTTGGAATTTCAGTGCATAAACTGTGGACTGTTCCCCAGGAATATTTTGTTAATGTAAAACTTCAAAGACTGTTTTTGCACCAGGTCAAATGAGCAATTATAACCAACAACAAGGTCATGAAAAACTGAAAAAATCTTGGAACTTTTAGCAACTTAACTCTTTCCCCTCCAGTCTGGTATATGATACATTCCATCTGCATTTGTTTGAAATGGTGGGATATCAGGACAATCTTTGATGTTCATTTTCTAATACAGGTTCACTTTTAACATGTTTTATTTATAACTAAAACAGCAGTTTAAACCTAAATGAATAATAATACCGAATGCGGCGTGTGCATATTATTTGGTGATTACCATGCACATGTACCTGAGCAACATCCTCATACTCTCTATAGCAGACCTGGGTAAAGTAAGTCCGGTGGCCACATGGGGGCCGTTGGCTGCCCCTGCCTGGCCCCTCAATACTAGACCTGTACCGAAGAAAAATCCTAATATTAATTGATTGTCTCATGCTGGATAATGAATTTATTTTTATAAAAAAAAATATTAATTGAATTTGATGGAACGGATCTAAAATATTACTCATGGATTTAAAATATTATATTTGCAACTAATAATAAAAAAAATTAAAAAATCCCATAAACCATATAATCTTTTTATAAAATTCAGTTTTGCCATCTTCATGATAAGAATTGAGTTGTACCTTTTGGTCCAGACTTTCAAGACAATTCAAGTTTCTCATGTGGCCCCCTGTAAAATTGAAATACTATGGATATTGCCTCGAAGGTGGACAAACCCACTAGATTTTGTTCTGCTGTTGAACCTGCGGATCAGTCTTTCCCTGTTTAGCCTCTATGGGGATCTTGCACTCTGTGTTCCAAAATAGTACACCAATATCTTTGTTAAAAGCATGACTTTATAAGGCAATCTAAAACAAACACATATTTGCCGGACATGTTTCAGGCACCTCTCCACCCTTACTCATAGACTGATCAAAACTATCAGTTCTGATCGGAACTTTGGCCAGTGAAACTGAATTTCTTTTGAATGCTTATTCCTCTCTTATCACAACAGGACATATGTATGTGTTGGAATATACTAGGCATTAAAGGGACATTCTTTAGTCCTGATTTCACAGTAAATGGATTCTAGGTTATCATTACTTGCAAGATTTGGGGTTTTTTTACATGGAAAATAATGTCCCTTTATGTTTTTCTTTATGTAATACCCTACTGTGCAGCTGGAAATTGATGACTTTATAATAAATGTTTTACCAATCTGGGTATTATTGTAACATCTAGTTAGCGACTAGTTTTAATATATGTTCATCACTATCGAGATTCTCTAACATCCACCAACCATCAGACATCCCTATAACCGATCTCTCTATCGCTATTTCATAGTTCATTCTATAAATAATATGCTTTTTGGATTATTGCAATGCAGTGTAGGGTCTAGTAGTGTAGGCCTCTAAAACTTAATGGAATATCAGTGTAATAATAATCAGTGGAATAAAAAGGTTATTTCATTGTTCCAATATTGGCAAGCCTTTTTTTACTCCCCTTATGTCTTACTCCTGACTTCAAAGTCTCATCTCCCTAGTTAGATTTTCCTGTCATTTGTAAATACAGTACATTTAATCACTTTTCCCAGTCTAAGTTCATCATATTGTATAGTTACAAATAACAGGAAAAAAACAAACTAGGGAAATTAAAATGTTAGTAGAAAGCCATTATTAAAGGACATGTTCACCCTTAAAAAAAAAAACTGGTCAATTGTCAGTTACCTGCCCCCAACCCCAACTGGTATATTTTGCACTTTATTACCATTACCATTACCATTGCATTACTAACCAGATATTAAAGTATAATTACTGCCCCCATTCTGGCAGGATAAATTGGCCCCTCCCTCCATGCAGTCAACCAAGGCTGTGATTGCTGCCATCACAACCAATGATTGACTGCTGTTTCACCTGCTGCCTCCACTGCACATGCTCAAGCTTATAAAATGGTCTAAGAGCAGATGGATACTTTTCACAAGCAAAAACTGTGGCTACTCATGCAAAATTTGGCTATTTTATGGCTCCAATCCCACTCCACTCCGTCTCATGTGGCAAGATGAATCATCAGAGATATAAAAATGTAGGAGAGCCAAACGCAGGAGTTTAAACTGCAACAATAATTTTAATTAAATGCAACATTTTTCGGAGCCAGTGTGCTCCTTAATGCAACATGTTTTGGAGTCACTGTGCTCCTTTATCAAGCTTGATAAAGGAGCACACTGGCTCCGAAACATGTTGCATTTAATTAAAATTATTGTTGCAGTTTAAACTCCTGCGTTTGGCGTTTTATATCTCTGATGATTCAGATGGATACTTTTACCAGAAAGGAATAGAATCATTAAAGGATAAGTCCACTGAGCTATCTGGGAAGAACTTACCCTGATTGCTCCAGCGCCGCTGACAGACTCCGACGCCACTGACATTCTCTGAAGCATCCCCAGTCCTTTGCATTGTGCGTGCATGCGCACACAATGCAAAGGAGTTTGAATGCGTCAGAGGCTCTCAGAGAAGCCGGCGCTGGAGCGATCCCCTGATAAGTTCTTCCTCCTCTCCTGCAAGTTTTACTGAAGAACGGGAGGTAAGACATAGTGCATTAACCTCCTGTTCTTCAGTCAAACAGATAAAAGAATGTTAAAAAAACAGTGGACATACCTTTTAACTATTTGGTTACACCACATGCATGTGATAAACTAGGGAAATAGCAGCTAGAGGCAGATAACGGATAAGTCACCAGTTTTTTCTTTTAAGGATGGACATGTCCTTTAAACTATTAATGGTGAATGAAACATCTAAGATGAATAACTGACTTAATAAACTACTTACATCTCTCTCCTCATCAGCTCTTTTCCAGATCCTTCTGTGCCCTTTAAATCTGGCACTTAGTTGCAGAACGTCTGGCTAGTGGGTGACACCATGTGCATTTCTGTATTCTTGGGAAACAAAGAGGCAGAGGTAAGTATTTTCATAGGATTTTTTTTGTGATTTTGTTCAGCTTTACTAATCATTGCTAATTAGAGCCTAAAGACTGCAAACCATTGTGCTTTGGATATTAAAGGACAACAATATAAAAAAAAACAACATCACCCCCATTACATGTACACACTTTCAGCAGCTGAAATCACTGACTCACATTTACAGCTGTGCTGCCCTCCCTTCACACAGCAGTGCTAACAGCAGTGCTAAAAGCCCGCCTCCTAGAGTTATGTTAATCGTGGCCTCCCAGGGCCACGATTAACATAACTCTTGCCATTGGCTGCTAGGAATGTCTATTACAACCTCTCTCCTCCTCCTCTACCAGTTAAACAAACTTGAAATGTCCTGTTGCTAGGATACAACAGAATCAAGCTGATAAAGGGTGGGTGGAGAAGTGTTTTTTCACATGCTAGCTTTGAGTGACAGTTAGAGGCAGACAGAATTGTTACGCCCCCTTCACAGCATGGCTAATTGAAGGCAGAGAGAGACTCGAAATCAGGGAAAAAATGTATGGGGAGGGCTGCGTACCTTTACTCTTTTTAAAGCAATTTTAAAAAATGCATTGAGGCAATACAGTAATCCTTTAAAGAAAATGCATTGTTGTAAGTAACAATGAATTGATAAAAGGAAATCTCCTTTTTTGATAAAAGGAAATCTCTAATCCTGCAAGTTCCACTTGTTTTATTTAGTATGTGTTAAATATTTAAATATTTCTAGCCATGTATAATTATGTGGTGGATTATTGCCATTAATGTGATGAGAATTCAGGATGCTCTGCACATGACATAGGCTCACACTGCCTGGCAATACAGCACAGTCTTGTTTTAATCATAACTGTAAGGGGAACTAATCAGCTTCTAACGACCCATTATAAATAGGAGGAAAATAAAGGGAACTTTTTAGAATCACATTTTTGTTCTGTTAAATGTTTAAATTGCCAAAAGACTAATCATCTCTCTAAGTGTTGCTTGGAAATGGATTAGGTCTTTACCTTCTAAATTTAAAAAGAAATTTAAAAAATAAATAAATTAAAAGACTGCCTATGGGCATTTTGTCAGAGGATTTTGAAAGCTTGTTGAAAAACTCATTGTCATGCGCTGGCCATTTTGGGGAGCACCTAAGTCAGGCCCATTGAATGGTTTAGAACATGGATTAGTCATTACCATCACGTTTCCACTGTGCTAACATCAAAGGAAAATAAACCTGGAAGCGAAGTGAAGTCTGAATGGAGTGTGCAGATTTAAGAATTATGGGAAATTTTTCCTGAGCTTCTCTGGCAGGACCCAGCAGATCTGTTCAATTTCAGTAACAAAATGCTCCACTCTGACTTTGTACTTTCTACTTTGTAGTTTTTCTTTTTCTGCTCTGGGCACAGACGCTGTATAGATTTCTCACAATAACAGGATATTAAATTCCAGAACCTCCCCATCTTTAAAATAACAGCACATTATGAATACAGCTCTTTCTTTTTAATGGGTACCGCTAGCAGAAATATTTTCTTACATGTGTTCAACGTTTTTATTGCTTTCCATCCTGTCAACAATTTGTGTTCATAGTTATTTGTATTTATTGCATACTTTTAATGTTTATGTTGTTCTCTGATATCGCTTAGAGACAAAAACTCTTTAGAAAGAACAATGTGTAAATTCCATTTTCAAAAGGAATGACAATATTTTTATAGCTCTGCCTACTTCAACTCTTGATATTGATGGCTCCTAGATGCCTCCATACAACATTCCTCGGATAACAAGGCTGAGAATCTAGGCAGGGCCATAATCAGAATTTTCTAGACCCCATATTAGGAAATATTTCTAGGGCCCACCATGAGACCCTTACGTAGTAGCTGTCTGCATGTTAGGCAAGTGAACATATGATCACGACCCAGATAGTGGCTTTGATCTAGGGAAGGGATCAACATGCACTCTATTTGCATTAGTAATCATTTAATAATCTATGACTTTTTAGTAAATTCAAATACCAAACATAAATTCAACATAAATATTTCAAATACACTTTCAATTCAAGTTAAAAATTTTTATATGTGATCCCCCACCTTATAGGCACTTTTGTGATCAAATCAAAAAAGCTAATAATTCCCTAGGAAGACTTCTCTTGACATCCCTGTAGTATGCCAAAAAGCCTTAAATGAGTAGTGATACACATCCCCCAACTGCAGGTGTCCTAACATTACACAGAGACTTGAACAAGTAGTGATATATACCCCACAACTGCAGGTGTCCTAACATTACACAGAGACTTGAACAAGTAGTGATATATACCCCACAACTGCAGGTGTCCTGAACTTCTTAGCATTCTGGGGCATCCAGTGTGTGAATGGGCAGATCAGGGGGAGAGTTGGGAGGTCTGCAGGAGCTTCAATAGCCACACATACATCCTTGCGGTCCATTCCCCAGTGTTGGGAGTTAGGAAAAGACTTTGAGAAATGGATATTTTGATACCACCTGGTATCATCCCCATTTGAAGTCCTTGCTGGACACCTGAGTCTTCGACATCATCATGACAATTGAAACTTTCACCTTGAAGTTTTTTAATGATCTGATAAATTTCATTGCATATGAGGCCATTTTTATGCAATCAATAAATATGATTTCTAGCACATCTGCCCATATTCTATAGCAAAATTTTGGTCTGTGTTCTAAGACCTCTATCATTTAAAGTTGCGGCTGATGCAAACACCCAGTAAAAAGCTACCATTTAATTGGTAGCTGCAAATCATTAGCACAGGCAAACTTTTGCACCTCCGAAACGTTGTGGGTTTGATGTGTTGGTTCAATAAAAAGTTCCTTTGGTGTGCGACCTTCCATGATTTATCTGCCAATTTTGCACCTCCTATTATATCAGCCCCCCTATATATTTTATATTTATCCTCTACATATGTATGTATTTATCTCATCGTATATATAAATAAATAGGAGCATGTCAGCCCACCAATTTCTGTTTTTGCGTTTTTAGCTTTTTCCACCTCTCCTAAAAGATATTTACCTTGAAGTCTGATATTTCTGGGTGGAAGCCATAAGTCACAACCATAGTGCTGAAGTCATGGCCAATGGCTAATGGCTGACATGAAAGTTTAGAAATATAGTAAGTTTTAGCAATTAAAATACCCTGCCTTGGGGTAATTATTGACTTCTCTGTCTCCTTTTCTAACCACATTAACTACGTTGCAAAAATCTGCCGCTTTTTCCTTCGCAATATATATATAGCAAAAATCCACAGGTTCCTTTCTCTCCTCCGACGACCGCTATGTTTATGCATGCTCTAATCCTATCGCACCTGAACTATTGCAACCTACTACTTACTGGTCTCTCTCAAACCCCTCTCCCCTTCAGTCTATACATAACTCTGCCACACGTATTGTTTCACTTTCTAATAAACAAGGTCCCAAATCTCCTCTGTACCGGACAACAACCTGACTCCCCGTTAAACAGTGCATTGCATACAAAATATGTCTCCTAACATTTAAATCCCTTCGCTCTTCAGCTCTTCCTTATATTTCTTCTCTAGTGTCCCCATATGTTCCTGACCGTACCCTCCACTCATTACAGAACCAGCTCCTGTACAGACCGCCCACTAGTACTGCTTCCTCTCAGCTTAAACCTTTCTCTCTTATGGCTCCCATCGTCTGGAATTTTATTCCCCTCTCTCTACATCAAGATACCTCAATTAGGAGGTTTAAATCTAGCCTTACATCCTACCTATCTGATAACCAGCACAGTATATATATTTATTTGCACTGCATACATCTCACTCCCGCACTTATACCCATTCAATTGTATTTTACCCATCTAACTTGATTGTAAGCTCTACGGGGCAGGGACCTCCTTTCCTCTTGTGGCAAAGCTCTAGCACTTCTATTTATATAATTTATATAATTATATACTGAACTATCAATTTATTTATCCCCCTTGTATGACTTTATTGTATTTTGTTACAGTACAGTGCTGCGTCCCCTAGTGGCGCTTTATAAATAAACTATACATGCATACATACTTACCAACAAAATAGATGATTTTCTGTTATTTAATTAGGCAGATAAACTACAATTGCCATAATGTACTACTAGACTTGTCGTAAACAGTATGAAACTGCACAGAGCATTATAATACCTATTATTCCACATGGCCTATTAAGTCTTCCATACTACTCATTATATCTAAAAAGAATATCTAAAAGGATAAATAAACTAAAAATCCCATAATGCTCTGCAAGTCACTCCTCTACATAGACTCATACAAAAGCCAGTTAGACAGAAAATACAGTTGTTTTTTGATATTTCACTGAAGACTTCAAGATCAACTATGATTTACTGATTTTGATTAAAAATTGGTTAGAAGTTAACTGATAAAAATTTTGGCCTTACTGACCTAAAATATTGGCCACAGGTGTTGTTTGACCTGCGTATTGGGGCAACATGTGGCCCTTTTGCTGCCCCTGATTGGCCCCTCAATACTGAAAAATACATAAAAAATAATGTTCATTGTGTCAGGCTGGATAATTTGCTTTATAAAACAAAATAATGAAGTGATCACGTGTTTAACTGAATTTTATGGAATGGATCTAATATATTACAAAAACAAACATCTAATGAACCAGATATATTCATTTAATATCTTATTCAAAAAGAATGGCTGGTAAATAGGTGGATTTGGGTTATGTGGTAAACTAGGTTCCCAAATATGTAAACTGATGGATTTCATTCGCTAATCAAGATTTTATAACTTAAGAAATGTTACCCCTTTTTAATACTCATATGGTGAATTTTAGAACTTGGCCATTGCTTTTGATAAAACATCTCTTATTGAAGAAACATCATTAGAAATTCTCTATTGTTGCATTGCTTCTTTTTCAAACATTTTACACTGACATTTGCAGAAGTTCAACATTTATTCTCCAGGAAAATAAAAACAAAGACGGTCCTATTCTGTGCAACAAAAAAAAAAGAAAGAAAGAAAACAAAATAAAGCAAAAGAAAAATGATCTTTGAAAGAAATGCCAAAAACCATTTCAAATATTTACAACGGAAATTACACAATGCTTGGAATACTGCAGCTTTTCTTTGATTTGTTTTGTTTTTCTCTAAAAATGGCAATGGGAAATTCATGGGCAAGTTGGATTTTAATGCAGTAATGTGTATTCCCTGCTTATTGATTTATTATAATTATTTTACTTCCTGTCTGGTAAATTATTAAAAAAACATGTATATTAGACTTAATAGTATTAGAAATCTACTGTGTGAGAAGCTAATCTCTTCGATTACATTCTTAAAGGGTAACTGTGGTCTCAAATTCTTCCAAACTAGTAAGAATTATATAAAAAGCCTTCCACCAATAAAACCTAAATCACATTTCTAAATAAAATTTGTGAGAAGTTATGGCTGGAAAGGTTCAGAAATATTACTTCCTGCTTAAATACTTCCTGTTTTCAGCCATGTGACCAGCTTGTTGATTTTTTCAGCATTAAGTCTTAACTGAGCATGCATCTACCCTGGGCGGTGCAGAGGTCAGGTGATGTCACTCAACCTACTGGAAGCAGGAAGTTTGAACATTCACCCTAATGTAATGTCTCACAGGCTCCAGCCAGAGATGTGATTGTTGGCTCATTTTTAAAATACTGCAGGCTTTCATTTAACCCTAACTTGTTTTAAGATCACAGTTGCTCTTTAACACACACTAACACATTTGCGACAATGTAATAAGGTTTTTTTGGATGTCATGAAATAACAGGCAATGCTTAACACAGAAAATAGGAAAGTTTTCTACTCCTACATGCAAAGGATACAACAGAAATAAAATGCAATGTGATGCAAAAATCACTTAATGGATCACAGTAGTGCCAGAGGTAATTAGTTATGTGACTTCAATGTCAGCTATTTGTTGACATTCAAAAAGCTTAGCAAAATCTATCCTTTTTTCCCAGGGTCCCTGAAACAAGTTGTTCCTACTTGTCTCTGTTGGATGTTACATGCTCAATTAGTTCTTAAAGAGCTCAGGCATCTGCAGTGGAGATGCACATGAAATCAGTAGTAAGCCATTGGCCAGGTAGTAGTAGCAAGGAGAGAACAGTAATAATCAGAATTATTAACTTGTTTCAGGGACTCTGGTAACAAGAGGTTAGAATTACAGTTAAACAGAGATTAATTATCAATGGGACTTAGGGGGATAGACATGCCCTTTAGGAGGGATTTTTGCAATTTGCATCTCTCTGTAAATTCCCCTGTACCATGCTATCCTTTTTGGCTGTACTTCCTCTTTCCCCTTTACCAATAAGTGGTAATAATGAGCAATAAAAGTATTTTGGGAATAATTCTATTTATTGTTCAACATTATTCAAATGTTCTGTATTCAACTGTGTAAAGTGATCATTTATCTACTTAAGGTCTACCATGGAAATGAACTCCTCCCCTTATATGAATGAAGATGAGAATATAGCACAGTGCTATACGAGGATGTTCTCTAAGTGCTGATGGCATCTATTCATTGAACCTTTATTTCTTTTTTATATTCATATATTATATAAGACATATATTAGACTAATATGAATAAATATTCATGTTTTGTTTACTTCCTTTTTCTGTTTGTACTTTTTTTAGCATTGTATTTATTTATTTCTATAATTTTCTATTTTTATTTCTCTTTATTATTTCTTTCCCAGATCAATAATACTATCCCTTTTTAAAAAAAAATACAAACATTTTTGGAATATACCTTAGCCATGCTTTGCATGATGTCATATCTTCTAACAGTTTATTGAAAACACACCATGTGTCTATGTCAGTATTAATAATAGATTAAGCTTGTGACACATAAATACACTATTATTATTATTAATGCCTACAAAAAATATATATTGCGCAATGTACTTTTCTTGGGAAAGTATGCCTTCAAATTGGTTTCAGCTGAATATTTCAAGGTGCCTCTTTTACAATAGACTTCAGTTAACTACTTCATATATCTTCTCCAAATGATCAAAGCAAATACTATGGTTTGCTCTTCAGAGTAATATTAACAAGATAAATCGCTAGCAGTCAGAGTAAAGATCGGGGGGGGGGGGGGGGGGGGGGTCTTCTTTGAATTTCATACTGGTTCTCTTTAACCATAAGTAAAATATATTTATTCCATTCCCATATACAACTGTTTTTCCTATGTGTGCTGAATTGTATTTATTCTATATCTATCTGAAATATATTTCTATCCTTATGTGAAAGCCGGCCAACTTATACACAACATAGCTACATTTGATTATACTGTTTAATTGCTTAATGTGAAGCCTGTATTATATTATTACTTTTTACCCTGGTGCTGGAACCTGCAAAGCCCATTAAGATGTTTTATCTTTGTTTAATAGCCAGGTTTACAACTACAAGTACTGCAATCCAAGTTTAAAAAGTATACAGTAGCAGTGTGTTGTTTTTTCGTCTTTCCTTTAAAGCACTATAAAAGCTTATTTCCTGCATTTCCAGGCTGGCCAGTTTAGGAATCTAAAAGCTCTGCCTATAACCCATCAGAGTCTACAATTATGAAGGGCCACAAGAAACTTGCACAAGACTGCAATGTCTGACAAAGCAATAAGACAGCCATCGTCAAGATTATTCTAAGTAGGAATAACCATGGGCTTTTATGGGTTTTTATAAAGACACCCTTGGACAAATCTGTTTGTATATTCTCCCTTTGCTTGTGTGGGTTTCCTCTGGGCACTCTGGTTTCCCCCACAATCATAACAACATACTCATAGGTTGTATGTGTGAGATAAAGTGATTTGATTGTAAGCTCTTCAGGGCAGGGCCTGATGTGAATTGATTAAATAATTGTAAAGCTCTGCAAAATATGTATTCACTTGTATTCATATTGTATTGCAGATGTGGTGTACTTTTCATTTTGTTGCTGTGTCACCAATGGTGCTATAAAGGGGAACAGCCCCTCAAATGAAATTACGTGGTCCTGGACCCCCCTTGTCAGTCTGCACACCCATAGACTGTCATTTCAGGGGCACCCGGCACCCAGAGCAAGATTTAAAACTGAATTAATACTATCGCTGCTCTTTATAGTTGCATCATAGAAGATCATAGAAAATAGGTGTTTATGTGGTCTTTTTTATTTTTTACTTTTTTATTTTTGGTCTACAAAAAGTGACTGGCAAAAAGAAATATCCATTGACTGTGTGATCAGATACAGCAGATTCAACATTTGATCTTTGGATCTTTCTATAATCCAAGAAGAAAAATGGTTCCTGCAATGTTCCCCTTCCTTTATTTTGTGATTGAAGGTTTCCAGATTAGAATACACCCCTTTGATGTGTGGGTTAATACAATAGAATGTTTACCTCCACGTAATTCATCAGTATCTGCTGGGAAATTCTTACTGTGTGGCCATCTTAAGTATAATATCCATTGTTTGAGATACTATCAGGGTTATTCAATAAAAGTTCTTATCGTTTAAAATGGTGCTAATTTTGCCCCAACCGATCAGATGTTAGCTTTCAAATGTTAAATAAGATCTGATTGGTTGGGGCAAATTTAGCACCATTTTAAACGATAGGAACTTTTATTGAATAACCCCCATGTGTCTCTAGCAATAGGAACATTGCACATAGTGTTGGGAAAAAAAACACAAAGTGTAACACTAGAAACCCAGGTATGACACAGTATCTGAAACCTGTCACCATTAAGGACAAAGCTGAAAGAACTACAATAAGTATGTGATCGAACCCTGGGGAACACGTATCAATGTCCAAAATCTTTTTAAAAAAAACAAAAAAACACTGTTCAGTACCAGAAACTTCATGCGCTTCTTGTTTTGTTTTGGCATTCCATGTAGTATTTCTAGAAATTTTGGAAAATATTTGAATTTTAAAATCGAAAATTCGCAAACATAAAAGAATTTTGGTAAATAGTTCCGCGGTTCGGAAAAATCCATAAAAGCCAGAAATTTGCAAAGTTCTAGGGGGTTTGTGTCCACCTCTAGTAATGACACTGTGTTTTCTATGGAATGATCACTGTGTTTTCCGTGGAAAATATCCATTCTCTACTATTGTAAACAGTTCTTCAGCCAGTTACAAAAGAATAAGTTTGCTGTTGATGAGTTGCCGGCACAAACTCATGAGTTGTCAATAGAGTATCATCTTTTTTCTTCAGTATGTTTTTGTGTCAAGGACATCCTAGGAAAATTAAAGCTATATAAGGCTATAGACAAGCAGATTTTTCAGGCCAACGAACCAATATTTCCATGCATTGGTCCGTCTGCCCAAAAAACCTGCTACGTATTTGCAGCCATTACCAGATCAGACAAATGAGCAATCAGATATGCCAGTAAATTGCGCCCAATCGGTCACGGCAAACTGTCAGCCAACTTTTGTTGTGACCGACAGTGATTGCATGATGTGTACCCACCCCAAGATTTTCCATGAATGATAAGGATGACAATGTTTGTATAGCCTTAGTCATGTCTTTAAAAACAGAGCAATGGTTTGTCTGAAATAGTTTCTTTCATCCATCTGCAGGAGAGTTAGCATAGACAGTGTTCTCATACAGGGTTTTATGATGTGTTGTTTGCAATTGGAAACAAAAGGAAATAAAGCACAAGAGAAATAGCTGTTCACAAACTATGTGAATCAATCACAAACTATGTGAATCAATCACAAACTATGTGAATCAATCGCTGCAATAGGGTCAGTTCTTTTGTTGCTGATTATTTTTTTACTCTTTTCAACCAGATTTTCCTGTATACAAGAATAGGCTTTTCTTTCCTTTAAACTGTCTATGTTGTTGTATCATATTAGCTGGGCACAGCAATTTGCTTTAACAATTTACTGTTTACTTTCTGTGTTCTCTGGTGACTAAAGCCGCGAACTGTGGCACTAGAACTTGACATTTTTATTCTGTAATATTTTTGGGCATTTTTTCATTCATAAAAACTTATGGGGGGGCACCTGAAATCACACCTAGTTAACAACTCTGAAAATAACCTGAACGTAGTGCAAGTGATTACAACCAAGAAACAAACAGGGAGATTCAATAAAAATTCTTATCGTTAAAAATAGTGCTAATTTGGCCCCAACCAATCAGATATTATTTAACATTTGAAAGCCAACATCGGATTGGCTGGGGCAAAATTAGCACCATTTTTAATGATAAGAAGTTTTATTGAATAACCCTAAAAGTCTGTCTGCATGGACTACTAGCAGATGTGCACCCAGCCCAGGGACATGTTGGGGGGGGGGGAGATTTCTGGTGCCTGGAATCCCCCCTTTCTGCCCGCTCAGTGCAGTCTGCTGTTCTACTTCCAGGTGTACAATGGCACACTGCTGTTGGCTGGCTAGCAATCCTCTCAGCCTCCTACTTCCAGGGCTACACAATTTGAGAGGAATATAGAGCAGAGGAGCACACTACTTAGGTGAAAACTTCATTTATTAGTGCAAAAACATAACATACCATGTTTTGGGACACACAGTCCCTTCCTCAGGTAGGAAGGGACTTTGTGTCCCTAAACATTGTATGTTATGCTTGTGAAGGTTCTCATTTATCCAGGTCATGGTATATCTGTTGTATTCAATTGGACTTGAAGTTTAGAGAAACAAACACGAATTTGTAATGTCTTACACTTTTCTTGAATACAGCACTAATCCCCAAGATCCATGCAGGACGGACCTACTAATGTTTCTGTGCAATATCCAATGTAGAAATGAAGGAGCCCTGAAGGGCTTCTTTCCCCCAGCAGGTCCAAGGATCAGGGCGTAGTTTTGGCTCAGAGCTTAGAGTATCAAAACCGAAGTTCTGCATCAAAACTACGAAATTTCAATATCTTAAGAAGGTTTTGACAGTCAAATTGTTGGTTGTTCTGTATCGAAATATTATCAGTGGCGTCAGCTGGTGGAATTTTCAAAGCACATATAGAAGTTCTGACCCAAATCCAGCTCATCCCTGGTCCAACTCTGATAAAAGGAGGTTTATCACCCCATAATGCAGGCTCCATTTTTCTTACTACACTGAAAGCATCTTTTATCATAAAGGAGATCTGTATTTGGCAAGTTTCATTTTTTTCTTTTTTTAAAAGAAGTGCAGAGAAAATATTTCAGAATTTGTCCCATTTTCTCAGTGGGCAGACTGTAATAGAAAATATAGTATTGTTTGGAGAAGTGAAGACATTTTGTGCAAGCAAAGGAAAGGGGGAAACAGAAACATCCAATGTTTGTACTAGGTTTGCTTTATAAATCAGAGCTTTCTTTTAGATGGTTCTTCATTTCCTTGAACATGTTTAAGGGCTTCAGGTGTGTTATGGCTAAATGCTACAATTTATTTATACAGTTCCTTCAAGGACCACCCAATAGTGTAACAAAAAAAAGGGTTGGTTAGCATACCTTGTGGCTTATTTACTTTATACTGCTGCTTTTAAATTGCAGATTCTAACCTTCTCTTGTAAAATTGCAGGCTTGACAGCTGCTGAAGGCCCACATTAGTGGTTACAGTTCCCAAGTGCTACATTTTTGAACCATGGCCTTTAAAAAATGCAGTTCTCTTATTGCTTTCCTGATGCTAATGTTTTATGCATTGCCAGCGATGTCTTCTGTAGTGAGGATATTTTCAGTAAGAACAGGAACTGATGATTTACCTTTCGGAATATGTGAATAAAGAACGATTCAGATGTTACCCTCTCTTACCGAATGCATGATTAATATGTTTTAAAATGCATTTAGGCCTTTAAGTCACCCGAGAGGTTCAGGTGATTGCTGTGCAATTCCAGTGCTTTATTAGCCTGTAGGCACCAACGTATACTGTTAGAATGCAGGGATGGGAATAGTATTACTTGGATCTGAAACATGGAATAAAATGTATATAGTGCATTGTGTAAGGTTGCAGATTTTAAAAAACTATTTCATGAGGCTGTTAAAGTGTTTGTTGGTTAGAAAGCATTGTTGAACTAAGGGAGGGATGGAATAAACTGATTGGCCACAGGGCATTTATTATAATAAATATGATCATTATTATATCTTCTTTATGACATCCCATTCTCCTTGCAAAAGCTATTGATTGTTTTTATGCTGCGGTTATTGCCAGAGGGAGTTTAGAATTCTGCAGTTATTGAATTAACAGAGACTTACATACTGTGCACACCAATCCCCTTTCGGTTACTGGAATTCTGCCATTGAATAAATACATTTATGGATTATTTGCCATGTCAACCCTTGACAGTACCAATCTCAATTCAACCAAGCTCTTCAGAATCACCTGCATAACTGGGTGCTATAATTTACACCTGTGGAAAAAAGAATTCAAAGATTAAGAGGCGTGTCCAAATATTTTTCTCCATGTAGTGTATGTCACACAGATTAGCACCCACAGGCTTATATAGTTATTAAAGAAGACTTGTACTGTAAAGAGAGAATCAAATCATAAAGCAGCAGGCTGCCAACCCCGGACTCCTACCTTTCTTTCTTCTATAAATTCCCTCAATAGTAAGACGTGAAATGTGAGCAAGAAAGGAAGAAAGAGGCTGCATTATCTGTTATGAAAGTTTAAGTCACAAATAAATAACAGTTGGCCAAATGGTATTTCCATGTACTTTGTTGTGATACATGTGGTGCTAGGGGTTATATAGAACAGCCCTCACATCTCTGTTAGTTGCACAATAAATGCAAATAAATCTCTGTTTTCCTTACCATTTTTCATCTCATTATAAGCCATGTTTATAAAACATGATTTGGGGTATTAAATTGCTGAATGAACTAGCAATGTCACTTTCAGATTCAGCTGTTGTAGTCTGTGTTTTTCCCTTTAAGAACTACTTGGTTTTAAATTCAACACAGCTGGTTTTGATGTCATGTGTTATCCAGAAAGCTCCCCCTCTGCTCCTGGCTCGCTCTCAATTAGATAACCAGATAAATTATGTCCCGGTGACATTTTGCATATGACATAGTGAAAAGTACAGTATGTGTTAAAGAAAAAAGCATAAACCGAAATGAAGTTAGATTTCATTAAGTTCTAATTCAGAAAAATTGTTATTCTTTAAGGAAATATTTTTATGTGATCATTGCTGTTTTTAAGCACATTAAAAGGGGGGTTGTAGATTTTTTTGCCAAACTCTGTCTTCTTCAAATGCTTAAAACAATCCAAACATTGCATGTAATAAGGAAATAATAGATTTACAGGGAAAAAAATACACATTAATTGGTACTGATATTTGGGTCTAGCAGGAATTATCTTGTGTTTTTTCACAATTTGCAATCTGCAACTGATGTATTATTGATCAACAGGATAAAATAATATTTCTTGTCCATGGCCCAAACATTGCTGAAAAAAAATACATCACTACTTCTTTGGACATCTTAATTTGAAGGGTATGACAGAGCAGCTGTCCAGTAAGCTTGCTTACCTTCACTTGCTTGATGGGCAATGCATTGGCCAACGACCATGTGTGGAGGTTATAATCATTAAATGAACTTGAAGGCTTGCCCATTTAAAAGATTGTCCTGACTTTGCACTTCTGAATGTCTGCACTTAAACAATTTTGAAAGGTAAGGGATACATTATTATAACGCAAATAATCCTCAGGGGAGAGATTTCTGGGTAATATCTATTTTTGTTAGTTCATTGCACATGCAGAGAACAGAACCAGAATACTATTTGTTGATCAGTTTCAGCTTTAAAAAGTATTCTACTATAATATCTGCATGGTAAATCTCAATTTCAGGAATTAAGTTAAGAACCAGGAAATGAAGACAGAATGTAGACAGAACTATGGCTATATTACCTATTGGTATTTTACCTTATATTTAGGTGGATATGTGCAGACTTTTATCTTCAATTGACTTTAATGTGTTTTCCTGACGATTTTCAAATTTTTGAATTTTTTCGAAAATTTGCCAAATTTAGGCAGTTTCGCCTATCTCTGACTAAAGGTAGGCAAACACGGCATCGATATTTCGATCGATTCGATCAATTCGATCAAATTCATTGGATTATCTTAGACACTTTTCCTGGTTTTTGATAGACCGGTTGACAATATCGATCAGCCTATCGAATAAAACCTGATCAGGCAAGTTTGAAAATTTCTCTCCCATCTACCAGAACCATACCTTCCACAGATTTCAGCTTGAAAGATTGTCTGTGCAAGGTCGGTTCTTCCAATCGGATTTATAATCATTTTGGATACGATTGGAAGAATATTGGACCATGTATGCCCACCTTTAGACCAAAAGTCTAATAGTAAAAATAGTCTAATAGCAGCTATAGCCACCACCATGAAATATGACCTGATAAAGACATTCTATGCACTTATTCCACCATTGGTAGGTTTATTAGTCCAACAGGGATACCATTGGTTTATGTTTAGGCCATTCGGGGACTTTAATCGTTTTTATAAGTCTTTACTGAAAATCTAGTCTTCCTACAGTCCCCTGGGTGAATAATTTCAGATATTGAAGTGACAACGCCATCTTTCTGATACCCATTTGTATCATATGTTTAGCACATTGAATGGAGAATATAAAAATCTCCATTAACCTAATTATCCCAGCAGTATTTTCCCTTTAAAAAGAAATATATTACCTCACAGGTTTCTCTGAGAGGGAGGCAGAGCATGGTCCTATCCTAATACCAAGCATTGCTGAACATGGTTTCTAAATGAGAACGATTGTAGGACCTTATATACATACATATATATACATACATATACTATAACATTGGCTGGGGTGACAAACCTTCAAACATCTAAATTTTAATCAAAATCCTTTGCACTGATATACTGTATACACCGTGTGTTTCCCTGATATGGAAGAATTAGGAAAAAGAATAATGTAATCCATATGCTGCATTAGTGAATGAAAACCTTTCATTGTGGGTTATTGAATTACATAATGCATCCAAACTGTATAAGAACCAACTGGTTATTGTCATGTAAAAATGCATAATTGGTATTGTTATGATCATTATTTGAACTAGAGTTGACCATTTAATATATATATCAGTTGCTTTAGCTGGTAAAGCGTCTTTTTCCCTTTTTTTATATATATATATATATATATATACATATTAGTTAAATTAGTTAGATTTAGTAGAGTCTGTTACCAACCTAAATGCAGTAATATATTTTAAATCTCCTCAGGGAGAATTAGGACCACCTGTCAAGCAATATTTACATTAAATCCTTCACCAAGGCCAGTCCGAGTTAAAAACAGGAAAAGCACACTGCATAAAAAATAAATTATAATGGGAAAATATACAATTGACATGCTTCTAAGGAGATCAAACAAGATGTCAAGCCCATTCAGTCTTGCCTGACAGCTCTGCTTTACCATGCACCATATTCCCTGTGGACAATTCTGTAATCTCGTGCAATTTGAAGAGCCAGCAAAGAGAAGAAAATTAGGGGTAATCATGCAATGTAATCAGAACTACATTTTACAAACAAAAAAGGGACTTTAAGAAATAAACCTGACTTCATTTGGAGCTCCGGTGACTGGAGAAAAAAGAAAAACTTGAAATGGAGTGAAAGGTAAAGGATGCAGTGATCAGAGTCAAAAGTTTTCAGTTTATTCCTGATGGACATTCTATAGGTGAAAGAAAGCACAACACATGCCAAAATGTTCTTATCCACAAAATGTAATAAACTCAGCCCCTTGCATTAAAATAACTTAAGCTTTTTCAATTACTTTTCCCCCTAAGCTAAGCTCTTTTCTGGACTGTATCTTTATTATTTTTCTCCACTTATCCTTTGCTTCCTTAAGCTAAATCAAATCACTCTTTAATGCACTTAGTTTTTAGGCTGGCTTCTTACAATCAGGAAGCTGAAGCAAAGGTTCTCTGGAGACTCTAGATGAGCAGTCACTGACAAATCCCAGCCCATTTGTACTATTAGATATTTATCCACCAATTCAGTGTACTTGTCGCAGTGATGGAATCTAGCATCCTGTTTTATAGGGGAATTTTACAACTTATTAACTGCCAACAGTTCATAACCTCTCAGGCTTAATTAACCAGCCTCACTGACCTCTGCAGCAAAGTAATGTTCAAACTAACTATTATATAAAAAGTAACACGAAAGTAAGAATTTTCTGTATTTGACAAAATGCTAAATGGAAATGAATTCAATGATTTCCCAAATTCCACTTTCAAGGTCAAAGGGCTCACAACCAGCTGAGTAAATTGGCCCTCTTAAAGCACCGAGTTCAGCTAACGGTCCCACAGCAGTCAGACTGACAAGAAAAGGCACGCCAGCTGCAAAAGAGTTGCTAAATCAACGTAAGAGACATCTAAGTACAATATGAACTCACTAGTATGGCATATTCTCTCCATAACATTGGTAATTCCCAGTGCCATAGCTACAGATTTATGGGCCCTGATGCAAAATTTGGGCATGGGCCCCCCAACACCACCACAAAAACAAATCGGCACCGCAAACCAAATAATTATTTCCATAAAAATATGTATAGAAACACGGTCGCATCCCCTGCACCCCAGGTAGCTACGCCCCAGGTAATTCCATAACACTTTAAGCAGGCAGAACTTACATTATATATAGGACATTAGTAGTATAGTATAGTATTTGAGGTTGAATAAAGACATACGTCCATCCAGTCCAACCCATCTAGCAATATCCTTATTTCCTGCCTAACTGTTGATCCAGAGAAAGGCAACCCCCCACCACCAAATTTATGAAGGGGAAAAAATTCCTTTCTGACTCCAAGTGGCAATCGGAAATGATTTCCCTGGATCAACTCTACTTTATGTATCAATACCAGTAACTTGCATCATTCCTTGTTCGCAGAAACTCATCCAGCTTTTTTTTTTAAACTGACCAATGAACCTGCCATAACACGTCCACTGGAAGACAGTTCCATAGCATTGACAAAAGACAAAGAGATTCTCAGCACGTGACTAATATTTTTTTTTAAAATACATTGCATAATAAAAAATTTTATTACAAACTTTAGCCAACATTACTTGATAGAGTATATATTTACTAGCTCAAATTATCCATTAATCTGGGCATTTGCTGAGCTGTGAAGGACTCGTTTGTTGAGGACATAAAACAAAATTGCTCAGTAACTAATTGCCTATCATCATTCAAATATGAGGGCACACACAGTCTCCAGCGTTTTCCTTATACACAGTAAAAGGAGAATGTTCGGTACTGAAATGTTCCCTATACTTTGGTACATGAACAAAACGAACGATCCCGACATGAACAAAACGAACGTTTGGTGGTGGCAGGAATGCTTATTCATGTGGTACACATATTTCCAAGAAAAGGGCAATTGCGTCGGGTCCAACAGAATCGTCCCTTTCTTGTTAATGTATGTAAAGCTTTTTCTTAGGTGAGTCCGAATTAAGGTTTTGGCAATAATGAAGACCCTGGTTCAGTTTGAAACTATGACTCATCATAATTTATACACGTAATTTCCAATCATTGTATTGGTACAGTTAGGAAACCTCATGCAACAGCAAACATAGAGTGTAATCTGACACAGCACATGACATATTGCAATGTACTAACCCTGTTGATCAAAGAAATGTGTATCCTTTATTTACTCCTTGTGTTTATATTTTGTAATGTTATGTATATTTCCCTATTATCTGCACATCAAACATTGTGGTTTCAATGTGATATCACATCTGTTTTTCCAGAATTGAAGATTGACAGTTGTAGAAATCAGATTAATTATAAACTTCTGGAACAAACAATGTTTACGACATGAACCAAAACTCACAGAAATCACCAAACAAGTGAAAAAAAAAACGTTTTACATTTAAATCTTTTATCACCTGCAAAAAAAAAAAAAAATGAATAATAATTAAGAGCAGATGTGGCAGGTTAGATGTTGATGTCAGGGTTCATTTCCTGTCTATACTTATTCAGAAAACCCATTACACCTTTGGTGAACTGTGGGCAAGTCAAAAATGGAGCTCATAAATCAACATTAAGTTTTCCTCGGGGTGTGCATTGTGAATTGGCCCTTTTAGTTTAAGGCAAACTCATTTTCATTATTCTTGAAATCTACATAGATAACACGCCAAATGGTATTTTCATTGAAATAAACCATTGCAGGATAGGTTATATATTTCACAAACGGGAATACTTCAGAGTAATAAAACAGTTTCGGGCGTCCACTTGTTTTTTTATTTTTCACAGGAACTGATTGGATGTTTCTCAGGAACTGATTGGACGTTTCCCAGGAACTGATTGCATGTTTCTCAGAAACTGATTGGATGTTTCACAGGAACTGATTGGATGTTTCTCAGGAACTGATTGGATGTTTCTCAGGAACTGATTGGATGTTTCACAGGAACTGATTGGATGTTTCTCAGGAACTGATTGCATGTTTCTCAGGAACTGATTTGATGTTTCACAGGAACTGGTTGGATATTTCTCAGGATCTGATTGCATGTTTCTCAGGAACTGATTGCATGTTTCTCAGGAACTGATTGGATGTTTTTACGGAACTGATTGGATGTTTCTCAGGAAACTGATTGCATGTTTCTCAGGAACTGATTGGATGTTTCACAGGAACTGATTGGATGTTTCTCAGGAACTGATTGCATGTTTCTCAGGAACTGATTGGTTTTTCACGGAACTGATTGATGTTTTCTAGGAACTGATTGCATTTTCTCAGAACTGATTGGAATGTTTCACAGGACCTGATTGATGTTTTTCAGGAACTGATTGGATGTTTCTCAGGAACTGATTGGATGTTTCTCAGGAACTGATTGAATGTTTCTTAGGAACTG
The DNA here is from genome assembly GCA_019447015.1 of Hymenochirus boettgeri. Taxonomy (NCBI): domain Eukaryota; kingdom Metazoa; phylum Chordata; class Amphibia; order Anura; family Pipidae; genus Hymenochirus; species Hymenochirus boettgeri. The sequence continues at coordinate 66,224,998 of CM033474.1, read as the reverse complement.
ATTGCATGTTTCTCAGGAACTGATTGCATGTTTCTCAGGAACTGATTGGACATTTCACAGGAACTGATTGGATGTTTCCCAGGAACTGATTGCATGTTTCTCAGAAACTGATTGGATGTTTCACAGGAACTGATTGGATGTTTCTCAGGAACTGATTGCATGTTTCTCAGGAACTGATTGGATGTTTCACGGGAACTGATTGGATGTTTCTCAGGAACTGATTGGATGTTTCACAGGAACTGATTGTATGTTTCACAAAAAACGATTGGATGTCTCTTAGGAACTGATTGGATGTTTCACAACAACTGATTGTATGTTTATCAGGAACTGATTGGATGTTTCTCAACAACTGATTGGATATTTCACAGGAACTTATTGGATGTTTCTCAAGAACTGATTGGGTGTTTCTCAGGAACTGATTGGATGTTTCACAGGAACTGTACAGAGGAAGTGGCAATGTAGGCCACGAAACATGTAGGGTGGGACTCTGTGTTTTGCTTGCTGCCGGTCTGTATGCTATCCTGTTCTGATGTTTTTAAACGGAATGAATAAAAGTCAAGTTTTAATACTTGTTTGACTCCTGCTGCCTGTCCGGATTCTTGTTCTGTGGTTTTCTCAGGAACTGATTGGATGTTTCACAAAAACCAATTGAATGTTTCTCAGGAACTGATAGGATATTTTTCAGAAACTGATTGGATGTTTCACAAAAAACTAATTGATGTTTCCCAGGAACTGATTGGATGTTTCAGAAAAAAACTTATTGGATGTTTTACAACAACTGATTGAATGTTTCTCAGGAACTGATTGGATGTTTCACAAGAACTGAACTTATTGGATAACTTCCTTTCAACATGTAGATTTTTTTTAACAGTAGTTTAGAGATTTATTTGCACATGGATTTACATTATAACTCAATCTGCGTGTGTTTATTTAGCTTTGGATTCATTACATGCATATAAACAATTGAGATTAGAACATTTGCAAGATTCTAATACTAATCCTAGATCTTGCTTGATTTCTCTTTCTTTTTTCCATTTCCCTTTTACTCCTCAGTTTATTTTTATAATTACATTTTCCATACTGTTCATTTTTCCTTTTCCCAGCTCATCCCTCCCTTTTTGTCCTATGTAATTTCAATTAACTGACTTTCTTTCTAATTGACCTCCATCTTTTCTTCCTTATTTCTTTTCTCCCAATTTTTAGATCATGACCAACAAGCAATCAGCATTTGAAGCATTACTCTAGCTTGTGAATGTCAGAAAGAGATTGATAACAACCATAGACCAATATAGCTAGTGATCTGTTTCAAACAAAAAAACAAAAAACAACAGGACCATTTAACTTTATCAACAGCAGACATGCACGTTCTGTCCATGACATTGGTTCATTTAGTTAATATTCAGACTGGCTGTTCTGACCACCCATGCGGGTTAATGTCTTACCCAGCTGTACCCATTATTCATTGTCTTGAATGGTTGATTGCACTTTACAGAACCTTCCTTGTAAAGTCTGCTTGACTGACAATCTTACTTTCTGTTTAAATCAAATGAAGAGGTTTATGATTTGGCACCACTATTTACATCAGCAACAGGAATATCTGCCTCCCATTGTACTGACAACTGAGGCTCCTGGTACAAATTCACATTAGGGTGGGAACTTTTTTCTTTAAAATCAAAACTGAATAAAAGCTGCACTATTTCTATTATGTAAATCTAACACTGTCATCTAGCTTCATTCAGGTTAATGGCTGGTACAGATCCTGGCTGAGAGACTAACAATCAATGTACTGATTGTTAGTTTCTTGGACATTATTTACCAACATGTCTATATATTTGGTTTTCATCAACTTTGCCAAAAAACAAGCAAAAATGATAGATCATGCAATAAATTTCATCCCATATTTCGGTACAATAAATCAAAATATTGTCCTAATGCAAGAATTGCTACAGTCCCCGATTAGGGTACTCTTTTTACTTTTTTTTGCATGCTGCCTCATAACTCTCTTAATGTTGAGAGCATCTAGAGAGATGGTTTCACTCTTGCTGTCTGTCTTTTGGGATTGTGAGTCATTACTGAGCATGCGCAGTAGTGTTATATTTGTATTGGAGCAATATATTTGTATTGTTTAGCCTATGGCTGGGAACATGAAGTACAGACCTTTAGCAACTTACAGACCGAGTAAGGATTCGTGAGCTGCTAAAGATGTGGCTATAAAAACTCCCCAGTGATTTCCCTATAATGAGTGTAGGAAAGATTATTTCTGGTTGTCACACACATACCGTTCACTGTCACTAAAGTACTGGGAGCCGAAAGTGTCTGATAGAAATTATACCAAAGTACTGGAAGACTAAAGTGTCCCATAGAAATTATATTAAAGTACTGGAAGACTAAAGTGTCCCATAGAAATTATATTAAAGTACTGGTAACTGAAAAGTGTCCCATAGAAATTATACTAAAGTAATGGGAGCCAAAAGTGTCTGATAGAAATTATACCAAAGTACTGGAAGACTAAAGTGTCCCATAGAAATTATATTTAAGTACTGGTAACTGAAAAGTGTCCCATAGAAATTATACTAAAGTAATGGAAGCCAAAAGTGTTTGATAGAAATTATACTAAAGTACTGGGAGCCGAAAGTGTCTGATAGAAATTATACTAAAGTACTGGGGAATGAAAGTGTCCAATAGAAATTATACTAAAGTACTGGGGAATGAAAGTGTCCAATAGAAATTATACTAAAGTACTGGGACCCGAAAGTGTCTGTTAGAAATTATACTAAAGTACTTGGAGCCTAAATTGTCCCATAGAAAGTATATTAAAGTACCGGGAGACTAAAGTAAAGTGTCCCATAGAAATTATACTAACGTACTGGGAGCCGAAAGTTTCTGATAAAAATTATACTAAAGTACCGGGAGCCGAAAGTGTCTGATAGAAATTATACTAAAGTACTGGGAGCAGAAAGTGTCTGATAGAAATTATACTAACGTACTTGGAGCCTAAAGTGTCCCATAGAAAGTATATTAAAGTACCGGGAGACTAAAGTAAAGTGTCCCATAGAAATTATACTAACACACTGGGAGCCGAAAGTTTCTGATAGAAATTATACTAAAGTACCGGGAGCCGAAAGTGTCTGACAGAAATTATTCTAAAGTACTGGGGGCAGAAAGTGTCCAATAGAAATTATACTAAATTACTGGGAGACGAAAGTGTCTGATTGAAATTATACTAAAGTACTGGGGGCAGAAAGTGTCCAATAGAAATTATACTAAATTACTGGGAGACAAAAGTGTCTGATAGAAATTATAGTAAAGTACTAGAAGACGAAAGCGTTTGATAGAAATTATACTAAAGTACTGGGAGATGACAGTGTCCAATAGAAATTATACTAAAGTACTGGGAGACGAAAGTGTCCAATAGAAAATATACTAAAGTAGTGGGAGACAAAAGTGTCCAATAGAAATTATACTAAAGTATTGGGAGTCGACATCAATCACAATTTTTATTCAGTACCCTCTGTTCCCAATACCAAGATGAACTTTTGTGAGTCTCAGGAATGGCCATTTTTACAACACTTACATAACCGATGAAGGGACAATCACTTGGGTGCTGTGTGTAACTAAATGACAGTAAGTGATAGGCATTACAGAAACAAGTTAAAAACAATCAGGGTTATTCAATAAAAGTTCTTATCATTTAAAATGGTGTTAATTTTGCCCCAACCAATCAGATGTTAGCTTTCAAATGTTAAATAAGTTCTGACTGGCTGGGGCAAATTTAGCACCATTTTAAACGATAAGAACTTTTATTGAATAACCCTGAAATATGTTAAATTTAATCTTTTTTTCAAATAAAATGTCCTATAATCCTTGCTGGTAGGCTTCTCTAACAAATGCAAAACAAACCAATCAACCATGATTGCATACAATATTATCTTAAAGGGGAAATGTGGTCTCTAAACAAGTTGAGTTTAAATGAAAGGCCAGTTTCCTACCTTTAAAACAAGCCACCAACCACCTCTCTACGTGCTCCACAGCACAAGATATAAAGAAATGAGTGACCAGAAAGTTAATGGGTTGGAGGCTGACATGTGACATTCCTAAGGCTTCTCCTGCACAGTGCTGCCGGCGAGCACAGCCTCAGACTCCCTTAGTGTGTGAGGGAGACAGGAAGTCCCTCCTCCTCTCTGCTGTGTGAAGTCCTGACAGAGTAGGTAAGGGAATCTACAGTGGGTGGGGCTTAGGCACCTGTGGGCAGATGGGGCTTAGGCACCCACGGATGGGCAGGGCTTAGGCACCTGTGAGTGGGCAGGGCTTAGTCATCTGCGAGTGGGTGGGGCCACATGGGGCTGTAAGAGAATGGGCCAAGAAGGGGCCTTCAACTGGAGGGACCATGGGGTCCATGAGTGGGAGGGACCAGGGGGGCTGCAAAATTGCAAAAATTGCCAGGAGAGCAATTCCTATCAATTTACCTAAAGTCATTTTTGGACCACAGTTCCACTTAATTTATATCACAATATCAAATATTTAATCATCCGATTTATCATCAATATTAATAATACTTTGGCTTTTTTTCTCTCTAACATGTGGCCAGAAAACTGAAGCCAGGATTAAAACATAGTATTTCTAAGGAGGGGGGGAGAATATTAAATAAAAAGAAAAAGCAGTGAGAAAAATAGTTATAAATAATGTTTAGGGAATTTCTTCTAACGCTATATGATCTCTGAAGCTATAAATCTGCTTCTGGGAGTACCTAGAAATTCTTAGCAGACATCTGCAAAAAATTAAAGTGATATGCTTAGGGGACATGTCCAATGCAGGTGATTGCCAGCAGTTTTCAAAGGGCAATAGCTGATGATTCTCACTTAGCTGCTGAATTAAGGGTCTCCCATAGAAAATCAAATAACTTGTATCAGGTAATAACTTGTATGAGGTACGAGGTAGCACAAAACTTAACAAAAAGGGGTTCTGTATCGGTAGCACATCGCTGTTTCCAAATGGCGCTGTGCCCTAAAATCTGGATTAACATGGTTTTTACACAGATTTGACCCATATTGAATCTCTCCGTAAACCTATTATTTTTGTTTTTACAAAAATAATACCACAATTCAGTATGTTTTAAGTATACAATTCAATCTTTTATAATATACAGGGAGCGTATAAACTGCCCCTGCTCACGCTTGGGTGGGGGGGTGGTGGTAGTGGAGTGGCGTAGATCTTCAGCAAGGGGAGTCTGGGAAATCGGGGAGGGGGGCAAGGCATTCCTGGTTACATTACTGATAATATACAAAATATTTATTATATCCATTGTATTTAGTATACTATATTATATATTATTCAGTATACAATTCAATATTGTCATGCTCACTCCCAGGAAGTGTACCATATTTCGCTACATAACTACAGAGCACTATTTTTAATGAAATACCTAATCGAAAGTGATCAGATGAACAGCAAACACTCCTTTCACTTGGACCAAAATCATATATTACGTGTTTGCATTAACTTAGGTCTATAATAGGAAACCAATCAGATATGGTGGTTTGAATTACCAGCAAAAGGGAAAGTTTTGATTAACCAACACGGACAATTCTCATTGTGAAATCCAAAGCCTCTGATCAATCTCTGGCAATCATTTCCTATAAGAACTTTCCCATGGATAAAACAAGTCACTTAATGAATACTAGTCATCATGAGTCATTTTCTCAATGCTGTTTGGCTTAAAAATCATCAGGTCAGTGAATTCTTAGGGATCACACAACATCATGCATGGAAGATTGCCAGTTTTTTTCCCAATGTTAATACTTCTTTATAATGTGTACTCTTACGTTATAGGGGAACATTCACACAGAAATAGCAACATAACCTGGGATTTTCTTATACCCATGATTAGAAATTACACTGGGGATTAATGGGGCACTAAACTGATAAAAACAACATTAAAAACTGAAAGTTTTTTTCCCCTACCTCCCATTCTTACTTTATACCATAGTTAGATTGTTTCACACTTATATGCAGTTGATTGCTCTCCAATCTTCCCCCACTTGACACAGTGACACACCCAAAAGCCATACATATTAATAGGTCTGTCCACCCCCAGAGAATATTCCCCCAAAAAACAATGTTTTGCTTCCAATGTGCTGCATTAACGCATAGCTGTGCCATTGAAACTAACGAACTATGCCATAACGCTGGGGAACATAATACAACAATGCAGGTGTTGCACTTTTCAGTGTGTATGCAGCCTTATAGTATGACGGGCCCACTATTTCTTGGCTGATGGCACCTGTAAGAACAGTTAGTGTTAGTACAGGGACCAGTGAACTTACATTAATAGTGAAGGTAGGTATTGCAATATTACGGTTTAGAAGGGGATCCTTTTTTAGGGGAAAAACATTCTCTGGGATGTGGATATGTGCTTTAAGCTTTGCACTACAGGCAAACCACTGCAACTAACCAATGCCTGTCCCTGAGATGTATTAACTGTTGCAAACTACTACTTTAAGTGGAAACTCTGTACTATCAACAAGAACAAGTTGTTTAATTATATGAAGCATTTAGATTTGGCACAGATATGGAGCAGGTGAAAGGGATGGAAAAAAAATTGGGGGGGACCCTAGTGATTTTCTGGGTCTAGTGTTGTCAGGTCACAAATAAATAACAAATAAAAGAACACCTATTAAAAGCAGCCATGCTAATTCCATGAATTAAGGGTGTACACTGATTGGCAGACCCTAACATTAGTTTCAGTTTAGCTGGGACTTCTAACATGTATTTAACATCTGGTATCATGTAACTACAAGGGTGGTAACTATAGGCTAAGCTACGGGTCCCCTTACTAAAGAATAAAAAATGTATGCTAATGGCCTTTGACCAGATCAAATGAATAAAATAAATAAAAGTCTTAATAGAATAAATATATCTGAATGGACTAATGACACTTTTGAGCTCACTGTTATTGCAGGTAGATGATAAAAATCCCAAATTGTAATGCATTGGATCTGTTGTTTTATATCTACCCATTAGATCTTATACCAGCCTTTCTGTTTCTACGCTAATGCCAAAGAGCAAGTCTTGATTTTCCTATCTGTTGCAGTATATATTTTAAAAATATATTACATTTGGTTAACAAATCGACAAAGGAACTATTCTCGACAAAGCAACATTGATCCTAATAAAGATGTTATTAGAATTTTGATGAGTCGTGGTTTTTGATTGTACCTTAACCTTCTCTTATTACATCTCACATGAGACAACTTGATGAAAATGTTGATGGTGATGGAATTATTAACTGGTAAATTGTCTTCTTAAGTATGTGACAGTGAAAAAATGGCGGCTCCCATTCCCTCTGATTATTCTCTGCATCTGGATGGTTGCTGTCTGTTCCAACCATGGAGGTTTGAGTGCTAGCTGAGGCCAGGCATCCCACCTGTATTTAAAAGTGCAAACATTGAAGGATTCTGGGCTGCACCAACAGACCTCCCTCAGTATGTGCACAAATCATTTCAATAAGAAACCACAGGTACAACAAATGGTAAACCTGTCTTTTGATCCCATGTAAAGTTATCTTTCCATGTTAACACAGAAAAAACATTTTATATATAAAATTGTAAAGTTAGTGGCTGTGCAATACCCTGCAATTTTAAGCACATTACTAAGCAATCGCAAGTGACAAGAAAGAGGCCACCGCTAGCAGACATGTTTAATGCGTAAATTGTTACACACACACCTACCTGTTTGTCTGTGATTTTTTGGGGTGATCTCTTACCCTTATACCTTGCTAAAGTGGGAGTTTAAGAACTTTTATGATAAAAGGTTATCAAAGCCAGAATGAGGATTAGTGTTTGTTTGTTGTGGTCGTTTTTATTTCTATCCAAATTTTAAATGTTAATAGATGTGCAAAATGGTAACAGAGATCCAAGGAAATATTCAGGCGCGTTAACCATATCTGAGAGAATGTAGTAAATATGAATTTGAAATGTAACATATCAGAATTTAGCACTAATGCATCACTGGACATCTGTGTTTCTGTACCATTGTCTACAGCTTGTAGCAAACAGAAAATAAATACGTATGACATGTTTCACTGTGGCATGCAGTTAAATGTCAGTCCCAACCAGTGAACGTTTCTCGCACTTACCCAAATGTGTCAGTATTTCAAGAACGTTTACCATGACACTCAGAATTCACGAGGACATTTGTATCTGTAATCAGTCTCATACTTGGAGGAAACCTACCATGTGATTCTAATTAGAGGTTATGAAAGCAAAAGTGTGAAGATAGAATTCTGACCACTGAGTGGTCACAGGAGCAGCTACACAGCTGCACATATAACTCTCTAAGGAGATCACTGAAGATGGAGAATGATGACAGTACTGCTAAAAGATCCCTGGTAGCTTTGGGTTTTGGGGGCTTTGATGAGGGAACATGTGACTTTCAAACCAAACAAATCAATGGAAAGCACATAACTGTTATAGCCATTGCTGAAAGTGATCTGTAAAATCAAAACAGATATTTAATCAGGGACACATGTCAGGCAGGAAAATAAAAAGTTAAATGTTACATTTCCTAAGATCTCATTAACACAATACAACATTTCGTAGAACAAACATGACCACAAATTTGCAGGTTAAACATGGCAAGCATCTAACATAGGCTGTTATTAATTCATTGTAATGTTACAGCTGTACAAGTGAATAGAGATGTCCGAACTTCGCAAACTCCGGTCCGCTCGAGGATCCGCGAATTTTCAAAAAAATTTGAAAATTCTAAAATCCGCGAGTGGACCCATTAAAATGAAAAAATCCTCAAAAATACGAGAAATCCTTGTAACTTCTACAATTTTCGAAAATACGTATTTTCATGCATTTTTGAAAATACGGGAAATCCTCGTAATTTCAAAATTTTTCGAAAATACGGTTTTTCATGCATTTTTGAAAATACGAGAAATCCTCGTAATTTCAAAAATTTTTGAAAACGCGTTTCAGGAAAGGTCCGAAGGCAGAAAACTGGAAAATCCGCGATATCCGCCGTTCGCGAATAAGGTTAATCCGCAGCGGATTCGGGTTCAGATCCACGAACTGGGCCATCACTACAGCAGCAGTGATCACCATTTGTTTTTCTTTAGTACAATGGAAACCTGCCTATATTAAACCATCTAAGTTACAATGGTGTTACAACTTACATTGGGGAATACATTGCAATAATAATGCAGTAATAATAATACACTACAAGTTACCAGAGTTTGGACCCAGACCTGGTTTCGTGTTGAAACTACTGGCTCTGCCATCAAACATTCATCTGTTGAAACTACCGATGGAATCTTAACACATTTACCATAATGAAAAGGTTTTTGTCAAAAGCATGTTTATGATTGATAGTATTAAGTGTTTTGCTGCCTAGGGGTTCATTGTACCCTTTGATGTGATGTTGTGACCTTTTTACAAGGCTTTAATTTTTGTGCAAAAATCATGGCTAAATTTATTGCTTTGCTTGCACTGCACTAATTACAAAAAACTTTGGAAATGGTTCAATAAATACAAAATAAGTACAAACAACATGCTAACCCTATAGTACATTGGATAGCGTGGGTTTTTAGCGTGTCTACAAAAATAATGACGTGTCCATAAACTACCAAAAAAGTTTTATTCCTGAGTTACAATCCGCTATATCAATAATAACTGATAGCAGGGGTCAAAAATATTAATCCGTGGTTTAGGAAACTTCTGATACCTCGGGTTATCATAAAGTGCAACGCTGGCCATAAATCTACAGCCCCAGGCATAAATTTACAATCGTACATGCATACACTACCAAGTGGTAATACATTACCGCTATAATATTGTATAGGTGCTCATACAATCGCAATCGTATATGTAAGATACTTGTCGTAAAACTACCTGTTGTTGAAGGCATCATGATAGAGCAATCTAGAAATATAGGGGTATAGAAATAAGCCCTTTAAGGGCTAATTTCTACAGGCGAAGTACCATAATACAGTTATTTATTCCTAGCCGTAGTTTGAATTTACTGCACGGCCTTGATGTCACAGCTGAAAAATTCCACTCATTATCGATATTTCACGACCGCATTGTAAAATATTGCATTGATTAGTCACCACAGTATTTTGTAATGCAATTTAGGCCTCTTAGAATTCATTGGGAATGTGTAATAGTAACATGGCAAATAAAAATACCAGTGTAAATATATTATTTCTTAACAAAACTAGTTGTTGATTTCACTTATAATGTTATTTTATGGATTTTAATTATGCACTACATGATTATTATTATAATGGATTATAATGATTCAGAATAGTCACTAATTTATTCTGTTTATTGATTATTTTTTTATGATAATTTATTGCTTTAATGTAATCTTTTTACACTAAGCACTATTTCACCTTATTCTAGATATGTTAGCACATTATAGGCAGAGTGATTTATATTTGCAATGTTTATTATGGTTTTCGATGTATGAAATCATTTTTATAGAAATAAGCACTTATAAGTATATGATTATGACTAATTGTAAGAGTGAATAAGGGGATAATTATTGCACAAGGAGGGACTATATAAAGCACTGGGTGTGGATAGTAAAGTTCTCTTTAGCAGTGACGCTCGAAACACATAAGTGGAGATGTTCATTTGTGGTGATAGCATGTTTTAATTAAGTTACTTCATTGTTTGTGTAAGACTCACTCCGGTGTGTGTATCTACCCCATCTTGGATAGTAAATATATTATTTGACCTACATTTTGCAATGTTGCCAACATTTAACATAAAAACATAATCGAGATTAAAGAAAGACAGATTTCCATCTTGTTCAGCCATTTTATCCTACATATGATGCCTATCAGAGAGCTAATCCAGAGATGGAAAAAAAGGGGAAATAAATTCCTGTCTGAAATTCAAAGGAAACCGTGGAGGTTTGGGGCGATATTTAGAAAGCCACAGTATCTGGTCTTCTGTGGAAAAGTACTTTGTCGTGCTTTTATAAATGCGGCTCCTTAATTGGTATGTGGTACAGTATTTTTCTTTTATTCTAGAAAAGGCATCCAGCCCTTTGTTAAAACTAATCATTAAATCTGGTAACTATAGCCAATTAGCATGGGGTATTTTTCCCATGGGGGGAATAAAAGACTTGAAGCCCCCCCCCCCCCCCTTTAGTCTTGAGGAAAAACCTTTTCAGCATCATAAATGGTTCTAATGGTAAATATGGAACCGGTTGAGAATAACATTCACATATCACACACCAAACGACCTGGCAAGAAGCCCAACATTGATTAAAACTACCTGCTGCTGAATGGTCCAGGTTCAAGCAGACTAACCAGTTTTTCTCATCAATACTTTTTCACCAGGAATCTCCGACATTGACCACTCTTGCTCAGATCCAACAGGAGCTAAACTAAATTTCCAAATGATATAATATATTAATAACCCCTAGATACCCTCAGAGACAGAAAGTTGTTGATTTATGGGAAGAAAAGCAATCTAACATCAGAAGAACAATAGTCACAAAACTAAGAAAATGTGCACCCAATGTTCTAATTCAAGAAAAGAAGCTCAAAATACTGCACAATTGGTATGGCACCTGCCAAACACAAAATAAATTCTCACCAATCTGTTTTAAACAATGTGGACAACCAGCACACTCAGCAAACTGCTAGTGGACTGGCCCACTACTCCCAAAAACCTGGTCAGATACATATCAACTAGCCAACTGTGTTTTAAAAACAGCATTCATTTTGAACCCCTGGGTATAAATTAAACAAATGTTTAAAGCTGATGGGAATAAAGTATAACATTACATATGCGGAGCAATACGCAGTCTCATTGCTGCCTCTTGGAAAAACCCAGCTCCTACAAAAGCACAAATAATAAAAAATATCTGGTGGATAAACTATTACCAGCTTCCCATATATATAAATATATATAGCATGGGGGCAAACCAACAAATATTATAGAATTTGGGATGTTTGGATTCTACCTATGAAAAGCACTGAAATCAGGCAGTAGATACACATAACTAGCGGAAGGTTTTAATTAAACAGGAACCAGTGGTGCTAAAGATACAGTGGATAACATGTTAAATGTTTGTTATCAAAAAAATTCTTATGTAATATTGTTTCCTTAAACACATCTCACACAGAAAACAGCCCTCCCAATCTTTCCCCCAACCCAACCTAGCTAGTAGCTGATCACAAACCCTTCAGATCTCCCCAACCTACCACAGATCTTTTTTAACAAATTGTGATATTGCTATATAAATTGTAACCTATAAAATGTAAATTTTGAAATATAACCTGTAACTGTATATTTTTCTGGTCTGAAGCAATATCAATAAAAATATTGTTAAATAAATAAATATTTTTTTTAAACATTAATCAGAGAATGTGTCCCTGTTATTTATATGGAAAATTGGTTTATTTTGTATTACATTCATATTTAGTCATCACGTTTTTGGCAATCTTTTTCTATCTGTTGTTATATTTATTTAATTATCAATGGAAATAAGAAAGGAAACTGCTCTCAGATTTGATAAAATAAAAGGGTGCACAACTTTACCCTTAATAACTCTATAATAAAAGTTCTTATCGCTTAAAATGGTGCTAATTTTGTCCCAACCAATCAGATCTTATTTAACATTTGTAAGCTTACATCTGATTGGTTGGGGCAAAATTACCACCATTTTAAACGATAAGAACTTTTATTGAATAACCCTGCTAATGTTTATTTTTCAGCAACGCAGACCCTACAAGCTGAAAGTTACTGGAGTAAACAGCCCTGTCAGGCACCTTCTCCCTCCTCCAGCTTCACTTAACTTTTAAGAAATCTACTTTAGGCATTTAGAACCAATTCATTTTGACAGCGCAGCTCTTAAGGAAAGCATAACATCCCTTACAAATATAATTAGATTTCTGGTGTAGGACATAACCTTTTACACAGAGAAAAAATAGACATCAAAACAAAGCCCACTGATATCTCAATGCAGTAAAGAAAAGAGTGGCAAACAGCCATATGTCAAACACATGTAGACTGAATTTCAGTGAACCAGTGAAAGGTATTTATTCTGTGATATATAGTTAAAGCTACACACGGCGGATTGCATTGGACGTCATGCCATGAATCTGCAATCATTTGCCAATACAATTAACTTTTCAGGTGTGTACACACACCCTAATTGTGGTTGTCTCTTTAACAACCAAGGATCATTTACAATGGCAATAGATTTCTGCTATTGGTGTCAGTTATATGCAAGGCGCATGCATGTCTGATAACCTGCAAATCCTGTTTGGATTTGCTTATTAGAGGTTTCATATTTTTTATAGGACTGTGATAATAATTTCATATCATAATTTATTAATATTGCTCCTCTACAAATAACATGCCTTATGTATCATGAAATTAGCAGAATTAATGCAGTTACAGAGGGGGCTGGTACCGTACTAAACACTTCAGAACAACAGAAAAAACATTTCTCATGTGGAATTACTAAATAGATACCTAATAACACTATCCCTAATAATTCTAATAGCTCAATTCTATAAATAAGTAAGCCTATTGGCAGTTAACACACCAAATAAAAATGATGTCAAGTCTGCAGCTTGTATAAACTGTTTAGACTAGTACTGATCTGGTCATATACATTAACCTTTACAGACCACATTGGAAAGATAAATAATAGGAGAAACCTGCACTAAAGTCCATTTTATGTGAACACATTTTTACTCAATTTTAACAGTACTGAAAAGGTATTAAATTGTAATAATGCTTATAAATGATTGTTAACTTTAATGGTTTTTATAGATAGATAGAGAGATAGATATATGGATACAGAGATATACTGTATAATAGATAGATAGATAGATAGATAGATAGACAGACAAAGATAGACAGGAAGAGTGCTAGAAAGATAGATAGATAGACAGACAGACAAACAGACAGGGAAAAAATAGATAGATAGACAGACAGACAGGCAGACCATACAGACAGACAGACAGACAGACAGACAGACACGACAGTAGTAGATAGATATATAATAGATAGATAGATAGATAGATATTAGAAGTCAGACAATGAGCATTTATGTGTAAAGATATACCCTTTCCATGGAGAAAATATTGTGTTACCGTCATATCACCAATAATCATATTCATTTTATAATCATGTATATGCGTTGATGTGTCTGAATTAATACACATTTCTTCTCAAAGCATTTGAATATGTTATATGTATGTATACTTTATAGGAACTATTCTTCATATTTTCTACATTTTGTTCCGTGTTCTGCAATTATTTAAAAATACACAATTATGTATTTTCATTTGCCACACCTTAATGAGCATCTTCCCACATTACGACCCTCATTAGACCTTCAAGCCCAAGAATAACAGTAATTCACTCTTTGGTTCTTCCTTTATTTTCCCACACACAATGCAACCCAGACCTCACCTTTAGCTCTCTGGAGGCCACTTTGGAAGCCAGTTCGATGACACAGCCAACGGCCATGCGTGCTACTCCGGACGAATGCATCTCATTCCAAATGGTGTCACTGTCCACCTGAGCAAACAGAAAGAAAGAGGAAAAAATAGAAGAAGAAAAAAAAATAAGAGAAACAAATCTGCGAGGGAGAGCTGGCAAGATGACAGCCAATGTACAATAACATTAGTCTTCCGTCTTGGCCAGCTGAAAGGCCCTTGTGGAAATATCGTTGCTTATACTTTTCTTTTATACAGACTTCTTCGATGGAAACACATTCCTTTCATGCCTCACTGCTATTGCCTGTTTAGATTTCTCATTACAAACAACATTACATAAAGCAGAGTTGGCATACTCGTTGGCCTATTGCATGCAAGCCCTCAGTAGTGGATGTAATGTTCAGCATGAGCTACAGTTATTATATGATCAAAGAAATGGAAAGACTAATGGTAAAAATCATAAAATTTGTGGATACGTTGTTATTGCGTGTATCAAAGCTTCTGAGGTCCAAGTATGACTTTAGAAGAACGCATTATTACTTGTCAGGACTGAGCATTTTATTTTTTGTAGCCCACAATGCAGCATAGTATACCATAAAAGCTCATATGATTTGATGAGTCACTTTTTGTTACAGTGAAAAGCTTGTATTGTTTTTCACCTGCATCTTGGCTCATCCAAGGCTCAAGGAATAAAGGAAAAGATGTGTAAAGTAAAAAATGGTTACACAGAACAATCAGAATGTGTACCTGATTTAATGTTTCTCAGTGACATTTTAACTTTGTTGACTTTTCTCCAATGTAAGTTGACTCAACTCATGCCCACTCAACTCATGCCCACTCAACTCATGCCCACTCAACTCATGCCACCCCCAAAACAAAACTTTACATAAAACTAGAGCACACAAAAAGAATAATAGCAACGATAATCTTTAGTCTCAGACGTTCTCTGTGCGAACGTCAGACATTCTCTGTGCAAAATTTTGGATTCTTGTTTTTACATACCGTAACTAACATTTGCTGAAGGATGTACAGTCTTGCACAATTCAACCAATGCGTCATATGCCTTCTTTTTTTTTTTGACGGTTTGAATAATCAGTTGATTTAATCTTCCATAAACATGGATGTGATCTGTAAACATCAAAGAAATCCTTAAGAAATTCCAGAATGTTGAAAGTATCCATAATCACTGCAGGAGAAAACAATAGTTTAAGTTATCATTATTACATTAAAAAAATATATATATAATTATATAAATATAAAATAAAAATATCTGTTGTATTCAATTAGATCAACTGGACTTGAAATGTAGTTATGAAACGTTTCGCTAGTCATCCGACTGGCTTTCTCAATTCAGAATGACTTGTACAAGAATCTGTGGCAATATGTACCCTGGAAAATCCCAATTAGATATCACAGCCAGGTGTTAAGGTGTGATTAGATAGTGGCTAAGAGGTGTTATAGGAACGCCCAGAGTAAGGTGTTAAAACAGCATTGTACATGGTTCCTATAACACCTCTTAGCCACTATCTAATCACACCCTTAACACCTGGCTGTGATATGCTAATTGGGATTTTCCAGGGTACATAATTGCCACAGATTCTTGTACAAGTCATTCTGAATTGAGAAGCCAGTCGGATGACTAGCGAAACGTCTTCAAGAACTACATTTCAAGTCCAGTTGATCTAATTGAATACAACAGATATACCATGACCTGGATGAATGAGAACCTTCACAAGCATAAAATAAAAATTGTACTTTATGTACTTTAAAGGGACACTAAACTCCCCTAAAGCCAAAAAAGAACTATTTGGCATTCTTTGTATTATTCACAGGGAGGTGAGAACGCTTATTCTCACCTCCCTGTGATAATATTACGCTCGGGGGACCTGGAACTTACCTTACACGCTCCACTCCAGCCGCCTCCTTCACTGACAGCCGCTCTGTCCCGACCGCGTGCCCTATCTTAGGCGCATGCGCCAATACAAAAGATAGGGCGCGCGATTGGGAGAGAACGGCTGTTGTAGTGAAGGAGCGGCTGCGAGTGGAGCGGCGGTAAGGTAAGTTCCAGGTCCGCCGAGCTTAATATTATTCACAGGGAGGTGAGAATAAGCGTTCTCACCTCCCTGTGAATAATACAAAGAATGCCAAATAGTTATTTTTTGGGCTTTAGTGTTCCTTTAAAAGCTTAAAAAAAAGATAATTGTTTTAAGAAGAATTACGTTCGTCCAAAGATCGAATAAATTCCCGCCTTTCAAACTGAACAAACAACATGGATGTTGTCTCTGTAGGATGAAGGTCGTCACTGGTATACGTTCTTGTAATCGTTGTTTTATGTTCATTGAGGTGCCAACATTAGTACGTAGCACAACGTTCATTTGTGAAGTAACATTTGTATGATCGCATGATGTTCGTTTGTGCTGTTCACGTTCGTGTGATCGCGCGACGGTCCTTTGTGAAACAACGTTCGTGATTACCGAAATCAGTGCATGTGCCTTTATATATCTTTTTTGTAGAAATCTAACAATAATCTTCCGACCATGTACAGATATAACGAAAATCGGCAGAACAAATCGGCCATGCCGGTCGTCAGAAAAATCTGACATCAGTCGACGGTCGTTGGTCTTTTCTTAGGCCCCTTCTTCCCTCTCTGCCAGCGCCGGGGCAGGGGCTGGAGGGCTGCTGTGAAGAGGGGGTGGAGCGAGGTGGTCACGACCACCTGCTGCGGCCCCTTCCCAGCAGCCCCTCCTAGCCTCCTGTTCCATATGTTCACCACTAGCGAGGTTGGGGTTAGGAGGTGCTGCTGGGAAGCGGAAGCGGTCGCCGCCACCGCGGGGGTCGAGGGTGGGGTGGGCGTATGCCCAGCCACTGAAGCGGAATCGCCGGGAAGGGATTTTAAGTCCCTTTGCGGCAATGTTGTACTTAGCGCATTGCACTAAGTGCAGTATCGCCGGGAAGGGACTTAAAATTACCGCCGGACATCGTGGTAATAAATACGGCAGTAGCGCTTTTTTCGTGGTCGTGATGTGCGGCAGTAATTTTTGCCCGCTATTTTCTGCCCTTTATAAATATGCCCCTAGGTCATTAAATACAACTCTCTATGGCTACATTGAAATCTATGCACCCTGAATCAGTCTTCTAATGTAAATACAGACCTGCCTGTCACACATAGAATTTATATGTATTTGGTTTTAAAGGGAAATGTGGCAAGGGAAAGTTTTTTGCATGAACACAAGCAAACTCTCCCGACCTTCCAACATACCTTTTAATAAGTTAATTTTTCAGAGCTGTTCTAAGAACAGGTTCACTGTCATTACCTGAGGCACTGCCTTATGTTGTTTGTATAAGTGCCTACCATCCAACATTCAATTTTAAATAATAAAAGTGAGATGTGCAAATCAGTGAATCTCATTGAAGCTCTCTGCACCTCCCAACAATTCTGGTAGAAGTTACTGTTAGAGGAGAAAAATATCATATTCCTGAACTCCTAGAGGAATGGCACATTAGTGGAGTCTTCCATGCTGAGAAGGATGCTGGGAGTGGTTTAATTCTCCTTTAAACGAGCTAATGACCAATCAGTCACTCTCCCCATTTCCATTAAAACTGGTTACTTTCTTACAGGGAAAATAAATAAATACAATCTTGGCCTTCTTATTCTGAAATATTTCTGCCAATATATTAACACTCAAATACAAAAAAATTTGAAGATTTGTCTGTTGTGACAGACTAATGATTCCCACGAAGTTGAAATTGATAAAGCTGCACTTTTGCCACTTCTTTTTCTTTTATTGTTTTAGTAATTGCACTGTGCTTGTGAAGGTTCTCATTCATCCAGGTCATGGTATATCTGTTGTATTCAATTAGATCAACTGGACTTGAAATGTAGTTCTTGAAGACGTTTCGCTAGTCATCCGACTGGCTTTCTCAATTCAGAATGACTTGTACAAGAATCGTGGCAATTATGTACCCGGAAATCCCAATTAGCATATCACAGCCAGGTGTTAGGTGTGATTAGATAGTGGCTAAGAGGTGTTATAGGAACGCCCAGAGTAAGGTGTCAAAACAGCATTGTACATGGCAGACAGTTGGTGTCGAACCCCCCACCTCTATTAGGCTTGGTTTCTTTATTTTCACATAAATGGCCTCCTTAACACCTCTCTTGAACCAGTCACGTTCCTTCGCCAGTATGTTAACATTACAATCTTCAAAGGTATGTCCTTTATCCTTAAGATGCAGATACACGGCTGAGTCCTGACCCGAGGAATTGGCTCTTCTGTGGGGCCATACGTTGATGCAGTTGCTGTTTGGTCCCCCCATACAAATCAGAGCATTCTTCACGCACTGCACTGCATATATGATGTCGCTTTTCTTGTTTTTGGTATTGGGTCTTTCGGATGTACCAATTGCTGCTCCTCAGTGTGTTGTTCGATTTAAAGCAGACAGGGATACGATGTTTTTTGAAAATTCTTTCTTAATTTCTCGGAGACCCCGCTACATATGGGATGACCATGTTTTCCTCGTCTTGCTTTTCCCCTTCACTGTTGGTATTCGTGTTCTTTTCTTTCCTTCTACTTCTTTTGACAAAGGCCCGTCTGGATATCCACAAGTTTTAAGGGCTCCTCTGAGATGTTTCATTTCTTTAGCCTTCGCCTCTGTGCTAGTGGGGATGTTCTCGGCTCTGTGTTTGCAGGGTTCTGATGACCCCCAGCTTCTGATCTAAAGGGTGGTGGGAGTCAAACATCAAATACTGATCTGTGTGTGTTGGTTTTCTGTAAACCTCTACTTCCAGTTTACCATTTTCTTAACTTCTACCAAGCAGTCCAAGAAAGCCAGTTTGTTGTTTTGTACCTCTTCCCTTGTGAATTTAATGTTTTGGTCCACCGCATTAAGTGTTCTGTGAAAGCTTGTACTTCCTTCTGGTGGATTTTAACCCAGGTGTCATCAACATATCTGAACCAGTGGCTGGGTGCTATGCCCTTAAAGGTATTAAGCGCCTGTGTTTCTACACTCCTCCATGTAAAGGTTGGCCAAAAAGGTGAAACTGGAGATCCCATAGCACATCCATGTTTTTGCTTATAGAACTTATCCCTGTATTTGAAATAGGTGGTATTCAGGCACAAGTCCAAAGGAACACACCTGTTCTGGGTTGAGATCAGTTCTCTGTGGTTAGAGTGCTGTCTGGCCCAGCCGTTTTCTCACCATGTCAACAGCCCTTGGTGTGGTATACAAGTGAAAATAAAGAACCAAGCCTAAATAGAGGTGGGGGGGTTCGACACCAAATGTCTGCCATGTACAATGCTGTTTTAACACCTTACTCTGGGCGTTCCTATAACACCTCTTAGCCACTATCTAATCACACCCTTAACACCTGGCTGTGATATGCTAATTGGGATTTTCCAGGGTACATAATTGCCACAGATTCTTGTACAAGTCATTCTGAATTGAGAAAGCCAGTCGGATGACTAGCGAAACGTCTTCAAGAACTACATTTCAAGTCCAGTTGATCTAATTGAATACAACAGATATAATTGCACTGTATTTAACTAGATGCAGGAAAAGATTGCACACTTAATAAGCAGTGTATTCATTTATTAGAAAATTGAATGCAAAGGTTGGTTACATATTGTAAAAACCCAGGCAAAATGTAATGTTTTACATCTATTTTATAAAAATGTAATAAATATTATGTTTATTTAAAAAAAAAAAAAACCATGGTAAGAACATTTTATACTGAAGCAAATTTACAGAAATGGGGGGCACCTTTCAGAAGCATTACGTTTGTTTTGTCTAGTTATGGAGACATCACTTGCATTTACTCATAGATTTACTTGGATTATATAACCATAAGGGCAACCAGGTGTGCCTACTAGCCAGGCGAATTGACCTTGGTCACATTTTCCCTTGTTAGGATTCTGGGCTTTTTTTTTTTGTACTGGACTGTAACATGAATGGCTAGTGAGATCTAATGGACAGTAACCTGCTGTCACAATCTCCTGAAGTAGACAACCCTAAACGCCAGCTTGAAAACCTGAAAAATCATCACTGAAATATCCTTACTCACCTTCGTTCCCTCAGTCACGGTCTCTTCTGCTACTTCCAGGAACGTTACAGCAGAAAGGGTTGGAAATAGCAGCCACATCTGTGATTGGCTGAGAGACAGCCAATTACTGATGCTGTTGCCGGTCATCAGAGGGAGCAGAGGAAACAAGGTAAGGTAATTAAATTTTGATGATGATTTTAAAGTTTTCAAGCCAGCGTTTAGGATTGGGATGGGGTCCCCTATATTGTATAATTTTTTATTTTTATTTCAAAACCTATAAAAAATATACAAAACAAAATCAGAAAATGTCAGTAGCTTAAAGGGCATCTATACTGAAAAATAGGTTATTTTAAATTGACCATAACTGGAAACTATAATTCTTCCCAACCACCACTGTATAATTTTTTTGTTGATCTGCCCCCTATTTCTTTAGATATCCAATCTAAAACTTCTTATATTTCAGCTGTCAATCAAGTTCCTTTCTCTCAAAAACTATTCTTGTGAGTAGTTTTACTGTAGCTGGAATGGTGACAGAGTTTTGACAGTTGGCATGCTGTATGCTGTGTGCAGGCTTGACAGTTGGTTTGTGGGAAAACAGTAAGGTCAGGTGGAAGTGGGAGTGGTTAAAAGAGGGAGCGGGGATACTGCTCCTAAACAAAATGTGTGCTGGATTGAAGGCATGCAGCAACACAGGCAAATCAGAGTAAGTGCTACTTACATGTATTCAATTATAGATTAAGATAGGGCAAAGTCATTTTTTCAGTATAGTGTCCCTTTAAGTTTAGCTGGGAACTGATGGCTTTGTTGTTACTGGGTAAGACATTCTTCCTTACACCTGGGATGGGGGTGGAGCATATTTAAGACCCATCTGTCACTAACAATCAGTACACTGATCAGTGTCTATTTATCTATAAACATATTAAAAAATGGGGTTGATGCAAATTAACAGCACTGGCAATTTTTCACACCACTTAAAAAACAAGACTGAGAAAGCAGTAGAGTATCTACTGAAATCCAATACCAAATCTCGTGCTTTTTAATAAAGACATCACAATTGGCAGATACTGGATAGCTTTTAAAATGCCATATATTGCTGAATCATTTTCCTAATCTTGAATTAAATTGACTTTAAATTAAACATATCATTTTCAATGTTTACTATGATATATAGGTATTTTGGGACATATAAAAATGTCAAAGATTGTGCCAAAACTAATATTGCTAATGCTAATAAAGTTCACATTCTTCTTAGAAATTGAGAAATGTAATGTGTAAATGTAGCATTTGAATAATAAGGTGATAGTTATATGTGATTACCAATAATAATTCCAGCATTACAGTCATTTAAAAAAACTATTTATTAAAAAGTATATAGTTGTCTTCCTTACTGAAACTGCAAGACTTAAAGGACAACTGTACAGTTGTTTCTCCACCCCCATTTTGGCCCAGGGCCTAACCAATGGGAAGACATTCTGCAGGAAGCACATCTTCCTATTGGATAGATACCAGACTGAGGTAGGGGCGGAGCTTAGACAATACAGTTGTACCATCTATCTGTATTGGACACCAGTGAAGGATCATGCATTCAGTCTGCAAATAACCCAACTATGGTAAATTACTTCTTTACTTTACTAAGAAAACCATTTAAACATAACAGAAAAAATGTTGCTATATTAAATATCTTTGGAAGACTGTTATGTCCAGAAGCCCCCAGGTATACCCCCAAGGAAGACCTGAGGATTCTTTTACATCCAGTTGGTACTGATGACTTGTTGGACTTGTAAGGAAGAAAACCTAAAACTTGCAATATACAGAAAAATCTGTGTTTTTAACAATCAACATCTGACCTTGGTTGCCTGTGTTTTCTATAAATAATCTCCTGATCACAGCCTATACTTCAGATATAAGGTTTTTGTTACTTTATCAATTTTAAAAGGTCACTTACCCATAACTGCTTATTAAATTGAAAAACATAAATAGTAAACATTATCAGGGTTGCTTGTGAAGGTTCTCATTCATCCAGGTCATGGTATATCTGTTGTATTCAATTAGATCAACTGGACTTGAAATGTAGTTCTTGAAGACGTTTCGCTAGTCATCCGACTGGCTTTCTCAATTCAGAATGACTTGTACAAGAATCTGTGGCAATTATGTACCCTGGAAAACACCTGGCTGTAATATGCTAATTGGGATTTTCCAGGGTACATAATTGCCACAGATTCTTGTACAAGTCATTCTGAATTGAGAAAGCCAGTCGGATGACTAGCGAAACGTCTTCAAGAACTACATTTCAAGTCCAGTTGATCTAATTGAATACAACAGATATTATCAGGGTTATTCAATAAAAGTTCTTATCGTTTAAAATGGGGCTAATTTTGCCCCAACCAGATCTTATTTAACATTTGAAAGCTAACATCTGATTGGTTGGGGCTAAATTTGCACCATTTTAAACGATAAGAACTATTATTGAATAACCCTGCAAATGCGCTGACAATTTTCTTTAAAGCCTTGTTTATGAGACAAAAGAATTTGAGGGAGATGCAATAAGGAGGACAGCACTCCTCTTACCCATGATGCAGTACCCACTGTCACTGCCTTGCTGGTGCCAGAATGGTAATGAGCGCTTGCTTCACAGCTCCCTTAAAGGTAATGTCCACCCCTTGTAAAAAATATATATTAAGCAAAACCCCTGATAACTTAAAGGGACTGTCCACCCCTCTTTTGAAAAATTAATATGTGGTAGATTAGCCCCCAAAACCTAGACATCGTTTAAGTCTCAAGCTGAAATTCGGCTCCCACACAGAGATATTATACGGTGGAGCGAGGAGGAGCATGTAAGTATAATATCTCAGTGTGGGAGCCAATTACAGCTTGAGACTTAAACAATGTTAGGTTTTGGGGGGCTAATCTACCACATATTAATTTTTCAAAAGAGGGGTGGACAGTCCCTTTAACGTTTTGTTAAAATGTAATCATTTGTAATAGAAATCATATTTACAAGCATCTCGATCCACAGCCACAGCTCTCTGGTACTTCCGGGTAAGTCTCGGACATCACAGCCAATCACTGACTGCCATTACCGGACAAGTCTCCTCGGGAACACAAAAAGAACAGAGCAGCTGCAGTGGGGAGTGAGCAGAGAGACAGGAAGTGGCAGTGGATCGCTATCTTGCAAGTACGATTTCTGCGGCTGGGAGCAGAATTATTACATTTTAACAAAACAGTAACTAGGTTTTGGGGGGTCCTGCCTGATATATTAGATTTTTTTTATGAGGGGTGGACATTCCCTTTACTTCAAACGTAATATGGATATTACACTTTTTTGGGTGATACTGCTCTTTACTGCACAATACCGTCTACTGCATTTCTCTATCTCCCCATTTATTTATTTTTTAGCTACTTATTATTTATTATTAATTATTAGTTTTGTTAGGGCTAAATGCCATTTTTGTTATTTTGTTATTCACTTTTCATTTAGTTTTGCACCAGGGCCTTTGTTTTTCATTATTCCCAGAGGGTTACAATGGCCCCAGTACTGGGCTTCCTTATTCTGCAGCCAGAGTAAACTTATTTATGGATATTTATTCCCTGTAATGACATAACCATAGCCTCAACCAAACGGCTTAACTAAGTACATCTACTTTTATTTACAGTTTTGTGCTTCTCAACTATTAAAAAAATTACAATAGTTCTGTTTGAAATAGAAATACCATAAATAACATTAACATTCACAGAAAAATATAATATGTCATTCATTTAAAGGAGAACTGTATTGTCTAAGCCCCACTTCACCCCATTCTGGGATCTGTCCAATGAGAAAAAGTGCTTCATGAACATGTCTTCCTATTGGTTAGGCCCTGGGCCAAAATGTGGGTGAAGCAACAACCAAAGAGTTGTCTTTTAACATAAAAGGTAAAGCTCAGGATATTGTTTTACTATTTGTCTATTTGCAATGGTCCATACAACTTTACTGGCAACAAACTTTTGTCAGATTTGGCCACAGCAAAATTATTTCATTCCAATCAGGCAATATTTCAGTATTTGGTCAGTGGGTTTGAAATATCGACTCGCGTGTACCTAGCCTTACAGTTATGGCGCACCTTGACAAGACTATACAATCATCTAAAAGAGATACAGTACTCTACTGTACATGGAAAATTGAGCGATAAAAAGCAGTTCAGATTTGTTTTCTAAAGGGAAGATAATGACGCATTCCTTAACAAATTGAAAAAAATGACTTGCAGATGTCGGAATCTTCAAATGCTGGTTCTGCAGGTTATGAAAATAATGTACCAAACAAAATGCTTAGGAATCACTTCAACTCAACATCATGGCTTAAGTACTGAAGTAAAGCAAACATCTACATGGTAGAACTCAGACTGCAACCATACATGAGACATTAAATTGTCTCAAAAATGTCATTTAGATCAGGCACAACCACAAAGTGTAGAAGTTACTTTTTGTAAGTGAAATGATAACATTTAACATGTGACAAAGTACTGAACAAGTCTGGCAAGTGTGAGTAGCAAACACATCTTAAGAATTTAAAACAGCTGTACGACTGTGTCAATGCAGGTTTGTAAGTGTGTTTTTGTCGTGACACTTGAACATGTAACACAAACCTCAAAAACACCTGACACTGCAGTTCTATGTGTAAAGAACATTACATAATCCCTTTGGCAGTCAATAAGTTCAAGATTTAAAAAGGAAAATTCCCACCAGTGCTGCCCTCTTTAATTAACACAACATGTATTAATAATAAACATAACATGAAAATATGAAATAAATAAGGATGGTCCTTACATTTAAAGTACACGGAGTGGATAGTTTTATTATCCCACCTATGATCCCTTACTCCATTCCCACCCCTTGCAATGTCAAATAACACTAAGGGTAATCAACACCACTAATTTTGTGCTATTTGTAATGGATCCACATGTATAACATTCTTTCAATGCATTAGAGGTTGATCAAATAGCATTGTTTATCTTGATGCAAGCTCATTACCAGTAGGACCCTCTAATTCCTTATTATAGTTTAGGTGTATAAAAATGTAAATATTCATATAAAATATATATACTTTATTTGCTGAGTTTTGCTAAGAAAAAAAATCACTAACCCTTAAAAACAATGTAAAGGTTATGTGAGTCAGTGTGCATGTGATAGTTTAAGTATAAAAGAAGTAAGGGGGCTATTTATAAACAGTTGCATCAGCATTTTGCAATGCGAACATAAATTACAGAGCGATATTGGCAGTTTAAGGTTGCGTCACTTTGGAACACTTTGGAACTTATCTCTTAGAGGTTTTCTTTCTTTTTAGTTTGATTTTTACTTGTGGTTTTCAAAGGGACTGTAGTACAAAAACCCCAAAACCTGGACTTCGTTTGGTTTCCAATCATTAATTCTGCTTCCAGCAAGAGATCTTATACTTACAAGCTCTGTGATCCACCACTGTGCCTCTGCACCCCACTCTGCACTTCCGGGTAAGACAGTCAATGTCGGCAGTCAGCGTCGTCACTGTCACGGCCAATCACCGACTGCCATTCCCGGACCAGTCTCCACTGAGGCTGCTCAGGAACACAAAAAGAACACAGCAGCCGAAGTGCAGAGACAGGAAGCAGCGGAGTTGTAAGTATAAAATCTCTTGCTAGAAGCAGAATTATTGATTGGAAACCAAACAAAGTCCAGGCTTTGGGGGGGTTTGTACTACATGCTAAATTTTCTCCAAGAGGGGTGGACAGTCCCTATAATGTTTGTGCCATCTGGCTACTGGTTGGACATCTTTTCTTATTTTTGAAATGTCAAGTGCTTTGTGGTTTACTTTGTGGTTTATTATGGACAATAAGTGAACCTATCCGTTTGCTCATTAATTGAAGAATGGGAGGTAAAGGAGCTATGTTTTACCTTCCCCATCCTTCAATTAATGTAACCGGAGCCCGCTACGAAATGTGACAACTTACCCACAAGCCACTCCTTTGACTGCTTCCGGGTTAAACTATACTATAGTGTTCTTACACTATAGTATAGCAGTTGGGAAATGTCATGTGACTCAGCAGTGAATCTTTTAATGATGAATCCAGTTTTGAAACAAATCTGCTTTCCATTTTGAACTGCCTGGTTCAAAAATCTGCTAATATCTGACAGATTTTTAAAAACTTTTGATACTAAAAATAATAAATCCAAAATCAAAAACTAAAAAAATCACATTTGAAAATTCCTATCGAAAATTTTAAAATTCTTTTGAATGAATGCTGAATGTGAGATCGAAAATTCTAATTCATTTGGGTTCAATTTCTGGAACTTCAATAGGTTCCACGGAACCACTGTCAGAACGAAACTTGCCAGTTTTGTTCCTTTCTACTAATGATATCTACTATGTGAATTCAACAATAGGTATAATATTTTTCAAAAGAATCTCTGTCTATGTGCCATGTTTATTAGGAAATCTAGCAATATTTTCTCAGGGTAATAGTATAAAGGAAAAACCATACAGATCAACATACTGTACCAAGAAGTATATTAAGAAGTCGCGTGTATTCTGCAAAGATAAATAGGAAAAAGGAAAAATCTGTTTTCAATGAAAGTCTGTCTGTGTACAGTGTCTAGGATATGCCTCCTTTTATTAGATAGACAAAATGTATGATTTCTACTGTGCATGCCTTGTTTCACGCTGTGTGTTGTTTTGACTCCTCAACCGCTCCTCCTTTTAAAATGTAAAGGTTTGACTTTGTACATACAGTCAGTTGTTTTCGTTAAACTTGGCACTGGAAGATTGCCATCATTTTTCCTGATAAAACTGGAATTCACTGCTGTCTGCAAACTATTCTCAGGGGGTATAGACTAAGAAACTTAAACTTATGTAAAGCCATATCCTGTTTGCAAACATTGAATTCCCTTGGCCTTTATCTAATCTGGTCCTGTAAGCTTGTGCACAGCTTGAGAGTTCATTTCTCATCTAAACAAATGCCATAAGTCCCTTTATACTTTTACAACCATGTCAAGAAATAATATTAACTGCCAATAGTGATGTGATTGGAGTTGCCTCCTCTAAGCCATGAAAGAAACTCAGTCTGTTATCAATTTCTCAAGAATCATCTAGGGAATTTCGGGTCCATTCTGATCCAAGTTTTATGAATGACAGATGAAAATCCTCAAAATCTTTTGAAACCAAGACCTGGTGACGACATTATACAGTTGTGCCCCTTTTCTATTGGAGATGCAGAGACAGATTTTGAAACTCATTTACTTTTTTGTTGGGTTTTTTTGTTGTTTTTTTTTTAAATTTTGATCTCTATGATTAGCGATTTCTGTGGATGTACAGTGTGGTGCAACTTGTGTTTATGATTTACCGTATGTGCATAGTTTAAACATTTTGGAAAGAGCCCAATAATTACTTAGGTAATTTCCCCTTAAATACCCAATTATAATAAACATTACCATCAGAAAAAAGAAGTCTGGGAAGAAGTTAAAGAGTGACACACCCAAATCCATATTTTATATATGTATATTAAGGACCTCTAACCCCCATTTTTATTATATTAACCTATTCATTAAAAGTTCATAAAAGGCCATATTTATAAAGGTGAACCGATCGTTTTGTTCTTTTATGATCGTTATCGATACTGTAACCGTAGATTTATGATCCTTATAGAATACCATTGAGGTATGGTATTCTATGACCAAATGTTCGTTAATTAATAAACATTCGGTGTAAATGTACGACCATGGTCATACATTATCGATAACTCGCGGTATCACAATTTGCGTTTACAAATAGGGCCCACTGTGATTTACAAACTCAATCCCTCACCAGCACTTATTAGTCCTGTAACTTCCAGGTATCTGTAGTCAGTCATAGTCAAAGCTGTAACAGTGACAGTGACAGCTGTTAATGAAGTTTTCTTCTGAGAAATCAGGGTCTGTAACTCTCTTTGGAGCATCTTAGTAATAGGCAAGTAGAAGAAAAATGCTGTAAGGTGTCTTTTACATATATATATATATATATATAAAATATGTAATTAAAGGGTGGACATTAGTGGTCAGTGTTTTAAAAAAATTGAGGATTTAACTTAAGTTCCAAAAATGTTCGAAATGTTCTAAAATTGAATATTCCAATCATATCTTCAAAAATTTAAATTAAATTTAATTATTGGGTTCAAATTAGATTTTCAGAGCTTCAACTGGTTTCTCGGAACTGCTGTCGAAACAAAACCTGCCGTTTTCGTTAATCCCTAGTGGACCCTTTAAAAGTGTATTTAATAAAAGGTATCCATATATTTTATTTGTTGTAAAATTTAAAGAATTATATATAAATGCTTAAATATTTAAATGCAATATAAATGCATATTGATTTACTCAAATTAAATACTTTAAATATTACTTAAAGGGACAGCAGTGGAAATGATCAATATTTGTTAAATTGTTACGGTAGTTTGTGTAATGCCTTCTTAGTTATTCTACATATTCTCTCCCATTTTGAATCAGTTGATTTCATACCCTTTGCTGTTCCCTGCTGTTGACATTAGTGAGCTGACATTTCAAGTTCCAACGGTCCTTCTTCTTCCTTCTTCCGCTGAATGGGCAGATTAAGGTCATTGGGACGAAAAAATACTGCTCTTTTTTCTAAAAAGTACATGTATTTGCACTGAACTTCCCTTTTAACAAGCTTATTCCTTACACTATGAAACCATGTCTACGTAGCATCAACCATTAACTGGATCATTTTCCCAGAGCTGCTTAGCGTGACTTTAGTAGCCATCG
The DNA here is from genome assembly GCA_019447015.1 of Hymenochirus boettgeri. Classification (NCBI taxonomy): domain Eukaryota; kingdom Metazoa; phylum Chordata; class Amphibia; order Anura; family Pipidae; genus Hymenochirus; species Hymenochirus boettgeri. Next base: position 66,195,728 of record CM033474.1, on the reverse strand, counting down.
TTAACACCTTCTGGTGTGATATTGAATTGTGTATAGGAGATTTACCCAAAGTGATAGCGGCTCTGGGTAAATCCCCCCCTAAGGGTGGATACACATGAAGGGGACTTTTTGGCCTATCTGAGAGCTTGCTACTAGCGAGCACTTGGCCAGGACAAATGACCGATTCTGCGGTCCCATAGGGACGAACGGGAGACCGAGCTCAGTTGTGACCACTACCACCCACACCATGCGATAACAACTGATACATGTCAGTTGGACGAAAATATTGTATGGTGTGTACCCAGCCTAAGAGTTCACAAGTAAGTTCACAGCTAAGTTCATAAGTAACATTTCATCATTGACCAACATCCTTTAGCGGGTTGGCAAAGCGGATTGCTAACTGGTGTCACTGAGACTGTACACAAGCTAGATTGTCATCATTATAGATGGCCAAACTTCCTAAGTTACAAACTTTGTAAACTTTGTACCTGATCCAAAACCCTTAGAGCTGCAGTTTGCGTCATTTGAATGGTGCCAATAAAAAAGCTGCTTCTGACCTGACCAATGCCTGTGCAGTACAGTCGCGTAATGATTACTGCATTGCAGGAGCGTGGTCACATAAGTAGCGTGCTTGAGTTATATATATAATATGCAGTTTTTAGATTTTAATGTTCCAAGCCAGTCTCATGCATGGTTTACCTCTATACCTATTCATAACTTATGATGACATATGTACAATCTTACTGTTAGGATTTATTGAAAATTCCTTTGTCCCAGATTACCTGGTACTGGAGAGAATTGTATGAGGAGAATTAGAATATTATATCCCAGCACTTTTAATTTAATTACTTTATAAAACAACAGAATTTTCTAATTGTAAAAATGTTTACAAAAAAGAGTCAGCAATGGTGCACGATGAGGACCCTTTTCATCATCACTAACAGTGGCTGCATGGGAGTGAGTGAGAATTAATGTACCCAGTGGGTGATGACAGCTGTTTTAGTATTACAATATCCTGTTGCTTTATGTATAAGAGTTTAACCAGGCTATTCTCACTCAGCAAGTAAACAGACAAAGTGTATGTATACTAAAAAAATGACTTTGCATCATCTTATCATGATCTATAAATATGTGTGAGTGTAAGCACTTACTCTGAGGTGTGTGTGGTGCTGCATGCCTTCAATACAGTACTTCTTTTGCTTAGGCTCTGACTTCTGGCCAGACTATTTTCCAACATACCAACTGTCAAACTGCGTACAGCATACCAACTGTCAAATCATTCCAACTACAGCAAAGCTGCTTTCAGAAGAATAGTTTATGACAGTAAGGCACTTGATTGACAGCTGAAATGTAAGATGTTTCAGACTGGATACTATACCTCTTTCTGGCCTATTAAGAACCTCCAAGATAGTTTAGCAGAACTGAACTGCCAAACCTTCTAATATGCCTCATTAGTACTAGTAAATATTGCTGAAACACACACGGATAAAGTTTAATTATACACCAAATTTATCTGAAAACAGAGTACAACAGACACAAGTGTGTACATTCATGTCTATGGAACAATTTGAATAAAAGCTGTGGGAAATTTATGGCAAACAATTTTACACATTTTTTGTTAAATATCTGGTAAAGGAAATACTCTTTGTAAAATGTTCTGCCTAAACACTATGTACTCACCTTCCAACATTCCCATAAAGTATGAACAACCACCTGACCTGTTCTTTTTTTTTGTGATAATTTCGCCGGCCCTGAGAGATGATCACATTTCATTGCACTGAAAATATTACTAAAAAGTTTTGTATTACAGGACAGTTTTCTAAAAAGTTATTTTCACTTCACATTCACATACTATAAAATGAATGATATATGCATATGTATGTTGAAAATATATGGTGACAATACCATGTAAGCATGAAAATAGCATAATCTTGCTCAAAAAGCTATGACATCATGTACAGGATAATGGATGGACTTCTTATGGTCATACCTCTCCCCCACATAACTGATAGAAAGGTTTGACCCTATCCATGTAAATCAGAGAACAAGCTGAGGTTAATAGATTCATCTATAATGATTTGAGGCTGGAGATGTAAGTTAGATAATGTAATAAAGATGTGAAGACATTTTAAGCAGTGGGTGGCTTTAAAGTTATGTGACTTTGCCTTAGAGGACTTGACAGTGCTGCGGCTTGTAAATTATTTTTTGTATATTAAGTAAACTAAAGGATTACATTTTTGCTGCAGGTTCATAGTAATTAGAGATGGCTGTTTTTGGACTTTCAAACTTCTAAAAAGTTCGAAAATCTGAAAATGGACCCATTAGTCAATAGGGGGTAAATAGTTCGGAAAGTTCTAATGAACTTTCCAAAATATTGCAGTATAAACTTACCTTACAGACCACTGGGACCTGGGAAATGGTCTGGGGAGCACGTCCGTGCGTGGGGAACATCATAAAAAACAGACGCAGCGCACACCCTTGTAAGGGCCCTTGTGGCACTGATAAGCAGCTCAAACCGGGACTCCCAGCGGCTCTTAAAATAGCCCTTGAGCGGCGTCTTCTGGCTTCCACCCGGACCCGGCTCCTACACGAAACCCCTCGGTTCCAAAATCCGAATGATCCATCCGGATCGTCCAGATTTCGGCACTTCGGAGCCTATTTTCTATAATTAGCGAATGTTCAATAATCCTCGAAAATATGATTGGAAACTCGAAAGTAGTCTCTGATCATATTTTCGTAAGATTATCGAATGCCTGAGGCTATTTTCAATAATCCTCAAAAATAGCCTTGAACACTCGAGAAATAATCAAAAATTTGTTCCGTTACAAATTTTTGGATCTTTGGGATTTTCCTGAGATCCGGGAATCCAAAAACGGAAAGAAACTGGTGAGTTTCGGCCATCTCTACTCAACACGGGATTGACTTCGATTTCAACCGGATTGCTGGAAAAGTCTAAACTCGCTTTTCTTTTCCGATCGACCACGGTTGACATAGTCGAGCGTCCAATCAGAAAAATGAAGAGGGGCAGGTGGAAAATGACCCCATCTTCTGTTTCAAGCTGAAATCTGCAGAAACATTGAGGGCTCTCGATCGCAAATTTGATCGGAAGAAAGTCTACATGTGTAGAGGTAGCTTAAGAAAGGAAAGAAATTTATAATGTTGGGAGAAATTCTGAAAAAAGAAAGAGAGAAGAAGAAATTAAAACATGTAAGGACTAAGGAGGTGCTCCCTTTCAGCCTTTCTAGTATACCCTACAGTGGAGACTGTTTTTTCTCCAGGATATACAAAATGTATATTGACATCAGTGAACAGATAAAAACTAGATAGTCCCATTAATGTAATCCTTATGACTTTCATACGAAACACTAAAAAACCCAAGGGACACATTTGGCCACGATACATTTTGGCAAATATTCCAGCTGCTTAATTTGTGCTGCTGATGGGATACAGAGTTCACGTTTTACAAAGTCTTTATATTAATGAGGCATTTTGTTTTTTTGGCCAAAGGGAAATACAACTTTCTTGCAGGAACATTTAAAGTTAAACACTGTTGTTATTTTATATATGTTAAAAGAAAAGCAAATTTTGAGACACAGTAAAATCTAGCCAGAGTAAATAGTCCTTTCAACAGATTTTTTTTTCTTTGTGGGAAATGGCTGTAATGAAATTCCAGGTCACAGCTCTCTTGCCCAACAAAACAATCAAGAGTAGGTGAAATACACACACACGCACACACACACACACACACACACACACACATATATGTATACACATTAATATACTGTAGGATATAACAGTATAAATGGTGCTTAGCTACAGCATCAATTAAAATATGCGCTTAGTGTCACATGACGCACTAAACCTTTTTTATAGCTCAGCTATATTTTGCAATTAAAATTTAAATTTAAAATCATTCCAGCAGTATTATTTCATTGTTTTGCAAGAATCATATGTACTGCTTTTAAATATACAACACAGAATAAATAATAATAATAAAAAAAAATATATATTTTATTTAAATTTCTATTTTAGATGCTGTGTGCTCACTGTGTTTGCTGCCAAAATATCTGCTTAGCTGGATGGACATTGTGATCATTTCCATTAATGTCTCTTAAATGGAATATTTTTCTACCAAAAAGAATTACCAAATATGTATATAATGAGGCCTTGGAATCAAACATTTGCAAAATTAGCAACTACAAACTACATTTTATTTTTCGATACTCCACTGAAAATGGACATTTTAAAATTTCATCTGTTTTGAAATCAGTAAAACTTTCCATCTTCGTAGCTGTTCATGACCACCCTCTGAGCAGGGCAAACATTAACAGAAACAGGTTTTGACCTTCCAAAATTTTAAGGACGTCTATGCTGTAAAAAAATCACTTTTTAGAAATAAAAAGTACCTGGGGCAAATAGGATTGATTATTACTACCTCCCGAAATTGTTTCATTGAGGAGCTACAGCACATTAAGTTTTCATCGGCCAGGTTATGGCCCTGGGCCTTCCTGTATTAAAGGGTATCTCCACTGGTAAATTAATTTTTTGCCATTAAGATGTGTCTCCCATTCTTCAAGAAAACTTTCAGGAGCCGGCAACGAAGGTAAGGTACTTACCCAATCTCTTGCTCCTCCGCCACATCCTCTGACAGATCCCGACGGACTTCATACACTATGCGCATGCGCAAGTGCAATGCACATAGAAGACTGGGTCCGTCGGGACACAGCTCCTTTACCTCCTGTTATTCAATAAAACTAAATGGCAAAAAATGAATTTACCAGTGGAGAGACCCTTTAAAGATAGTGCTGAAGCACTCTGGAAGCCTGGCAGAAGCAGTTTTCTTCATGCTGCTGCTCCTCATAGAAATAATATTGGGAGGTAGCAATCCTACCTCCCTGCCACGTGTACTTTTCATTTTAACTGTTTTTGAAAAAAGCTTATATGTGCTATAGTTCTCCTTTAACAGTTTTCTGTAAAAATTTCCACAGTAATTTCTATAAAAAAAACAGAATTATATTGTTGAACCCTGGATGCTGGGTGGGTGTCTGACTGCTCACATTCCTCAGATATCCACAGACAGTAAACCACTACATTATAGTCTTGCCAAATTATTTTATTAAAGGGAAACTATACTGAAAAAAATACTTTGCCTCATTACAGCAAAACTGCTCACAGAAGAATAGTTTTTGAGAGCAAGGAACTTGATTGACAGCTAAAAAAGTCCACCTTCATCAGGACATACACTTTATCAACCAAATATCAACTCAGTGTGAGGTTGACACTACAGTGCATCCCTATGCAGAGCTGTTAAGTTTTATTATTCATTTTAACATACGCAACTAATGGCTTACATTAAAGTCACAGAAATCTTCACTGTCTCGAATCTGCACAGTCATCGTCTTTTATCAATTTATTGACATTTTTATTTTACTGTATCTATACATACGTGTTTTTTTATAGGAACAGTAAATAACCATTTTTATGTTTGGATATGTATATATACACTGGGGGATAAGTTGCAATTGCAGTATTAAAGCTTTGACAACATCCAGCATCCCAACTGTGCATAAGGCACCAAATATCCTTGAAAGCATTGCACATGTTCAACGTAATAGAATACACATTAAACACAATACAAAAGGCCAAAAATAAACAAGCTACATTTAAAACCTTCAGTTGAATATGAGCATAGATTATTATACAATTTCTCAGTCACTGGTTATCAGCATGGACACACTTTAAGGTGGACTAGTATGTTGTTGCACTGTACACCTTTATAGAACTACTTCTCTGGATCCAACCATTCAGGCCTTCCTGCTACACATTTACTCAAGAAGTAAAGCAATATTTTTGGAAAAGATAATACCTGTTAATAATAATACTTTCTGTTGGATAACATATTTGAAGCATCTGCCAGTAATGGTCCATCCTACAACAATCAGAAACACAATGCACTTCAGCTCCCAATGTTTTTTGGCTAAACAGATTTAATCATTTGTGCAGTAAATCATTTTACTAGTAATTTTTTGTAAGTCTAGTAAAGTATACGCACGTTGATACTCCGTTCAAAACAATGCAGCCTGGGTGCTATGAAGCCAAATACACCAATATCCGTACATGTAGCCAGCACTCCAAGCTCTTAGTATCCAAACAATTTATTATATCAAAGTAGGTCTGAGGCCTACGCGTTGTTAATTGTTATGTTTTTTTCTCAGGAAAGTATTGAAGGACAACATTTAATGACAAGAGTTCTTGTAGCTGTAGAAATGCACTCTTGCAATGGATTAGGGCTAATGGACTTCACTGTTCCTAGTCTGTCCCAAGTATGTATCTATTAACACTACCAATGCATTATTATATGAGCTACATTTTGAATTTTGCTATTTCTCTTTAACTAATCCATGTATACATTTTTATTCTGTGGAATTAAATACAAAGCAGGCATGTCACCAAGGGAGCTGTTGGTACTCATGTGCAGTTATTTTGTAGTAAAGTAGACAGCCTGGTTCAAAAATCTGCTAATATCTGACAGATTTTAAAACTTTTGATACTAAAAATAATAAATCCAAATCAAAACTAAAAAAATCACATTTGAAAATTCCTATCGAAAATTTTAAATTCCTTTTGAATGAATGCTGAATGTGAGATCGAAATTCTAATTCATTTGGGTTCAATTTCTGGAACTTCAATAGGTTCCACGGAACCACTGTCAGAACGAAACTTGCCAGTTTTTGTCCTTTCTACTAATGATATCTACTATGTGAATTCAACATAGGTATAATATTTTTCAAAAGAATCTCTGTATAGTGCCATGTTTATTAGGAAATCTAGCAATATTTTCTCAGGGTAATAGTATAAAGGAAAAACCATACAGATCAACATACTGTACCAAGAAGTATATTAAAGTCGCGTGTTATTCTGCAAAGATAAATAGGAAAAGGAAAATCTGTTTTCAATGAAAGTCTGTCTGTGTACAGTGTCTAGGATATGCCTCCTTTTATTAATAGACAAAATGTATGATTTCTACTGTGCATGCCTGTTTCACGCTGTGTGTTTGTTTGACTCCTCAACCGCTCCTCCTTTTAAATGTAAAGGTTTGACTTGTACATACAGTCAGTTGTTTTCGTTAAACTTGGCACTGGAAGATTGCCATCATTTTTCCTGATAAAACTGGAATTCACTGCTGTCTGCAAACTCTCTCAGGGGGTATAGACTAAGAACTTAAACTTATGTAAAGCCATATCCTGTTTGCAAAATTGATTCCCTTGGCCTTTATCTAATCTGGTCCTGTAAGTGTGCACAGCTTGAGAGTTATTTCTCATCAAAAAAATGCCATAAGTCCCTTTATACTTTTACAACCATGTCAAGAAATATTAAATGCCAATAGTGATGTGTTGGAGTTGCCTCCTAAGCCATGAAAGAAACTCAGTCTGTTATCAATTTTCTCAAGAATCATCTAGGGAATTTCGGGTCCATTCTGATCCAAGTTTTTGAATGACAGATGAAATCTCAAAATCTTTGAAACCAAGACCTGGTGACGACATTATACAGTTGTGCCCCTTTTTATGGAGATGCAGAGACAGATTTTGAAACTCATTTACTTTTTTGTTGGGTTTTTTTGTTGTTTTTTTTTAATTTTTAGTCTCTATGATTAGCGATTTCTGTGGATGTACAGTGTGGGTGCAACTTGTGTTTATGATTTACCGTATGTGCATGTTAAACATTTTGGAAAGAGCCCAATAATTACTTAGGTAATTTCCCCTTAAATACCCAATTATAAAACATTACCATCAGAAAAAAGAAGTCTGGGAAGAAGTTAAGAGTGACACACCCAAATCCATATTTATATATGTATATTAAGGACCTCTAACCCCCATTTTTTATTATATTAACCTATTCATTAAAAGTTCATAAAAGGCCATATTTATAAAGGTGAACCGATCGTTTTGTTCTTTTATGATCGTTATCGATACTGTAACCGTAGATTTATGATCCTTATAGAATAACATTGAGGTATGGTATTCTATGACCAAATGTTCGTAATTAATAAACATTCGGTTGTAAATGTACGACCATGGTCATACATTATCGATAACTCGCGGTATCACAATTTGCGTTTACAAATAGGGCCCACTGTGATTTACAAACTCAATCCCTCACCAGCACTTATTAGTCCTGTAACTTCAGGTATCTGTAGTCAGTCATAGTCAAAGCTGTAACAGTGACAGTGACAGCTGTTAATGAAGTTTTCTTCTGAGAAATCAGGGCTGTGTAACCTCTTTGGAGCATCTTGTATAGGCAAGTAGAAGAAAAATGCTGTAAGGTGTCTTTACATATATATATATATATATAAAATATGTAATTAAAGGGTGGACATTAGTGGTCAGGTTTTAAAAAAATGAGGATTAACTTAAGTTCCAAAAATGTTCGAATGTTCTATAAATTGAATATTCCAATCATATCTTCAAAAATTTAAATTAAATTTAATATTGGGTTCAAATTAGATTTTCAGAGCTTCAACTGGTTTCTCGGAACTGCTGTCGAAAAAAAAACCTGCCGTTTTCGTTAATCCCTAGTGGACCCTTTAAAGTGTATTTAATAAAAGGTATCACTATATTTATTTGTTGTAAAATTTAAAGAATTATATATAAATGCTTAAATATTTAAATGCATATAAATGCATATTGATTTACTCAAATTAAATACTTAAATATTACTTAAAGGGACAGCAGTGGAAATGATCAATATTTGTTAAATTGTTACGGTAGTTTGTGTAATGCCTTCTTATTATATTTACATATTCTCTCCCATTGAATCAGTTGATTTCATACCCTTGCTGTTCCCTGCTGTTGACAATAGTGAGCTGACATTTCAAGTTCCAACGGTCCTTCTTCTTCCTTCTCGCTGAATGGGCAGATTAAGTCATTGGGACGAAAAAATACTGCTTTTTTTAAAAAGTACATGTATTTGCACTGAACTTCCCTTTAACAAGCTTATTCTTACACTATGAAACCATGTCTACGTAGCATCAACCATTAACTGGATCATTTTCCCAGAGCTGCTTAGCGTGACTTTAGTAGCCATCGTTAACACCTTCTGTGTGTGATATTGAATTGTGTATAGGAGATTTACCCAAAGTGATAGCGGGCTGGGTAAATCCCCCCCTAAGGGTGGGATACACATGAAGGGGACTTTTTGGCCTATCTGAGAGCTTGCTACTAGCGAGCACTTGGCCAGGACAAATGACCGATTCTGCGGTCCCATAGGGACGAACGGGAGACCGCTCAGTTGTGACCACTACCACCCACACCATGCGATAACAACTGATACATGTCAGTTGGAGAAAATATTGTATGGTGTGTACCCAGCCTAAGAGTTCACAAGTAAGTTCACAGCTAAGTTCATAAGTAACATTTCATCATTGACCAAAATCCTTAGAGGGTTGGCAAAGCGGATTGCTAACTGGTGTCACTGGACTGTACACAAGCGATTGTCATCATTATAGATGGCCAAACTTCCTAAGTTACAAACTTTGTAAACTTTGTACTGATCCAAAACCCTTAGAGCTGCAGTTTGCGTCATTTGAATGGTGCCAATAAAAAAGCTGCTTCTGACCTGACCAATGCCTGTGCAGTACAGTCGCGTAATGATTATGCATTGCAGGAGCGTGGTCGGTCACATAAGTAGCGTGCTTGAGTTATATATAATATGCAGTTTTTAGATTTTAATGTTCCAAGCCAGTCTCATGCATGGTTTACTCTATACCTATTCATAACTTATGATGACATATGTACAATCTTACTGTTAGGATTTATGAAAATTCCTTTGCCCAGATACCTGGTACTGGAGAGAATTGTATGAGGAGAATTAGAATATTATATCCCAGCACCTTAATTAATTACTTTATAAAACAACAGAATTTTCTAATTGTAAAAATGTTTACAAAAAAGAGTCAGCAATGGTGCACGATGAGGACCCTTTTCATCATCACTACAGTGGCTGCATGGGAGTGAGTGAGAATTAATGACCCAGTGGGTGATGACAGCTGTTTTAGTATTACAATATCCTGTTGCTTTATGTATAAGAGTTAACCAGGCTATTCTCACTCAGCAAGTAAACAGACAAAGTGTATGTATACTAAAAAAATGACTTTGCATCATCTATCATGTCTATAAATATTGGTGAGTGTAAGCACTTATTGGGTGTGTGTGGTGCTGCAGCCTTCAATACAGTACTTCTTTTGCTTAGGCTCTGACTTCTGGCCAGACTATTTCCAACATCCAACCAAACTGCGTTACAGCATACCAACTGTCAAATCATTCCAACTACAGCAAAGCTGCTTTCAGAAGAATAGTTTATGAAAAGGCACTTGATTGACAGTGAAATGTAAGATGTTTAGACTGGATACTATACCCTTTCTGGCCTATAAGAACCTCCAAGATGTTTAGCAGAACTGAACTGCCAAACCTTCTAATATGCCTCATTAGTACTAGTAAATATTGCTGAAACACACACGGATAAAGTTTAATTATACACCCAATTTATCTGAAAAACAGAGTACAACAGACACAAGTGTGTACATTCATGTCTATGGAACAATTGAATAAAAGCTGTGGGAAATTTAGGCAAACAATTTTACACATTTTTTGTTAAATATCTGGTAAAGGAAATACTCTTTGTAAAATGTTCTGCCTAAACACTATGTACTCACCTTCCAACATTCCCATAAAGATGAACAACCACCTGACCTGTTCTTTTTTTTTGTGATAATTTCGCCGGCCTGAGAGATGATCAATTTCATTGCACTGAAAAATTACTAAAAAGTTTTGTATTACAGGACAGTTTTCTAAAAGTTATTTTCACTTCACATTCAACATACTATAAAATGAATGATATATGCATATGTATGTTGAAAATATATGGTTGACAATACCATGTAGCATGAAAATAGCATAATCTTGCTCAAAAAGCTATGACATCATGTACAGGATAATGGATGGACTTCTTATGGTCATACCTCTCCCCCACATAACTGATAGAAAGGTTTGACCCTATCCATGTAAATCAGGAACAAGCTGAGGTTAATAGATTCATCTATAATGATTTGGGCTGGAGATGTAAGTTAGATAATGTAATAAAGATGTGAAGACATTTTAAGCAGTGGGTGGCTTTAAAGTTATGTGACTTTGCCTTAGAGACTTGACAGTGTGCGGCTTGTAAAATTTTTTGTATATTAAGTAAACTAAAGGATTACATTTTGCTGCAGGTTCAGTAATTAGAAGATGGCTGTTTTTGGACTTTCAAACTTCTAAAAGTTCGAAAATCTGAAAATGGACCCATTAGTCAATAGGGGGTAAATATTCGGAAAGTTCTAATGAACTTTCCAAAATATTGCAGTATAAACTTACTTACAGACCACTGGGACCTGGGAAATGGTCTGGGGAGCACGTCCGTGCGTGGGGAACATCATAAAAAAAACGACGCAGCGCAAACCTTGTAAGGGCCCTTGTGGCACTGATAAGCAGCTCAAACCGGACTCCCAGCGGCTCTTAAAATAGCCCTTGAGCGGCGTCTTCTGGCTTCCACCCGGACCCGGCTCCTACCACGAAACCCCTCGGTTCCAAAATCCGAATGATCCATCCGGATCGTCCAGATTTCGGCACTTCGGAGCCTATTTTCTAATTAGCGAATGTTCAATAATCCTCGAAATATGATTGGAAACTCGAAAGTAGTCTCTGATCATATTTTCGTAAGATTATCGAATGCCTGAGGCTATTTCAATAATCCTCAAAAAAGCCTTGAACACTCGAGAATAATCAAAAATTTGTTCCGTTACAAATTTTTGGATCTTTGGATTTTCCTGAGATCGGGAATCCAAAAACGGAAAGAAACTGGTGAGTTTCGGCCATCTCTACTCAACACGGGATTGACTTCGATTTCAACGGATTTGTGGAAAAGTCTAAACTCGCTTTTCTTTTCCGATCGACCACGGTGACATAGTCGAGCGTCCAATCAGAAAAAATGAAGAGGGCAGGTGGAAAATGACCCATCTTCTGTTTCAAGTGAAATCTGCAGAAACATTGAGGGCTCTCGATCGCAAATTTGATCGGAAGAAAGTCTACATGTGTAGAGGTAGCTTAAGAAGGAAAGAAATTTATAATGTTGGAGAAAATCTGAAAAAGAAAGAGAGAGAAGAGAAATTAAAACATGTAGAGACTAAGGAGGTGCTCCCTTTCAGCCTTCTAGTATACCCTACAGTGGGAGACTGTTTTTTCTCCAGGATATACAAAAAGTATATTGACATCAGTAACAGATAAAAACTAGATAGTCCCATTAATGTAATCCTTATGACTTTCATACGAAACACTAAAAAACCCAAGGGACACATTTGGCCACGATACATTTTGGCAAATATTCCAGCTGCTTAATTGTGCTGCTGATGGGATACAGAGTTCACGTTTTACAAAGTCTTTATATTAATGAGGCATTTTGTTTTTTGGCCAAAGGGAAATACAACTTTCTTGCAGGAACATTTAAGTAAACACTGTTGTATTTTTATATGTTTAAAGAAAAGCAAATTTTGAGACACAGTAAATCTAGCCAGAGTAAATAGTCCTTTCAACAGATTTTTTTTTCTTTGTGGGAAATGGCTGTAATGAAATTCCAGTCACAGCTCTCTTGCCCAACAAAACAATCAAGGTAGGTGAAATACACACACCGCCACACACACACACACACACACACACACACACATATATGTATACACATTAATATACTGTAGGATATAAACAGTATAAATGGTGCTTAGCTACAGCATCAATTAAAATATGCGTTAGTGTCACATGACGCACTAAACCTTTTTATAGCTCAGCTCTATTTTGCAATTAAAATTTAAATTTAAAATATTCCAGCAGTATTTTTCATTGTTGCAAGAATCATATGTACTGCTTTTAAATATACACACAGAATAAAATAATAATAATAAAAAAAATATATATTTATTTAAATTCTATTTTAGATGCTGTTGCTCACTGTGTTTGCTGCCAAAATATCTGCTTAGCGGATGGAACTTGTGATCATTTCCATTAAGTCTCTAAATGGAATATTTTTACCCAAAAGAATTACCAAATATGTATATAATGAGGCCTTGGAATCAACATTTGCAAAATTAGCAACTACAAACTACATTTTATTTTCGATACTCCACTGAAAATGGACATTTTAAAATTTCATCTGTTTTGAAATCAAAAACTTCCATCTTCGTAGCTGTTCATGACCACCCTCTGAGCAGGGCAAACATTAACAGAAACAGGTTTTGACCTTCCAAAATTTAAGGACGTCTATGCTGTAAAAAAATCACTTTTGAAATAAAAAGTACCTGGGGCAAATAGGATTGATTATACTACCTCCCGAAATTGTTTCATTGAGGAGTACAGCACATTAAGTTTTCATCGGCCAGGTATGGCCTGGGCCTTCTGTATAAAGGGTATCTCCACTGGTAAATTAATTTTTTGCCATTAAGATGTGTCTCCCATTCTTCAAGAAAACTTTTAGGAGCCGGCAACGAAGGTAAGGTACTTACCCAATCTCTTGCTCCTCCGCCACATCCTCTGACAGATCCCGACGGACTTCATACACTATGCGCATGCGCAGGTGCAATGCACATAGAAGACTGGGTCCGTCGCGGACACAGCTCCTTTACCTCCTGTTATTCAATAAAAACTAAATGGCAAAAAATGAATTACCAGTGGAGAGACCCTTTAAAGATAGTGCTGAAGCACTCTGGAAGCCTGGCAGAAGCCGTTTTCTTCATGCTGCTGCTCCTCATAGAAATAATATTGGGAGGTAGCAATCTACCTCCTGCCACGTGTACTTTCATTTAACGTTTTTGAAAAAAGCTTATATGTGCTATAGTTCTCCTTTAACAGTTTTTGTAAAAATTTCCACAGTAATTTCTATAAAAAAAACAGAATTATATGTTGAACCCTGGATGCGGGTGGGTGTCTGACTGCTCACATTCCTCAGATTCCACAGACAGTAAACCCTACATTATAGTCTTGCCAAATTATTTATTAAAGGGAAACTATACTGAAAAAAATACTTTGCCTCATTACAGCAAAACTGCTCACAGAAGAATAGTTTTTGAGAGCAAGGAACTTGATTGACAGCTAAAAAAGTCCACTTCATCAGGACATACACTTTATCAACCAAATATCAACTCAGTGTGGAGGTTGCACACTACAGTGCATCCCTATGCAGAGCTGTTAAGTTTTATTATCATTTTAACATACGCAACTAATGGCTTACTTAAAGTCAAGAAATCTTCACTGTCTCGAATCTGCACAGTCATCGTCTTATCAATTTATTGACATTTTTATTTTACTGTATCTATCATAGTGTTTTTTTATAGGAACAGTAAATAACCATTTTTATGTTGGATATGTATATATACACTGGGGGATAAGTTGAATTGCAGTATTAAAGCTTTGACAACATCCAGCATCCCACTGTGCATAAGGCACCAAATATCCTTGAAAGCATTGCACATGTTCAACTAATAGAATACACATTAAACACAATACAAAAGGCCAAAAATAAACAAGCTACATTTAAAACCTTCAGTTGAATATGAGCATAGATATATATACAATTTCTCAGTCACTGGTTATCAGCATGGACACACTTTAAGGTGGACTAGTTATGTGTTGCACTGTACACTTTATAGAACTACTTTCTGGATCCAACCATTCAGGCCTTCCTGCTACACATTTACTCAGAAGTAAAAGCAATATTTTTGGAAAAGATAATACCTGTTAATATAATACTTTCTGTTGGATAACATATTTGAAGCATCTGCCAGTAATGGTCCATCCTACAACAACAGAAACACAATGCACTTCAGCTCCCAATGTTTTTTGGCTAAACAGATTTAATCATTTGTGCGTAGTAAATCATTTTACTAGAATTTTTTGAAGTCTAGTAAAGTATACGCACGTTGATACTCCGTTCAAAACAATGCAGCCTGGGTGCTAGAAGCCAAATACACCAATATCCGTACATGTAGCCAGCACTCCAAGCTCTTAGTATCCAAACAATTTATTATATCAAAGTAGGTCTGAGGCCTAGTTGGCCTGAAATGCGTAGGCCTCAGACCTACTTTGATATAATAAATGTTGTTGGATACTAAGAGCTTGGGTGTCGGCTACATGTATGGAGATATATATATTATATATATATATATATAATATATAAGAGGATTTATAACAGGAAGTCCATGACACAGGGGAGCTTTAGGTATTCATGTGCAGTTTATTTTAGTAAGAGTAGACATGACACAGGGGAGGCTTGTTGGTATCTGTGCAGTGTATTTGTAGTTAAAGAGGCCTTGAACCATGGGACGTGGGTTGGTATATATTGCAGTTATTTTCTCGTATAAAGCAGGAATGACACCAGGGGAGCATTGGTTGGTACTAATTGCAGTATTTTGTAGTAAAGCGGCATGACCCCAGGGGAGTTTGTACTCGTGCAGTTATTTGTAGCAAAGCAGGACATGACACCAGGGACTGTTGGTATGTGTGCAGTTATTTGTATTAACAGCAGGCGACACCAGGGGCAGCTGTGGTATCAGTTGCAGGTGTATTTGTAGTAAAAGCAGGCATTTGACACCAGGGGAGCTGTTGGTACTCGTGCAGTTATTTGTAGTAAAGCCGGCAGACACACAGGGAGCTGTTGGTACCATCGATGCGTTATTTGAGTAAGCAGATGACACCATCGGGAGCTGTGTGGTATCTAGCAGGTTATTTGCCGTAAAGCGAGGCAGGACACAAGGGAGCTGTTGGCGTTGGACTAGTGCAGTTATTTTGTAGGAAAGCAGGACCGACACAGGGGAGCTCGTTTGTACTGTTGCAAGTTATGTTTGAGTAAAGCAGGCATGACACCAGGGGAAGCTGTTTGGTTCTTGTGCAGTTTTTTCGGTTAACGCAGCATGACACCAGGGGAGCTGTTGTATCTCTGCAGTTATGTTGATTAAAGAGTGTAGAAACACCAGGGGAGTGTTGGTACTATATGCGTTATTGTACGTAAAGCAGGCATGACACCAGGGGAGCTGTTGGTACTCTTGCAGTTATTTGTAGTAGTTAAAGAAGAGCATGAACCAGGGGAGTGTTGGTACCTGCAGTTATTTGCCGTATGTAAAAGCAGGATGACACCAGGGGGAGGGTTGGATCATCAGCATGTTATTTTGAGTAAGTAAGC
Source organism: Hymenochirus boettgeri (assembly GCA_019447015.1). Lineage (NCBI taxonomy): Eukaryota > Metazoa > Chordata > Amphibia > Anura > Pipidae > Hymenochirus > Hymenochirus boettgeri. The sequence continues at coordinate 66,179,495 of CM033474.1, read as the reverse complement.
ATGACACCAGGGAGCTAGTTGGTACGTCATGCAGTATTTTGCCTAGTAAAGCAGCTGACACCAGGGGAGGTGTTGGTACTTGCAGTTTTTATTTTTAGTAAGAGGCAGGCAGTGACACAGGGGAGTGTTGTCTTTTCACTGTGCAAGTTATTTTTAGTAGTAAAGTTACATGGCGGACCCAGGGGAGCTTGGTTATTATCTGCAGTTATTTTGCTGTAAAGCAGGCATGACACCAGGGGAGCGTTGGTACTCATGCAGTTATTTTGTAGTAAAGCAGGCATCGACACCAGGGGAGCTGTTGGTACTCAGTGCCAGTTATTTTGTGAAGTAAAGGCAGCCTGACACCAGGAGCTGTTGGTATCTATGCAGTTATTTGTAGGAAGCAGGACATTGACACCAGGGGATGTGGTACGCTGTGCAGTTATTTTGTAAGTAAAAGCAGACAGACACCAGGGGAGCTGTTGGTACTCTGTGCATTGTCTGATTTTGTAGTAAACCAGGGATGTCACCAGGGAGAGTGTTGGTACTCGTGTGCAGTTATTTTGAGAAAAGCAGGCTATGACACAGGGGAGCTGTTGGTACTGATGCAGTATTTGGTAGTAAAGCAGGGCATGCACCAGGGGAGCTGTTGTACTGCTGCGTTCAGTATTTTGTAGTTAAAGCAGGCATAGACCAGGGGAGACTTTTGGTATCGTGCAGTTATTTTGTAGAAAGCCAGCATGACACACAATGGGCGTGTGGAACTATATCAGTTATTTTGTCGTAAAGCAGGGCATGCAACACCAGGGGCGCATGTTGGTACTCGTTGCAGTTGATTTTGTCGTAAAGGCAGGCCAATGACACCCAGGGGAGCTGTTGTAGTAGTGTGCAGTTATTTGTAGTTAAAGAGGGCTGACACCAGGGGGAGCTGTTGTGAATAGGCAGTTATTTTGTAGTAAAGCAGGGCCATGGTGACACCAGGGGAGCTGTGGTACTCGTGCAGTTATTTTGTAGTAAGCAGGCCATTGACAACAGTGGGATGTTGTGTACTCGATGATGCAGTTATTTTGGTGAAACGTAGGCAGGACACCAGGGGAGCTGGCTTGGCGATCTTTTAGTAAAAGCTGACAGATTGTACCAGGCAGTATTTTGTAGTAAGAGGCATTGACACAGGGAGCTGCGTTGACTTGTGCTAGTTATTTTGTAGTAAACGGCAGGCATGACCCAGGGGAGCTGGTTGGTACGGTCAGTCATTATTTTGTAGTGAAAGAGGGCATACAACCAGGGGAGCTGTTGGTACTCGTGCAGTTATTTGTCTAAGTAACAGTGTGACACCAGGGGAGCTGTTGGTACCATTGCAGTGATTTTGTAGTAAAGCAGGAATGACACAGGGGAGTGTTGGTATAAGTGCAGTTATTTGTAGTAAAGCAGGCATGCACCAGGGAGCTGTTGGTACTCGTGCGTATTTGATAAAGTAGGCGCGACCAGGATGTGGTCTTGCATTTTTGGTAGTAAAGTAGCGCATGACACCACAGGGGAAAGCTGTTGGATCATATGCAGTTATGTGCCGATAAAGCAGGCGATGACACCAGGGGAGCGTTGTGGTAATGACAGTTTTTGTAGTAAAAAAGTAAGCAGGTGCACCAGGGGAGCTGTGTACTATGGTGCAGTTATGGTAGTAGTAAGAGTAGATGGACACAGGGGAGCTTGTTGGTACTTCGTCCAAGTATTTTGTGTAAACGCAGGCATGTCTACCAGGGGAAGCTGTTTGGTACCAGTGCAGTTATTTGTAGAGGTAAAAGTAACATGCCACAGGGGAGCGTGTGTTGGTACTCGTTGCAGTTATTTTGAGTAAAAGCAGGCAGGGACCACAGGGAGAGTTTGGTTATAGCATATGCAGTTATTTTGCCAGAGTAAAGAGGATGGACACCAGTGAGCTGTGGTACATATGCAGTTGATTTGCTCGTAAACCAGGGCATGTAACCAGCGGGAGCTTTGGTATCCTGCAGTAGCAATTTGGGGTATAAAGAGAGATATGACAACAGGGGAGCTTTTGGTACTCGTGCAGTTATTTTAGTTAGTTAAAGCAGGCATGACACCAGTTTGGGAGCGGTGGGACTGTCAGGTTAGTTTGTAGTAAAGCAGGCGACTCAGGGGAGATGCTTGGTACTCGTGCAGTTATTTGTCAAGTAAAAGCAGGCACTGACCACCAGGGGAGTGTGGTACTTAAATACCTCAATATTTCTCTAGGAACACCACCACGCAGTCCATTAACACATTTCTAAATGTTGTGTTTACCATCATCTCATTTAAAGGGAATAATCTTCTTGGCTGCAGATCCATGGAAGTGTTAATAAACAAAGTTGTATAGCAAAGAACAAAATGATGATTGGTTATATCAACTGCTTATGACCAGACTAATTATGTAAACATTTATCTGGAACACAATACCCTGTTTATACAAGAAGCTAAAAATCTATGTGACAACTTTATCAGTTGGTGAAAGTTGGATAATATATAGAGGGAAATCTTTTCACATATGGATGGCATATTAATTTAATATAAATCCGCACTGGTTTTATTTTTCATGTCATAGGAAAGAATGTTCATAAAGGTTCATAAATGATTTTTTTTCCATTTATTACCCAGTATTAGAATATTTAGAATTGGACTTTTAAGCATGGTACACACCATGTAATGTTTCCTCTGTGACCGACCATATGGCTCTTTCAACTGGTCGGCCAGGAACAGTGGCAGACAATTTTCTGTGACCGAGTGTGCAGTCCATAGAATATCCCATGATCAGCCGTGGTTTTTGGACATGTCTGATTGTGCTTTCCTCTGGTTTGGATGAACGAATGGTCGGTTGCGTCCGAAAAACCATGCAATTTTATTGGCCCGATTGACTGATACACTGAACTATCGGTCGATCGGACAGAATTATTGTATGGTGTGTACCATGCTTAAATTTTAATATGCCCCATACATAACCATAACTATTTCCAATATACCTTTAAAAAAATACAGATTCCACAATCCTTTGCTTATCTACAGTGAATTGCATCCCTCTACTGGCTGCTCATTTTGTTAATAGTCTATGCTTATTACTCCTACAATAAGAAAAAATGCCTCATTGGTTACAGTACAGAACTTAAGGTGGCCATACACATTGCAGATACCCAACAAATCCCATTGCATCCAACATATGGGGATCAGTCTGAGCCACGTATGCGGTTACCACTGCTGGTTACCGACAATTTCCAAATCTGTCGTTACACATGGGTTCGGAACTGCACAAGTATGGGCAGCTAATAAGAACTCTCTTTTGCTTCGGGGGCACTGCTATCAAAAAGTGAAAAAAGGCACTAGTATCCATAATGTGTCCTCAATGTACTGTATGTCTATGGGCACACATTATAGGAGGCCAAGGAAACAATACAAACGAGGGTCGCACTCCAATAAATCGTGATTCTTTTATTTGTGACCACACATCCACTCACAACATTTCGGGGGGATATTTGCCCCCTTCTTCAGGTTTAGAGTGCCATACCCTTGTTTTTTGTTTTCTTGGAGGATTTATAGGAGGCACCAGTCTGGGTGGCAGTTGGTTGTTTTTCTTTGAACGGCACTACCCCTTTCAACAGTGCTGCCTCTCCATAGTGCTAGAGATTTGACTTTATGGACTGCTCTATCTCTAGAATAAAATATATAGCAAAGGCAAAAGAAAAAGAAAGCAAACCGTGATGTGGTTACTAAGCTTATCATGAAATGACTATTCAAATAAATTGCTTAATTTGATCATTCAAATATTAAAGGCATATATAAGGACACAGTCCTAAATATAATATAATATAATATAATAACACAGTAATAAAATGCAGATATATAGGCACATTGCACATTTGCCAGGATGTGACCTAAGGAAATTGCCTTAGATGGCAGATTTACTTTCCCATTATAATCTATGAAGAGCGCTCGACAAGTGAGGCAAGTGCTTCATAGGAGCAACATAGAGTGGTGGTGGCAGCAGCATCCACTTGCTCCTGGCTGTGCTCTCCATAGAATTTCCCCTGGTTACTAGTCACACTCCATAAAGTGTGGATGAACGGATACTCATTTTGTTTATTTTGTTTATTATTTGTTATTTAAGTTGTAGGGGGGTTTGCAGCTGGAGTGAAATTTCACAATGTCCTTTATTTAAGTTTGTAGGGGGGTTTGCAGCTGGAGTGAAATTTCACAATGTCCTTCAAAGGAAAGTCCATATCCCGGTGCTCAGAAATTTATCTTGTCAATTTATTCTACTATTATATGTATTCTCTATAATCCTTTAATGTGACAGCCCCTTTTGTTTATAGTGACTAGAGTCACTAACTTGATTTTAACCCCACTCAGATTAAGAGGAATAAAGAAATGGGTTATTGGTCCTGATAAGTACATCATTATTCACCTCATATGTGCTAAGGTTTCATGTACAACTGAGTCATTTTATACTTACCGGTTTAATCTCATGTTTGTTACTTGTTTTGCATGTTGATCCATTCTCATTTTTACCCTCTGTATTTTTTATACATATTCACCAGAGAATAATGAAGCAAGTAGTAAAGAAGTAATGCCTTGTCTCTAACTCTGGTTGAATGCTGAATTAAAAGGCTATTTATGTGATTACCAAAACTGAATTATTTATTCATTTTCCTCTGGTTTTGTCCTTTTGTCACAGTCACCAGGTCAAACTTATGTTATATTGTGCAACATCATGGGGCACACTAGAGATCAAAGTACAGTGATTATTACACTAAGTAGATCATAGATACTATCCAGATCATACAGGCCTATGTAGTAAATATCAGTATGAGGGATCTGGAGTCTGGACTTAAGCCCCATAGTGTAAGGTGAGGATTAGAGATGGCCGAACTTCATAAAGTTTGGTCCGTTTTCGAACTATCGAACTTTTCGAAAGTTTGAATTCGGACCCATTAAGTCAATGGGAGTGTGAGTTTAAAAATTCCAGGTGATTTACAGTTAAACAACAATAGTATCTTCTGTAAATGGCTGTGGCACCTGGGAAATGTTCTGGGGAACATGTCACTATCACCAATTTGTTTAAAACACTTCTTAAACATGAGCGGGCAATTGTCAGGTTTTGCGCAAGCTACATTCAGGGTTACGGCCAATTCAAGGTCACTGATGATACTTTCGAGGGTTACCAAAAATAGAACCATAAATTCGAGGGTTACCAAAATCGAACGAACTTTCGAGGGTTAGCAAAAACGAATGATACTTCGAGGGTTTCGAATGATAGATCAAGGGTTTGTGAATGGCTCGTAAATTCGATAATTCTTGAAATCGTGATATCGAACGTTTGATAATTATTGAAAGTCCGGAAAGTTCGAAAGTCAGAGAAATCCGGTCCGGGATAGTTTGAGAAGTCCAGGCCATTTGAACTAAAAATATGTTGGCTCGTACTCGGTTCGATTTCTAGTCCATCTCTAGTGAGGATCCCCTTAGCAGCCCAGCTTTTTTATTCTCTTCTGATCTAATTTTAGCCTTTTAATGTAAAATTAAGTCTGAAAATTGGATATAATTTGAATGAATGAAAATGACCTTTGATGTAAAACAGGTGGAATCATTATTATAGAAAATTTTACTGTAAATTGCATTTAGAGTTTTGCTTTTATTTTCTGTATTTTTGAGTTGGAGTGGACTCAAATGTCTACATAAATCTGGATATTAAACTGGATTAAACCAGTTCTGTTTAATCTCCCACTCAATGTTCCAGCAATACAGTAGATCAAAAATATGCTCTGAATTCTAGAATCACAGACATTCACCAGCATTATGAAATCCCTCACTTAAAAGACTGTGAAAGAATATGCAAGGGGACTCATGCTGGTCTCACTTGCCAATTCCCTCATGATGCATTCATCTGACTGTGGGTCAAGTAAGCATATCATATGTGATTTTGCCACACATGTTGATGACCAAATTGGACTTTTCTGCTCGTCAATAAGCCAAGTGAGTTATCAACAAGACACATAAGGTATTTGCATCTACCATCACTTCTAGGTCAGCTGATGTGACCTTTCACATCAGACAAGGGGAAGCGACAACAGAAATTTCAGAATTTGACACATAGGGGTTGACTGTTACCAAGTGACCACCAATGTATACACATCACACCACACACACACACACACCTGGGTTTAAACAGCTAGTTGCTTACATATGGCACTTATTACTGCCTTTAGAGTATAAATGCAAATAACAACAATAGACGCAAACATATTGCATTTAAGATCATTTTCAAAAATGCAACAAACTGCTAATAATGTACTTTCATTTTAATATTTAATTTAAAAAAAAACTTAAGGCTTGACAAGCTGATAATGATTAACAATTAACAGCACGAATGACTCAAGGGAAAAAATATAAATTCTCTGTATAGAAATATAGCCAAATCACTCCTAATAGTGGCAGCTGCAGGGATGTAATATACTGCTACATAAAGTGGTTATATTACTGTTTCTGTGCTCACTTGTATACTGGTGTGGCATTCCTTGAGTATTCAGTTGTCTGGTATAATTGGTGTGTTGTTTTTTAATGCCTGAAATTAGAATTCAAAATCATGGACAGTATTGCTGCTTTCTACATCAGATGTTACAAATCTGCCTTTTATTTTTTTAATGATTCTCTAAATATCCTAGAAGTTAAGGTACTCAAGCTGATACATAAATGAGAGTAACTGATTTGAGGATATAAATTCCTTTGAAAACAATGTATCACTTGCCTTTCCAAATAATCTGAACCAAAGGTACAAGTAAAATCTGTTAAGAAAGCCCTGGAGTTACTGTCACTTTGCTCATTGTGCTTGGGCATGCTCAGAAACTTTGTATTTGTGCTAAAGAGGTGCAGTTTGCAATAATTTATGATTTCATATAGGTACCGTATATCTTTAGTTTAGCCATTTCTAAAGTCAGAAAAAAAAGTCAGAAAAAATGTATAGGTAGAGTTATTTAATTCCTTCAGATTTTCTATAATGGGAATTACAGTCTGTGAACAGATCAGCGTTTTATCAAACATGGAGGTTTCTAATGCTACTACGCCTTGGCTTGAAATATGCAACTACAGGACTACCAAAGATTTCTACAACAGAGAAATTCCTATGTATTTTAATATCATTTGGCTAAATTCTCCATGCAGAGCTCTCAGTCCATGACAGTAAATTCTGTCCCATATTTCTGACATTGAATGTTGGTAACAATACCTCTTTGTCTTCATATATATAGGTTAAATATGATCTACTTCTCAGATTATCTCTCTGTGTACAATTTAAAACGTTTGCACGCTGACAGACAGATTTATGAAGCGCATAAAATGTTCACTGAACAGATATAATTGATTCACTGTTTTAAAACAGCAGCCCAGAGTTTAAACTCTTTAGATAAGTAGCAACTTAAATAGCATAGCATAGACTAAACTAGATTTTATTTAAAGAATTTAAATAAGCTTTGTAAAGGGAAATTTATTCTTAAATGATATATTGTATCTTGGTTCAGTGTGGTTGGTAATATTAACAAATATTAACAGAAATAAATACAGTATATTTATGAATATATTAGTAATGATATTAAGTAAAAGTCAAACTGATTTTTTAGCTATTGACCTGACACCAACTGATCAACTGCAGACAACACATCTTCAGCATGAATCCAAATGTTCTGTCTTTTGCTTCTGGCAGCTCACAGAATAATTATGTTTGTGCATCACCAGATTTGGATTACACAATAGATTCAGGTGCAACCTAAATTTCTCAACCTGTCAAGGCTTTTACAATTGGTTCCATGGAGAGACTAGGTTTTGCGACCTGTCATTATCGCTATATAAAGGGCAACAGTGGTCTCCAAACAAGTTAATAAAAGCCTGCAGTGTTTCCTTAAAAATGAGCCCTGAATCCCCTGCAGTCTGTGATAATTATATTGCGAAAAATACTTAAAACTGCTTCCAATATCTCCTGCTCTTACCCTCTATTGGAATCTTACATTTCAGCTACCAATCAAATGCCTTATTAATATAACCTTTTGTCATGTGCAGTTTTGCTGTAGCTGGAACAGGGCAGTTGGTACGTTAACTGCAAGTTGGTAAATTACTTTCCCAGGCTGCCTCATAGAGATTACTGAGCATGCTTGCCCTCACAGATAGTCAGATCTGGGAGGGGGGACACTGAACCTGAGAAAACAAGTACTGGAGTGAAGTCATGCAGCAACACACACCTCAGAGCTTATATGCAACTCCACACACCACCCTCCCCTGCAGTAGCCCTAACCTCTCCAGCAGCTACTCCAGTTTTCTCCCTGGAGGATTTCCCCCCTCTTGTTCCCACAGGTACCAAGCAAAGGAATAGAAAGGTAACAGCCACAGAAAGCCCCACCTCCGACCACTCCAAGAAACTGACTGTGGATCCAGAGGAAAAACAGAAGCAAGAGAGGAGGACATGGAGAAGATGGTACAGGAACTGGTTGAGGAACCAGAGGAAGTACCTCTTCCCACAGACCCATGGAAACCATCATTCTGGGGGTAGATGACGACACTCTCCTGGCTGAAGTCATGGAAGAACTGGAACAAAGGCCAAGGAACCACTGATCCCACAGGAGATCCTCCTGACGGGATTGGTAGTATAAGTGCAGCCGAGACTTTCTTTTATACCCTAACTAATGGTGTCCTTTTCTATATTCACCATATTCACCATATTCACCATATTATGGATAAGTTAAGGAGCAGTCCATATTAACGTTTCTTTCTTTACAGCAATGTGATATTTTATGTTGAAGGAATGTGCCTTACCTTTTCTCCTACTTATAGGTACCTCTGTCGGCAGTGGACCCACGGTCCCTCCTACGGTTGGATGGGACAGATGTGGTCTGCAGGGTAGCCGTTCTTATCAGGGGTGGCCTCTTCACACTTGATTCTGTCCAGGAGTTGTCTTGGTACTTCCTCTGGACCTCTTTCCTCTATGTTACACGTTTCAAGCACTTGTATGTTTTATGATGCTCATACTTATTTTTATTTATGTATTTATTTACTGTCCCCCTTATACGACTTTTGTATTCTATATTGTACAGCGCTGCATCCCCTAGTGGAGCTATATAAATAAACATATACATACATATATTGGCAGAAATGGCCAAACTCTTTGAAATCCGTTCCACTTGCAGATTTGCGGATTTTCAGAAACATCAAAAATGAAAAAATTTGCAAGTGGACCTATTGGAGAATAGCAATAATAACTTACTGTAAATGGCTCAGGGACCTGGGAAATGTTCTGGGGAATGCATAACAATCCCCAAATACCGCCGTGGTATTTTTGAGATGTTTAGAAATTTCAAGAATTTTGATTTATAAAAAGAGAAAATTCCTATGATTTGAAAATTATTGAAAACAGTTCCGCATTTGTAAGAATGTGAATAATTCAGAAATCTGGGTCCATCTCTACCTACATGTATTAAATTATAGATTAATATAAGGCAAAATAATTTTTTTTACAAGGTTAACTTGTCCTGAGACCATAATTGCCCTTTAAGAATTTTTATTCTTATTAATGATCTGTAGTGTTATTTAACAATGGGTATCCTCATTAAAAAGAATTATCTAGAAAAATAGTGTTACCCCCATATTAATATGCGCCCCACCCCCCATCCCCACTGGAGGCTGAGAAGTCATTTCTTGCTCATCTTAGATCTCTATATAACGGACAGTGGTCATGGGGACCTGTCACACCTTGAACACACACATCGACCTAAATCATAGCAGGGCACTGTTACCTGTTCATTCAGATCATGAATACGTTGGGCTTCGTTGTGCAGTGTAGCACAATTAATTATCACATAGCACATAATTATCCAGTCCCTTAACAGTTTATTTGCAGTTCATTTATGTGCAGATGTCATTTATTTATTCCCTTAAAATGAAGAAATTTAATAAGAGAAGTGAAACGATATAAAACTGATTTCATACATGCTGTGGAAGGAGAATTAAAAGCTATTGGCCTTGACTGTCTATAACCCATCCATATAGACAAAATATGGAGATACCCAATGATGCAATATATTGTTATCTGAGTCTCTTTAAAACAGACAAACTTCTAAACAATAAATAAGATACCCAACATTTAATATAATTTAATATATTGACTATCATGTTATTGTTTCTGTATAACTATTTCAGTCACCAAAAATGTATAAAATCGAAATTGGCAATTAGTGGTGCAACATTTGCTGTGCGGTTAATTTGCAGCCACCATTGTTAGCTTTGTTACTGAATCAGTACAGTTAATATAGTTGAATGGTTTGCGCAGGGCTCCTTTTGGGTTCCATGTAACTACATCGACACAACACGTATTTCATAATTAGAAAAACACTTTTTTAAAAAAGTAAAAGAAAACTGCATGCATTCTACATTCACTATATTTCCAAGTTCACATCTTGAAGGAATGCATTATTTATCAGCAGGAAAAATACTGGGCCTTGGTGGCAGAACCAGGCATTGGTGGAATTGGGGCAAGGCCTAGCTCCGTTAAAAGAATGGGAGCCTAGCAATTAATATAAATTTGTTACAAATGCTGTGTCCTTAAAGGACAACAATATCAAAAAAACAACATCACCCCCATTACATGTCCACACTTCCAGCAGCTGAAATCACTTACTCACATTTACAGCTGTGCTGCCCTTCCTTAATATTACACAGCAATGATGAGTGCTAAAAGCCCGCCTCCTAGATGGCCAGGGCCATGATAACATATCACTTGTCATTGGCGGGTGGAAATGTCTGTTACACAACCTCCTCCTCCTCCTCTCTGCCAGTTAGAGAAACTTGAAATGTCCTGTTGCTAGGATACAGCTTACATAATCAAGCTGATCAAGGATGGGTGGGGGAGTGTTTTCTCGCATGCTCTTGAGTGACAGTTAGTGGCAGACAGAATTGTTACGCCCCTTCACAGCATGGCTAATTAAAGGCAGAGAAAGGCTCGAAATCAGGAAAAAATGTATGGGGAGGGCTGCATACCTTTACTCTTTTTAAAGTCATTTTTGTAAAAAAATGCATTGAGGCAATACAGTTATCCTTTAAAACATGTCAGGTGGTCCCTAACCTATAAATGTTAAGAATTAAAGGAATACTGTATTGCCTCAATGCAATTTTTTTTAATTGCTTTAAAAGAGTAAAGGTATGCAGCTCTCCCCATAAATTTTTTTCCTGATTTTGAGCCTTCTTTGCCTTCAATTAGCCATGCTGGGAAGGGGACGTAACAATTCTGTCTGCCTCTAACTGTCACTCAAAGCTAGCATGCGAGAAAACCCTCCTCCACCCACCCTTGATCAGCTTGATTATGTAGGCTGTATCCTAGCAACAGGACATTTCAAGTTTGTTTGACTGGCAAGGAGGGGAGAGAGGTTGTACAGACATTCCCACCAGCCAATGACAAGTGTTTGTTAATAATGGCCCTGGGCCATCTAGGGGCAGGCTTTTAGCACTCATCTTTGCTGTGTGATATCTAAGGGAAGGCAGCACAGCTGTAAATGTGAGTCAGTGATTTCAGCTGCTGGAAGTGTGTACATGTAATGGGGGTAATGTTATTTTTTTTTATATTGTTGTCCTTTAAAAGATCAATAGACCAATGGAAATTCAATGTTTATGGCTTTTAGCTATTTACATTTCAAAGAACCATTTTACCTACTAAGAGGCAGATTATTTGTAGACCAAAACAAGTAAATTCAGTTATGAATTTTTGGAGGATGTTATCATTACCTGCCAACATTTACATTATAGATGTTTCTAGGATTAAAAAACATTGTTGCAACTATTCGAAGTCACAGTTTTCAAATATAACAAATTGTTTGGTCAATACAGTTTCCTGGCTATATCAATTCATTTCCTTTCAAAGCCTTATAAATACAATTTCCCATTCTGCGAAAGGTGACATTAAAAGACTGATAAACGTGGGAATAAAAGCCAAGAAGAAACAGAGTAAATACCCTACAGTGCACCTGTTAATGTTTTGGCAAAGCTCTTCAATGATGTCTGTAATTTATGAGTGTGTGATGTACAGCCTCTAATTTATCAGTCACGTAGCTGTCAAATGGCTGACATACCTTAAAACATTCTGTAACAGCTAGGGGAAATAAAACCAGCTACTGGAGGTATTTCAGGCATTTAAATCAGTTGATCCTACATGAACAAAGAATTTATAATGCCTATTAAACTGTGTCTATAGGGAATCCTACCATCTTTAGACATGCTTGTTGGACTGGTATGTAGTGGGGTGAGGTAACAAGGAAGCAGCAGGGAAAGAGAGGCCTGGAAGTTTCCTGATGTTTCTCTAATCCGTCTTGCCAACTGTAGAAATATGAGTCTGCTAGATTTGACACACGGTGTTTTACGCTGTCGTTGGAGGATCGCCTGTTACCATGAACATAGCACAGAATAAAGAAATATGAGTGGGGATCAAATGACGCAGATAAAAAACATGTCAACAAATTCGGTTCATTGGGTCAAACCTGTTATAAATGGTGTAAAATGGGGGGGGTGATTATGCCCAGTCAAAATTAATTCAACAGATGTTTTCAAGGGGATGGTCAATGGACCTGCTAAATACTAATGATGTCAGAAAGCCCTAGTTCTAGGACAAAAAAGAGAACTTGTTAAACCACAGAAATGACTGTAAATAAAAGTCAGTTATTTGAAGGATTGTAAGGATACAGTGAAGGCAGCCTCTCTGGCATGGTCCAGTTAACTGAGAATTAAAACTCACTTCAGTGATTATTACCCTTGGTTATGCAGGTATATAACTTAAAAAGCAATCCAGACATTGATCCTGCCCTTTCTCCTGTACTAAAGGGTCTAGCTATATGATCTTAGTATATGGATTAAATAGAGTGGTTGTTTGGTTAGAGAGGCTGATAATAAGACCAATGCCAAACACCCATCTAGCCACCCAGGCACGGTTCTTCTATGATAATATTCCTTTTATGGACCTACAATAGTCACAGTTACACAGTTTTGCTCCTCAAGTAATGTACCAAGAGCAGAATTGCTTACTAAAGGTGTAATGGCAGGTTTTAGGTTAAACATGGTTTGCATATGGTATAGCTATTTCCACCATTCCACGCCTTAACTGCGCATAATTTACAATTGCAGTTATACATTATGAGCAGATTGTAATTCTACAATTGCCTATACAATCCATAGTAGTGGTGTACTACCATTGGTATTGCCTTGTGTTTGTGAATACAACCGCAGCCAGACTTTTACTTATAATCCGCGGTATTGGATTTTTGCCCACCAGAACCATGGGTACATACATTCCTCCCATTGTGCTTTATAATGTAGAAGCCATGTTAGAATTCTAATCATTCAGGATTTATAAAGAGCAGAATAAATATTCTTACATTTTTGAAATAATATACATAATTTGTAGAATTTATCTTTTATTAAATATATAACTATTTTTTCTTCTCTTGATACCTTCTCCATTACATTTCTCCTCCCTTGATATTCCTAGAGTGGAATCTCTTTCTTATCCATATTTCAGCAAAATACATATATTCATTTTTATTGTATGTGATACCTACATCTGTGGTCCAGAGGGTGATGAAAGAGTAGAGTAGTGCCCTGACTCCGAATCTGGTGAATACTATGATATGTTTTATTTCTAAAAATTATTTTTAACACTGTCTGTTGCGTAAATAAATGTATATATATTCTGCAGTATTGAAGTGTTTCTGCTCTATTACCGTATATACTCGAGTATAAACCGAGTTTTTCAGGCTGTAAAATCAGCCTGAAAACTTGAACTCGGTTTATACTCGAGTCAGTACTTACTTAACAATTCGGCAGCCGCACACCTCGTTCCCTGTACTGGCGCTCGGCAGACGTCACTGCCCGGCGCCGATAAGTGACATCACCCGGCACGCCAGTACAGGAAATAAGCGTGCGGCTGCCGAATTGCTTAAGTAATGTTCAGGCACATACTGGTGTAGTGTCCAGACGGTCAGAAGCCGACAAGTACCGGATGCACACTGGAGAGCCCACACATGATGCAGACAGAAGGTACCCTTTGAACTGGATGAGAGGGTGAGGGTGTGAGGTTTGGAAACTACAACTCCCAGCTAATAAAGCATGCTGGGAGTTGTTGTTTCCAAACATCAGGAGTGCCAAGGAATGAGAATTTAGAATGTCTTTTAAATAAACAGCATAATTCCCATACAGTAAAAGCCATATCCAGCATGGCTATTACTGTATGGGAATTCTCTGTGTCCATTTAAAGGGCAACTAAAGCCTCAAAAAATACAGAATAAGAAAACAGTTAGTGTTTATCTTCTACTCTCGGTTTATAACTCGAGTCAATTAATTTTTAGTTTTTACATGTAAATTGGGTACCTCGGTTTATACTCGGGTCGGTTATACTCGAGTATATACGGTAGTCCTAATTTTTATTGTATTGTAAACTCACTGTTTTTTGCAAGCTGTCGCCATTTAAGACACGGTGACTGACCAATGAGAAACAACAGATACACAAAAAAAACTCATACTATAGCCTTGAGCATTGTAATGATCATTTCAAAAATCAATCTAAAAATTAATTATTTTAGCTATAATAGCTATAAATATTAGATTGACCCTTTAAGCCAATGTTGGTGCAATAGGTGTTTTATTGTTATGTTTATATCAACATAAAAAATTTAACAAAAGTACCAAAAATGGCTGAGGTAAGTGAGAATTCCTGGATAAGAGTAGAGGCTTTAGTCCAAAATGGCAGACTAAAACATGGTCTTTGTTTTTGATTCACATTTAATTTGGCTAGGCTTACAAAAAAGGAGCCAATCATACACAGGAAAGTGAAACTTCTGTCATATCAACACTTTGATTGGCACTGACTCATTGGAGACAGTGCGCTCATTTATCACTGGCTGCTATTCAGGTGCTGTGATGATGACTGCAATAGGTCACAATAACGTCTGCTTTCAACGTAAGAATAGTGGCACAGATATTTCAAGAGCTCATAAATTCAATCATATTCCAGTTTTTCTTAGAACAATAAGAGGCGGTATTTATAACTTCTATTATCTTAGACCAGTCATATACTTTAATAATTCCACTAGGGTTAAAACAATTTTAGAGGACATGTAAACCATTTTTTACTTATCACTCAGTAATTAGGATTAATTACCACCAATCTTAAATCTGCTTTTTTTTCTCCTTTGACCTTCCTAACCCTGGTTTTTTTTAGCTCTGGGAGTTTTACTTTTAAAGAGGGCGGGGCACAGCTAGTCAATAAAGAACTGTCAATCACCCAGCCCCCTCCCCTAGCACACTACGTAGTAACTTCCATTCTTTAAAAGTAAATCTTACACACAACACATCCTTAAACTTCTATAGCTAAAGAAAATCTTACTTGATTCAAGTAGTTATTACATCTCCCGGTGCTGCTTATCTTCCTATAGCAAAACAGTTTTACTTTCACTTTCACTAAAACACAAATCATTGGGTGAATTGCTATTGACTGTAGTGAGGAACAGATCATCTCCACTGCACATGCTCCACACTCTAACTGTGCCTCAGTTTGGGGAGGGTGGATACACTAGAGAGACGACATGCATACTACTTAGGAGTGAGCTGAACAGGACATGAGGAGATCTAGACAGGCACTGAGCAAAAGGGATCACAGCGCTAAAATATAGAAATGGTAAAGGCAAGTCATTTTTTCAGTTTAGTGTCCCTTTAAATTAATGTAATATCCATCAGGCTGCCCTTTTTTGTCCTTATAAAACACAGTTGTTTGAGATTTCTGCACTGTCACTTGTCTCTGCTAAAACTACCAGGCTGTCCAATCAAATATTCAATCATAGCTACCTGACTTGAGGTGCCAATTATGTCAAAACAAACTATGGCCATATTTCTAAAGGCGGAATTGATATTTCATGATGTACTTTTGCCTGAATTGAGGCTGTAAAATACCAATATGGTGCAGTATTTTAGAACCCTTAACACAAAGAACACAGATGACCAGAATTGGCACACATGACCAAATGATAGTCAGTGTAAAATACAAATTTATTAGCTCATTATTAAAAATATAAATCACATTGAAATATCACACCCCACTCTAACCCATAAAAACATCCACCTAGATTTGCTACTCTCTACCTAAATCAATATACCGATATATTGTGCACATATACTAGACATGAAAATATATCACAGCAGTGGACTCAAATATAACCCATCAAAGCATGTCAGCATGAGGCATGATCACCCATATACAGTACCCATTATGGAGACACTTAGTTCAGGAGAGAGGCTAAGTAAAGTGCCATTAAAATATCAAAGCTGCCAGAAGCGTTTCATGCGCGTGTACAACTTCCTCACGCAAAGAGTGAGCATCATACAGAGTGTGACATGGTGCTTAAATACATTTACTGCCGGTCTGCTATATTTCTACAAAAGTTTGACTCATTTAACTCAAACTGTGTTAAGCCATTTGGAACTGGGCAATGGTATATAGTGATCCATCCCCTGCCCATAATCTGTCACAATCAAAATTACATTATAACCCTACAATCAGGCACTAAATTTGTTAAGATAAGCAATGTCTTGTCATTATGTTCATATTTATGCCTTATTAATGGACAAAAGGTAGTTTATAGTTCATATCGCAATGTCACGTTCCTATTGCCCACAGCATATATAGATCAGTTTAAAGGCAACTTTTCCTTTCCACATGCATTTTACATGTTGGGATTTTTTCCTTGGCATAAATCACATGATATAGGTATAGGTCACCATGGCAAAGAACTAGGGCACCTATGTTAAACCAGGCCCACAT
Organism: Hymenochirus boettgeri; assembly: GCA_019447015.1. NCBI lineage: Eukaryota > Metazoa > Chordata > Amphibia > Anura > Pipidae > Hymenochirus > Hymenochirus boettgeri. Next base: position 66,162,643 of record CM033474.1, on the reverse strand, counting down.
GTTCTCCCTAGCATCTCCCTTGCAGCTTTACTTGCTGTTATTGTACTTTTTCATGCCACTCGTAAGTGACACTGGTGCCACTGAAACCTATTCCGACCTTCTAATCGGTATTTCATTGGTGTCAAGCAACCCTGATCCAGAAAAACTGTCAGGTTTTGCACCACAATCTGTTAAAATTACAGATGCACTAGAACTGACCTGAGTTTGAATCGAATTTTTACGATTTTGAACAAACTTGGATTTTAAAATTTTGGGGATTTTGAATGTTTTGAATTTTAGAAATGTATCAAATTTGGGTGAAAAGATGCATCCAGTTGTCCCAAATTCACCAATGACAGCTTTTTTAACAGTGAAAACCCCACCTGGGTAAAAATACAGCTGACAGTTGCCTTGTTTATTGTATATGTGTTACATGCATACTCCGAGGGAGGGAAGCCAATGTGGCGTGGGGTATGTCCAGAGGGGCCAAATTGTCCTGGCTCCACATCAATGGTGGCAAACTGCAGAAAGCCTACTCTTACTCAATGGTTCTGCTGGTGTGAAGCATTACTCTTTTGCCCACTTCCTTATATGATCAAACTGTGGGGAGAGAAAGCCAAATTGGTGTTGCCTATGTCCAGAGAGGCCAAGCCTGCCTGTCTCCTCAACAATGGGAGCAACCTGCAGTGAGCCTTCTCTAACTCATGGTTCTGCCCATTCAGCATTTTGTCTGTGTATATAAAAAATGCTTCCGAAATACTGACTTCTTTTTGCTGGACCTTTAATAGAGACAGTTATGGTCTTGCCATTGACCCAGTGCCTGGGTTGATTCAGTTGCTCAGTAGAGATCTGAGCATGTTTGACCCATCCAACAGCCAATCAGTAGAAATTTCTGTTAAACATTCCATGGTAGTGTGCATTCTGGAAGAAAGAACCGTTACAGAACCTGAAATGTCAGCTCACTATGTCAACAGCAGAATGCAAGGGGTATAAATTCAACTGACTTTGAATAAATAAGAATATATAAATAACAAGTAACAAAATAATACCATGCACATCAGACTTGCGAGTCTTGTATATTTATTAAGTTATACACAGGGACATCTGTGGTGTTTCTTCAGACAAAGTGAAACAAAAGAAGGTGTGATGTTGTACCAAAACGTCACTAAGTGTGTCTGTTTAATATTGTGTTCTAGTATGTGTGAAGCATGTCATTTGCTGTGTGTTATGGGGGCGCCAGAAATTTACCCAGTATGGGGCCAAGAAATGTCTGGCAAGCCTTTTAACCCTCTTATTGCTTTTAAATGCACTATTACAGACATAAATTTAGTCCAGTCTTTCCTTAACACCATGTCCACCACATTGATGAGACATTGCTGTAGGATAACTGAGAAGCATTGACTAATCTGTCAAAATATTCTGTATTTCCATGGGACTGAAACATTTGTACAATACTTTTTTTCTTAACTCTCTGGAACTTTCAAATTATAAAATAGTTTTGTAATTTTAAAAAGATTTGCGTCAATGTTTATCCTCTTTAATGCAACTGCAATGGTTTCAAAATCCATACCCCGAAAGAGCGGGGAATTTAGCCGCATCCCCTTATTTATTCTAACCTTGGAACGTTCATAACTGATGCCCTTTATTTACTGTCAGTAAAAGCAAGTAATAAACATACCACTTAGAAATAAATTACCATTGTTTGGTTTACAGTAGCACTTAACACAGTTTGCACTGAGCTGCTATGCTTACATTGTGTTTAGTAGCTCTAAGGCTGGGTACACAGGGGCAGATTTTGGGGGCCAATCAACTGTTATTTCTACGTATCAGTCAGTCAGGCTGAAAAATCTGCATTGGTTTCAGCTGCGGCCGCAATCGATAACGGTCGCCTATTTGACTGGATCGACCTGTGGGTAAAGTGATATCAATAAGTATCATCCCCCATTTACATTTTTATCCGCATGATCATACCACCCAAACTTTTCCAAGAAAAAAAGGGGAAGCCTACTGATGATGTAAATAGCTCTGCCTCTGGATCATTCAGCAAAGATTTTTTTACCCAGATTTCCTACTATTCATCAAAATTATACAGGGCCACACCACAGAGCTTCACTGAAAACTGCAGGAAGAGTAGATCCCTTATTGTTTCACTGAGGGTCCCATTGACGGTACAGTGTATGAAAATAAGCTGATAATCAGTCATAGTACTCCAACATCCTTAACATTCATAAAATAAATTATTGTTTTATGAAAAATGTGTATGTACTGAAAGCCTGCAGTCCACAGTGGATGTCCTTCTGTAACATAATAAATAGAGAAAGCAAATACAAAAATTGTTTTCTTTTTTTTTTACCTATTGGACTTGCCCTCCACTCTTTTAGGGGTAGAGGTGTGTGGCATCATGGAGGTTATTTTAAGTGGACCTCTGAAACTCAACTGGTTCCTGTTGTCACAACTGTGTGCTAATAACTAATTGCTAGTCCTGCAATTTTTGCTGCCTCTGCTACAATTTTCCTTCCATAGTATAATATAGTATAGTATTAATGTTGAATAGAGACATAAGTCCATCAAGTCCAACTCATCCAGCAATATCCTCATTTCCTGCCTAACTGTTGATCCGAGGAAGGCAAAAAAAACCCACCCACCAAATTTATGAAGGGGAAAAATGTCTTCCTGACTCCAAGTGGCAATCAGGAATATCCCTGGATCACTCTACCCTTTTCCGAACTTGAAGCCTAAACCTTTTTTCTTCTAGTCTTAAGGGATGTCTTTGTGTCCTCTGGTGGAACAATGCCCCAAATACTTTATTGTATGGCCGTTATGTATTTATACACAGTAATCATATCCCCACGCACCGCCTTTCTCCGGTGTACATAATTGTAACTTTTCCAGTCGCTCTTCTATTAAGCTCCCCCAATCCCCTTATTTAGTTCCCTTCTCTGAACCCTTTCCATTTCAAAGATGTCCTTTTTGTACACAGGATTCCAAAATTGCACTGCATATCCAAATGAGGCCTTACCAATGCTTTGTAAAGGGGAGAATACATTTTCCTCCCTTGAATCCATACCTCTCTTTATACCAGAACAATACCATGCGACTCTGGCTGTTGCCGCCTGGCACTGCTTGCTTCCTTTAAGTTTGTTATCCACCAAAACTCCAGATCCCTTTCCAACAGGGATTCACTTAACACAGAGCCATTTATAGTAAAGCACACAAGGATTTTTAAGTCCAAAATGCACATCACCTTACATTTATCAACATTGAATCTCTCTGCCACTTAGCAGCCCAATGTCCAATCTATCTAGATCCCCTGCAATTATTGCACATCCTCTGAAGTTTTTAATGGTCGACAAAGTTTTGTGTCGCCACAAACACAGAAACCTTGCTGGCAATACCCACTTCCAAATCATTATCATTAACCAATTTTCTATCCATGTACAAATGTGAATTCCCAGACCAACAGACCTTAGCTTATACATTAGTGCCTTTTTTACTGTTCAAAAGCCTTTGCAAAATCCAAGTAAACTACATCTACGGCTATGCCAGAGTTCTAAATTTCTACTCACTTCCTCATAAAAGCCAAGCAAGTTAGTTTGACAAGATCTCTTCCTCCTATATCCTCCTAAATAACCTGTCTACACACAATCCACCACATGCCGAACCCTAGCACCAGCTGCAAACACACAGTTCGGCATGTAGAGTCTTGCGGCAGATTACCCTATCTACCTTCCCTATAATACCACCTGCCTAACTTCCTGATCCTAAGTTCATCCTCCCTTGTATGAGAGATGGCAGTCCCCTTGTGCTCAAGGGATTAGTCTGCTCCATACATTCTAATTCAGAGCTGTCCTCTTCCACTTCATCACCTAAGGTGGCAAATCTGTTGGATGGGCAAACTGGGAAAAGCAACCCTACCCTTCTGTCCCCCACTTCCCCTAGTAACCCTAACAAAACTACCTCCCCCTCAACCTTCCTTCCCTGTCCACTTCCACCCAACTCTATACTGGCCCCAGCCAGTGCCTGCTGTCCCCCAAGATTTGCCAGTGCTTGCAATGCTGCAAGCTGCCCCCTTAGATTCTCCACCTCCACTTCCAAACTGCACTCACACCTGACACAGACATAGGTGCCCTGGAATTTCTGCTCCAGGTTCCTATACTTGTGGCAGGATACACATTGCATGGTACAGATAAAACTGTCCCTTCTAACACACAACACCAGCACAGTGACCACCAACCTTGTTTAATTGCCCTTCTTGTTTCAATTACCTTCTTTTTCTATGTCCTTGAGAGCAAGGTCCTTTACAACAAGGGACTTTGTACACGTTCCACTCTAGTCCATTTCACTCACAGGAAACTTCCTTTTGTTAGGTTCAAACACAGGTCCAACCTATGTGAATCCTATTTACTAATACCCCCAGCCCCCACACCAATTAGAGCAAGAGCCAGGAATAGAGGGAAAAAAAACAAAACATTTATTAACCCTTCACAACTTGTTTGTGATTACAACAGGTGCAATACTATAGAATATACAGTAGAAGCCCAGTCACCCCTTTAACTGGAAGAAAGAAATATTAATCTGCTTACTGCACACACACGTCCTTAACATAGCACACTAACAGCACATCAATCCTTATTTTCAACACTATTTTCAAACTTTCTCACACACCATACAACCATCAAATGAGTAAATGTCCTTCTTTTCTATGTCCTTGAGAGCAAGGTCCTTTAGAACAGAGTAAGTATCAAAACAGATTGTACATGGCAGACGTTGGTATCGAACCCCCCCCCACCTCCCACCAACTGTCTGCCATGTACAATGCTGTTTGACACCTTACACTGGACGTTCCTATAACACCTCTTAGCCACTATCCACTATCACGCCCTTAACACTTGGCTGTGATATGCTAATTGGGATTTTCCAGGGTACATAATTGCCAAAGATTCTTTTACAAGTCATTCTGAATTGAGAAAGCCAGTCGGATATGACTAGCGAAACGTCTCAAGAACTAAACTTCAAGTCCAGTTGATCTAATTGAATACAACAGATATACCATGACCTGGATGAATGAGAACCTTCACAAGCATAAACTGGTTTATACGCACTATAGTTCTCTATTAACATTTGCCAGACACAATGGTGTAGAAAGTGTAAAAAACCTTGAAAAGGGAGGGAGGGGTCAAGACACTGAAACATTTAAAACATTTCAAGCATATTGGATATTGATGATAGACACCAGGGCTCCAAGGGATTAATACAAGATGATATCTCGCTTATATATTAATATCTGAATTAAAAACAAAATTATAAGAAATAATTGTAATTATAACTTCCCCTAAATATGAACAATTTGTTGGTGAAAATTGGACACTTTCGAGTTTTGCCAACCCCAGTGCTTGAGGATTGAACTTCAATTTGTAACTTTTGGCTGTAGTTCTCCTTTATGTCATAGTATATATATGTGATATACTCACTAAAACATTTGTCATTAAACATCAGTGATAACATAAAAGCATGAGGCCATTAAGCACTGATTAAATACTTTATCTCACACAACCTATGGATATGCCTTTATGATTGTGGGGGAAATCATAGTTCCCATAATCAATCCATGCAGCCAGGTGGAACTCCTTGCAGATGTGTCAAGGCGAGATTGACCCAGGACTTCAGTGCTGCAAGCATCAATATTAATTATTAACATGGTATTGTAGCACTAGCAGTTGAACCTGGCGTGCCATGTACACTTGTGGGTAAAGTTTTTTTACGTGCAGGTGTGTGTTTTAGCTTAGATGGAAGAGACAGGGTGGAAAAGAAGTGCACCTTGGTAATGTACGTCATGCATTTAATAGTTATGAGTTGAGGAGGTGACAATGCTTAAGGGATGTGAGCACCTGTGATGTTTGAGGCATGACCATGATGTTGGGGGCGTGGCCATAATGTTTTTTTGAGGGGTGACCACAATATCTGGAGTGGTCACAATATGGGACTTGGCCATTATCTTTGGGGAGTGGCCTTCATGGTTGGATTGACCTTAATGTTTGGGAGCGTGTCGGTGACCGCAATATCTGGGGTTGTGGTCACACCATTTGGTTGTGATGTTGGTTGTGTGGCAGTTTTCTTTGGGAATGGCTTTGACAATCCGGCAGGATGTGCAGTTTGTGGGAGTGGGCTGTTTGGGGGCGTGGCCTTAATTGTTTTTTTTGGGGGGGTGACCACAATATCATGGTTACAACATTAGGGGCATGTTAATGTTTGGGGGCATGGCATTTATTTGGGGGGGTGGCCTTGATGGTTGGGGTTATGGTTGTGGTTGTGACAGCACATTTGGGGCATGGTGATTTTTGGGTTGTGGCAGTTTTCTTTGAGTTTGTCACCTTGATAGTTGGGGTATATTACCCCATCATCATGTTTCCATATACCTTGCCTCCTTACCCGTCTGGTTACCTACCTACTCAGCTCCATCACCTTACTGCAACACCCCATGTTGGTAAGTCTATTTACATCGCACCTCCATTTATCCTCTCCCCTCCTTACCCACCATGAACTCCTTCCATTGTCAAACATGTCCATTTAAATCCCACTCTCACCTCCTCTGTTCTCCTCCTGCTTATACTTGCAGCTGGTGATATCTCCCCTAATCCCGTCCCCACTCCCATACCACACCGTATGATCAACCCTCTCCACCCTAATGTCTTTGCCTGTACGCTCCTTCATCAACTCGTACCCTAACACCTTAATATCACTATGTACCTCTCCTTTCCTTCTCCCTGCTCCTATATCTGGGGCCTTGTGGAATGCACGGACTGTTTTGTAATTAAACTTGCACATGCACACAACCTATTTATCTCTAACTGCTTTTATTCTTGGTCTTACCGAAACATGGCTGTCACCCTCTGACTCTGTTCATCCGCCGCCTCTCGTATGGTGGCCTTCACTTCAGCCACACCACTAATAAATGTGGTGAGTTGGTATCTTCTCTCTGAACGCTGTACTTTCAAGCCCATCATGCCCTTACCAGCCCTCTCCCGTCTATCTTTTCGAGAGTATTTACTTCCCACGCCCCTGCAGATTGCGGTTTTTATCGACCACCCGGCCCACCACACTTTCTTTGACCACTTCTCTGCTTGGTGTCCCACTTTCTATCCACTGACATCCCTTAATTATCTTAGGGGATTTCATATCCCCATCAATATCAACACCTCTGCAGCCACTAAACTTCTCTCTCTTACCTCCTCCCTTGGCCTTACCCAATGGTTCTCTGCTCAGACCCATTGTAATGAACACACACTGGATCTGGTCTTTATCCCCCTCTGTTCTATATCTCCAACTTTCCTGTCCGAATCATCATCTTCTCAAATTTAATCTTGTGTCTCTGTCCCGGCCGTAACCCCTAACAACCAAACGTACAGATGCAGGGACTGCGTAATCTCGACCCCCATTCGCTCTCTATCCCTCTCCAACAACTTAACTTGCCCTCCTTCTCTGACCCAGACCTTGCAGCTGTCCACTACCATAACATGTTTCCAATGCCCTGCCTCTGTTTGTCCCTTATCCACCCGCCGCCTTAGACGCAAGAATCAACAACCGTGGCTTATTGTATGGACCAGATTAAAAGTTGAAAAGGCATCCGTATAGCCGAGCGTCGATGCGCAAAGTAACAAAAATAGAGACTTTCTCAATAAAAGTGCCCTTTGTCGGATCAGAGGTGCTTTTTCCTTGCCAAACAAAACTACTTCCTCACTCATATCCTCCCAATCCCATAACCCAAACAGCTCTTCAAGTATTCAACTCCCTGCTCTGTTCGCCACCTCCTCCGCCTTCCCCGTTTATCGGCTGATGAAATGCTCATATTTCACAGAAAAAAATGAAAACATCCGAAGTGGTTTTCTGTGCGCCCTAGCTCCTCCCTACAGCTTCCAACCACTACCATTGCTCTGCCCCAATCTCCCTTCCTTGCTCACCCCTCCATCTCTACCCCTACCACTGCAATGTCTAGCCTCCCTTCATTGGTTAATCCCTTTACTTGCCCCCTAACAAGCTTCACCACTATAACAAAACAGGGTTTTCATCTCTCTATCCAGGACACATCTTACCCACCTGCCCCCTCGACCATTCCCTCTCATCTTATTCCCCTGCTCTCCTCTCCTTCATTCAAGCCCTAACCTCTCTCTTATACCTGTCCTTCCACTGGTATTTTCCCTCTATATTTAAACATTCCGTTGTATCCCCTATACATAAAAAAACCTCCCTTGACCCGTCTGCTCTTCCAGCTACCGGCTTCTCTCCCTTCTCCCTTTTGCTTCCAAATTACTGGAAAGACATGTCTATGCTGACCTGGTTAATCACCTTCTGCACTCTCTCTTTGACCACCTCAGTCAGGCTCCCCGCCCTAACCACTCCACGGAAAACTGCCCTCACTAAAGTGACCAATTATTTACTTAGTGCTAAATCTAAGGTCATACTCACCCTCTACTTTTTCAGATCCTGGACTCCTTAGGTATCCAGGACACTGCACATTCTGGCTATCCTCCTATCTCTCTGGTATGACCTTGAGTGTTTTCACTCTGAAACTAGTCCACTCCTCGCCCCCCTCCCTGTGGGGGTCCTGCAAGGCTCGGTACTCGGTCCTCTTCTTTTCTCCATCTACACCATGGCCTTGGACTCATTAGTTAATTTGGGTTCCAGTTCACCTGTATGTGGATGATACCCAAATTTACGTCTGCCCCGGATCTCCCTACACTAACATCCAGGTCCCCGATGCCTTAGTGCCATTTATGCCTTCATGTCCTCCCGCTTCCTCAAACTAAACTGGACAAGACGGAACTTGTCCTTTTCCCACCCTCATGATCTGTTCCCCTCCCTAGCTACTGTTAATATTAACAACACACCCATATCCCCATCTCCTCATGTCCGTGCCTGGGAATAACGCTAGATTCCGATCTTTCCTTCAAACTCATGTCAATTTGCTTGCCAACTCCGTCGGCTCCACTCAAAAACATCTCCCGCATTCGAAACTCCCTCAAAGGAAGCTACAAAATCCTAGTCCATGCCCTAATGCGTTATCCCGGCAAGACTACTGCAAAACACTCCTGTGTGGTTTACCAAACAACGACCTGGCACTGCTTTAATCCATTCTCACCTGCTGCCGGCGTCTCATTCATTCTCTTTCTCACTTCTCTAATGCTCTCCCTATTCTGCCAGTCCCTCCACTGGTGCCCATCACGCAAAGGATCCAGTTTCAAACTGCTTACCTATCCTATAAAGCACTATCCAAACACACTCCCCTCCATATATCTCAGAGCTGATCCAGCGATTCGTCCCAGGTGCACACCTCTGCTCTGCAAATGATACCCTCCTCGTATCCCCTCTGGTCACCTCTTCCCATGCCCGCATTCAGGACTTTGCTCGTGCTGTCCCTCTGCATGGAACTCCCTTCTCCGTTCTGTCCGTCACTCACCATCCCTTAACACCTTCAAACGTAACCTAAAACCCACCTCTTTAGGCAAGCATATAACCTGGCCGAAAACATTACCCCTATACTACCAATTTGATCCAACCTGCCTTCACACTCCATGCCATTTATTTACAGCCTACCGATTCCTGTCACCTTATGTCTCTTCCAAATCCTCTAGTTGTAAGCTCTTTGGGCGGGTCCTCTTTCCTTTTGTCACGGTATTGCTGTAAGAAACTCTGTTTACTTATATTATGTATTACCTGTGTATGTAATATTGTATACTTTATTACATGTGGCTTTAATGTGACAGCCCCTTTTGTTTATAGTGACTAGAGTCACTAACTTGATTTTAACCCCACTCAGATTAAGAGGAATAAAGAAATGGGTTAAAATCAAGTTAGTGACTCTAGTCACTATAAACAAAAGGGGCTGTCACATTAAAGTTGTAGGGGGGTTTGCAGCTGGAGTGAAATTTCACAATGTCCTTCAAAGGAAAGTCCATATCCCGGTGCTCAGAAATTTATCTTGTCAATTTATTCTACTATTATATGTATTCTCTATAATCCTTTAATGTGACAGCCCCTTTTGTTTATAGTGACTAGAGTCACTAACTTGATTTTAACCCCACTCAGATTAAGAGGAATAAAGAAATGGGTTATTGGTCCTGATAAGTACATCATTATTCACCTCATATGTGCTAAGGTTTCATGTACAACTGAGTCATTTTATACTTACCTGGTTTAATCTCATGTTTGTTACTTGTGTTTGCATGTTGATTCCATTCTCATTTTTACCCCTGTATGTTTTATACATATTCACCAGAGAATAATGAAGCAAGTAGTAAAGAAGTAATGCCTTGTCTCTAACTCTGGTTGAATGCATGAATTAAAAGGCTATTTATGTGATTACCAAAACTGAATTATTTATTCATTTTCCTCTGGTTTTGTCCTTTTGTCACAGTCACCCAGGTCAAACTTATGTATATATTGTGCAACATCATGGGGGCACCACTAGAGATCAAAGTACAGTGATTATTACACTAAGTAGATCATAGATACTATCCAGATCATACAGGCCTATGTAGTAAATATCAGTATGAGGGATCTGGAGTCTGGACTTAAGCCACATAGTGTAAGGTGAGGATTAGAGATGGCCGAACTTCATAAAGTTTGGTCCGTTTTCGAACTATCGAACTTTTCGAAAGTTTGAATTCGGACCCATTAAAGTCAATGGGAGTGTGAGTTTAAAAATTCCAGGTGATTTACAGTTAAACTAACAATAGTATCTTACTGTAAATGGCTGTGGCACCTGGGAAATGTTCTGGGGAACATGTCACTATCACCAAAATTTGTTAAAACACTTCTTAAACATGAGCGGGCAATTGTCAGGTTTTGCGCAAGCTACATTCGAGGGTTACGGCCAATTCAAGGGTCACTGAATGATACTTTCGAGGGTTACCAAAAATAGAACCATAAATTCGAGGGTTACCAAAATCGAACGATACTTTCGAGGGTTAGCAAAAACGAATGATACTTTCGAGGGTTTGCGAATGATAGATTCAAGGGTTTGTGAATGGCTCGTAAATTCGATAATTCTTGAAATCGTGATATCGAACGTTTGATAATTATTGAAAGTCCGGAAAGTTCGAAAGTCAGAGAAATCCGGGTCCGGGATAGTTTGAGAAGTCCGAGGCCATTTGAACTAAAAATAAGTTTGGCTCGTACTCGGGTTCGATTTCTAGTCCATCTCTAGTGAGGATCCCCTTAGCAGCCCAGCTTTTTTATTCTCTTCTGATCTATATTTTAGCCTTTTAATGTAAAATTAAGTCTGAAAAATTGGATATAATTTGAATGAATGAAAATGACCTTTGATGTAAAACAGGTGGAATCATTATTATAAGAAATTTTACTGTAAATTGCATTTAGAGTTTTGCTTTTATTTTCTGTATTTTTGAGTTGGAGTGGACTCAAATGTCTACATAAATCTGGATATTAAACTGGATTAAACCAGTTCTGTTTAATCTCCCACTCAGATTGTTCCAGCAATACAGTAGATCAAAAATATGTCTCTGAATTCTAGAATCACAGACATTCACTCAGCATTATGAAATCCCTCACTTGAAAGACTGTGAAAGAATATGCAAGGGGACTCATGCTGGTCTCACACTTGCCAATTCCCTCATGATGCATTCATCTGACTGTGGGTCAAGTAAGCATATCATATGTGATTTTGCCACACATGTTGATGACCAAATTGGACTTTTCTGCTCAGTCAATAAGCCAAGTGAGTTGATCAACAAGACAGCATAAGGTATTTGCATCTACCATCACTTCTAGGTCAGCTGATGTGACCTTTCACATCAGACAAGGGGAAGCGACAACAGAAATTTCAGAATTTGACAGCACTGAGGGGTTGACTGTTACCAGTGACCACCAATGTATACACATCACACACACACACACACACACACACTGGGTTTAAACAGCTAAGTTGCTTACAATATGGCACTTATTACTGCCTTTAGAGTATAAATAGCAAAATAACAACAATAGACGCAAACATAATTGCATTTAAGATCATTTTCAAAAATGCAACAAACTGCTAATAATGTACTTTCATTTTAATATTTTAATTTAAAAAAAAACTTAAGGCTTGACAAGCTGATAATGATTAAACAATTAAACAGCACGAATGACTCAAGGGAAAAAATATAAATTCTCTGTATAGAAATAATAGCCAAAATCACTCCTAATAGTGGCAGCTGCAGGGATGTAATATACTGCTACATAAAGTGGTTATATTACTGTTTACTGTGCTCACTGTGTATACTGGTGTGGCATTCCTTGAGTATTTCAGTTGTCTGGTATAATTGGTGTGTTGTTTTTTAATGCCTGAAATTAGAATTCAAAATCATGGACAGTATTGCTGCTTTCTACATCAGATGTTACAAATCTGCCTTTTATTTTTTTAATGATTCTCTAAATATCCTAGAAGTTAAGGTACTCAAGCTGATACATTAAATGAGAGTAACTGATTTGAGGATATAAATTCCTTTGAAAACAATGTATCACTTGCCTTTCCAAATAAATCTGAACCAAAGGTACAAAGTAAAATCTAGTTAAGAAAGCCCTGGAGTTACTGTCACTTTGCTCATTGTGCTTGGGCATGCTCAGAAACTTTGTATTTGTGCTAAAGAGGTGCAGTAATTGCAGATAATTTATTGATTTCATATAGGTACCGTATATCTTTAGTTTAGCCATTTCTAAAGTCAGAAAAAAAAAGTCAGAAAAAATGTATAGGGTAGAGTTAAATTTAATTCCTTCAGAATTTCTATAATGGGAATTACAGTCTGTGAACAGATCAGCGTTTTATCAAACATGGAGGTTTCTAATGCTACTACGCCTTGGCTTGAAATATGCAACTACAGGACTACCAAGATTTTCTACAGAGAAATTCCTATGTATTTTAATATCATTTGGCTAAATTCTCCATGCAGAGCTCTCAGTCCATGACAGTAAATTCTGTCCCATATTTCTGACATTGAATGTTGGTAACAATACCTCTTTTGTCTTTCAATATATAGGTTAAATATGATCTACTTCTCAGATTATCTCTCTGTGTACAATTTAAAACGTTTGCACGCTGACAGACAGATTTATGAAGCGCATAAAAATGTTCCACTGAACAGATATAAAATTGATTCACTGTTTATTAAAACAGCAGCCCAGAGTTAAAACTCTTTAGATAAGTAGCAACTTAAATAGCATAGCATAGACTAAACTAGATTTTATTTAAAGAATTTAAATAAAGCTTTTGTAAAGGGGAAATTTATTCTTAAAATGATATTATAGTATCTTGGTTCAGTGTGGTTGGTAATATTAACAAATATTAACAGAAATACAAATACAGTATATTATATGAATATAATTAGTAATGATATTAAGTAAAAAGTCAAACTGATTTTTTAGCTATTGACCTGACACCAACTGATCAACTGCAGACAACCACATCTTCAGCATGAATCCAAATGTTGCTGTCTTTTGCTTCTGGCAGCTCACAAGAATAATTATGTTTGTGCATCACCAGATTTGGATTACACAATTAGATTCAGGGTGCAACCTAAATTTCTCAACCTGTCAAGGCTTTTACAATTGATGTTCCATGGAGAGACTAGGTTTTGCGACCTGTCATTATCGCTATATAAAGGGCAACAGTGGTCTCCAAACAAGTTAAATAAAAGCCTGCAGTGTTTCCTTAAAAATGAGCCCTGAATCACGCTGCAGTCTGTGATAAATTATATTGCGAAAAATACTTAAACTGCTTCCAATATCTCCTGCTCTTACCCTCTATTGGGAATCTTACATTTCAGCTACCAATCAAATGCCTTATTAATATAAACTCTTTTGTCATGTGCAGTTTTGCTGTAGCTGGAACAGGGGCAGTTGGTACGTTAACTGCAAGTTGGTAAATTACCTTTCCCAGGCTGCCTCATAGAGATTACTGAGCATGCTTGCCCTCACAGATAGTCAGATCTGGGAGGGGGGACACTGAACCTGAGAAAAACAAGTACTGGAGTGAAGTCATGCAGCAACACACACCTCAGAGCTTATATGCAGAACTCACACACACACCCCTCCCCTGCAGTAGCCCTAACCTCTCCAGCAGCTACTCCAGTTTTCTCCCTGGAGGATTTCCCCCCTCTTGTTCCCACAGGTACCAAGCAAAGGAATAGAAAGGTAACAGCCACAGAAAGCCCCACCTCCGACCACTCCAAGAAACTGACTGTGGATCCAGAGGAAAAACAGAAGCAAGGAGAGGAGGACATGGAGAAGATGGTACAGGAACTGGTTGAGGAACCAGAGGAAGTACCTCTTCCCACAGACCCAATGGAAACCATCATTCTGGGGGTAGATGACGACACTCTCCTGGCTGAAGTCATGGAAGAACTGGAAGCAAAGGCCAAGGAACCACTGATCCCGACAGGAGATCCTCCTGACGGGAGTGGTAGTATAAGTGCAGCCGAGACTTTCTTTTATACCCTAACTAATGGTGTCCTTTTCTATATTCACCATATTCACCATATTCACCATATTATGGATAAGTTAAGGAGGCAGTCCATATTAACGTTTCTTTCTTTACAGCAATGTGATATATTTATGTTGAAGGAATGTGCCTTACCTTTTCTCCATCTTATAGGTACCTCTGTCGGCAGTGGACCCACGGTCCCTCCTACTGGTTGGATGGGGACAGATGTAGGTCTGCAGGGGTAGCCGTTCTTATCAGGGGTGGCCTCTTCACACTTGATTCTGTCCAGGAGTTGGTCTGTGGTACTTCCTCTGGACCTCTTTCCTCATGTTACACGTTTCAAGCACTTGTATGTTTTATGATGCTCATACTTATTTATATATTTATGTATTTATTTACTGTCCCCCTTATACGACTTTTTGTATTCTATATTGTACAGCGCTGCATCCCCTAGTGGAGCTATATAAATAAACATATACATACATATATTTGCAGAAATGGCCAAACTCTTTGAAATCCGTTCCACTTGCAGATTTGCGGATTTTCAGAAACATCAAAAATGAAAAAATTTGCAAGTGGACCTATTGGAGAATAGCAATAATAACTTACTGTAAATGGCTCAGGGACCTGGGAAATGTTCTGGGGAATGCATAACAATGCCCCAAATACCGCGTGGTATTTTTGAGATGTTTAGAAATTTCAAGAAATTTTGATTTATAAAAAGAGAAAATTCTCTATGATTTGAAAATTATTGAAAACAGTTCCGCAGTTTGTAAGAATGTGAATAATTCAGAAATCTGGGTCCATCTCTACCTACATGTATTAAATTATAGATTAATATAAGGCAAAATAATTTTTTTACAAGGTTAACTTGTCCTGAGACCATAATTGCCCTTTAAGAATTTGTATTCTTATTTAATGATCTGTAGTGTTATTTAACAATGGGTATCCTCATTTAAAAAGAATTATCTAGAAAAATAGTGTTACCCCCATATTAATATGCGCCCCACCCCCCATCCCCAACTGGAGGCTGAGAAGTCATTTCTTGCTCATCTTAGATCTCTATATAACGGACAGTGTGTCTATGGGGACCTGTCACACCTTGTACACACATCGAACACTAAATCATAGCAGGGCACTGTTACCTGTTCATTCAGATCATGAATACGTTTGGGCTTCGTTGTGCAGTGTAGCACAATTAATTATCACATAGCACATAATTATCCAGTCCCTTAACAGTTTATTTGCAGTTCATTTATGTGCAGATGTCATTTATTTATTCCCTTAAAATGAAGAAAAGTTAATAAGAGAAGTGAAACGATAAAACTGATTTCATACATGCTGTGGAAGGTAGAATTAAAAGCTATTGGCCTTGACTGTCTATAACCCATCCATATAGACAAAATATGGAGATACCCAATGATGCAATATAATTGTTATCTGAGTCTCTTTAAAACAGACAAACTTCTAAACAATAAATAAGATACCCAACATTTAATATAATTTAATATATTGACTATCATGTGTATTGTTTCTGTATAACTATTTCAGTCACCAAAAATGTATAAAATCGAAATTGTGCAATTAGTGGTGCAACATTTTGCTGTGCGGTTAATTTGCAGCCACCATATGTTAGCTTTGTTACTGAATACAGTACAGTTAGATAATAGTTGAATGGTTGCAGCAGGGCTCCTTTTGGGTTCCATGTAACTACATCGACACAACACGTATTTCATAATTAGAAAAACACTTTTTTAAAAAAGTAAAAGAAAACTGCATGCATTCTACATTCACTATATTTCCAAGTTCACATCTTGAAGGAATGCATTATTTATCAGCAGGAAAATACTGGGCCTTGGTGGCAGAACCAGGCATTGGTGGAATGATTGGGGCAAGGCCTAGCTCCGTTTAAAAGAATGGGAGCCTAAGCAATTAATATAAATTTGTTACAAATGCTGTGCCTTAAAGGACAACAATATCAAAAAAAACAACATCACCCCCATTACATGTCCACACTTCCAGCAGCTGAAATCACTTACTCACATTTACAGCTGTGCTGCCCTTCCTTAGATATTACACAGCAATGATGAGTGCTAAAAGCCCGCCTCCTAGATGGCCCAGGGCCATGATTAACATATCACTTGTCATTGGCTGGTGGAAATGTCTGTTACAACCTCTCTCCTCCTCCTCTGCCAGTTAGAGAAACTTGAAATGTCCTGTTGCTAGGATACAGCTTACATAATCAAGCTGATCAAGGATGGGTGGGGGAGTGTTTTCTCGCATGCTAGCTCTGAGTGACAGTTAGTGGCAGACAGAATTGTTACGCCCCTTCACAGCATGGCTAATTAAAGGCAGAGAAAGGCTCGAAATCAGGAAAAAATGTATGGGGAGGGCTGCATACCTTTACTCTTTTTAAAGTCATTTTTGTAAAAAAATGCATTGAGGCAATACAGTTATCCTTTAAAACATGTCAGGTGGGTCCCTAACCTATAAATGTTAAGAATTAAAGGATAACTGTATTGCCTCAATGCAATTTTTTTTAATTGCTTTAAAAAGAGTAAAGGTATGCAGCTCTCCCCATAAATTTTTTTCCTGATTTTGAGCCTTTCTTTGCCTTCAATTAGCCATGCTGGGAAGGGGACGTAACAATTCTGTCTGCCTCTAACTGTCACTCAAAGCTAGCATGCGAGAAAACCCTCCTCCACCCACCCTTGATCAGCTTGATTATGTAGGCTGTATCCTAGCAACAGGACATTTCAAGTTTGTTTGACTGGCAGAGGAGGAGGAGAGAGGTTGTAACAGACATTCCCACCAGCCAATGACAAGTGTTATGTTAATAATGGCCCTGGGCCATCTAGGAGGCAGGCTTTTAGCACTCATCTTTGCTGTGTGATATCTAAGGGAAGGCAGCACAGCTGTAAATGTGAGTCAGTGATTTCAGCTGCTGGAAGTGTGTACATGTAATGGGGGTAATGTTATTTTTTTTTATATTGTTGTCCTTTAAAAGATCAATAGACCAATAGGAAATTCAATGTTTATGGCATTTTAGCTATTTACATTTCAAAGAACCATTTTACCTACTAAGAGGCAGAGTATTTGTAGACCAAAACAAAGTAAATTCAGTTATGAATTTTTGGAGGATGTTATCATTACCTGCCAACATTTACATTATAGATGTTTCTAGGATTAAAAAACATTGTTGCAACTATTCGAAGTCACAGTTTTCAAATATAACAAATTGTTTGGTCAATACAGTTCCTGGCTATATCAATTGCATTTCCTTTCAAAGCCTTATAAATACAATTTCCCATTCTGCGAAAGGTGACATTAAAAGACTGATAAAACGTGGGAAATAAAAGCCAAGAAGAAACAAGAGTAAATACCCTACAGTGCACCTGTTAATGTTTTGGCAAAGCTCTTCAATGATGTCTGTAATTTATGAGTGTGTGAATGTACAGCCTCTAATTTATCAGTCACAGTAGCTGTCAAATGGCTGACATAACCTTAAAACATTCTGTAACAGCTAAGGGGAAATAAAACCAGCTACTGGAGGTATTTCAGGCATTTAAATCAGTTGATCCTACATGAACAAAGAATTTATAATGCCTATTAAACTGTGTCTATAGGGAATCCTACCAATCTTATAGACATGCTTGTTGGACTGGTATGTAGCTGGGTGAGGTAACAAGGAAGCAGCAGGGAAAGAGAGGCCTGGAAGTTTCCTGATGTTTCTCTAATCCTGTCTTGCCAACTGTAGACATATGAGTCTGCTAGATTTGACACACGGGTGTTTACGCTGTCGTTGGAGGATCGCCTGTTACCATGAACATAGCACAGAATAAAGAAATATGAGTGGGGATCAAATAAGACGCAGATAAAGAAACATGTCAACAAATTCGGTTCATTGGGTCAAACCTGTTATAAATGGTGTAAAATGGGGGGGGTGATTAATGCCCAGTCAAAAAATTAATTCAACAGATGTTTTCAGAGGGGATGGTCAATGGACCTGCTAAATACTAATGATGTCAGAAAGCCTCTAGTTCTAGGACAAAAAAGAGAACTTGTTTAACCACAGAAATGACTGTAAATAAGAAGTCAGTTATTTTGAAGGATTGTAAGGATACAGTGAAGGCAGCCTCTCTGGCATGGTCCAGTTAACTGAGAATTAAAACTCACTTCATGTGATTATTACCCTTGTTATGCAGGTATATAACTTAAAAAGCAATCCAGACATTGATCCTGCCCTTTCTCCTGTACTAAAGGTGTCTAGCTATATGATCTTAGTATATGGGATTAAATAGAGTGGTTGTTTGGTTAGAGAGGCTGATAAATAAGACCAATGCCAAACACCCATCTAGCCACCCAGGCACGGTTCTTCTATAGATAATATTCCTTTTATGGACCTACAATAGTCACAGTTACACAGTTTTGCTCCTCAAGTAATGTACCAAGAGCAGAATTGCTTACTAAAGGTGTAATGGCAGGTTTGTAGGTTAAACATGGTTTGCATATGGTATAGCTATTTCACCATTCCACGCCTTAACTGCGCATAATTTACAATTGCAGTTATACAATTATGAGCATGATTGTAATTCTACAATTGCCTATACAATACCATAGTAGTGGTGTACTACCAATTGGTATTGCCTTGTGTTTGTGAATATACAACCGCAGCCAGACTTTTACTTTAATCCGCGGTATTGGATTTTTGCCCACCAGAACCATGGGTACATACATTCCTCCCATTGTGCTTTATAATGTAGAAGCCATGTTAGAATTCTAATCATTCAGGATTTATAGAAGAGCAGAATAAATGATTCTTACATTTTTGAAATAATATACATAATTTGTATGAATTTATCTTTTATTAAATATATAACTATTTTTTCTTCTCTTGATACCTTCTCCATTACATTTCTCCCTCCCATTGATATTCCTAGAGTGGAATCTCTTTCTTACCATATTTCAGCAAAATACATATATTCATTTTTATTGTATGTGATACCTACATCTGTGGTCCAGAGGGTGATGAAAGAGTAGAGTAGTGCCCTGACTCCGAATCTGGTGAATACTATGATATTGTTTTATTTCTAAAAATTACTTTTTAACACTGTCTGATTGCGTAAATAAATGTATATATATTACTGCAGTAATTGAAGTGTTTCTGCTCTATTACCGTATATACTCGAGTATAAACCGAGTTTTTCAGGCTGTAAAATCAGCCTGAAAACTTGAACTCGGTTTATACTCGAGTCAGTACTTACTTAAGCAATTCGGCAGCCGCACACTCGTTCCCTGTACTGGCGCTCCGGCAGACGTCACTGCCCGGCGCCGATAAGTGACATCAGCCGGCACGCCAGTACAGGAAATAAGCGTGCGGCTGCCGAATTGCTTAAGTAATGTTCAGGCACATACTGGTGTAGTGTCCAGACAGGTCAGGAAGCCGACAAGTTACCGGATGCACACTGGAGAGCCCACACATGGATGCAGACAGAAGGTACCCTTTGAACTGGATGAGAGGGTGAGGGTGTAGAGGTTTGGAAACTACAACTCCCAGCTAATAAAGCATGCTGGGAGTTGTTGTTTCCAAACATCAGGAGTGCCAAGGAATGAGAATTTAGAATGTCTTTTAAATAAACAGCATAATTCCCATACAGTAAAAGCCATATCCAGCATGGCTATTACTGTATGGGAATTCTGCTGTCCATTTAAAGGGCAACTAAAGCCTCAAAAAATACAGAATAAGAAAACAGTAGTGTTTTATCTTCTACTCTCGGTTTATACTCGAGTCAATTAATTTTATTAGTTTTTACATGTAAAATTGGGTACCTCGGTTTATACTCGGGTCGGTTTATACTCGAGTATATACGGTAGTCCTAATTTTTATTGTATTGTAAACTCACTGTTTTTTGCAAGCTGTCGCCATTTAAGACACGGTGACTGACAATGAGAAACAACAGATACACAAAAAAAAATCTCATATAGCCTTTGAGCAATTGTAATGATCATTTCAAAAATCAATCTAAAAATTAATTATTTTAGCTATAATAGCTATAAATATTAGATTGACCCTTTAAGCCAATGTTGGTGCAAATAGGTGTTTATTTGTTATGTTTATATCAACATAAAAAATTTAACAAAAGTACCAAAAATGGCTGAGGTAAGTGAGAAGTGTCCTGGATAAGAGTAGAGGCTTTAGTCCAAAATGGCAGACTAAAACAATGGTCTTTGTTTTGATTCACATTTAATTTGGCTAGGCTTACAAAAAAGGAGCCAATCATACACAGGAAAGTGAAACTTCTGTCATATCAACACTTTGATTGGCACTGACTCATTGGAGACAGTGCGCTCATTTATCACTGGCTGCTTATGCAGGTGCTGTGAATGATGACTGCAATAGGTCACAATAACGTCTGCTTTCAACAGTAAGAATAGTGGCACAGATATTTCAAGAGCTCATAAATTCAATCATATTCCAGTTTTTCTTTAGAACAATAAGAGGCGGTATTTATAACTTCTATTATTCTTAGACCAGTCATATACTTTAATAATTCCACTAGGGTTAAAACAATTTTTAGAGGACATGTAAACCATTTTTTACTTATCACTCAGTAATTAGGATTAATTACCACCAATCTTAAATCTGCTTTTTTTTTCTCCTTTGACCTTCCTAACCCTTGGTTTTTTTTAGCTCTGGGAGTTTTACTTTTTAAAGAGGGCGGGGCACAGCTAGTCAATAAAGAACTGTCAATCACCCAGCCCCTCCCCCTAGCACACTACATGTAGTAACTATCCATTCTTTAAAAGTAAATCTTACACACACACACCTTTAAACTTCTATAGCTAAAAGAAAATCTTACTTGATTCAAGTAGTTATTACATCTCCCGGTGCTGCTTATCTTCCTATAGCAAAACAGTTTTACTTTCACTTTCACTAAAACACAAATTCATTGGGTGAATGCTATTGACTGTAGTGAGGAACAGATCATCTCCACTGCACATGCTCCACACTCTAACTGTGCCTCAGTTTTGGGAGGGGGTGGATACATAGAGAGACGACATGCATACTAATTAGGAGTGAGCTGAACAGGACATGAGGAGATCTAGAGACAGGCACTGAGCAAAAGGGATCAACAGCGCTAAAAATATAGAAATGGATAAAGGCAAGTCATTTTTTTCAGTTTAGTGTCCCTTTAAATTAATGTAATATCCATCAGGCTGCCCTGTTTTGTCCTTTATAAAACACAGTTGTTTTGAGATTTCTGCACTGTCACTTGTCTCTGCTAAAACTACCAGGCCTGTCCAATCAAATATTCAATTCATAGCTACCTGACTTGAGGTGCCAATTATGTCAAAACAAACTATGGGCCATATTTCTAAAGGCTGGAATTGATATTTCATGATGTACTTTTGCCTGAATTGAGGCTGTAAAATACCAATATGGTGCAGTATTTTAGAACCCTTAACACAAAAGAAACAAAGATGGACCAGAATTGGGCACACTGACCAAATGATAGTCAGTGTAAAATACAAATTTATTAGCTCATTATTAAAAATATAAATCACATTGAAATATCACACCCCACTCTAAACCCATAAAAACATCCACCTAGATTTGCTACTCTCTACCTAAATCAATATACCGATATATTGTGCACATATACTAGACATGAAAATATATCACAGCAGTGGACTCAAATATAACCCATCAAAGCATGTCAGCAATGAGGCATGGATCACCCATATACGATACCCATTATGGAGACACTTAGTTCAGGAGAGAGGCTAAGTAAAGTGCCATTAAAATATCAAAGCTGCCAGAAGCGTTTCATGCGCGTGTACAAACTTCCTCAATGGCGCAAGATGTGAGCATCATACAGAGTGTGACATGGTGCTTAAATACATTTACTGCCCGAGTCTTGCTATATTTCTACAAAAGTTATGACTCATTTAACTCAAGACTGTGTATAGCCATTTTGGAACTGGGCAATGGTATATAGTGATCCATCCCTCTGCCCATAATCTGTCACAATCAAAATTACATTATAACCCTACAATCAGGCACTAAAATTTGTTAAGATAAGCAATGTCTTGTCATTATGTTCATATTTATGCCTTTATTAATGGACAAAAAGGTAAGTTTATAGTTCAGTATCGCAATGTCACGTTCCTATTGCCCACAGCATATATAGATCAGATTAAAGGCAACTTTTCCTTTCCAACATGCATATTTACATGTTGGGATTTTTTCCTTATTGGCATAAATCAACATGATATAGGTATAGGTCACCATGGCAAAGAACTAGGGCACCTATGTTAAACCAGGGCCCACATGTTCTCCCTAGCATCTCCCTGTCAGCTTTTACTTGCTGTTATTGTACTTTTTCATGCCACTCAGTAAGTGACACTGGTGCCACTGAAAACCTATTCCGACCTTCTAATCGGTATTTCATTGGTGTCAAGCAACCCTGATCAGAAAAACTGTCAGGTTTTGCACCACAATCAATGTTAAAATTACAGATGCACTAGAACTTGAACCTGAGTTTGAATCGAATTTTTACGAGTTTGAACAAACTTGGATTTTTAAAATTTTTGGGATTTTGAATGTTTTGAATTTTAGAAATGTATCAAATTTGGGTGAAAAGATGCATCCAGTTGTCCCAAATTCACCAATGACAGCTATTTTTAACAGTGAAAACCCCCTGGGTATAAAATACAGCTTGACAGTTGCCTTGTTATTGTGATGTGTTACGATGCATACTCCGAGGGAGGGAAGCCAATGTGGCGTGGGGTATGTCCAGAGGGGCCAAATTGTCCTGGCTCCACATCAATGGTGGCAAACTGCAGAAAGCCTACTCTTACTCAATGGTTCTGCTGGTGTGAAGCATTACTCTTTTGCCCACTTTCCCTTATATGATGCAAACTGTGGGGGAGAGAAGCCAAATTGGTGTTGCCTATGTCCAGAGAGGCCAAGCCTGCCTGTCTCCTCAACAATGGGAGCAACCTGCAGTGAGCCTTCTCTAACTCAATGGTTCTGCCCATTCAGCATTTTGTCTGTGTATATAAAAAATGCTTCCGAAATACTGACTTCATTTTTGCTGGACCTTTAATAGAGACAGTTATGGTCTTGCCATTGACCCAGTGCCTGGGTTGATTCAGTTGCTCAGTAGAGATCTGAGCATGTTTGACCCATCCAACAGCCAATCAGTAGAAATTTCTGTTAGAACATTCCATGGTAGTGTGCATTCTGGGAAGAAGAAGAACCGTTACAGAACCTGAAATGTCAGCTCACTAATGTCAACAGCAGGGAATAGCAAGGGGTATAAATTCAACTGACTTTGAAATAAATAAGAATATATAGAATAACAAGTAACAAAATAAATACCATGCACATCAGACTTGCAGTCTTGTATATTTTATTAAGTTATACACAGGGACATCTGTGGTGTTTTCTTCAGACAAAGTGAAACAAAAAGAAGGTGTGATGTTGTACCAAAACGTCACTAAGTGTGTCTGTTTAATATGTGTTCTAGTATGTGTGAAGCATGTCTGATTTGCTGTGTGTTATGGGGGGCCCAGAAATTTACCCAGTATGGGGCCAAGAAATGTCTGGCAAGCCTTTTAACCTCTTTATTGCCTTTTAAATGCACTATTACAGACATAAATTTAGTCCAGTCTTTCCTTAACACCATGTCACACCACATTGATGAGACATTGCTGTAGGATAACTGAGAAGCATTGACATAATCTGTCAAAATATTCTGTATTTCCATGGGACTGAAACATTTGTACAATACTTTTTTTGCTTAACTCTCTGGAACTTTCAAATTATAAAATAGTTTTGTAATTTTAAAAAGATTTGCGTCAATGTTTATCCTCTTTAATGCACTGCAATGGTTTCAAAATCCATACCCAGGAAAGAGCGGGAATTTAGCCGCATCCCCTTATTTATTCTAACCCTTGGAACGTTCATAACTGATGCCCTTTATTTACTGTCAGTAAAAGCAAGTAATAAACATACCACTTAGAAATAAATTACCATTGTTTGGTTTACAGTAGCACTATAACACAGTTTGCACTGAGCTGCTATGCTTACATTGTGTTTAGTAGCTCTAAGGCTGGGTACACAGGGGCAGATTTTGGGGGCCAATCAACTGTTATTTCTACGTATCAGTCAGTCAGGCTGAAAAATCTGCATTGGTTTCAGCTGCGGCCGCAATCGATAACGGTCGCCTATTTGACTGGATCGACCTGTGGGTAAAGTGATATCATATAAGTATCATCCCCCATTTACATTTTTATCCGCATATGCATACCACCCAAACTTTTCCAAGAGAAAAAAAGGGGAAGCCTACTGATGATGTAAATAGCTCTGCCTCTGGATCATTCAGCAAAGATTTTTTTACCCAGATTTCCTACTATTCATCAAAATTATACAGGGCCACCACAGAGCTTCACTGAAAACTGCAGGAAGAGTAGATCCCTTATTGTTTCACTGAGGGTCCCATTGACGGTACAGTGTATGAAAATAAGCTGATAATCAGTCATAGTATCCAACATCCTTAACATTCATAAAATAAATTATTGTTTTATGAAAAATGTTGTATGTACTGAAAGCTCTGCAGTCCAACAGTGGATGTCCTTCTGTAACATTAATAAATAGAGAAAGCAAATACAAAAATTGTTTTCTTTTTTTTTACCTATTGGACTTGCCCTCCACCTATTTTAGGGGTAGAGGTGTGTGGCATCATGGAGGTTATTTTAAGTGGCCTCTGAAACTCAACTGGTTCTGTTGTAACACAACTGTGTGCTAATAACTAATTGCTAGTCCTGCAATTTTTGCTGCCTCTGCTACAATTTTCCTTTACATAGTATAATATAGTATAGTATTTAATGTTGAATAGAGACATAAGTCCATCAAGTCCAACTCATCCAGCAATATCCTCATTTCCTGCCTAACTGTTGATCCAGAGGAAGGCAAAAAAAAACCCCACCAAATTTATGAAGGGGAAAAATGTCTTCCTGACTCCAAGTGGCAATCAGGAATATCCCTGGATCAACTCTACCCTTTTCCGAACTTGAAGCCTAAACCTTTTTTCTTCTAGTCTTAAGGGATGTCTTTGTGTCCTCTGGTGAACAATGCCCCAAATACTTTATTGTATGGCCCGTTAATGTATTTATACACAGTAATCATATCCCCACGCACGCGCCTTTTCTCCGGTGTACATAATTGTAACTTTTCCAGTCGCTCTTCATATTTAAGCTCCCCCAATCCCCTTATTTAGTTTCCCTTCTCTGAACCCTTTCCATTTCAAAGATGTCCTTTTTGTACACAGGATTCCAAAATTGCACTGCATATTCCAAATGAGGCCTTACCAATGCTTTGTAAAGAGGGAGAATAACATTTTCCTCCCTTGAATCCATACCTCTCTTTATACAAGACAATACCATGCTGACTCTGGCTGTTGCCGCCTGGCACTGCTTGCTTCCTTTAAGTTTGTTATCCACCAAAACTCCAAGATCCCTTTCCAACAGGGATTCACTTAACACAGAGCCATTTATAGTATAAGCAGCACAAGGATTTTTAAGTCCAAAATGCATCACCTTACATTTATCAACATTGAATCTCATCTGCCACTTAGCAGCCCAATGTGACAATCTATCTAGATCCCCCTGCAATTATTGCACATCCTCTGAAGTTTTTAATGGTCGACAAAGTTTTGTGTCGCCAGCAAACACAGAAACCTTGCTGGCAATACCCACTTCCAAATCATTATCATTAACCAATTTTCTATCCATGTACAAATGTGAATTCCCAGACCAACAGACCTTAGCTTATACATTAGTTGCCTATTTTGACTGTATCAAAAGCCTTTGCAAAATCCAAGTAAACTACATCTACTGCTATGCCAGAGTCTAAATTTCTACTCACTTCCTCATAAAAGCCAAGCAAGTTAGTTTGACAAGATCTCTTCCTCCTATATCCTCCTAAATAACCTGTCTACACAATCCACCACATGCCGAACCCTAGCACCAGGCATGCAACACACAGTTCGGCATGTAGAGTCTTGGCGGCAGATTACCCTATCTACCTTCCCTATAATACCACCTGCCTAACATTCCTGATCCTAAGTTCATCCTCCCTTGTATGAGAGATGGCAGTCCCCTGTGTGCTCAAGGGATTAGTCTGCTCCATACATTCTAATTCAGAGCTGTCCTCTTCCACTTCATCACCTAAGGTGGCAAATCTGTTGGGATGGGCAAACTGGGAAGAAGCAACCCTACCCTTCTGTCCCCCACTTCCCCTAGTAACCCTAACAAAACTACCTCCCCCCTCAACCTTCCCTGTCCCACTTCCACCCAACTCTATACTGGCCCCAGCCAGTGCCTGCTGTCCCCCAAGATTTGCCAGTGCTTGCAATGCTGCAAGCTGCCCCCTTAGATTCTCCACCTCCACTTCCAAACTGTTCACTCACACCTGACACAGACATAGGTGCCCTGGAATTTCTGCTCCAGGTTCCTATACTTGTGGCAGGATACACATTGCATGGTACAGATAAAACTGTCCCTTCTAACACACAACACCAGCACAGTGACACACCAACCTTGTTTAATTGCCCTTCTTGTTTCAATTACCTTCTTTTTCTATGTCCTTGAGAGCAAGGTCCTTTACAACAAGGGACTTTGTACACGTTCCACTCTAGTCCATTTCACTCACAGGAAACTTCCTTTTGTTAGGTTCAAAACACAGGTCCAACCTATGTGAATCCTATTTAACTAATAGGCCCCAGCCCCCACACCAATTAGAGCAAGAGCCAGGAATAGAGGGAAAAAAACAAAACATTTATTAACCCTTTCACAACTTGTTTGTGATTACAACAGGTGCAATACTAGAATATACAGTAGAAGCCCAGTGCACCCCTTTAACTGGAAGAAAGAAATATTAATCTGCTTACTGCACACACAGTCCTTAACATAGCACACTAACAGCACATACAATCCTTATTTTCAAACTTATTTTCAAACTTTCTCACACACCATACAACCATCAAATGAGTAAATGTCCTTCTTTTTCTATGTCCTTGAGAGCAAGGTCCTTTAGAACAGAGTAAGGTATCAAAACAGCATTGTACATGGCAGACAGTTGGTATCGAACCCCCCCCACCTCCACCAACTGTCTGCCATGTACAATGCTGTTTTGACACCTTACACTGGACGTTCCTATAACACCTCTTAGCCACTATCCAATCACGCCCTTAACACTTGGCTGTGATATGCTAATTGGGATTTTCCAGGGTACATAATTGCCAAAGATTCTTTTACAAGTCATTCTGAATTGAGAAAGCCAGTCGGATGACTAGCGAAACGTCTTCAAGAACTAAACTTCAAGTCCAGTTGATCTAATTGAATACAACAGATATACCATGACCTGGATGAATGAGAACCTTCACAAGCATAACTGTGTTTATACGCACTATAGTTCTCTATTAACATTTGCCAGACACATGGTGTAGAAAGTGTAAAAAACCTTTGAAAAGGGAGGGAGGGGTCAAGACACTGAAACATTTAAATACATTTCAAGCATATTGGATATTGATGATAGACACCAGGGCTCCCAAGGGATTAAATACAAGATGATATCTCGCTTATATATTAATATCTGAATTAAAAACAAAAATTATAAGAAATAATTGTAATTATAACTTCCCCTAAATATGAACAATTTGTTGGTGAAAATTTGGACACTTTCGAGTTTTGCCAATCCCCAGTGCTTGAGGATTGAACTTACAATTTGTAACTTTTGGCTGTAGTTCTCCTTTATGTCATAGTATATAATATGTGATATACTCACTAAAACATTTGTCATTAAGAACATCAGTGATAACATAAAAGCATGAGGCCATTAAGCACTGATTTAAATACTTTATCTCACACAAACCTATGGATATGCCTTTATGATTGTGGGGGAAATCATAGTTCCCATAATCAATCCATGCAAGGCCAGGTGGAACTCCTTGCAGATGTGTCCAAGGCAGGATTGGAACCCAGGACTTCAGTGCTGCAAGGCATCAATATTATAATTATTAACATGGTATTGTAGCACTAGCAGTTGAACCTGGCGTTGCCCATGTACACTTGTGGGTAAAGTATTTTTTACGTGCAGGTGTGTGTTTAGCTTAGATGGAAGAGACAGGGTGGAAAAGAAGTGCACCATTGGTAATGTACGTCATGCATTTAATAGTTATGAGTTGAGGAGGTGACAATGCTTAAGGGATGTATAGCACCTGTGATGTTTGAGGCATGACCATGATGTATGGGGGCGTGGCCATAATGTTTTTTTGAGGGGTGACCACAATATCTGGAGTGGTCACAATATGGGGACTTGGCCATTATCTTTGGGGAGTGGCCTTCATGGTTGGATTGACCTTAATGTTTGGGAGCGTGTCGGTGACCGCAATATCTGGGGTTGTGGTCACACCATTTGGGGTTGTGATGTTTGGTTGTGTGGCAGTTTTCTTTGGGGGAATGGCTTTGACAATCCGGGCATGATGTGCAGTTTGTGGGAGTGGGCATGTTTGGGGGCGTGGCCTTAATTGTTTTTTTTGGGGGGGTGACCACAATATCATGGTTACAACATTAGGGGCATGTTATAATGTTTGGGGGCATGGCATTTATTTTGGGGGTGTGGCCTTGATGGTTGGGGTTATGGTTGTGGTTGTGACAGCACCATTTGGGGCATGGTGATTTTTGGGTTGTGGCAGTTTTCTTTGAGTGTGTCACCTTGATAGTTGGGGTATATTACCCCATCATCATGTTCCATATAACCTTGCTCCTTACCCGTCTGGTTACCTACCTACTCAGCTCCATCACCTTACTGCAACACCCCACTGTTGGTAAGTCTATTTACATCGCACCCTCCATTTTATCCTCTCCCCTCCTTACCCACCATGAACTCCTTTCCATTGTCAAACATGGTCCATTTAAATCCCACTCTCACCTCCTCTCGTTCTCTCCTGCTTATACTTGCAGCTGGTGATATCTCCCCTAATCCCGTCCCCACTCCCATACCACACCTGTATGATCAACCCATCTCCACCCTAATGTCTACTGCCTGTAACGCTCCTTCATCAACTCGTACCCTAAACACACTTAATATCACTAATGTACCTCTCCTTTCCCTTCTCCCTGCTCCTATATCTGGGGCCTTGTGGAATGCACGGACTGTTTTGTAATAAACTTGCACATGCACACAACCTATTTATCTCTAACTGCTTTAATATTCTTGGTCTTACCGAAACATGGCTGTCACCCTCTGACTCTGTCTCATCCGCCGCGCTCTCGTATGGTGGCCTTCACTTCAGCCACACCACTAATAAATGTGGTGGAGTTGGTATTCTTCTCTCTGAACGCTGTACTTTCAAGCCCATCATGCCCTTACCAGCCCTCTCCCGTCTATCTTTTCAGAGAGTATTTACTCTCCCACGCCCCTGCAGATTGCGGTTATTTATCGACCACCCGGCCCGACCACCACTTTCTTTGACCACTTCTCTGCTTGGTTGTCCCACTTTCTATCCACTGACATCCCCTTAATTATCTTAGGGGATTTCAATATCCCCATCAATATCAACACCTCTGCAGCCACTAAACTTCTCTCTCTTACCTCCTCCCTTGGCCTTACCCAATGGTTCTCTGCTCAGACCCATTGTAATGAACACACACTGGATCTGGTCTTTATCCACCTCTGTTCTATATCTCCAACTTTTCCTGTCCGATCATCATCTTCTCAAATTTAATCTTGTGTCATCTGTCCCGGCCGTAACCCCTAACAACCAAACGTACAGATGCAGGGACCTGCGTAATCTCGACCCCCATTCGCTCTCTATCCCTCTCCAACAACTTAACTTGCCCTCCTTCTCTGACCCAGACCTTGCAGCTGTCCACTACCATAACACTGTTTCCAATGCCCTTGCCTCTGTTGTCCCTTATCCACCCGCCGCCTTAGACGCAAGAATCAACAACCGTGGCTTATTGTATGGACCAGATTAAAAAGTTGAAAAGGCAATCCCGTATAGCCGAGCGTCGATGGCGCAAGAGTAACAAAAATAGAGACTTTCTCAAATTTAAAAGTGCCCTTTGTCGGATCAGAGGTGCTTTTTCCTTTGCCAAACAAAACTACTTCTCTTCACTCATATCCTCCCAATCCCATAACCCCAAACAGCTCTTCAAAGTATTCAACTCCCTGCTCTGTTCGCCACCTCCTCCGCCTTCCCCGTTTATCGGCTGATGAAATAGCCTCATATTTCACAGAAAAAAATGAAAACATCCGAAGTGGTTTTCCTGTGCGCCCTAGCTCCTCCCTACAGCTTCCAACCACTACCATTGCTCTGCCCAATCTCCCTTCCTTGCTCACCCCCTCCATCTCTACCCCTACCACTGCAATGTCTAGCCTCCCTTCATTGGTTAATCCCTTTACTTGCCCCCTAACAAGCTTCACCACTATAACAAAACAGGGTCTTTCATCTCTCCTATCCAGGACACATCTTACCACCTGCCCCCTCGACCCCATTCCCTCTCATCTTATTCCCCTGCTCTCCTCCTCCTTCATTCAAGCCCTAACCTCTCTCTTTAACTTGTCCCTATCCACTGGTATTTTTCCCTCTATATTTAAACATTCCGTTGTATCCCCTATACCTAAAAAAACCCTCCCTTGACCCGTCTGCTCTTTCCAGCTACCGGCCTGTCTCCCTTCTCCCTTTTGCTTCCAAATTACTGGAAAGACATGTCTATGCTGACCTGGTTAATCACCTGTCTGCTAACTCTCTCTTTGACCACCTCCAGTCAGGCTTCCGCCCTAACCACTCCACGGAAACTGCCCTCACTAAAGTGACCAATTATTTACTTAGTGCTAAATCTAAAGGTCACTACTCACCCTCTACTTTTTCAGATCCTGGACTCCTTAGGTATCCAGGACACTGCACATTCTTGGCTATCCTCCTATCTCTCTGGTATGACCTTTAGTGTTTTTCACTCTGAAACTAGCTCCACTCCTCGCCCCCTCCCTGTGGGGGTCCTGCAAGGCTCGGTACTCGGTCCTCTTCTTTTCTCCATCTACACCCATGGCCTTGGACTCATTAGTTAATTTGGGTTCCAGTATCACCTGTATGTGGATGATACCCAAATTTACGTCTGCCCCGGATCTCCCTACACTAACATCCCAGGTCCCCGACTGCCTTAGTGCCATTTATGCCTTCATGTCCTCCCGCTTCCTCAAACTAAACATGGACAAGACGGAACTTGTCCTTTTCCCACCCTCATGATCTGTTCCCCTCCCTAGCCTTACTGTTAATATTAACAACACACCCATATCCCCATCTCCTCATGTCCGCTGCCTGGGAATAACGCTAGATTCCGATCTTTCCTTCAAACCTCATGTCAATTTGCTTGCCAACTCCTGTCGGCTCCAACTCAAAAACATCTCCCGCATTCGAAACTCCCTCTCAAAGGAAGCTACAAAAATCCTAGTCCATGCCCTAATCGTATCCCGGCAAGACTACTGCAAAACACTCCTGTGTGGTTTACCAAACAACGACCTGGCACTGCTTTAATCCATTCTCAACTCTGCTGCCCGGCTCATTCATTTCTCTTCTCACTTCTCTAATGCCTCTCCTATCTGCCAGTCCCTCCACTGGTTGCCCATCACGCAAAGGATCCAGTTCAAACTGCTTACCTTATCCTATAAAGCACTATCCAACACATCCCCTCCATATATCTCAGAGCTGATCCAGCGATATCGTCCCAGGTGCAACCTCTGCTCTGCAAATGATACCCTCCTCTCATCCACTCTGGTCACCTCTTCCCATGCCCGCATTCAGGACTTTGCTCGTGCTGTCCCTCTGCACTGGAACTCCCTTCCTCCGTCTGTCCGTCACTCACCATCCCTTAACACCTTCAAACGTAACCTTAAAACCCACCTCTTTAGGCAAGCATATAACCTGGCCGAAACATTACCCCCTTACTACCCAATTTGATCCAACCTGCCTTTCACACTCCACTGCCAATTTATTTACAGCCTACCGATTCCTGTCACCTTATGTCTCTTCCCAAATCCTCTAGTCTGTAAGCTCTTTGGGCAGGGTCCTCTTTCCTATTGTGTCACGGTATTGCTGTAAGAAACTCCTGTTTACTTATATTATGTATTACCTGTGTATGTAATATGTATGACTTTATATAACATGTATTACCCTGTATGTAATGTATGACTATGTAATTGTAAAGTGCCACGGCAGATGTTGGCACTATATAAATCAATAATAATAATAATAATAATAATAATAATATGGGCGTGACCATGATGTTTTGGGCATGGCCATGAAATTTTGATGCATGCCATGGTGATGTGGCTGTGCCTTTGAGGGTGTGGTCATGATGTCTTGGGTCATTTTCATTGCTACAGCACATTCCAGGAGGCTCTTAGCATGACAATAACCACAAGTGTGATTCATAATAGTAACATAGTCTTTCCAGGGTTTATATTTGTATATAAATGTGATTCATATCACCAATAGTACATAGTCTTTCCGGGTTTAATTTGTATATAATGTGATTCATATCACCAATAGTAAACAGTCTTTCCAGGGTTTATATTTGTATATACATGTGATTCATATCACCAATAGTAACATAGTCTTTCCAGGGTTTATATTTGTATATAAATGTGGTTCATATCACCAATAGTAACACAGTCTTTCCAGGGTTTATATTTGTATATAAATGTCATTCATATCACCAGAGTACACCGTCTTTCCAGGGTTTATATTTGTATATAAATGTCATTCATATCACCAATAGTAACATCGTCTTTCCAGGGTTTATATTTGTATATAAATGTCATTCATATCACCAATAGTAACATAGTCTTCCCAGGGTTTATATTTGTATATAAATGTCATTCATATCACCAATAGTAACATCGTCTTTCCAGGGTTTATATTTGTATATAAATGTGATTCATATCACCATGAATATTTGAAACCTTCCATGAGCAAATTGTAATGTGTTACAGACCTTAAGGCAAATGTCTAGTTTCAAAAAGATACAGGGTGGGCTGCACTCCAAAATAGAACGTTTTATTTCAAGCCAAACATCGAAACGTTGTATTGTTGTTTGATGTTTGGCTTGAAATAAAACGTTCTGTTTTGGAGTACAGCCCACCATGTATCTTTTTGATTGCCTTGTTCCCTTGGAAGTAGGGGAATTGGATTTTCTGCACCCACCTGGGGATTAGTGTGCATATGGACTTCTTATGACATATTTAAATGTCTTGTTTCCTCTGTTATAGAAGCTGTGTCTGTGTGTTGGGCAGCGAATCACACTCTGCAAGTGACATGCAGGCTTTTTATTGTTCAAACTGGTCTTCACGGGCGTTGACCCTTCCAGAGGGCGTCGCCGTTATGTGGATGGATTCAGGGGTGTGGCTGTGCGGTGAGCGCATACATACATACATACATACATACTATATCTACTTTATATAGTACATTAGATTTACATTTAATTAACCACTAAAAGCAACTCTTTCCTCCACCCTTGAATTTATAGTTCGGTGTGATATACATTAGGAGCAAGTATTCCTACCTCACATTTTTATTTCTAATTAAAAAGTAATTAGCTTTGGTTTTGCAAATCAGCTAGTATTTATCACAAACAAATGTAATATTTGCATAGCTGGTACATTGAAAACTGTTTACTTTAATAGTTCGGATGAACCCAGACTTTTTAGAACTTCCCAAAAGTTTGTAGTTCAGGTTTTTTGAACTCACAGACATATTTTCGATGATTATTGAAAATTCAATAATGATCTAATTTTCAAAAACTCTCGAATGCACCATTTCCTTGATAACCCGCGCATTTTGCGTTTTGGCAATAACCCTTGAATATTGTGTTTCCTCAATAACCCTTGTATGTAGCTTTTCAGCGATAACCCTTGAATGTATCGTTCGGTAACCATCAAATTGGCGATAACCCTCAAATGCAGAGTTTCGCCCATAACCCTTATATGTAATGTTTCAGAGATAACCTTCGAATGCAATGTGTTGGCGATAACCCTCGAATGTAGCATTTCGCCAATAACCCTTGAATGTATCGTTCAGTAACCCTAGAATTGGCCATAACCCTTGATTGTAGCAGTTCAGCGATAACCTTTGAATTGACAATATCCCTCAAATTGGGTTTAAACAAGTTTTGGTGATATGGATCTGTTCCCCATGCTATTTCCCAGGCCCCACAGACATTTTAAGTAAGTTACCATTGTTATTTTAACTGTGTTTAACTAGAACTTTTGAAAAGTTAAAAACTGTTTAGAACACAATTGTTTTCGTAAAATAATACTAATAGCTCTTTACACAGGCCTAAAAAGACAAAATATATCATTTTAAAATAAAATAATACTACAGCAAATATATTTTATTTCATTTTTATAGACCCTTTATTTGCTTTTTAAAACAGACCAATCACTTTAGTGAACACGGCTTTAGAATTAAACTAAGAAAGGCATTAATCAGTTATCTAAGTAAGAGGTTGGATTGTTATTTTGATAGGGTGCATAAAACATGATTTAAAACTGGGTTGATCTAAGAAAACAACATGAAATTCACACAAATTATGGAGCTCAGTTAATTTTGAGCACAGTGACCTCACTAAAGAAACTCCAACTTCCACTGGATAGGGCACTGACCGGGAGACAGGGAAAAAAACAGCTCTAGCTGAGCTAATTCATTGCAGATGGATAGAAGCGGAAGTTTTCCAAGAAAAAAAAATGAAAGCCATTCACTCTTCTGGTGACACAAGCCTTTGATACCAATACACAGTCATTTGGATAGAGAGCTTGAGGTCAGGAAGCCACATAAAGATTGGTGATTAGAGAAATGCAATATCAGTTAAGTGTGGCAAGTTAGTAAGAGAAAGTCTTGCTTTTATCATTGTATTGCTAAGGTTCCCCAGGGCTATTTTTATTAGATATTGAGTTAAGCATAACTTATTTAGCCCTAACATTCCAGAAAACATTTTGATGTCAGCTACTGCAGAAAAGTAAACAGAGAGCGAGAGAGGAAACCATTTTGATTCAACAAAGATTTAAAAAAATGGTGTAATTTAATTCAATTATCCCATGCATTCTTGAGAAATCAAGAAAAGGGGTAAAATGTTATTCTTGACTTAAAAATAATTTTACAGGGCTGAAAAAAATATATATATATATAGCTTTAAATTTCCGGTTGTGTTGTCATTGACAAATACACAGTCACATCTGTCTTCTGGTTTTATATTATACTTGATGAAGCTGATTAAGCAAAACACATTCATTTTTTCAGCGGAAATGAGTGGAAAACCCACCCTGCCGAATGTAATATTGGGTTAGTGTGGGTTCTGAGCTAATATTTTGGAAATAGCACAACAATTTTGCACTAATCTTTACACCTTTACTACTGTAGCATACAGGGCCGATGTACTATAAATGTTAAGTATTACCTGACCGGGACTTTAAACCATCACGGGATCGCGGTCAGGTAAGACTATATCGGCCCGATTATGGAGCATATTTTTTTATGCTTAGTTTTTATTTTACCATAGATTTAAGCCATAAAAGACCCGACTGGCCTGAGAAGCATCCAGATCCTTGTTTGCTATTCTTCAAATCTTTCTGGAGGCCTTCAGCACTACCCGGACAACTTTGTGTGTTTCTGGCATTGTTTGTAAGGGATTGTTTGATCCACGTGGGGTCTCTGCCTTTTTTGGCCATAGACATAGCAATATAATTGTCCGATATTCTCCCTGTGTATGGTGTCCACTCATCACTGATCGGTTTGTAGCCACCCGAATAACTTTGTGGACAGCTTCCCTTATGACTAGTCAATATATCTATGTATATGTAATATATGTTTTTAGGTTTGTGATTATGATTGTCAAATTCTGGTCCCTTGTTTTTCTTTTATTTATCTTATTTCCAGTGTTTTCTGGGTGCGTGTGCCAGTGTATGGGCCCCAGTGACTGGACTTAAGCTGATACCTGGGCCTCCTGTTACCATTAGTCCATGATATTACTATCACATTATTGAGTGATACTGTATACCTGGAAACATGTCCTTCAAATAAGCCAGCATGGTGCTCATTGGATGACCCTTTAATTACTTAGAAGAGATGGACTAGAACTCTAACTGAAAATTTAATAGTTCGGACTTTTTAAAACTTCCCAAAAGTTTGTAGTTCGGGTTTTTTGATTATTCAATAATTATCTAATTTTAAAAAAAAATGATTTTTTTTGCCCCACAGACATTTTAAGTAAGTTACCATTGCTATTTTAACTGTATTTAACTAGAACTTTTCAAACTATTTCCCATTGACATTAATGGGTTAGTTTTCGAAACATAAAACTTTAGCAGGGTAATTTACCCTCATCGCTCTTTTCAGCCCTTAACATCATGCTAATCGGTTTACAAATGGTTAGTGCGACGGTAAGCCTCTCTTTGTGGCGGCTGTGCGAGTGCCAGAAAAGGTTCTCGCGCAGCTGGCGCAAACCAATTTACCTGAGGCTGTGCAGCTCTTTGCGCGTAAGAATTTAATGCCAGCTAGTGAGATTCACCCAGAGTCGTCTGTGGTAAATCCAGAACGGGAGATTTGCCCAGAGACCCTGCACCTCTGGGCGAATCTCCCTGCGGAACTTTTACTGAAGTTCTATAGTTCGGAAAGTTCTAAGGTTAGGAAGTTTGGCCATCTCTATTACTATTCTCAGGACTCCTTTGAACTGACATGATCTTGTACATCAGGATATTGTCTACATTTTTTGTGTGACTTTAACTATCAACTTATATTTAATTGGTATGGAAAATCTTTGGGGATATGGGGCAGATTGATCTCCCACATGAAATAATAAATCTATTGCCCAAATGGAGCATTTGCAAAACCCCTGCTTCTCTTTGTCACGGTTTATCTACCAGGCAGTATGGCTCACTAAATGACAATGATAGGAGGCGCCACACGTTAGCGGATGGCCACTTCGGCCGACAATTTTTTAGCGTGTGTCCAAGACCTAAAGCATGACAGGCATGGCATCAATATTTTGACTGATTCAACAAATTTATCAAAAAATTGGCAATGGTTTTCTGATTTTTTTCGTTTGATTTCTCAACAATCAGAAAAAACAAAGATCGGGTCAGGCGGAAGATTTTCCCTCTACCCCATCTTCCACAGATGTACCCCATCTTCCACAGATGTACCCCATCTTCCACAGATGTACCCCATCTTCCACAGATGTACCTCATCTTCCACAGATGTACCCCATCTTCCACAGATGTACCCCATCTTCCACAGATGTACCTCATCTTCCACAGATGTACCCCATCTTCCACAGATGTACCACATCTTCCACAGATGAAGCTAAAATCTTTGGATCAACAGCACAAGGTGGGAATTTCTATTGTTTTTTTCGATCTGGAAAATTGGCTTGTGAATGGCGTCACTGAGAGTATGGAAACATTACTAATATACTGTATATATCAAACATCTACTGTACGTTAATGACTGTAACAATTTACTATACTGCAAGATGCAATGGAACCTATTTATAATGGCACAATATTGCAAATTTAAAATATTGCATCTTTGGACGACGATAGGCACTTACGGGCGATGTAATACTAAAATAGTTACGTCTAACCTGACCATGATCCTACAATGCTTTAAAGTGCCTCACGAGACCTACTGCATGGCAGGATCCTGGTAAGAGGAAACTTTTTTAGTATTACATCGGCACTATATGCCACTGTTGCACTAATCTTATCTAAGCTATATTTACCCCATGCTATTTCCAAACAATTTTAGAAATCCGCACAGCGCGTGTGTTCTGCACTAATTTTGGCCAAAAAAGGCAGATATTGCATCTGCCCCTTACAGACATCCCACCCTGCCTTTCCGGGTAGGGTGGGAAAGGGGGCATGGTGAGGGGGCGTGACATCTATGATGTCACATGGAGGCAGGGCTAGTGTCCTAGGGGGGAAGGAGGCAAGGTTAGGGCATTCCTGAGGAGTTCCGGGGGCGTGGTCAGCAAAAAGGAGCTTAACCGAGGAGGAGACTACAGTCTCCTCTCGGTCGTGGGAGTCTGGGGTGGTCTCATGGGAGTGCGGGAGACCACCTTTGCGGGAGACCACCTTAGAATGAGGGAGACTCCTATGAGATGCAGGAGGGGTGGGTTACCTTAATTGGGCCTATTTTTGTAACTGTGAAATATATTATGAATATGGAGGTAATTATGGGTTCACTACAGCAGAAATTGAGTTTTCGAGGGTTACGGAAATCGAACACTAAATTTAAGGGTTATCGCGGAATTCAACGGTTACCGAATGCTGCCTTTGAGGGCTAAGGCAGACCTAAGAGCGTTATCACGGAATTCGAGGGTTAGTGAACCCTACATTTGAGGGTAAAATCTCGTAAAATCCATCTCGAACTCGGGTTTGCGTACTAGTCCATCCCTACGAACAACAATTCAGATTTTTATTGCAGAGATCAAATTTTAAAATAAAAAACTTTAACCACTAAACATTTTATGTAAAGCATTTCTTTTTTTAAATTATTGTATAGATTGATGGATTGATACTCATGTCAATTTTAGTTTTCACAAAAGTAACAGGTGGGTAATGGATTTTGTGCCTGGTCTGTGATACAAACATCACTGCACTTTTTGGGACCAGAATTCATCAAAAATGTGTGGAATGTCAGTCTTCTGAAACTGATCACCTAGAAAAAGACATTTTCTGGAAAGAGGGAACAGTGGTTTTGGCTCTAAGTGCAAGTTTATAAAAATTTCTTTAAATAATTATGTGTCTGATTTTTGTTTAAACAATGTCTGCCACTTGAGTTTGTTTTACAGTTCAGAATAATGAAGGCACTTTGTGAATGAATGGGCTTCTGATGCTCCCTCAATTAACATCTTGTTGTCCAGAATTAAATTTCTTTTTGGTTTGTTTTTTTGAGTTTTGTTGGTCCATTTATTTTCTGCAAATAAAAGGGGGGGGGGATTACATTCACAAATTAAATATCTTAAACCTAATTAAACCTAATTCCCCCCCCCGACTTAACTCATACAGGGTTTTTCAATAAAAGTTCTTATCGTTAAAAATGGTGCTAATTTTGCCCCAACCAATCAAATGTTAAATAATATCTGATTGGTTGGGGCAAAATTAGCAACATTTTTAATGGGGTGGTGCAGTGGCGAGAACCTGTATTACAGTCACTCAGTGATTTATTCCTGTATTCCACTGCCCCTCCCTCTGTCTCTCCCCCTCCCTGTATTAGTCATTTATATAGGAAGCCCTGTTTATTGTTAACAGTCGGTGTTCATTCCTTCTTTCTCTTTCCAATAAGAATGATAATTAATTATTTATACACGAAAACAGGGATTCCTATATAGATGACATTTACAGGGAGGGGAAGAGACAGTAGTTGTAGGGAGAGAGTGTGTCTGTGCTGTTTTTTTTTAGCTTTATGTGTTATAAGAAATAATATGCTACCTACAGTGTAATATGCGGATTTACTTCACCTCGGAGTTCCATGCACTGCTTTAGAGAGACTATCAATTATTAAACCCGATCAATAGTCTGTCTGGTGCAAATTAAATTGGCGCTGCCAATATTTCGGCACAACCAATTGCGTATCCCATTTAAAACCACGTAATTGGGTAAAAACTTCCACAGCGTTTAATCCATTTTTCATTACATTTTTTTTGCCATCAGACAAAATGCTCAGCAGCAAAAAACAATAAACCTTGGCACAAAATACATAATTTGGGGGGGAAAACAACGTATTGCTTTTGTCACCATTTAAGAATTTTAAACGGTTGAGATAAATATAGGTCTAGCATTACATTACATTAAATATACAAAAAATGAAAATAAATAGAACAGCAGGATGGACTTCATCTGCCATCAGATTCTTTGTTACAGTGTAACTGTAGTTTGCCATTTACAGTACAAAGCTCCAGCCTTTCCTAAGCCAAACCTCAGCTCATAAAAAATGTCACCTTTAATGCAAATGCCTTAAATTCACCCAAGGTTTGATACAATTCCTATAACAACAGAATTTTTGTTTAATTTAGCCTTCATCTTCAAAGAAACAGAAAAAACAGAGAAAAGCAATGTTTTTTTGCGTGAGAGCTTTAAGCAACTAAGCCCATACTAGAAGAAGACAATTCGATAACCATTTACTACTAACCCAAGTGATTTATCTTTATTGTTAAAAGATAACACCACTTTGAATGCCAAACCCTGTTTAAAGATGAAGTAAAACTATCTTATGTGGTTTCCTCTAATACTTCTTTGCTAATTAATTTATATATGTCGAGGTCAATGAAGCCTATCATAGCAGATGAACTCCAGGACACATGTCAAAATAAATTGTTCTTTGCAACTAGTTTTCAACCAGTAGGTATCTTTATAAAGGATTTGCTTGTACGCCCCCTGTTTCTTACTGACTTTCTGACTCCTTATTTCAGATAGTCTGTCATGTGGATATTCACACATCTTATCATGCAAGACCATCAGTGTTTGATATAAACCAGTTCTTGACCAGATCTTGACCCTCTAGACTCCAGGAACACCTTTCCCCTAGGTCTTTCATCTCATTATACTTTCAAAGAAAAAATTATCATTAAAGGAGAAAAAAAGAAATATTAGTAAAGTTGGCATAGATAAGAACATTGGAAAGTTCAGCAGCTTGCTCAACATTCCATTGCTGGTGAAACACCATAGCAGGATCTACGAGTTTTTGTTATATCAATTCTTTATTTTAGGAGGCATTTTTGTGAGTTCTCCATTGCATTTGCTAAAGTTAAATCCAAAATTCCAGGCACATAATGCATTAAAAATACTATAAGTTGAGTCCGTTTTGACTTCACAGCTATTTCCCCTGCAAAATGCAAAGGCAGCCACTATAATTTATTGTGGTATGGGCAATTCAAGATGTTATGTTTGGATAGTTTGCAGCCTGTTGGTTACCAGCATTCCAGAAACGTTTTTATTGGCTACTACTTTACTACCCTCAATATAATTCTCTAAATCTGTATTTAAAAACAGTTTAACAACACTTTGATTTTAACTTAAGATGCAATAGTGTGTTCGTATTACATAATGTTGTTGTTTTTTTGTTGTTTTTTTTTTTTAAACAAACTCTTCCAAAATTTTAGATTCCAAAGAAACATTAATT
Source organism: Hymenochirus boettgeri (assembly GCA_019447015.1). Lineage (NCBI taxonomy): Eukaryota > Metazoa > Chordata > Amphibia > Anura > Pipidae > Hymenochirus > Hymenochirus boettgeri. The sequence continues at coordinate 66,120,943 of CM033474.1, read as the reverse complement.
TTATCCTTTATGCATTTGTCATTATAATATGTGAGTTAATACTAAATTGCAAATATTAACATGTCTGAATTATTTCAAGAGTTAATAAATACCAGTCTGCTATATAGCTTAATGTGAGGTGGGCTTAAAGGAGCAAAAAGGCCTCCACAGAGCATAAAATGAAATAGAGCCTTCTTGCAGCGTCATGCTACATTAATTGCATTGTCCATATAATCTAAGAAACAAGGAGCAATTTCTCACTCCCAGCATTCCCAGAGAAATGGGCAGAGACATTAAACGTTTCTCCTTGATGTCCTGTGACTAAGGACTGTTGAGTTTTAACACGCAATCCGATTACAATTGCAATACTAGTGTTGACCAATTGTTGTGGCCACACTAGGTGCGCTGCCATGTGATATGTCCTGTGATCTGCTAATCAGAGCGCATGCGGCCTACATATTTTCTGCACAATATGCACTAGCTCACTGGAAAAGCATACTCGCACGAACCGCTGCAGTGAGGCCTCGGACTTAAGCATATGTCGAGAACCGCTGGCATATTAACATGCAATACGGACTAATGGACTTGTTCAGTGCTAACCCATTTAGGAATCCCCCTCTTGAAAATCCTGTGCTTGCCACTGTGTTCTTGTAGTAAGTTAGTAATGAGAATGTCCATGACTGTATTTTACGCTAAATATTTTTCACGTCGTTGTAAAATAAGGATGTGCTTTGTGTATAATCAGGAGTCAAGATGCTTCTATAAGATTTTGCACAAAGTCCAATATAAATATAAGCAAAGGATGTGATCATAAGGCATTTATCCACAGGTCATTGTTTCTAATAAATTTAATCAAGTCGATCAGAAGAGACACCCATGAATGGCCTTCTGCTCATTAGACATCACACCAATATTGGGCAGACAGGTGTCCTTTGCAGTACAGTGAATTTTTTTTCGGGGGGGGGCGGTCAAATACCCCTTTAAAATAAGATAAAGCATTAATGAGTTCCTTTCTATTCAGTATCTTCTCTGTTTCCAAATATAATCTAATATTCTACTTGAGGATACATTCTACAATGTATCTTTGATGGTCCTCTTATTAATGCCAGGGTCACAAGTGATCTCAATCAGCTTTGATTTTATACATGTTTAGAAACATTTAACAAAAACTCTTATTAGTATTAGCCCAACCAGTCATGGGATTCTCTGTGCTTAGAATCATACACCTAAAAATTCCATCACTGAGAAAATACAATAAATCAGAAGTTTAGACCATTCAGTAGCTTTCCCTCTTTCTACACATAGACAAGAAGAATGTTTGTCCTCAGTGGTCAAAAGGTTGTTTTTCTATAGCCTTTAAATCCACTCCAGTATAAACAAAAACCTAACCAGATGGCAATCAGCTCTTTAAATAACAAAAAAAATAATATTCCCTTTCCACATGTAAGGCTGGATACAGACTAAAGATTGAACAGCTCTAAATGGACCAGACATACTCAATGTCACATGGGCTCCCTCCTCACAAGCCCCTGGGGTAATATTAACAGTTGGTTAAACAAGTCTTAAAAATATTTACAGTGCGTGAACCCACAAACTGTGAATTTGAGTGAATTTGGTTTTGGTTTTTTTGCCCATCTGTGTAGGTTTTTATTTATTTATATGCATTTGTAATGATAAAACATATGCATGAAATACCAGTTGGTTTAGTTAATAAATATTAATTATGTCAGATTTCAGCAGGATACTAAAAGACTACAGTGACAATATTGTACCTTATAATATACAGGTTACTACCCATTAAAGGAGAACTAAAACCAATTTTTTATACTCAAGAATCTGAAAACAACCCCCCTAAAAACCATAATAAGCTATAAAATTCCACTTCAGCAAATTGTATTAAAGTAAATTTAAGCCTGTTAAGAACTGGATGAAGTATCTGTGTGTATGTGCAGTGTCAGACCACACCTCCTGACCACATGCTTCCTTGCTTTATCTGTCCTGTAAAAGGATTGGCTAGGGATTATTAATGAGTGTGACCAACTGTAACAGGTTTCTGTCATAGCTAAGGACTGAGCATGTGCATTCTGCACAAACCATGTTATTTAGGTAAATTTTTGTATCAAAATGAGAGGTAAGACACAGCTTATTGTTTTTAAATCAAGGTGTTCTGCCTTCTGGTTCAGTGTTGTTCTGGGGCTTTAGTTGTCCTTTAAGACAACATGGTAATTAAACCCCAGCAGAACAGGGATGCTGGGAGTTGTAGTTTTCAAACGTCTGAAAGCCCAAAGTTTGGACATGCCTGCTTTGGAAGTTCTATTTCAATCTACACTGCTTTAAAACCTGTAGCTTTTAGTGTGCCCGAGCTTCAATATGGCAATGGAAGAAAGCTTGTATAAGGCAATGTAGACACAAGGTAATAGTTTGATGTCTGCCTAGCGTATTGCCAGTGTTAGTCTGAATAAGCAAGTGTTATACAATCATTTCACTTAAAGGACAAGTTTACTCTCAAAGTGAACATTGGCTTTTAAGCTTTAAGTGAAGAAAGGAAGGTAAACTAGCTATGCCTTACCTCCCATTCTTCATTTAATGTTCCAGGAGAGAGAAGGGAACTTACCCATAGAGCTTCACTTAAAACTTAAAGGAGAACTAAACTTACATTTTTTAAAACCTAATGTGAAAGTTTTTCTCCCCAGAACACCTATACATTGTAAGATTCTTCTCTGGTACGTTGCATTTAGTATAGATGAGAAATAGATTCTGTAACTAAGAAGGCTTCCATGTTTTTGATAGTACAACTCACAGCCCATGAAGTCATCAAAGAACCACGCCCCCTGACCCCAGTATTCATGTCTCTATGCACAAAGTGTTTTCTATACAGATGTCTCCACACCAATATGGAATCCCTGATAAGACTTTGAAAGCTGCTTGTTACCCTGCAATTTATTTACCAGTCAGTGTGAGTTGCTGGAAAATAAACTGCAGGGTAACAAGCGTCTTTCAAAATCTTATCAGATATATCTTTTTTTGTTTCTATTATATTCCATGCAAAAGATAAAGCTTCTAAATGTACCTAGGCTTTCAGCTTATACAGCGGTAGCTCACCTTGTAAGACGCCAGGTTTAGACACATATAGTTCAGAAGGTCATGTGTTTGAATCCCAAACCTTTATTTTTTGTCTCCATTATGTTCCTAGAACAATATTCTACATGTACCAAAGGCTTATATTGTGTTTCTCATAGCCTAGAGGTAAGAGCTCTCCTTTAAGCAAGACAGAGTAAATGTACAAGTTTCAGGTTCTATTCCCCAGACTTAACTTTTATTTTTGCTGAAATGTAATAATTCTGTTTCTTACATCCATGCTATCTTTGAAATACACTGCAAAGATTACTTTTATTTTTGTATGGAAAGTAAAGGATTATATCATTGTTAGGACAGGAGCATTGAATGTGTTTGAAAACAAAAAACTAAAATCCTTGTTCTGTGTCAGGGAGAGGGAGTATCTCTGTGCTGTAATGTGATAGGCTGTCAGCCTCTAGGAAGCAAGGCTGCAACTTCCTTGTTTTGATCTGTTGAGCACTACAGAGCATGTGCCTGTAGGCAGACACTTAGCTGGGGGTTTTCCCAGCTAAGGTAGATTGTGGGAGCTGACCCCTAGTACTCACAGGTTGTTTTCATAAATCACCCAATCGCCACAGCAAAGGGAGAGTCGAGACGCAGCTTGTTGTATGTTTGTGAATGTGCTCTGTCTATTGGGACAATGTTAATAATAACGATAATATATATTTATTGTCATTGTTACTTTAAAAGAAAAATAACTATGAAATTTCTTAAAAGTGCAGACGATTCAGAATACAGAACCAATATAACTAAAAACAATTAACCACCAAGATAAGAGTACTTTGATATCATTTAAAACCTATGCCTTTCTTATAAAACCTATATATTTAAGGCCAAAATTGCCATAGAATAAAAACTATTTTTAAAATGATTTGTTCTTAGTTTCATTTGCCTGAATCTCCTGCCAGATGGCAGAAGCTGAAAAAAACAGTGTCCTGGGTGAGACGGATCCTGTATAATTTCTGTTGCCTTCTTCCTACAACGAGAAGCATATAATTGATCCAGGTTTGGTAGTGCACAGCCAATTGTTTTCTCTGCCACCTTAACCACCCTCTGAAGTGCCTTCCTTTCTGAAGCAGTGCAACCACCGTACCACACACATAATAGGTAAGTACACTAAGGGCCCTATTTATAAAAGTTCGTTATCGTTATCGAAAAAATAACGATCGGTATTGTACGATAACGATCGTTATTTTCCAATATCGATCTTAATCCTACGATATCGCTATCGAAAATCTACGATGCAGATATCGTAGAATAACGATCGCTATCATAAAATAATGGTCAATATCGTCGAATACTGATCGTTATCGACGATATCGACCGTTATTCTATGATAATGATCGTTATTTTACGATAGCACTCTCCACAACACAGTGATAGAAAGCAAGCAACAACTGAGTTGGTAGGTGGTTCTTTTTTAGAATTCGCAGAAAAAACAACCTCCACCATAGCATTTCCACCCCATGTCAGGTCATCTTTCAGCTCCATACCTAAAAATCTAAACCCCGTAACCCTCAATAATGAGTGGTTGGATATCACATTTATACCTCCTAAAATCAATAAGCAGCTCCTTTGTTTTTTTATGTTAAGGTGAAGGTTGTTTACTCTACACCACACCATCAACCGCTCTACCTCATCTCTATAAGCACATTCATCCTCCTTACATGAGATGAGTCCTACCACTGCCATATCATCCACAAACTTGATAATCCTATTACTAGAGTAGGTGGGGGGCACAATCATACTTATACAATGAATAGAGAAGGGGACTAAGCACACATCCCTGTGGTGTCCCTGTATTGAGACTAAGGCTTGTGGAAACATATGAACCCAACCTCACTCTCTGGGAGCGGTCAGATAAAAAGTTCAATATTCACCTACAAATACCTGATGACAGTCCCAGGTCTGCCAGCTTGGACACCAGTCTTTGCGGGAGGATGGTATTAAATAGTGAGCTAAAGTCCACTGATTGGTGTCCAAGCTGAAGACTTTAGTTTCCCTTTAAAGGAATTGAACATGAAAACATGTAAGCAACACTTACTATGATGTGTTTGTATTGCTGTATGACTTCAATCCAGTACTTGCTTTTCTCAAGCTCAGTCCCTCAGTCCTCCAGCCCCCTGCCAGACTAGCGCTGCTCCTGGTCTCTCCTGGCACTGCGTGGATGCGAGCAGGTGCCTCTTCTTATCTCCTCTGTCCCTGCTGACAGGTAAATTGGAAGGAGATCCAATCACTTTGAAACTTGCCTCCCACCCAATCGTGCATCAGACTTCGGTCAGTCCTCTTCCCCATTGGTCCCTCTGTCTATTTAAGCCTGTTTTGTTATAGCCTCATTGCCTGTTATAGTTTTGGTTAAGCCAAGCTAGTGGTCCCTGCTATTGGTTCTAGCAGCCAAGTCTAGTTCTTGTAGTTTAGTCTTGTTCACTGTTCTTCTCATTGTTTATTGTAATCCTTCTTATTCTTGTCCTTTTCTTTGTCTTCCAGTTCCTGTGATTTCCATTGATGTTCTGTTTTTTCCAGAGTATACCTGGCCTCAGTGTCTATACGTTGCACTCTAAGACCTGGGGGTAACCTTGTACAGTGAGACGCAACAAGTCTCCTGGTGATCTGAGGCTTGTCTATAGGTGAAGACAGCGGATGTAGATTGGGGTATCGGTGCTGACGGTATTCTCGGAGACTCTGGGCATCACATTAACCCTTTAAAATGCAATTGCAGAAAGTAGAAGTGGATACCGAAATAATTAACAAAGTTAAGTTTTGCTCTTTGGATTTTCCAAGTTCTTGTGTTTTCTACTATTAAACTATGTTTATTCCTAGATATTATCATTAAACATTATAAAAGGTTACATGCAACATTTTTGCTGAAAGGATTTTGGGAGGGAGCAGCTGTAGTGAGGAAGAAGCCAAACCAAGTCATATCTAGCCAAAACCGTACATGTAAATACACATTTTCATGTTCAGAACTGCCACCTCCTTCGAAATGTTCAGCCAAACATAAAAATGACCTCAATTTTTTGGTCCGTGAATCAGATTTCAAGGTGACAAGCCTCAAGTTTAGTTCATAAATTGATCCATGTAACTTAATTGTGTTTTTATTTCTCTCTAACTTTCCTCTTATTTAACTCTGGTCTTAAAAATATCACTATGATGCTTTAGATATTCGCCTTTCTCAGACCATTGGCAATGTCATCAAAAGCGAAATTTCACTGAACTGTAGCCACAAAATTCATGAACCACAGATCAAATCAAAGGTACAAATTGACTGCAAATTCCCTTAAAAACCATATGCCTTACAATGTCTAAATTATAGATATACATATACATTTAGGCATGGAATACGATTGGAATTGGAGGAAATAAAAGGTTCAGGCAGAAATTTTGGACCTCATTTTTCTGTTATTCTAGAGTTTTTATTTGCCATCAAGCAGAAAGTCGCATGGATATCAAAGCTCAACTGGACTAAAATAATTGGAATTGTTTTTCCTGGAATGTTTTCTCAACACTTCATAAAATAGGATCCCTGCAGTAGACACAAGTAACATATTACAGATAACTGGCAGGGAGTTCACTCTCAAAACCAACAGAGTTCTCAGGGATTTTTTTGTCAAACACAGTATACACCTTCAAGACTATAAATAAACCATAGCAGGATCATAATGAGAACTATTTTAAGGAAACGTGTACTTTTTTGAAAATATTTTTTGTTACCTTGGATCAGTATATACGGTATATGTATATATATATTATATTTATTCAACAAATGGGAAAAAATCATCTTCATGATGTGTTTAGAGGAAATGGCCATTTATGCCCTTTAGAGGAGAATTATACTCTCCACTGAACTCGCCTCCTTAAACTATCCTTCTTCGCTTATTCAGGATGTGGACATAAACCACTAGTTCCTCACCCCTGGGTTTGCCTCCATACCAAGGCTCAAAAGTGATTATCTTAGTGCCGGTCTGACCCTGTCTCCTCCATAGTTCAGGCTTTGTTCAATAGGAAGCCACAGTAAGTCGGTCTTCCTATTGGCCAGTCAATAATTGTCTTGACCTGAGATAGTGTTTGCACTTGTAAAACATTATTTAGATACTTTATAGTGGTTCAGGATATGATCTGTAAACATTGCCTTATTGGTTTTCTTAAAACTGCATAAAAATAGTATCATTTTTAATAAATGACCCATTCCTTTGGGATATGTAAGGAGTTGCACAAGACAAGTGTCCATTTAGGTGCCTGGGACCTTATAAATGAACAAAAAAAAATATCTTCGGGGGCAATAGCAAAAGCTGTGCCACAGAGGAGGGCTCGCCATACAACCCCTTTCAGTGCAGACATTACATCTTATTCCAGAGCACTGGAAGCTGCACGCTTTGGAAAAGCACATAATGGTACTGTGGACAGGGGTCTTTTTCTTTGGAGGACCATGGCTTGTCGTTCTCCCTAGCATTGCCCCATTTCTGGCTTTGTTTACAGCCTGTGTGTGGTAGATATAAGCTGTAAGGTGTCATTATGGGACTTTGATTCCTTTAGAAAATAAAACTATTGCAAATAAAAGACTTTCCCTAATTATATATTGTGTGTTCCCATAACATACTAGATAATTACTTAGAATTAGTATAAAGTGAGGAGTAATTATTAAACATTATGAGGAGCTTTGAAGACCCAGTAAATATTTTGTTATTAAATTAGAAAAAATAAAACAGAGAAACAAATGTTACATCCAATCTATTAATTTATTTATTTTATTTAAACTAAACAAATTCTGTCTGTCGTCTTTGAAAGATGTGGCCACAGACAGTCAAGAGTGTTCTCCCTATATAAAGTATATTATATAAAGTATAGGGAGAACGCTTGTGACTGCCATACACGATTGTGGCCAGCTCCAAATACCTTAATACAGGGGACATACTGCGGGCAAGGGAGATTTTTGTAACAAGCAGTTCTGATGCCGATGCTGAATACGACCATGTATAGAAGTAAATCAATTGATAATCTAAAATGTATGTTTAACAAATGCAAGAAGTCTGGCTGGAAAAACCGGCGAACTTGAAATAATAGCATTAAAGGAAAGGTATGATGTAATTGGTATAGCAGAATCATGGCTTAATGATTCACACAACTGGACAGTAAATATTGAAGGATACTCCTTATTTAGACATGACCGAGTTAATAAGAAAGGAGGAGGAGTATGTATGTATGTTAAACAGGAATTGAAGCCAAATTTAAAAGATGGAATAGATGGGGGAGCAAACGATACGGCAGAAACATTATGGGTGGAACTGTGTACAGGAAGCAAGAAGGTGGGTAAATTAATTGTTGGAGTATGTTATAAGCCGCCAAATTCCGAGGAAGAGGTGGAAATGAATCTCCATATGCAGTTGGCGAAGGCTGCTGGTATGGAGCATGTTCTGGTCATGGGGGATTTTAACTACCCTGACATAGATTGGAGTAAGGGAACTGCCAGCACCTCTAAAGGTATAAAGTTCTTAAATTTTCTATATGAGCATTTTCTTTCACAGATGGTAGAAGTTCCTACTAGACAGAATGCGTTGTTGGATCTGGTGATATCTAATAACCCTGAGCTCATTATGTAGATGAAGGTAATGGGAAGCTTAGGGAATAGTGACCATGATATAGTGTCATTTAATATAGGTTGCAAAAAACTAAAGTGCACTGGCTTAACAAAAACTTTTAGCTTTAGGAAAGCTAATTTTATGCTTTTAAAGGAATCGCTCCTGCTCATAGACTGGGGGGAACTGTTTCTAGGTAAAGAAACTGAGCAGATGTGGACCACTTTTAAAGGGATATTAAACTATTACATTTCCAAATCGATACCTTTAGGTAACAAGTGTAAAAAAATTAGGTCCAGTCCTGCATGGCTTAATGCTCAGGTAAAAAGGGAAATGGATAAAAAGAAAAGGGCTTTTAAAATTTTGAAAACAGAAGGCACAGAACAGGCTTACAGGGAGTACAAAAGCTGTAATAAAGAGTGCAAGAAAGCAATTAAACTAGCTAAAATAGAAAATGAAATACGGATTGCTGAACAAAGCAAGTCCAACCCCAAAATGTTTTTTAAGTATATAAATGGTAAAAAGATGAGGACTGAGAATGTGGGACCATTAAATAATGGAGCTGAGTTGGTTGTAGAGGATGCCGAAAAGGCTAATCTGCTAAACCGTTTTTTTACATCGGTTTTTACTGTTGAGAATCCTTGTCCTTACAGTAGGGATTGTAGCAATATGCAGGGAAGAAATGAAGAGTTTTCACATTGGATAACGGAGGATATGGTACGGAAACAATTAGACAAAGTTAATATCAATAAAGCGCCAGGACCAGATGGATTGCATCCTAGGATTTTAAAAGAGCTTAGTTCAGTTCTAGCTAGACCACTGTTTTTCATATTTTCAGATTTGCTTTTGTCTGGGGATGTGCCGCTGGATTGGAAAAAAGCCAATGTAATACCAATATTCAAAAAAGGTAGTCGTTCACAGCCTGGTAACTATAGACCTGTAAGCCTAACATCAGTGGTAGGGAAGGTGATGGAAACTGACTTTGTCTCAAGAGATCATCTTATTAGTAGTAGTCAGCATGGATTTATGAGAAATAGATTATGCCAAATTTAATTGGTTTTTATGAAGAAGTGAGTAAGAAGTTGGACTCAGGCACAGCAGTGGATGTGGTATATTTGGATTTTGCAAAAGCTTTTGATACTGTGCCACATAGGCGCCTAATGTATAAACTGAGGACTGTTGGCCTTGAAGAAAACATTTGTTCATGGATAGAGAACTGGTTATTGGACCGCAAACAGAGAGTGGTGGTTAATGGAGCTACATCTATGTGGGCTAAAGTTCTAAGCGGAGTGCCTCAGGGTTATGTACTGGGGCCGCTTCTGTTTAATCTGTTTATAAATGACTTAGAAGGGGGCATTGAGAGCAAGGTCTTTGTGTTTGCTGATGACACTAAATTATGCAGAGCTTTGGAAACTTCCAATGATGTGCAAGTGCTGCAAGCAGACCTAGATAGATTATCAAAATGGGCAGCAGAATGGCAGATGAGATTCAATGTAGATAAATGTAAGGTGATGCATTTGGGATTTAACCTTTTCAGTGCCAGACAGTTTTGCAAGATGTCTACCCTTTTTGCTGATATTTCACTGGTTTTGAGCCATTGGCATTGTCTCACTTCGTAGCTATTCGCTTCCACGTCCGTGTGTGTACCACACATATGCATACCGTTTGATTCAGACATTTGGGAGATTGACATTTGGTAACTTTTTTTTATATTCCATGGGGTTTTGGCATGTTTTCTACTTTGAAAGTGTTTTTTTTCCAGAAAATCTGCTAAAGTGCGAACTTCTACGAAGAACTGCGCCCACACCATTGATGGTATGAATGAACGAACTACAGTGTTACATAGCCTAAGGTGTGTAGATTTCAGGATATGTAGTTTTTGTGGGGTATTTCTGAGTTATGTGGTGTTTTGTGGGAAAACTGCAGACTGTTCAAATTTGGAGTTGGCTGAATATTTTCACTGGTTTTGAGCCATTATGCATTGTCTCACTTCGTGGCTATTCGCTTCCACGTCCGGTGTGTAACCACACGTATGGCATACCTTTGATTCAGACATTTGGGGAGTTGAATTTGGTAACTTTTTTTTATATTCCATGGGGTTTTGGCATGTTTTCTACCTTTGAAAGTGTTTTTTTTCCAGAAAATCTGCTAAAGTGCGAACTTCTACGAAGAACTGCGCCCACACCATTGATGGTATGAATAACGAACTACAGTGTTACATAGCCTAAGGTGTGAGATTTCAGGAATATGTAGTTTTTGTGGGGTATTTCTGAGTTATGCGGGTGTTTTGTGGTAAAAACTGCAGACTGTTCAAATTTGGAATTGGCTGAATATTTTCACTGGTTTTGAGCCATTGTGCATTGTCTCACTTCGTAGCTATTCGCTTCCACGTCCGTGTGTGTAACCACACATATGGCATACCGTTTGATTCAGGACATTTGGGAGATTGACCATTTGGTAACTTTTTTTTACATTCCATGGGGTTTTGGCATGTTTCTACCTTTGAAGGTGTTTTTTTTCAAAAATCTGCTAAAGTGCGAACTTCTGCGAAGAACTGCGCCCACGCTATTGATGGTATGAATGAACGAACTACAGTGTTACATAGCCTAAGGTGTGTAGATTTCAGGAATTATAGTTTCTGGGTGTATTTTTGAGTTAGGGGGTCGTTTTGTGGGAAAAACTGCAGACTGTTCAAATTTGGAGTTGGCTGAATATTTTAGCTGTTTTTGAGCCATCGTGCTTGTCTCACTTCGTGGCTATTCGCTTCCACGTCCGTGTGTGTAACCACACATATGGCATAACGTTTGATTCAGGACATTGGGAGATTGAAATTTGGTAATTTTTTTTTACATTCCATGGGGTTTTGGCATGTTTTCTACCTTTGAAAGTGTTTTTTTTTCAGAAAATCTGCTAAAGTGCGACTTCTTGAAGAACTGCGCCCACGCCATTGATGGTATGAATGAACGAACTACAGTGTTACATAGCCTAAGGTGTGTAGATTTCAGGAATATATGTTTTTTGTGGGTATTTCTGAGTTATGGTGGTGTTTTGTGGGAAACTGCAGACTGTTCAAATTTGGAGTTGGCTGAATATTTTCACTGGTTTTGAGCCATTATGCATTTTCTCACTTCGTGTGCTATTCGCTTCCACGTCCGTGTGTGTAACCACACGTATGGCATACCGTTTGATTCAGGACATTTGGGAGATTGACATTTGGTAACTTTTTTTTATATTCCATGGGGTTTTGGCATGTTTTCTACCTTTGAAAGTGTTTTTTTTTCAGAAAATCTGCTAAGTCGAACTTCTACGAAGAACTGCGCCCACACCATTGATGGTATGAATGAACGAACTACAGTGTTACATAGCCTAAGGTGTGTAGATTTCAGGAATATATAGTTTTTGTGGGGTATTTCTGAGTTATGGGGGTGTTTTGTGGTAAAAACTGCAGACTGTTCAAATTTGGAGTTGGCTGAATATTTTCACGTTTTGAGCCATTGTGCATTGTCTCACTTCGTAGCTATCGCTTCCACGTCCGTGTGTGTAACCACACATATGGCATACCGTTTGATTCAGGACATTTGGGAGATTGACATTTGGTAACTTTTTTTACATTCCATGGGTTTTGGCATGATTTCTACCTTTGAAAGTTGTTCTTTGTTAATTTTTTCAGAAAATCTGCCGAAAGTGCGAACTTCTACGAAGAGCTGCACCTATACCATTGATGGTATGAATGAAAAATTACAGCGCTATTTGCTGAAGGTGTCTACATTCCAAAAATATATAGTTTCTGGGGGGTATTTCCAAGCTACAGGGGTGTTTAGTGTAAAAAAACTGCAGAATGTTCAAATATAGAGATGGCTAAATTTTTTTACTGTCACTGCCATTTGGCATTAGTCCCACTTGGTTAGTTGGTAGCCATGTCTCTGGGTACACCCATGAATATGGCATACCGTTTTATTCAGGAGGGATTAGGCTTTCATATTTAATTCGTTTGAACTTTCCTCCACAGTTTTTAGCTGAAATTTGCATTTGATTTTGTCTCTGATTTTACAGTTGAGGAAAAAAAGGAAAATGTGAGAAAATAACTTACAATTGGACGAAGAGCTGCGTCCGGGTATCTGCATTTTGATCAAAACTTACCTCACTCTAATATCCTGCGGGTGTGTAGTTTCTAAAAATATCTCACGTGGGGATATTTTAGATAATTTGGAAGATATTCTATGTTAACTGTCAGTAGTGGTTATACATTTTAATTTGGTGTAATATTCTTGAAGGTGCAGTTTTAGTTTGGGGGCGTCTCCTGTACAGGAAAAGTCGGGTACCTACATATATCTGGTATCGTTGTACTCGGGAGTATCAGAGCTTTTAGAAACAGTAAGATTTTTGTGTGTAACCTTAAGATAACTGTAAGTAAAAATGGAAACATCTGTGAAAATTGCTAATTTTTAATTTTTTTTACATATTTTACCCTAATTCCAATTAAATCTCCAGAAAAGTTAAAAAATGTTGATACCATGCTAAAGTACACATTGTGCTGAAAAAAACAATGTATAATATTCCTAATTTACTGGGGGGTTTCCTACTGTAAAATTAGTTTAAACCATTGAGTGCAAAATCCTGAAAATTCTTCTGGCCTACCCTTTTTTGCCAGAAGAATTTTCAGGATTTTGCACTCATATGGTTTAAACTAATTTTACAGTAGGAAACCCCCCAGTAAATTAGGAATATTATACATTGTTTTTTTCAGCACAATGTGTACTTTAGCATGGTATCAAAATTTTTTAACTTTTCTGGAGATTTAATTGGAATTATGGGTAAAATATGTAAAAAAAATTAAAAATTAGCAATTTTTCACAGATGTTTCCCATTTTTACTTACAGTTATCTTAAGGTTACACACAAAAATCTTACTGTTTCTAAAAGCTCTGATACTCCCGAGTACAACGATACCAGATATATGTAGGTACCCGACTTTTCCTGTACAGGAGACGCCCCCAAACTAAAACTGCACCTTCAAGAATATTACACCAAATTAAAATGTATAACCACTACTGACAGTTAACATAGAATATCTTCCAAATTATCTAAAATATCCCCACAAGTGAGATATTTTTAGAAACTACACACCCGCAGGATATTATGAGTGAGGTAAGTTTTGATCAAAATGCAGATACCCGGACGCAGCTCTTCGTCCAATTGTAAGTTATTTTCTCACATTTTCCTTTTTTTCCTCAACTGTAAAATCAGAGACAAAATCAAATGCAAATTTCAGCTAAAAACTGTGGAGGAAAGTTCAAACGAATCTCAAATATGAAAGCCTAATCCCTCCTGAATAAAACGGTATGCCATATTCATGGGTGTACCCAGAGACATGGCTACCAACTAACCCAAAGTGGGACTAATGCCAAATGGCAGTGACAGTAAAAAAATTTAGCCATCTCTATATTTGAACATTCTGCAGTTTTTTTTACACTAAACACCCCTGTAGCTTGGAAATACCCCCCAGAAACTATATATTTTTGGAATGTAGACACCTTCAGCAACATAGCGCTGTAATTCTTTCATTCATACCATCAATGGTATAGGTGCAGCTCTTCGTAGAAGTTCGCACTTTCGGCAGATTTTCTGAAAAAATTAACAAAGAACAACTTTCAAAGGTAGAAATCATGCCAAAACCCCATGGAATGTAAAAAAAAGTTACCAAATGTCAATCTCCCAAATGTCCTGAATCAAACGGTATGCCATATGTGTGGTTACACACACGGACGTGGAAGCGAATAGCCACAAAGTGAGACAATGCACGATGGCTCAAAACCAGTGAAAATATTCAGCCAACTCCAAATTTGAACAGTCTGCAGTTTTTCCCACAAAACACCCCCCTAACTCAGAAATACCCCACAAAAACTATATATTCCTGAAATCTACACACCTTCAGCTATGAAAAGCTGTAGTTTGTTTATTCATACCATCAATGGTGTTTGTAAAATTCTACGAAGAACTGCACCATTTTAGCATATTTTAGAAAAAATTACAAAAAAAAACATTAAAAACATGGTTTTCCACAAAAATATTGCCATGAAAACTTTACAAAGCATTCTAAATAATGAAGAGCAACTTTTTTGGAGTATTTTGATACTACATTTGTGGGGGTGCACTGGAGAGGGCAGCTGCCAAACTGCTTTGTGTACTATTGGGCATTTACACAGCAAAATTTTCAAGCACAAACCAATAGGGGTAACTTTGGGATTTTCAACTAAAACAACCCCTTACCCATGAACCCCCCCACAAACAATATATTTTCTGAAAGTGCACATGCTCACTTACATTGATTCACCATGATATTTTCCCGCGGTCCATTTGTCTGGCCAAAAAATCTTCGTGAAAATGTCGGTCTCGAAGATTTCTGAAAAAAATTGACAAACACACTAAAAACCTAGCTTGTTGCAAAAATCACAGTGCAAACTTTACAAAGCATTCTAAATAGTGAAGAGTCGGCGTGAATCTATCGATTTCACATGGAGCAGGGCTAGTGTCCCCTAGGGGGGAAGAAGAGGCAAGGTTAGGGCATTCCTGGGAGTTCCGGGGCGTGTGTCAGCAAAAAGGAGCTTAAACCGAGGAGAGACTACAGTCTCCTTCGGTCGTGGGAGTCTGGGGTGGTCTCATGGGAGTGCGGGGAGACCACCTTTGCGGGAGAAAAACCACCTTAGAATGTAGGGAGGACTCCATGAGATGCAGGAGGGGTGGGTTACCTTAATTGGGCCTATTTTTGTAACTGTGAAATATATTATGATATGGAGGTAATATGGGTTCACTACAAGCGAAAATTGAGTTTTCGAGGGTTACGGAAATCGAACACTAAATTTAAGGGTTATCGCGGAATTCACGGTTACCGAATGTGCCTTTGAGGGCTAAGGCAGACCTAGAGCGTTATCCGGAATTCGAGGGTTAGTGAACCCACATTTGAGGAAAATCTCGTGAAAATCCATCTCGAACTCGGGTTTGCGTACTAGTCCATCCCTACGAACAAATTCAGATTTTTATGCAGAGATCAAATTTTAAAATAAAAAACTTTAACCACTAAAACATTTTATGTAAAGCATTTCTTTTTTAAATATTGTATAGATTGATGGATTGATACTCATGTCAATTTAGTTTTCACAAAGTAAACAGGTGGGTAATGGATTTTGTGCTGGTCTGTGATACAAACATCACTGCACTTTGGGACCAGAATCAAAAATGTGGAATGGTCAGTCTTCTGAACTGATCACCTAGAAAAAGACATTTTCTGGAAAGAGGGAACAGGGGTTTTGGCTCTAAGTGCAAGTTTATAAAAATTTCTTTAAATAATATGTGTCGGATTTTGTTTGTAAACAATGTCTGCCACTTGAGTTTGTTTTACAGTTCAGAATAATGAAGGCACTTTGTGAATGAATGGGCTTCTGATGCTCCCTCAATTAACATCTTGTGTCCAGAATTAAAATTCTTTTTGGTTTGTTTTTTGAGTTTTGTTGGTCCATTTATTTTCTGCAAATAAAAGGGGGGGGGATGTACATTCACAAATTAAATATCTTAAACCTAATTAACCTAATTCCCCCCCCGACTTAACTCATACAGGGTTTTTCAATAAAGTTCTTATCGTTAAAAATGGTGCTAATTGCCCCAACCAATCAAATGTAAATAATATCTGGATTGGTTGGGGCAAATTAGCAACATTTTTAATGGGGTGGTGCAGTGGCGAAACCTGTATTACAGTCACTCAGTGATTTATTCCTGTATTCCACTGCCCCTCCCTCTGTCTCTCCCTCCCTTATTAGTCATTTATATAGGAAGCCCTGTTTATTGTTAACAGTCGGTGTCTTCTTCTTCTTTCTCTTTCCAATAAGAATGATAATTAATTATTTATACACGAAAAACAGGGATTCCTATATAGATGAATTTACAGGGAGGGGAAGAGACAGTAGTTGTAGGGAGGAGTGTGTCTGTGCTGTTTTTTTTTAGCTTTATGTGTTATAAGAAATAATATGCTACCTAAGTGTAATATGCGGGATTACTTCACTCGGAGTTCATGCACTGCTTTAGGAGACTATCAAATTATTAAACCCGATCAATAGTCTGTCTGGTGCAAATTAAATTGGCGCTGCCAATATTTCGGCACAACCAATTGCGTATCCCATTTAAAACCACGTAATTGGGTAAAAACTTCCACAGCGTTTAATCCATTTTCATTACATTTTTTTTGCCATCAGACAAAATGCTCAGCAGCAAAAAAACAATAAACCTTGGCACAAAATACATATGGGGGGGAAGAAAACAACGTATTGTTTGTCACCATTTAAGAATTTTAAACGGTTGAGATAAATATAGGTCTAAGCATACATTACATTTAAATATACAAAAATGAAAATAAATAGAACAGCAGGATGGACTTCATCTGCCATCAGATTCTTTGTTACAGTGTAACTGTAGTGTGCCATTTACAGTACAAAGCTCCAGCCTTTCCTAAGCCAAACCTCAGCTCATAAAAAATGTCACCTTTAATGCAAATGCCTTAAATTCACCCAAGGTTTGATACAATTCCTATAACAACAGAATTTTTGTTTAATTTAGCCTTCACTTCAAAGAAACAGAAAAAACAGAGAAAAGCAATGTTTTTTGCGTGAGAGCTTTAAGCAACTAAGCCCATACTAGAAGAAGACAATTCGATAACCATTACTACTAACCCAAGTGATTATCTTATTGTTAAAAGATAACACCACTTTGAATGCCCAAACCCTGTTAAAGATGAGAAAAACTATCTTATGTGGTTTCCTCTAATACTTCTTGCTAATTAATTTATATATGTCGAGGTCAATGAAGCTATCATAGCAGATGAACTCCAGGACCATGTCAAAATAAATTGTTCTTTGCAACTAGTTTCAACCAGTAGGTATCTTTATAAAGGATTTGCTTGTACGCCCCCTGTTTCTTACTGACTTTTGACTCCTTATTTCAGATAGTCTGTCAGTGGGTATTCAACAATCTTATCATGCAAGACCATCAGTGTTGATAAACCAGTTCTTGACCAGATCTGACCCTCTAGTACTCCGGAACACCTTTCCCCTAGGTCTTTCATCTCATTATACTTTCAAAGAAAAAATTATCATTAAAGGAGAAAAAAGAAATATTAGTAGTAAGTTGGCATAGATAAGAAATTGGAAAGTTCAGCAGCTTGCTCAAAAATTCCATTTGCTGGTGAAACACCATAGCAGGATCTGAGTTTTTGTTATATCAATTTCTTATTTTAGGAGGCATTTTTGTGAGTTCTCATATGCATTTGCTAAAGTTAAATCCAAAATTCAGGCACATAATGCATTAAAAATACTATAAGTTGAGTCGTTTGACTTCACAGCTATTTCCCCTGCAAAAAGCAAAGGCAAGCCACATAATTATTGGGGTATGGGCAATTCAAATGTTATGTGTTGGATAGTTTGCAGCCTGTTGGTTACCAGCATTCCAGAGAAACGTTTTATTGGCTACTACTTTAATACCCTCAAATCTAATTCTCTAAATCTGTATTTAAAAACAGTTTAACAACACTTGATTTAACTTAAGATGCAATAGTGTGTTCGTATTACATAATGTTGTTGTTTTTTTGTTGTTTTTTTTTTTTAAACAAACTCTTCCAAAATTTTAGATTCCAAGAAAACATTAATTTTATCCTTTATGCATTTGTCATATTAATATGTGAGTTAATACTAAATTGCAAATATTAACATGTCTGAATTATTTCAAGAGTTAATAAATACCGTCTGCGATATAGCTAATGTGAGGTGGGCTAAAGGAGCAAAAAGGCCTCCACAGAGCATAAAATGAAATAGAGCTTCTTGCAGCGTCATGCTACATTAATTGCATTGTCCATATAATCTAAGAAACAAGGAGCAATTTCTCACTCCAGCATTCCCAGAGAAATGCAGAGACATTAAACGTTTCTCCTTGATGTCCTGTGACTAAGGATGTTGAGTTTAACACGCAATCCGATTACAATTGCAATACTAGTGTTGACCAATGTTGTGGCCACACTAGGTGCGCTGCCATGTGATATGTCCTGTGATCTGCTAATCAGAGCGCATGCGGCCTACATATTTTCGCACAATATGCACTAGCTCACTGGAAAAGCCTACTCGCACGAACCGCTGCAGTGAGGCCTCGGACTTAAGCATAGGTCGAGAACCGCTGGCATATTAACATGCAATACGGACTAATGGACTTGTTAGTGCTAACCCATTTAGGAATCCCCCTCTTGAAAATCCTGTGCTTGCCACTGTGTTCTTGTAGTAAGTTAGTAATGAGAATGTCCATGACTGTATTTACGCTAAATATTTTTCACGTCGTTGTAAAATAGGATGTGCTTTGTGTATAATCAGGAGTCAAGATGCTCTATAAGATTTTGCACAAAGCCAATATAAATAAAAGCAAAGGATGTGATCATAAGGCATATCCACAGGTCAGTTTCTAATAAATTTAATCAAGTCGATCAGAAGGAGCACCCATGAATGGCCTTTGCTCATTAGACATCACACCAATATGGGCAGACAGGTGTCCTTTGCAGTACAGTGAATTTTTTTCGGGGGGGGGCGGTCAATACCCCTTTAAATAAGATAAAGCATTAATGAGTCCTTTCTATTCAGTACTTTCTCTGTTTCCAAATATAATCTATATTCTACTTGAGGATACATTCTACAATGTATCGTTGATGGTCCTCTTATTAATGCCAGGAGTCACAAGTGATCTCAATCAGCTTTGATTTTATACATGTTTAGAAACATTTAACAAAAACTTTATTAGTATTAGCCCACCAGTCATGGGATTCTCTGTGCTTAGAATCATACACCTAAAATTCCATCACTGAGAAAAATACAATAAATCAGAAGTTTAGACCATTCAGTAGTTTCCCTCTTTCTACACATAGACAAGAGAATGTTTGTCCTCAGTGGTCAAAAGGTTGTTTTTCTATAGCTTTAATCCACTCCAGTATAAACAAAAACCTAACCAGATGGCAATCAGCTTTAAATAACAAAAAATAATATTCCCTTCCACATGTAAGGCTGGATACAGACTAGATTGAACAGCTCTAAATGGACCGACATACTCAATGTCACATGGCTCCCTCCTACAAGCCCCTGGGGTAATATTAACAGTTGGTTAAACAAGTCTTAAAATATTTACAGTGCGTGAACCACAAACTGTGAATTTGAGTGAATTGGTTTTGGTTTTTTTGCATCGTGTGTAGGTTTTTATTTATTTATATGCATTTGTAATGATAAACATATGCATGAAATACCAGTGGTTTAGTTAATAAATATTAATTATGTCAGATTTCAGCAGGATACTAAAAGACTACAGTGACAATATTGTACCTTATAAAATACAGGTTACTACCCATTAAGGAGAACTAAAACCAATTTTTTATACTCAAGATCTGAAAACAACCCCCCTAAAAACCATAATAAGCTATAAAATTCCACTTCAGCAAATTGTATAAGTAAATTTAAGCCTGTTAAGAACTGGATGAAGGATCTGTGTGTATGTGCAGTGTCAGACCCACACCTCCTGACACATGCTTCCTTGCTTTATCTGTCCTGTAAAAGATTGGCTAGGGATTATTAATGAGTGTGTGCAACTGAACAGGTTTCTGTCATAGCTAAGGACTGAGCATGTGCATCTGCACAAACCATGTTATTTAGGTAAATTTTGTATCAAAAGAGAGGTAAGACAAGCTTATTGTTTTTAAATCAAGGGTTCTGCCTTCTGGTTCAGTGTTGTTCTGGGGCTTTAGTTGTCCTTTAAGACAAAATGGTAATTAAACCCCAGCAGAACAGGGATGCTGGGAGTTGTAGTTTCAAACGCCTGAAAGCCCAAAGTTTGGACTGCCTGCTTTGGAAGTTCTATTTCAATCTACACGCTTTTAAAACCTGTAGCTTAGTGTGCCCGAGCTTCAATATGGCAATGGAAGAAAGCTTGTATAAGGCAATGTAGACACACAAGGTAATAGTTTGATGTCTGCTAGCGTATTGCCAGTGTTAGTCTGAATAAGCAATGTTTATACAATCATTTACTTAAAGGACAAGTTTACTCTCAAAGTGAACATTGGCTTTAAGCTTTAAGTGAGAAAGGAAGGTAAACAATAGCTATGCCTTACCTCCCCATTCTTCATTTAATGTTCCAGGAGAGAGAGGGAAACTTACCATAGAGCTTCACTTAAAACTTAAAGGGAACTAAACTACATTTTTAAAACCTAATGTGAAAGTTTTTCTCCCCAGAACACCTATACATTGTAAGATCTTCTCTGGTAAGTTGCATTTAGTATAGATGAGAAATAGATTCTGTAACTAAGAGGCTTCCATGTTTTTGATAGTACAACTCACAGCCCATGAAGTCATCAAAGAACCACGCCCCCTGACCCAGTTTCAGTGTCTCTATGCCACAAAGTGTTTTCTATACAGAGGTCTCCACAACCAATATGGAATCCCTGATAAGACTTGAAAGCTGCTTGTTACCCTGCAATTTATTTACCAGTCGGTGAGTTGCTGGAAAAAAACTGCAGGGTAACAAGCGTCTTTCAAAATCTTATCAGATATATTTTTTTTGGTTTCTATTATTCCATGCAAAAAGTAAAGCTTCTAAATGTACTAGGCTTCAGCTTATACCGCGTAGCTCACCTTGTTAAGACGCCAGGTTAGATTAACCATATAGTTCAGAAGGTCATGTGTTTGAATCCCAAACCTTATTTTTTGTCTCCATTATGTTCCTAGAACAAATTCTACATGTACCAAAGGCTTATATTGTGTTTCTCATAGCCTAGAGGTAAGAGCTCTCCTTTAAGCAAGACAGAGTAAATGTACAGTTTCAGGTTCTATTCCAGACTTAACTTTTATTTGCTGAAATGTAATATTCTGTTTTACATCCCTGCTATTTTGAAATACACTGCAAAGATTACTTTTATTTTTGTATGGAAAGTAAAGGATTATATCATTGTTAGGACAGGAGCATTGAATGTGTTTGAAAACAAAAAACTAAAATCCTTGTTCTGTGTGTAGGGAGAGGGAGTATCTCTGTGCTGTAATGTGATAGGCTGTCAGCCTCTAGGAAGCAAGGCTGCAACTTCCTTGTTTTGATCTGTTGAGCACTACAGAGCATGTGCCTGTAGGCAGGACATTAGCTGGGGGTTTTCCCAGCTAAGGTAGATTGTGGGAGCTGACCCCTAGTACTCACAGGTTGTTTTCATAAATCACCCAATCGCCACAGCAAAGGGAGAGTCGAGACGCAGCTTGTTGTAGTTTTGGAATGTGCTCTGTCTATTGGGACAATGTTAATAATAACGATAATATATATTTATTGTCATTGTTACTTTAAAAGAAAATAACTATAAATTTCTTAAAAGTGCAGACGATTCAGAATACAGAACCAATATAACTAAAAACAATTAACCACCAAGATAGAGTACTTTGATATCATTTAAAACCTATGCCTTTCTATAAAAACCTATATATTTAAGGCCAAAATTGCCATAGAAAAAATATTTTTAAAATGATTTGTTCTTAGTTTCATTTGCCTGAATCTCCTGCCAGATGGCGAAGCTGAAAAAAAACAGTGTCCTGGGTGAGACGGATCCTGTATAATTTCTGTTGCCTTCTTCCTACAACGAGAAGCATATAATTGATCAGGTTTTGGTAGTGCACAGCCAATTGTTTCTCTGCCACCTTAACCACCCTCTGAAGTGCCTTCCTTTCTGAAGCAGTGCAACCACCGTACCACACACATAATAGGTAAGCACAAGGGCCCTATTTATAAAGTTCGTTACGTTATCGAAAAAATAACGATCGGTATTGTACGATTAACGATCGTTATTTTCCAATATCGATCTTATCTACGATATCGCTATGAAAATCTACGATGCAGATATCGTAGAATAACGATCGCTATCATAAAAATAATGGTCAATATCGTCGAATACTGATGTTATCGACATTATCGACCGTTATTCTATGATAATGATCGTTTTACGATAGCACTCTCCCACAACACAGTGATAGAAAGCAAGCAACAACCTGAGTTGGTAGGTGGTTCTTTTTAGAATTCGCAGAAAAAACAACCTCCACCATAGCATTTCCACCCCATGTCAGGTCATCTTTCAGCTCCATACCTAAAATCTAAACCCGTAACCCTCAATAATGAGTGGTTGGATATACCATTTATACCTCCTAAAATCAATAAGCAGCCCTTGTTTTTTTATGTTAAGGTGAAGGTGTTTACTCTACACCACACCATCAAACCGCTCTATACTCATTCTATAAGCACATTCATCTCCTTACATGAGATGAGTCCTACCACTGCCATATCATCCACAAACTTGATAATCCTATTACTAGAGGAGGTGGGGGGCACAATATACTTATACAATGAATAGAGAAGGGGACTAAGCACCATCCTGTGTGTGTCCCTGTATGAGACTAAGGCTTGTGGAAACATATGAACCAACCTCACTCTCTGGGAGCGGTCAGATAAAAAGTTCAATATTCACCTAACAAATACCTGATGACAGTCCCAGGTCTGCCCGTTGGACACCAGTCTTTGCGGGAGGATGGTATTAAATAGTGAGCTAAGTCCACTGATTGGTGTCCAAGCTGAAGACTTTAGTTTCCCTTTAAAGGAATTGAACATGAAACATGTAAGCAACACTTTATATGATTGGTTTGTTATTGCTGTATGACTTCAATCCAGTACTTGCTTTTCTCAAGCTCAGTCCCTCAGTCCTCCAGCCCCCTGCCAGACTAGCGCTGCTCCTGGTTCTCTGGCACTGCGTGGATGCGAGCAGGTCTCTTCTTATCTCCTCTGTCCCTCTGACAGGTAAATGGTGGAGGAGATCCAATCACTTTGAAACTTGCCTCCCACCCAATCGTGCATCAGACTTCGGTCAGTCCTCTCCCCATTGGGTCCCTCTGTCTATTAAGCCTGTGTTTTGTTATAGCCTCATTGCCTGTTATAGTTTTGGTTAAGCCAAGCTAGTGGTCCCTGCATTGGTTCTAGCAGCCAGTCTAGTTCTTGTAGTTAGTCTTGTTCACTGTTCTTCTCATTGTTATTGTAATCTCTTATTCTGTCCTTTTTTTGTCTTCCAGTTCCTGTGATTTCCATTGATGTGTTCGTTTTTCCAGAGTATACTGGCCTCAGTGTCTAACGTTGCACTCTAAGACCTGGGGGTAACCTGTACAGTGAGACGCAACAAGTCTCCTGGTGATCTGAGGCTTGTCTATAGGTGAAGACAGGGATGTAGATTGGGGTATGGTGCTGACGGTATTTCGCGGACGCTGGGCATCACATTAACCCTTTAAAAGCAATTGCAAAAGTAGAAGTGGATACCGAAATAATTAACAAAAGTTAAGTTTTGCTCTTTGGATTTTCCAAGTCTTGTGTTTTCTACTATTAAACTATGTTTATTACTAGATATTATCATTAAACATTATAAAAATGTTACATGCACATTTTTGCTGAAAGGATTTTGGGAGGGAGCAGAGCTGTTGTGAGTGAGGAAGAAGCCAAACCAAGTCTATCTAGCCAAAACCGTACATGTAAATACACATTCATGTTCAGAACTGCCACCTCCTTCGAAATGTTCAGCCAAACATAAAAATGACCTCAATTTTTGGTCCGTGAATCAGATTTCAAGGTGACAAGCCTCAAGTTTAGTTCATAAATTGATCCATGTAACTTAATTGTGTTTTTATTTCTCTTAACTTTCCTCTTATTTAACTCTGGTCTTAAAAATATACTATGATGCTTAGATATTTCGCCTTTCTCAGACCATTGGCAATGTCATCAAAAGCGAAATTTCACTGAACTGTAGCCACAAAATTAATGCACCACAGATCAAATCAAAGGTACAAATTGACTGCAAATTCCCTTAAAAACCATATGCCTTACATGTCTAAATTATAGATATACATATACATTTAGGCATGGAATACGATTGGAATTGGAGGAAATAAAAGGTTCAGGCAGAAATTTGGACCTCATTTTTTGTTATTCTAGAGTTTTTATTTGCCATCAAGCAGAAAGTGCATGGATATCAAAGCTCAACTGGACTAAAATAATTGGAATTGTTTTTCCTGGAATGTTTTCTCAACACTTCATAAAATAGGATCCCTGCAGTAGACACAAGTAACATATTACAGATAACTGGCAGGGAGTTCACTCTCAAACCAACAGAGTTCTCAGGGATTTTTTGTCAAACACAGTATACACCTTCAAGACTATAAATAAACCATAGCAGGATCATATGAGAACTATTTTAAGAAAATGTACTTTTTTGAAAATTTTTTTGTTACCTTGGATCAGATATTACGGTATATGTATATATATATTATATTTATTCAACCAATGGGAAAAAATCATCTTCATGATGTGTTTAGAGGAAATGGCATTATGCCCTTTAGAGGAGAATTATACTCTCCACGAACTCGCCTCTTAAAACTATCCTTCTTCGCTTTTCAGGATTGGACATAAACCACTAGTTCCTCACCCCTGGGTTTGCCTCATACCAGGCTCAAAAGTGATTATCTTAGTGCCGGTCTGACCCTGTCTCCTCCATAGTTAGGCTTTGTTCAATAGGAAGCCACAGTAAGTCGGTCTTCCTATTGGCCCAGTCAATAATTGTCTTGACCTGAGATAGTGTTTGCACTTGTAAAACATTATTTAGATACTTTATAGTGGTTCAGGATATGATCTGTAAACATTGCCTTATTGGTTCTTAAAACTGCATAAAAATAGTATCATTTTTAAAAATGAACTTCCTTTGGGATATGTAAGGAGTTGCACAAGACAAGTGTCCATTTAGGTGCCTGGGACCTTATAAATGAACAAAAAAATATCTTCGGGGGCAATAGCAAAAGCTGTGCACAGAGGAGGGCTCGCCATACAAACCTTTCAGGCAGACATTACATCTTATTCAGAGCACTGGGAAGCTGCCGCTTTGGAAAAGCACATAATGGTACTGTGGACAGGGGTCTTTTTCTTTGGAGGGACCATGGCTTGTCGTTCTCCTAGCATTGCCCCATTTCTGGCTTTGTTTACAGCCTGTGTGTGGTAGATATAAGCTGTAAGGTGTCATTATGGGACTTTGATCCTTTAGAAAATAAAAACATTGCAAATAAAAGACTTCCCTAATTATATATTGTGTGTTTCCCAAACATACTAGATAATTACTAGAATTAGTATAAAGTGAGGAGTAATTATTAAACATTATGAGGAGCTTTGAAGACCCAGTAAATATTTTGTATTAAATTAGAAAAAATAAACAGAGAAACAAATGTTACATCCAATATATTATATTATTTTATTTAACTAAACAAATTTGTCTGTCGTCTTTGAAAGATGTGGCCACAGACAGTCAAGAGTGTTCTCCATATAAAGTATATTATATAAGTTAGGGAGAACGCTTGTGACTGCCATAAACGATTGTGGCCAGCTCCAAATACCTTAATACAGGGGACATACTGGGGCAAGGGAGATTTTTTGTAACAAGCAGTTCTGATGCGATGCTGAATACGACCATGTATAGAAGTAAATCAATTGATAATCTAAAAGTATGTTTAAACAATGCAAGAAGTCTGGCTGGAAAAAACGGCGAACTTGAAATAATAGCATTAAAGGAAAGGTATGATGTAATTGGTATAGCAGAATCATGGCTTAATGATTCACACAACTGGACAGTAAATATTGAAGGTACTCCTTATTTAGACATGACCGAGTTAATAAGAAAGGAGGAGGAGTATGTATGTATTTTAAACAGGAATTGAAGCCAAATTTAAAAGATGGAATAGATGGGGGAGCAAACGATACGGCAGAAACATTATGTGGTGGAACTGTGTACAGGAAGCAAGAAGGTGGGTAAATTAATTGTTGGATAGTTATAAGCCGCCAAATTCCGAGGAAGAGGTGGAATGAATCTCCTATGCAGTTGGCGAAGGCTGCTGGTATGAGCATGTTCTGGTCCTGGGGGATTTTAACTACCCTGACATAGATTGGAGTAAGGGAACTGCCAGACCTTAAAGGTATAAAGTTCTTAAATTTCTATATGAGCATTTTCTTTCACAGTGGTAGAAGTTTCTACTAGACAGAATGCGTTGTTGGATCTGGTGATATAATAATACCCTAGCTCATTATGTGATGAAGTAATGGGAAGCTTAGGAATAGTGACCATGATATAGTGTCATTTAATATAGGTTGCAAAAAACTAAAGTGGCACTGGCTTAACAAAAACTTTTAGCTTTAGGAAAGCTAATTTTATGCTTTAAAGGAATCGCGCCTCTCATAGACTGGGGGGAACTGTTTTAGGTAAAGAAAACTGAGCAGATGTGGACCACTTTTAAAGGGATATTAAACTATTACATTTCAAATCGATACCTTTAGGTAACAAGTGTAAAAAAATTAGGAGTCCTGCATGGCTTAATGCTCAGGTAAAAGGGAAATGGATATAAAAAGAAAAGGGCTTTTAAAATTTTGAAAACAGAAGGCAAAAGAACAGGCTACCGGGAGTACAAAAAGCTGTAATAAAGAGTGCAAGAAAGCAATTAAACTAGCTAAAATAGAAAATGAAATACGGATTGCTGAACAAAGCAAGTCCAACCCAACAAAATGTTTTTTAAGTAAGTATAAATGGTAAAAAGATGAGGAACTGAGAATGGGGGACCATTAAATAATGGAGCTGAGTTGGTTTTAGAGGATGCCGAAAAGGCTAATCTGCTAACCGTTTTTTTTACATCGTTTTTACTGTTGAGAATCCTTGTCCTTACAGTAGGGATTGTAGCAATATGCAGGGAAGAAATGAAGAGTTTTCACATTGGATAACGGAGGATATGGTACGGAAACAATTAGACAAAGTTAATATCATAAGCGCCAGGACCAGATGGATTGATCCTAGGATTTTAAAAGACTTAGTTCAGTTTAGCTAGACCACGTTTTTCATATTTCAGATTTGCTTTGTCTGGGTGTGCCGCTGGATTGGAAAAAAGCCAATAATACCAAATTCAAAAAAGGTAGTCGTTCAGCCTGGTAACTATAGACCTGTAAGCTAACATCAGTGGTAGGGAAGGTGATGGAAACTGACTTTGTGCTCAAGAGATCATATTATTAGTATAGTCAGCATGGATTATGAGAAATAGATTATGCCAAATTAATTGGTTTTTATGGAAGAGTGAGTAAGAAGTTGGACTCAGGCACAGCAGTGGATGTGGTATATTTTGGATTTTGCAAAAGCTTTTGATACTGTGCCACATAGGCGCCTAAGTATAAACTGAGGACTGTTGGCCTTGAAGAAAACATTTGTTCATGGATAGAAACTGGTTATTGGACCGCAAACAGAGAGTGGTGGTTAATGGAGCACATCTATGTGGGCTAAAGTTCTAAGGGAGTGCCTCAGGGTTATGTACGGGGCCGCTTCTGTTAAACGTTTTAAATGACTTAGAAGGGGCATTGAGAGCAAGGTCTTTGTGTTTGCTGATGACACTAAATTATGCCGAGCTTTGGAAACTTCCAATGTGTGCAGTGCTGCAAGCAGACCTAGAAGATTATCAAAATGGGCAGCAGAATGGCAGATGAGATTCATGTAGATAAATGTAAGGTGATGCATTTGGGATTTAACCTTTTCAGTGCCAGACAGTTTTGCAAGAGTGTCTACCCTTTTTTGCCAGAAGAATTTCAGGATTTGCACTTATATGTTTAAACTATTTTACAGTAGGAACCCCCCAGTAAATTAGGAATATTATACATTGTTTTTTCAGCACAATGTGTACTTTAGCATGGTATAACATTTTTTAACTTTCTGGAGATTTAATTGGAATTATGGGTAAAATATGTAAAAAAAAATTAAAAATAGCAATTTTTCACAGATGGTTCCCATTTTTACTTACAGTATCTTAAGGTTACACACAAAAACTCTACTGTTTCTAAAAGCTCTGATACTCGAGTAAACGATACCAGATATATGTAGGTACCCGACTTTTCCGTACAGGAGACGCCCCCAAACTAAACTGCACCTTCAAGAATATTACACCAAATTAAAATGTATAACCACTACTGACAGTTAACATAGAATATCTTCCAAATTATCTAAAATATCCCCACAAGTGAGATATTTTTAGAAACTACACAACCCGCAGGATATTATGAGTGAGGTAAGTTTTGATCAAAATGCAGATTACCGGAAGCAGCTCTTCGTCCAATGTAAGTTATTTTCTCAAATTTTCCTTTTTTCCTTAACTGTAAAATCCGAGACAAAATCAAATGCAAATTTCAGCTAAAAACTGTGGAGGAAAGTTCAAAACGAATCTCAAATATGAAAGCCTAATCCCCTCTGAATAAACGGTTATGCCATATTCATGGGGTGTACCCAGAGACAATGGTACCAATAACCCAAAGTGGGACTAATGCCAAAAGGCAGTGACAGTAAAAAAATTTAGCCATCTCTATATTTGAACATTCTGCAGTTTTTTTACACTAACACCCTGTAGCTTGGAAATACCCCCCAGAAACTATATATTTTTGGAATGTAGACACCTTCAGCAACATAGCGCTGTAATTCTTTCATTCATACCATCAATGGTATAGGTGCAGCTTTCGTAGAAGTTCGCACTTTCGGCAGATTTTCTGAAAAAATTAACAAAGAACAACTTTCAAAGGTAGAAATCATGCCACACCATGGAATGTAAAAAAAGTACCAAATGTCAATCTCCCAAATGTCCTGAATCAAACGGTATGCCATATGTGGGGTTACACACACGGACGTGGAAGCGAATAGCTACGAAGTGAGACAATGCACAATGGCTCAAAACCAGTGAAAATATTCAGCCAACTCCAAATTTGAACAGTCTGCAGTTTTACCACAAAACACCCCCATAATCAGTAAATACCCCACAAAAACTATATATTCCTGAAATCTACACACCTTAGGCTATGTAACACTGTAGTTCGTTCATTCCATACCACAATGGTTGTGGGCGCAGTTCTCGGAGAAGTTCGCACTTTAGCAGATTTTCTGAAAAAAAACACTTTCAAAGGTAGAAAACATGCCAAACCCCATGGAATATAAAAAAAAGTTACCAAAGTCAATCTCCCAAATGTCCTGAATCAAACGGTATATGCCATAAGTGTGGTTACACACAAGGACGTGGGAAGCGAATAGCCACGAAGTGAGACAATGCATGGCTCAAAACCAGTGAAAATATTCAGCCAACTCCAAATTTGAACAGTCTGCAGTTTTTCCACAAACACCACCATAACTCAGAAATACCCCACAAAAACTATTATTCCTGAAATCTACACACCTTAGGCTATGTAACACTGTGTTCGTTCATTCATACCATCAATGGCGTGGGCGCAGTTCTTCATAGAAGTTCGCACTTTAGCAGATTTTCTGAAAAAAACACAACTTCAAAGGTAGAAAACATGCCAAAACCCCATGGAATGTAAAAAAAAATTACAAATTTCAATCTCCCAAATGTCCTGAATCAAACGTTATGCCATATGTGTGGTTACACACACGGACGTGGAAGCGAATAGCCACGAAGTGAGACAATGCACGATGGCTCAAAAACAGCTAAAATATTCAGCCAACTCCAAATTTGAACCGTCTGCATTTTCCCACAAAACGACCCCCTAACTCAAAAATACCCCCAGAAAAACTAATATTCCTGAAATCTACACACCTTAGGCTATGTAACACTGTAGTTCGTTCATTCATACCATCAATAGCGTGGGCGCAGTTCTTCGCAGAAGTTCGCACTTTAGCAATTTTCTGAAAAAAAACACCTTCAAAGGTAGAAAACATGCCAAAACCCATGGAAGTAAAAAAAAGTTACCAAATGTCAATCTCCCAAATGTCCTGAATCAAACGGTATGCCATATGTGTGGTTACACACACGGATGGAAGCAATAGCTACGAGAGTGAGACAATGCACAATGGCTCAAAAACCAGTGAAAATATTCAGCCATTCCAAATTTGAACAGTCTGCAGTTTTTACCACAAAACACCCGCTAACTCAGAAATACCCCACAAAAACTAAATATTCCTGAAATCTACACACCTTAGGCTAGTAACACGTAGTCGTTCATTCATACCATCAAGGGTGGGCGCAGTTTTCGTAGAAGTTCGCAATTTAGCAGATTTTGGAAAAAAAAAAACACCTTCAAAGGTAGAAAACATGCCAAAACCCCATGGAATATAAAAAAAAGGTACCAATGTCAATTCCCAAATGTCCTGAATCAAACGGTATGCCATACGTGTGGTACACACACGGACGTGGAAGCGAATAGCCAAGAAGTGAGGACAATGCATAATGGCTCAAAAACCAGTGAAATATTCAGCCAACTCCCAATTTGAAACGTCTGCAGTTTTTCCCACAAAACACACCCATAACTCAGAAATACCCCACAAAAACTACATATCCTGAAATCTACACACCTTAGGCTATGTAACACTGTGTTCGTTCATTCATACCATCAATGGTGTGGGCGCAGTTCTTCGTAGAAGTTCGCACTTAGCAGATTTTCTGGAAAAAAAAAAACACTTTCAAAGGTATAAACATGCCAAAACCCCATGGAATATAAAAAAAAGTTACCAAATGCAATCTCCCAAATGTCCTGAATCAAACGTATGCCATATGTGTGGTTACACACACGGACGTGAAGCGAAAGCTACGAAGTGAGACAATGCACAATGGCTCAAAACCAGTGAAAATATTTCAGCCAACTCCAAATTTGAACAGTCTGCAGTTTTTTACCACAAAACACCCCCATAACTCAGAAATACCCACAAAAAACTATATATTCCTGAAATTACACACTTAGGCATGTAAACATGTAGTTCGTTCATTATACCATCAATGGTGGGGGCGCAGTTTCTAGTAGAAGTCGCACTTTAGCAGATTTTCTGAAAAAAAAACACTTTCAAAGGTAGAAAACATGCCAAAACCCCATGGAATATAAAAAAAAGTTACCAAATGTCAATTCCCAAATGTCCTGAATCAAACGGTATGCCATACGTGTGGTTACACACACGGACGTGGAAGCGAATAGCCACGAAGTGAGACAATGCATAATGGCTCAAAACAGTGAAATATTCAGCCAACTCCAAATTTGAACAGTCTGCAGTTTTTCCCACAAAACACCACCATAACTCAGAAATACCACAAAAACTATATTTCTGAAATCTACACACCTTAGGCTATGTACACATGTAGTCGTTCATTCATACCATCAATGGCGTGGGCGCAGTTCTTCATAGAAGTTCGCACGTTAGCAGATTTTTGAAAAAAAAACACTTTCAAAGTGTAGAAAACATGCCAAACCCATGGAATGTAAAAAAAATTACCAAATTTCAATCTCCCCAATGCCGAATCAAACGTTATGCCATATGTGTGGTTACACACACGGACGTGGAAGCGAATACCACGAAGTGAGACAATGCACGATGGCTCAAAAACAGCTAAAATATTCAGCCAATCCCAAATTTGAACGTCTGCAGTTTTCCCACAAAACGACCCCTAACTCAAAAAAATACCCCCCAGAAACTTATATTCCTGAAATCTACACACCTATAGGCTATGTAACAATGAGTGCGTTCATTCATACCATCAATAGGTGGGCGCAGTTCTTCGCAGAGTTCGCACTTTAGCAGATTTTCTGAAAAAAAAACACCTTCAAAGGTAGAAAACATGCCAAAACCCCATGGAATGTAAAAAAAAGTTACCAAATGTCAATCTCCCAAATGTCCTGAATCAAACGGTATGCCATATGTGTGGTTACACACACGGACGGGGAACGAATAGCTACGGAAGTGAGACAATGCACAATGGCTCAAAACCAGTGTGAAAATATTCAGCCAACTCCAAATTTGAACAGTCTGCAGTTTTTACCACAAACAAAACACCCGCATAACTCAGAAAATACCCCACAAAAAAACTAATATTCCTGAAATTACACACCTTAGGCTATGTAACACTGTAGTTCGGTTCATTCATACCATCAATGGTGTGGGCGCAGTTCTTGTAGAAGTTCGCACTTTAGCAGATTTCTGGAAAAAAAAACACTTTCAAAGGTAGAAAACATGCCAAAACCCCATGGAATATAAAAAAAAGTTACCAAATGTCATCTCCCATGTCCTGAATCAAACGGTAGTGCACTATGTGTTGGTTACACACACGGACGTGGAGCGAATAGCACCAAAGTGAGACAATGCACGATGGCTCCAAAAACCAGTGAAAAAATTCAGCCAACTCCAAATTTGAACAGTCTGCAGTTTTCCCACAAACAACCCCCCTAACTCAGAAAATACCCACAAAAACTATAATTCTGAAATCTACACACCTTCAGCTATGAAAAGCTGTAGTTGTTTATTCATAACATCAATGGGTGTGTAAAATTCTACAGAAGAACTGCACCTTTTAGCATATTTTAGAAAAAATACAATAAAAAAAAACATTAAAAACATGGTTTTTCCACAAAATATTGCCATGAAAACTTTAAAAAGCATTCTAAATAATGAAGAGCAACTTTTTTGGAGTATTTTGATACTACATTTGTGGGGGTGCACTGGACGAGGGCAGCTGCCACATGCTTTGTGTGTACTATTGGGCATTTACACAGACAAAATTTCAAGCACAACAATAGGGGTAACTTTGGGATTTTCAACTAAAACAACCCACCCTTACCAGACCCCCCCCAAACAATATATTTTCTGAAAGTGCACATGCTCACTTACATTGATTCCCCTGATATTTTCCGACGGTCCATTGTCTGGCCAAAAAATC
This sequence comes from Hymenochirus boettgeri, assembly GCA_019447015.1. Classification (NCBI taxonomy): domain Eukaryota; kingdom Metazoa; phylum Chordata; class Amphibia; order Anura; family Pipidae; genus Hymenochirus; species Hymenochirus boettgeri. Next base: position 66,087,436 of record CM033474.1, on the reverse strand, counting down.
TTCGTGAAAATGTCGGTCTCGAAGATTTCTGAAAAAATTGACAAACACACTAAAAACCTAGTTGTTGCAAAAATCACAGTGCAAACTTTACCAAAGCATTCTAAATAGTGAAGAGCAAACTTCTTTGGAGTATTTTGATACCACATTTGTGGGGGTGCACTGCAGAGGGTAGCTGCAAACCGCTCAAAGTTTGTGTACTATTGGGCATCTACACAGCAAAATTTCAAGCACAAACCAATAGGGGCAACTTTGGGATTTTCAACTAAAAATAACTCATTACCCATGAACGTTGTTTGAGAATGTTTTTGGGCGCGCGCCGCCCATACGGTAGTGTCGGTGTGTTTACTTTATTGTAGTGACACAGTTTTTAATGGATAGCAAGACATGAAATGCGTGAAGAAGGGGTACCGGGTGGTGGTTTAGTTAGTCGCGAAAAGTAATTACGGTATATAGTCAGCATTGTCGCAGAGAGGACATTAGCTACGAGAACTCTCACCAGAACAGTGACGAGAATTGTACGCATTATATATAACGGGGCGTGTTTACTGAAAGATCACCGGACATTAAAGGAGAACTAAAAACCAATTTGTTAAGACTCAAGATCACAACCCCCCTAAAAACCATAAATAGCTTAAATTCCACTTCAGCAAATTGTTATAAAGTAAATTTAGCCTGTTAGAACTGGATGAAGTATCTGTGTATGTGCAGTGTCAGACCACAACTCCTGACCACATGCTCCTTGCTTTATCTGTCCTGTAAAAGGATTGGCTAGGGATTATTAATGAGTGTGGACCAACTGTAACAGGTTTCTGTCATAGCTAAGGACTGAGCATGTGCATCTGCACAAACCATGTTTTTAGGTAATTTTTGTATCAAAATGAGAGTAAGACCAGCTTATGTTTTTAAATCAAGGGTTCTGCCTTCTGGTCAGTGTTTGTTCTGGGGCTTTAGTTGTCCTTTAACAACATGGTATTAAACCCCAGCAGAACAGGGATGCTGGGAGTTGTAGTTTTCAAACGTCTGAAAGCCAAAGTTTGGACATGCCTGCTTTGGAAGTTCTATTTCAATCTACACTGCTTTAAAACCTGTAGCTTTAGTGTGCCCGAGCTCATATGGCAATGGAAGAAGCTTGTAAGGCAATGTAGACACAAGTAATAGTTTTGATGTCTGCCTAGCGTATTGCCAGTGTTTAGTCTGAATAAGCAAGTGTTATACAATCATTTCACTTAAAGGACAAGTTTACTCTCAAAGTGAACATTGGCTTTAAGCTTTAAGTGAAAAGGAAGGTAAACTAGCTATGCCTTACCTCCCTTCTTCATTATGTTCCAGGAGAGAGAAGGGAAACTTACCCATAGAGCTTCACTTAAAACTTAAAGGAGAACTAAACTTACATTTTTAAAACCTAATGTGAAAGTTTTTCTCCCCAGAACACCTATACATTGTAAGATTCTTCTCTGGTACGTTGCATTAGTATAGATGAGAATAGATCTGTAACTAAGAAGGCTTCCAGTTTTTGATAGTACAACTCCACAGCCCATGAAGTCATAAAAGAACCACGCCCCCTGACCCCAGTATTCATGTCTCTATGCACAAAGTGTTTTCTATACAGATGTCTCCACACCAATATGGAATCCCTGATAATACTTTGAAAGCTGCTTGTTACCCTGCTCATTTATTTACCAGTCAGTGTGAGTTGCTGGAAAATAAACTGCAGGTTAACAAGCGTCTTTCAAAATCTTATCAGATATATCTTTTTTTGTTCTATTATATTCCATGCAAAAGATAAGCTTCTAAATGTACCTAGCCTTTCAGCTTATACAGCGTAGCTCACCTTGTAAGACGCCAGGTTTAGACCCATTAGTTCAAAGGTCATGTGTTTGAATCCCAAACCTTATTTTTTGTCTCCATTATGTTCCTAGAACAATATTCTACATGTACCACGGCTTATATTGTGTTTCTCATAGCCTAGAGGTAGACTCTCCTTTAAGCAAGACAGAGTAAATGTACAAGTTTCAGGTTCTATTCCCCGACTTAACTTTTATTTTGCTGAATGTAATAATTCTGTTTCTTTACATCCATGCTATCTTTGAAATACACTGCAAAGATTACTTTTATTTTTGTATGGAAAGTAAAGGATTATATCATTGTTAGGACAGGAGCATTGAATGTGTTTAAAACAAAAAACTAAATCCTTGTTCTGTGTCAGGAGAGGGAGTATCTCTGTGCTGTAATGTGAGGCTGTCAGCCTCTAGCAAGGCTGCAACTTCCTTGTTTTGATCTGTTGAGCACTACAGAGCATGTGCCTGTAGGCAGACACTTAGCTGGGGGTTTTCCCAGCTAAGGTAGATTTGGGGAGCTGACCCAGTACTCACAGGTTTGTTTTCATAAATCACCCAATCCGCCACAGCAAAGGGAGAGTCGAGACGCAGCTTGTTGTATGTTTGTGAATGTGCTCTGTCTATTGGGACAATGTTAATAATACGATAATATATTTTATTGTCATTGTTACTTTAAAAGAAAAATAACTATGAAATTTCTTAAAATGCAGACGATTCGAATACAGAACCATATCTAAAAACAATTACCACCAAGATAAGAGTACTTTGATATCATTTAAAACCTATGCCTTTCTTATAAAACCTATATATTTAAGGCCAAAATTGCATAGAATAAAAACTATTTTTAAAATGATTTGTTCTTAGTTTCATTTGCCTGAATCTCCTGCCAGATGGCAGAAGCTGAAAAAAAACAGTGTCTGGGTGAGACGGATCCTGTATAATTTCTGTTGCCTTCTTCCTACAACGAGAAGCATATAATTGATCCAGGTTTGGTAGTGCACACGCCAATTGTTTTCTCTGCCACCTTAACCACCCTCTGAAGTGCCTTCCTTTCTGAAGCGTGCAACCACCGTACCACACCACATAATAGGTAAGTACACTAAGGGCCCTATTATAAAAGTTCGTTACGTTATCGAAAAAATAACATCGGTATTGTACGATAACGATCGTTATTTCCAATATCGATCTTATCCTACGATATCGCTATCGAAAATCTACGATGCAGATATCGTAGAATAACGATCGCATCATAAAATAATGGTCAATATCGTCGAATACTGATCGTTATCGACGATATCGACCGTTATTCTATGATAATGATCGTTATTTTACGATAGCACTCTCCACAACACAGTGATAGAAAGCAAGCAACAACTGGTTGGTAGGGGTTCTTTTTTAGAATTCGCAGAAAAAACAACCTCCACCATAGCATTTCCACCCCCTGTCAGGTCATCTTTCAGCTCCATACCTAAAATTAAACCCGTAACCCTCAATAATGAGTGGTTGGATATCACATTTATACCTCCTAAAATCAATAACAGCTCCTTGTTTTTTTATGTTAGGTGAAGGTTGTTTACCTACACCACACCATCAACCGCTCTACTCATCTCTATAAGCACATTCATCCTCCTTACATGAGATGAGTCCCTACCTGCCATTCATCCACAAACTTGATAATCCTATTACTAGAGTAGGTGGGGGGCACAATCATACTTATACAATGAATAAGAAGGGGGACTAAGCACACACTCCTGTGGTGTCCCTGTATTGAGACTAAGGCTTGTGGAAACATATAACCCAACCTCACTCTCTGGGAGCGGTCAGATAAAAGTATATTCACCTACAAATACCTGATGACAGTCCCAGTCTGCCACTTGGACACCAGTCTTTGCGGAGGATGGTATTAAATAGTAGCTAAAGTCCACTGATTGGTGTCCAGGCTGAAGACTTTAGTTTCCCTTAAAGGAATTGAACATGAAAACATGTAAGCAACACTTACTATGATTGTTTTGTATTGCTGTATGACTTCAATCCAGTACTTGCTTTTCTCAAGCTCAGTCCCTCAGTCCTCCAGCCCCCTGCCAGACTAGCGCTGCTCCTGGTCTCCCTGGCACTGCGTGGATGCGAGCAGGTGCCTCTTCTTATCTCCTCTGTCCCTGCTGACAGGTAAATTGGAAGGAGATCCAATCACTTTGAAACTTGCCTCCCACCCAATCGTGCATCAGACTTCGGTCAGTCCTCTTCCCCATGGTCCCTCTGTCTATTTAAGCCTGTTTTGTTATAGCCTCATTGCCTGTTATAGTTTGGTTAAGCCAAGCTAGTGGTCCCTGCTATTGGTTCTAGCAGCCAAGTCTAGTTCTTGTAGTTAGTCTTGTTCACTGTTCTTCTCATTGTTTATTGTAATCCTTCTTATTCTTGTCTTTTCTTTGTCTTCCAGTTCCTGTGATTTCCATTGATGTTCTGTTTTTTCCAGAGTATACCTGGCCTCAGTGCTTATAGTTGCACTCAAGACCTGGGGGTAACCTTACAGTGAGACGCAACAAGTCCCTGGTGATCTGAGGCTTGTCATAGGTGAAGACAGCGATGTAGATTGGGGTATCGGTGCTGACGGTATTCTCGGAGACTCTGGGCATCACATTAACCCTTAAAATGCAATTGGAAAGTAGAAGTGGATACCGAAATAATTAACAAAGTTAAGTTTTGCTCTTTGGATTTTCCAATTTCTTGTGTTTTCTACTTTAAACTATGTTTATTCCTAGATATTATCATTAAACATTTATAAAAGGTTACATGCAACATTTTTGCTGAAAGGATTTTGGGAGGGAGCAGCTGTAGTGAGGAAGAAGCCAAACCAAGTCATTCTAGCCAAAACCGTACATGTAAATACACATTTTCATGTTCAAAAGAACTGCCACCTCCTTCGAAATGTTCAGCCAAACATAAAAATGACCTCAATTTTTTGGTCCGTGAATCAGATTTCAAGGTGACAAGCCTCAAGTTTAGTTCATATTGATCCATGTAACTTAATTGGTTTTTTATTTCTCTCTAACTTTCCTCTTATTTAACTCTGGTCTTAAAAATATCACTATGATGCTTGATATTCGCCTTTCTCAGACCATTGGCAATGTCATCAAAGCGAAATTTCACTGAACTGTAGCCACAAAATTCATGAACACAGACAATCAAAGGTACAAATTGACTGCAAATTCCCTTAAAACCATATGCCTTACAATGTCTAAATTATAGATACATATACATTTAGGCATGGAATACGATTGGAATTGGAGGAAATAAAAGGTTCAGGCAGAAATTTTGGACCTCATTTTTCTGTTATTCTAGAGTTTTTTATTGCCATCAAGCAGAAAGTCGCATGGATATCAAAGCTCAACTGGACTAAAATAATTGGAATTGTTTTTTCCTGGAATGTTTTCTCAACACTCTCATAAAATAGGATCCCTGCAGTAGACACAAGTAACATATTACAGATAACTGGCAGGGAGTTCACTCTCAAACCAACAGAGTTCTCAGGGATTTTTTTGTCAAACACAGTATACACCTTCAAGGACTTAAATAAACCATAGCAGGATCATAATGAGAACTATTTTAAGGAAACGTGTACTTTTTTGAAAATATTTTTTGTTACCTGGATCAGTATATACGGTATTATATATATATTATATTTATTCAAAATGGGAAAAAATCATCTTCATGATGTGTTTAGAGGAAATGGCCATTTATGCCCTTTAGAGGAGAATTATACTCTCCACTGAACTCGCCTCCTTAAACTATCCTTCTTCGCTTATTCAGGATGTGGACATAAACCACTAGTTCCTCACCCCTGGTTTGCCTCCATACCAAGGCTCAAAAGTGATTATCTTAGTGCCGGTCTGACCCTGTCTCCTCCATAGTTCAGGCTTTGTTCAATAGGAAGCCACAGTAAGTCGGTCTTCCTATTGGCCAGTCAATAATTGTCTTGACCTGAGATAGTGTTTGCACTTGTAAAACTATTAAGATACTTTATAGTGGTTCAGGATATGATCTGTAACATTGCCTTATTGGTTTTCTTAAAACTGCATAAAAAATGTATCATTTTTAATAATGACCCATTCCTTGGGATATGTAAGGAGTTGCACAAGACAAGTGTCCATTTAGGTGCCTGGGACCTTATAAATGAACAAAAAAAAATCTTCGGGGCAATAGCAAAAGCTGTGCCACAGAGGAGGGCTCGCCATACAACCCCTTTCAGTTGCAGACATTACATCTTATTCCGAGCACTGGAAGCTGCACGCTTTGGAAAGCACATAATGGTACTGTGGACAGGGGTCTTTTTCTTTGGAGGACCATGGCTTGTCGTTCTCCTCTAGCATTGCCCCATTTCTGGCTTTGTTTACAGCCTGTGTGTGGTAGATATAAGCTGTAAGGTGTCATTATGGGACTTTGATTCCTTTAGAAAATAAAACTATTGCAAATAAAAGACTTCCCTAATTATATATTGTGTGTTCCCATAACATACTAGATAATTACTAGAATTAGTATAAAGTGAGGAGTAATTATTAAACATTATGAGGAGCTTTGAAGACCAGTAAATATTTTGTTATTAAATTAGAAAAAATAAAACAGAAAACAATGTTACATCCAATCTATTAATTTATTATTTTATTTAAAACTAAACAAATTCTGTCTGTCGTCTTTGAAAGATTGGGCCACAGACAGTCAAGAGTGTTCTCCCTATATAAAGTATATTATATAAGTATAGGGAGAACGCTTGTGACTGCCTACACATTGTGGCCAGCTCCAAATACCTTAATACAGGGGACATACTGCGAGCAAGGGAGATTTTTGTAACAAGCAGTTCTGATGCCGATGCTGAATACGACCATGTATAGAAGTAAATCATTGATAATCTAAAATGTATGTTTAACAAATGCAAGAAGTCTGGCTGGAAAAACCGGCGAACTTGAAATAATAGCATTAAAGGAAAGGTATGATGTATTGGTATAGCAGAATCATGGCTTAATGATTCACACAACTGGACAGTAAATATTGAAGGTACTCCTTATTTAGACATGACCGAGTTAATAAGAAAGGAGGAGGAGTATGTATGTATGTTAAACAGGAATTGAAGCCAAATTTAAAAGATGGAATAGATGGGGGAGCAAACGATACGGCAGAAACATTATGGGTGGAACTGTGTACAGGAAGCAAGAAGGTGGTAATTAATTGTTGGAGTAGTATGTTATAAGCCGCCAAATTCCGAGGAAGAGGTGGAAATGACTCTCCATATGCAGTTGGCGAAGGCTGCTGGTATGAGCATGTTCTGGTCATGGGGATTTAACTACCCTGACATAGATGGAGTAAGGGAACTGCCAGCACCTCTAAAGGTATAAAGTTCTTAAATTTTCTATATAGCATTTTCTTTCACAGATGGTAGAAGTTCCTACTAGACAGAATGCGTTGTTGGATCTGGTGATATATCATAACCCTGAGCTCATTATGTAGATGAAGGTAATGGGAAGCTTAGGGAATAGTGACCATGATATAGTGTCATTTAATATAGGTTGCAAAAAACTAAAGTGCACTGGCTTAACAACTTTTAGCTTTAGGAAAGCTAATTTTATGCTTTTAAAGGAATCGCTCCTGCTCATAGACTGGGGGAACTGTTTCTAGGTAAAGAAACTGAGCAGATGTGGACCACTTTTAAAGGGATATTAAACTATTACATTTCCAATCGATACCTTTAGGTAACAAGTGTAAAAAAATTAGGTCCAGTCCTGCATGGCTTAATGCTCAGGTAAAAAGGGAAATGGATAAAAAGAAAGGGCTTTTAAAATTTTGAAACAGAAGGCACAGAACAGGCTTACAGGGAGTACAAAAGCTGAATAAAAAGTGCAAGAAGCAATTAACTAGCTAAAATAGAAATGAAATACGGATTGCTGAACAAAGCAAGTCCAACCCCAAAATGTTTTTTAAGTATTAAATGGTAAAAAGATGAGGACTGAGAATGTGGGACCATTAAATATGGAGCTGAGTTGGTTTGTAGAGGATGCCGAAAAGGCTAATCTCTAACCGTTTTTTTACATCGGTTTTCTGTTGAGAATCCTTGTCCTTACAGTAGGGATTGTAGCAATTATGCAGGGAAGAAATGAAGAGTTTTCACATTGGATAACGGAGGATATGGATCGGAAACAATTAGACAAGTTAATATCATAAAGCGCCAGGACCAGATGGATTGCATCCTAGATTTTAAAGAGCTTAGTTCAGTTCTAGCTAGACCACTGTTTTTCATATTTTCAGATTTGCTTTTGTCTGGGGATGTGCCGCTGGATTGGAAAAAAGCCAATGTAATACCAATATTCAAAAAAGTTAGTCGTTCACAGCCTGGTAACTATAGACCTGTAAGCCTAACATCAGTGGTAGGGAAGGTGATGGAAACTGACTTTGTCTCAAGAGATCATCTTATTAGTGAGTCAGCATGGATTTATGAGAAATAGATTATGCCAAATTTAATTGGTTTTTATGAAGAAGTGAGTAAGAAGTTGGACTCAGGCACAGCAGTGTGATTGGTATATTTGGATTTTGCAAAAGCTTTTGATACTGTGCCACATAGGCCCTATGTATAAACTGAGGACTGTTGGCCTTGAAGAAAACATTTGTTCATGGATAGAGAACTGGTTATTGGACCGCAAACAGAGAGTGGTGGTTAATGGAGCTACATCTATGTGGCTAAAGTTCTAAGCGGAGTGCCTCAGGGTTATGTACTGGGGCCGCTTCTGTTTAATCTGTTTATAAATGACTTAGAAGGGGGCATTGAGAAGCAAGGTCTTGTGTTTGCTGCTGATGACACTAAATTTGCAAGCTTTGGAACTTCCAATGATGTGCAAGTGCTGCAAGCAGACCTAGATAGATTATCAAAATGGGCAGCAGAATGGCAGATGAGATTCAATGTAGTTAAATGTAAGGTGATGCATTTGGGATTTACCTTTTCAGTGCCAGACAGTTTTGCAAGGTCTACCCTTTTTTGCCAGAAGAATTTTCAGGATTTTGCACTCATATGGTTTAAACTATTTTACAGTAGGAAACCCCCCAGTAAATTAGGAATATTATACATTGTTTTTTTAGCACAATGTGTACTTTAGCATGGTATCAACATTTTTTAACTTTTCTGGAGATTTAATTGGAATTATGGGTAAAATATGTAAAAAAAATTAAAAATTAGCAATTTTTCACAGATGTTCCCATTTTTACTTACAGTTATCTTAAGGTTACACACAAAAATCTTACTGTTTCTAAAAGCTCTGATACTCCCGAGTACAACGATCCAGTATGTAGGTACCCCGACTTTTCCTGTACAGGAGACGCCCCCAAACTAAAACTGCACCTTCAAGAATATTACACCAAATTAAAATGTATAACCACTACTGAACAGTTAACATAGAATATCTTCCAAATTATCTAAAATATCCCCACAAAGATATTTTTAGAAACTACAACACCCCAGGATATTATGAGTGAGGTAAGTTTTGATCAAAATGCAGATACCGGACGCAGCTCTTCGTCCAATTGTAAGTTATTTTCTCACATTTTCCTTTTTTTCTCAACTGTAAAATCAAGACAAAATCAAATGCAAATTTCAGCTAAAAACTGTGGAGGAAAGTTCAAACGAATCTCAAATATGAAAGCCTAATCCCTCCTGAATAAAACGGTATGCCATATCATGGGTGTACCAAGAGACATGGCTACCAACTAACCCAAAGTGGGACTAATGCCAAATGGCAGTGACAGTAAAAAAATTTAGCCACTCTCTATATTTGAACATCTGCAGTTTTTTACACAAACACCCCTGTAGCGTGGAAATACCCCCCAGAAACATATATTTTTGGAATGTAGACACCTTCAGCAACATAGCGCTGTAATTCTTTCTCATCATACCATCAATGGTAAGGTGCAGCTCTTCGTAGAAGTTCGCACTTTCGGCAGATTTTCTGAAAAAATAACAAAGAACAACTTTCAAAGTGAAATCATGCCAAACCCCATGGAATGTAAAAAAGTTACCAAATGTCAATCTCCCAAATGTCCTGAATCAAACGGTATGATCATATGTGGTTACACACACGGACGTGGAAGCGAATAGCTACGAAGTGAGACAATGCACAATGGCTCAAAACCAGTGAAAATATTCACCAACCCAAATTTGAACAGTCTGCAGTTTTTACCACAAAACACCCCCATAACTCAGAAATACCCCACAAAACCTATATATTCCTGAAATCTACACACCTTAGGCTATGTAACACTGTAGTTCGTTCATTCATACCATCAATGTGTGGGGCGCAGTTCTCGTTAGAAGTTCGCACTTTAGCAGATTTTCTGAAAAAAAAACACTTTCAAAGGTAGAAAACATGCCAAAACCCCATGGAATAAAAAAAAGTTACCAATGTCAATCTCCCAATGTCCTGAATCAAACGGTATGCCATACGTGTGTTACACACACGGACGTGGAAAGCGAATAGCCACGAAGTGAGACAATGCATATGGCTCAAAACCAGTGAAAATATTCAGCCAACTCCAAATTTGAACAGTCTGCAGTTTTTCCCACAAAAACACACATAACTCAGAAATACCCCACAAAAACTATATATTCCTGAAATCTACACACCTTAGGCTATGTAACACTGTAGTTCGTTCATTCATACCATCAATGGCGTGGGCGCGTTCTTCATAGAAGTTCGCACTTTAGCAGATTTTCTGAAAAAAAACACTTTCAAAGGTAGAAAACATGCCAAAACCCCATGGAATGTAAAAAAAAATTCCCAAATTTCAATCTCCCAAATGTCCTGAATCAAACGTTATGCCATATGTGTGTTACACACACGGACGTGGAAGCGAATAGCCACGAAGTGAGACAATGCACGATGGCTCAAAAACAGCTAAATATTCAGCCAACTCCAAATTTGAACAGTCTGCAGTTTTTCCCACAAAACGACCCCCTAACTCAAAAATACCCCCCCAGAAACTATTATTCCTGAAATCACACACACTTAGGCTATGTAACACTGTAGTTCGTTCATCATACCATCAATAGCGTGGGCGCAGTTCTTCGCAGAAGTTCGCACTTTAGCAGATTTTCTGAAAAAAAACACTTCAAAGTGTAGAAACATGCCAAAACCCCATGGAATGTAAAAAGTTACCAAATGTCAATCTCCCAAATGTCCTGAATCAAACGGTATGCCATATGTGTGTTACACACGGACGTGGAAGCGAATCGCTACGAAGTGAGACAATGCACAATGGCTCAAAACCAGTGAAATATTCAGCCAATCCAAATTTGAACAGTCTGCAGTTTTTACCACAAACACACCCGCATAACTCAGAAATACCCCACAAAAACTACATATTCCTGAAATCTACAACACCTTAGGCTATGTAACACTGTAGTTCGTTCATTCATACCATCAATGTGTGGGCGCAGTTCTTCGTAGAAGTTCGCACTTTAGCAGATTTTCTGAAAAAAAACACTTTCAAAGGTAGAAAACATGCCAAAACCCCATGGAATATAAAAAAGTTACCAATGTCAATCTCCCAAATGTCCTGAATCAAACGGTATGCCATACGTGTGGTTACACACACGGACGTGGAAGCGAATAGCCACGAAGTGAGACAATGCATAATGGCTCAAAACCTTGAAATATTCAGCCAACTCCAAATTTGAAACAGTCTGCAGTTTTTCCCACAAAACACACCATAACTCAGAAATACCCCCACAAAAACTATATTCCTGAAATCTACACACCTTAGGCTATGTAACACTGTAGTTCGTTCATTCATACCATCAATGGTGTGGCGCAGTTCTTCGTAGAAGTTCGCACTTTAGCAGATTTTCTGGAAAAAAAAACACTTTCAAAGGTAGAAAACATGCCAAAACCCCATGGAATATAAAAAAAAGTTACCAAATGTCAATCTCCCAAATGTCCTGAATCAAACGGTATCCATATGTGTGGTTACACACACGGACGTGAAAGCGAATAGCTACGAAGTGAGACAATGCACATGGCTCAAAACCAGTGAAAATATTCAGCCAACTCCAATTGAACAGTCTGCAGTTTTTACCACAAAACACCCCCATAACTCAGAAACCCACAAAAACTATATATTCCTGAAATCTACACACCTTAGGCTATGTAACACTGTAGTTCGTTCATTCATACCATCAATGGTGTGGGCGCAGTTCTTCGTAGAAGTTCGCACTTTAGAGCAGATTTTCTGAAAAAAAAAACACTTTCAAAGGTAGAAAACATGCCAAAACCCCATGGAATATAAAAAAATTACCAAATGTCAATCTCCCAATTCCTGAATCAAACGGTATGCCATACGTGTGGTTACACACACGGACGTGGAAGCGAATAGCCACGAAGTGAGACAATGCAAGGCTCAAACAGTGAAAATTTCAGCCAACTCCAAATTTGAACAGTCTGCAGTTTTTCCCACAAAACCCCACCATAACTCAGAAATACCCCACAAAAACTATATATTCCTGAAATCTACACACCTTAGGCTATGTAACACTGTAGTTCGTTCATTCATACCATCAATGGGTGGCGCAGTTCTTCATAGAAGTTCGCACTTTAGCAATTTTCTGAAAAAAAAACACTTTCAAAGGTAGAAAACATGCCAAAACCCCATGGAATGTAAAAAAATTACCAAATTTCAATCTCCCAAATGTCCTGAATCAAACGTTATGCCATATGTGTGGTTACACACACGGACGTGGAAGCGATAGCCACGAAGTGAGACAATGCACGATGGCTCAAAAACAGCTAAATATTCAGCCAACTCCAAATTTGAACAGTCTGCAGTTTTTCCCACAAAACGACCCCCTAACTCAAAATACCCCCCAGAAACTATATATTCCTGAAATCTACACACCTATAGGCTATGTAAACACTGTAGTTCGTTCATTCATACCATCATAGCGTGGGCGCAGTTTCTTCGCAGAAGTTCGCACTTTAGCAGATTTTCTGAAAAAAAAACACCTTCAAAGGTAGAAAACATGCCAAAACCCCATGGAATGTAAAAAAAGTTACCAAATGTCAATCTCCCAAATGTCCTGAATCAAACGGTATGCCATATGTGTGGTTACACACACGAGACGTGGAAGCGAATAGCTACGAAGTGAGACAATGCACAATGGCTCAAACCAGTGAAAATATTCAGCCAACTCCAAATTTGAACAGTCTGCAGTTTTTACCACAAAACACCCATAACTCAGAAATACCCCACAAAACTACATATTCCTGAAATCTACACACCTTAGGCTATGTAACACTGTAGTTCGTTCATTCATACCATCAATGGTGTGGCGCATTCTTCGTAGAAGTTCGCACTTTACAGATTTTCTGGAAAAAAAACACTTTCAAAGGTAGAAAACATGCCAAAACCCCATGGAATATAAAAAAAGTTACCAAATGTCAATCTCCCAAATGTCCTGAATCAAACGGTATGCCATATGTGTGGTTACACACACGGACTGAACGAATCGGCACAAATTGAGACAATGCACGATGGCTCAAAACCAGTGAAAATATTCAGCCAACTCCAAATTTGAACAGTCTGCAGTTTTTCCCACAAAACACCCCCCTAACTCAAAATACCCCACAAAAACTATATTCCTGAAATCTACACACCTTCAGCTATGAAGCTGTAGTTGTTTATTCATACCATCAATGGGTGTTTGTAAAATTCTACGAAGAACTGCACCATTTTAGCATATTTGATAAAAATTTACAAAAAAAAACATTAAAAACATGGTTTTCCACAAAATATTGCCATGAAAACTTTACAAAGCATTCTAATAATGAAGAGCAACTTTTTTGGAGTATTTTGATACTCCATTGTGGGGGTGCACTGAGAGGCAGCTGCCAACTGCTTTGTGTACTATTGGGCATTTACACAGCAAAATTTTCAAGCACAAACCAAAGGGGTAACTTTGGGTTTTTCAACTAAAACAACCCCTTACCCGACCCCCCCCACAACATATATTTTCTGAAAGTGCACATCTCACTTACATTGATTCACCATATTTTCCCGCGGTCCATTGTCTGGCCAAAAATCTCGTGAAAAGTCGGTCGAAGATTTCTGAAAAAAATGACAAACACACTAAAAACCTAGCTTGTTGCAAAAATCACAGTGCAAACTTTACAAAGCATTCTAAATAGTGAAGAGCAACTTCGGTGAGTATTTTGATACCACATTTGTGGGGTTGCACTGCAGAGGTAGCTGCCAAACCGCTCAAAGTTTGTGTACTATTGGGCATCTACACAAAAAATTTTCAAGCACAAACCAATAGGGGCAACTTTGGGATTTTTCAACTAAAATAAACTCATTACCCATGACCCCCCCACAAACATATATTTTCTGAAAGCGCACATGCTCACTTACATTGATTCACCATGATATTTGGCCACGTCCATTTCGTCTGGCCGAAAATCTTCGTGGAAATGGCGGTTTTCGGATTTCTGAAAAAATTCAAGCACACTAAAAACCTAGTTTGTCACAAAAATCACGGCAACTTTACAAAGCATTCTAAATAGTGAAGAGCAACTCTTTGGAGTATTTGATACCTCATTTGTGGGGGTGCACTAGAAGAGGGCACTGCCAAACCGCTCAGTTTGTGTACTATTGGGCATCTACACAGCAAAATTTTCAAGAACAAACCAATAGGGGCAACTTTGGGATTTCAACTAAAACAACCCCTTACCTATGAAACCCCCCCCACAACAATATATTTTCTGGAAGAGCACATGCTCACTTACATTTATTCACCATGATATTTGGCCGCGTCCAGACGTTTGGCCGAAATCTTCACGAAATTTGTGGTTTTCGAAGATTTCTGAAAAAAATTACAACACAACTAAAAACCTAGCTGGTCGCAAAAATCACAGTGCAAACTTTACAAAGCATTCTAAATAGTGAAGGCAACTTCTTTGGATATATTTGATACCACATTTGTGGGGTGCACTGCAAGGGTAGCTGCCAAACCGCTCAAGTTTGTGTACTATTGGGCATCTACACAGCAAAATTTTTCAAGCACAACCAATAGGGGCAACTTTGGGATTTTCACTAAATAAACTCATTACCCATGAACCCCCCCACAAACATAATTTTCTGAAAAGCCCATGCTCACTTACAATATCACCATGATATTTGGCCACGGTCCATTCGTCTGGCCGAAAATCTTCGTGGAAATGGCGTTTTCGAAGATTTTAAAAAAATTACAACACACTAAAAACCTAGTTTGTCACAAAATCACGGTGCAAACTTTACAAAGCATTCTAAATAGTGAAGAGCAACTTCTTTGGAGTATTTTGATACCTCATTTGTGGGGTGCACTAGAGAGGGCAGCTGCCAAACCGCTCAAAGTTTGTGTACTATTGGGCATCTACAACGCAAAATTTTCAAGAACAAACCAATAGGGGCAACTTTGGGATTTTCAACTAAAACAAACCCTTACCTATGAAACCCCCCCACAAACAATATATTTCTGGAAGAGCACATGCCACTTACATTTATTCACCATGATATTTGGCCGCGGTCCAGACGTTTGGCCCGAAAATCTTCACGAAATTTGTGGTTTTCGAAGATTTCTGAAAAAAATTACAAACACACTAAACCCCTAGCTGTCGCAAAAATCACAGTGCAAACTTTCCAAGCATTCTAAATAGTGAAGAGCAAACTTCTTTGGAGTATTTTGATACCACATTGTGGGGGTGCACTGCAGAGGGTAGCTGCCAAACTGCTCAAAGTTTGTGTACTATTGGGCATCTACAACCAAAATTTTCAAGAACAAACCATAGGGGCAACTTTGGGATTTTCAACTAAAAAAACTCATTACCCATGAACCCCCCCACAAACATATATTTTTCAAAGTGCCCCACTTTACTTAACCTTCCTCTTTCCTCCCGCCGCACTGCCAGAACCTCTGCTTGCCGAGAAAAATGAAAGCAGAGGGGCGGGGACCGGCAGTCCGTGTCTTGGATTGGGCTGAGCGGCACCAATCACGGATGCGGCTGATGGGGAGTTCAGTGCGGTGAGGAAAAAAACAGGGGAAAAAAAAAAGGAAAGCGGGAAGGTAAGTAATGTTGGGGCACTTTCTTAATAATAAAAATATAGCAGTTTGGGCTGGGGGAAAGGGGGAATATTATATAGAAAGGTTTTAAATAGGGGAGAGGGAAAGGCATCCTAATCGGGAGGGAGGGGCGGGAGAGAGAGAAGGGCGCAGTGACGCATGCCAACTTCTCCCGGAGGGCCAGGTAGGAGGCAGAGTCCTATATGGACTATGCTATCCTCCTGGTGGGCCAGTTTTTGGACTTGGGGGGACATACAGGAGAACCTTATGGAGCTGGGATGTGAGGGTACAAGGATTTTATTACACTGACATGGTGGGGCCATTAGTGGGGGGGATTATAGTTTGGCGGGTGGGACATGCCCTTTGGGGAATACAAAATCGGCTTCTGTTCTTGCTGAAAATTAGATTTATTCAGGGGTTGCAACACCTCGGACCCCAATGTCTGAAGCTAGTATCAAGGATCTACTGTTAACTTTAAAAACTTTATTCGGGGGGCCATAAACCTCCAGGCCAAAAGATTAGTGAACGGAGTGCCTTGAGAAATATTTTCCTAGTTAAAGGACAAGCATATAATTCAAATTGAAAAATGGTATACAGGTATAACCACCCCCCCCCTATCCCCCAACACCAAAACTGCAAATAGCTCAACTAATAAATGTTACAACTAATGTTTCGCCCTTCTGGAGCTTTCTCTCGCCTTTGAGAATTGAGAAAGACCAGAGAAGGGCGAAACGCATAAGGAGAGTTCTGCAGCCTGTTGCACTGATTTATGTATTTAAAAAACTTTGCGAGTGAGGAGAGCTCATATATACCGATTGTTGCATATAAAAGGTCCTAGCCTAAGGCACAGGTGAGTATAAGAGATCTTTATAATGGATTCTTTCTTAATTAGTGATTGGTATTTGTGATTGATAGACCAATGCATTTTTGATTATAATGAACAGTTGATTATGTGTGAATCCTCAGTGCAGATTGATACTGTATCATTTGTAATTGTTTTTATGTTATTGGCATTAGACTGATCATCCCATTAAAGTTTTGATTTGAATTAAAGGGCATTGTAAGTTATAGTGGTGGGCGAAGGTGCATTTTTTTGTTTATTCTATTTATAGTCTATAACCTGGCTGGCACCCTCGCCCGTGTATACGGGGATTCCCAGTGCCCTGCTAATTCTTTCTGCTTGATATATTTTATAGATTTGTACCTGATGCGAAATTGTTGTGTGGGCAGGGTGAGGCTGTTTACCTAAAATTAATTGGTTACTGATCTGTTTACTTTGTAGTTTAACATACAGTATATGTCATTTTAGTTTGCTTGTTTTTTGCATATTGTTTTTTCAGACTTTGCCAATAATGAATCTTTCTAAATACAGCCCCGCTGGTTTAGCAATAAATACCCGGAAATGTGTCTCATCAGCATCTAACAGCTAAGATGTCTATTGTATTGTAGTGATGATGTGGTTATTGATACTACCCAGGGAATGAATGGTTTTGGCAAAACTCTTCTGTAGTGGCATTCCAATAGTGTTGAACACCCCACCTATATTCAGGCTTTGGTCTTTTATTTTTACATTATTGGTTGGTTTGTTTATGAAACACATTGTTTTACAGTGTCATTTTCTTGCTAGAATGTGGACATTACAGTCTTTAAATGGTTGTCCTTGTTTTTCCTTAAGATGCAGGTTTTACAGTACACGGTATAAAATCAAACATCAGGCGAAGAAAGAGCATGTCCTTGTTCTAAAATACTGCATCTTCACATAGACACAACTTGCAGGATTATTTAAGTATGTTAAAAGCTGATGGCTCTGCCAACTTGATTACGTCCACGATGTGAAGCTGAAACACTTAGCAACACAGTTACGTCACAACTTAGCAAAAGTCAGTGTGTGTTTGTAGATACATTGAAACCTTGGGGGAAATTAATTCAGTAAATGCTTAACAGTTATTTCAAACAAGTGAGTGGATGTAAACAGCCTGGGGCAATATTGATACAACGTCATTGTCTTAATGCACCTTGGAACTGCACTTTGTAAGCTAGAGGACCTAAGCTCCATCTTTTTAGGACAGTACAAACGGGAATCTCCATACCACGGTTGAACCGTTACTGGGTTTCTTGTCTATGGTGTTTGTTTTTTTAATATGATATAGGTAGTAGGTCATAATATATTCTATTAAGATTAACTAACTCAATATTTTACGTGGAATATAGTTAAAAGGTGGTACAATTAACTGCATATTATTAATAAGACAGGCACAATGGTGCTTATTTGCTCCTCTCAGCCTTTTTTATTTTAAAGGGCATGTCCAACCCCCAAAACCTATAATAAAGGGCCATGTCCACCCCCCAAAACTATAATCCCCCCAACTATGTTGGACCCCACCATGTAGTGTAGTTTTAATCCTTACCTCACATTCCAGCTCATAGGGTTCTCCTGTAGTAGTCCCCCCCCCCCAAAAGTGCCAAAAAATCCCACAAGGAGGCTAGCAGGGCTCTGACCTCTAACGGTGACTCCAGTTTTTTGTTTCAGATTTTTGCCAGGCGTACTGCAGCTTTCTCCCCCTCCCTCCCCCTCCCTCTCCCTACCGTTCTAGCTTAACACCCCTTATGTCAGCCTTCCCCAGTGTCCCCCAGCCCAAACAGCATAAATTTTATTTTTAGAAAGAATAGAAAGCTCCCAAAATCTGTTACTTAACCTCTCGCTTTCACGCGGGAAGTGAAGCGAGCCGGCAAAGCAGCGTCCGTGATTGGATGCCGCCTCAGGGCACCCCCAATCACAGACGCTTGCCGTTCCAGCCCACTGCTTGCATTTTCCTAGCAAGCGAGGGCCGGGAGCGCGCGCAGGAAAGAGGGGAGCGTAAGTAGAGTTCTGGGGGGCTTTTTAAAAATAAAATTATTGCGTGTTGGCGGCTGGGAGCCCTGGGGGGGAGCTGTGTATTTCAAATTTTGATGAATTTAGGGTGGACATACCCTTTAACCCTTAATGGCCCTATAAGTAGATTACAAAAATTCTTACCTTACATCTCTGCTCCAAATGGTTCTCCAGCAAGCTGTCCCAAAGTCCAGGAAATGAAGTGAGGAGGTGTCTGTATGCCTTCCGGTCCTTGCTGATCCTCAAACCTTGACAAGGATGTGACATGTGATGTGGGCCCTTTATGCCCCCTTCCTCCCTCCACATGATCATCCTCTTCGGCCGTTGCAACCTAGTGTGAAAAGATTTTGGTACAAGGTAGGTGCCGCCTGCCCCCCCCCAACACTAAAATTTAATTTTTGCAAAATAAGCTCCCATCTTTACTTATTGACACTTCTCTCCCGCGCGTCGTGAATGACGTCAGCCGCATCTGTGATTGGCTGCGTCTTAGCCAACTAAGAGCGCTGCGTGTCCAGCCCCTGCTTGCAGCTTCCGCAAGCAGGAGATGGATTAGAGACGGCGTGCGAGAGACAAAATGGTCCGTAAGTAGTAACGTATGGGAACATTATTTTGCAAAAATATTTCCAGGGGGTTGGGGGTGGGGATTAGGGGACACCTACCGTGTAACCAAAGTAGGTTTTGGGGCTTGGACTGCCATTTAAGCATTTATCAAGAATTGTTCAAAATTTTGCCCCTGAGCTGTTTAATTTGCCTTAACAATTCAGACGATATTTTTACTAATCTACTTACAAAATTGCGCTAAACATTGATTTTTCACTTAACTTCCATGTTATTATGACTTTAAATGCTGAGGTTCCTAGTCGAAACACTATTTGTTTTGGAAATGGGATTGTAAAAACTCTGTGGATTCTGGGAATCTCCCGAATTTCTGAATTAAAATTGAGGATTATCGAAGATTGAAATTTAAAAATTGTGATCGGCAAATCTAGTCAAAAGTTTGTAATGATTGTGTTCGGAATTTTGTACGATTCACCTACACAATATCGCTTGCCGGTAGTTTACTATCGCATGGGAATGTATGGCCAAGCTGTCATAAATGTAGAACTGTGGTCTTTCCGATACCACGGGTTTTTAATATGCCGCTTAAGGCTAATAATAAAAATATAGCGGTTGGGGCTGGGGGGACAGGGGGAATGTTATATCAAAAAAAAATTTCAAGGGTGGACATGCCCTTTAAAGGGTATGCCCACCACTTAACCAGCTTTAATAACACCCCCAAAACCTAAACCATTATGAGAGGCTTGTAAGTATACTTGCCAGCGGTCGTTCCCATGGTTGCCCTCTGCTGCTGTTCCATGACTTTTACATGCACAGAAGCATCAGAGATGGCTTGGATATTTATCTTTCAGTCATAGCCCTGAGGTTGATTTTGTTGATGTTCTGGTGTTAAAAAGGTCCTTGAAGAAGAAGATCCCAAACATAATGGTAATCTCAAGAGAGCCTCCAGAGATAGGGCTATAGCCCAAGGGAACCACAGTTTTCTTGGCCACGTGGCAAGATTAATATTGCTGTCCTTCCACCCTCCTAAAGTTTGCTTAAAGTTCTTAGGATTAGAGGAAAAGGTGGGAATACATATGCCACTGGAAATATACATTTGATAGTAAAGGCATTGATTGCATAAGCTTGCAACCAAGAGCAGGAACTCTTTACAGTAGCATTGTGGGCTGATGCCATCAGGTTTATAAATGGTTGACCCTATCTTTTGCATATTATATTGAGGAGTTTGGGATTCTAACTCATTTTGGTGTAGGGTTACTCTGCTCAGCCTGACTGTTCAGAACTCATGGATTGTGTAAATCCTAGAGATGACTCTGCTCATAACATAATAATTTGTGGCATTCTCCAGTTTGACACTGTGAGTACTGCTTCTTTTGTTTATGTAGGACTCAAGTGCTCCCTTAACCTTTTCAGTGCCAGACAGTTTTGCAAGATGTCTACCCTTTTTTGCCAGAAGAATTTTCAGGATTTTGCACTCATATGGTTTAAACTAATTTTACAGTAGGAAACCCCCCAGTAAATTAGGAATATTACAACTTTGGGATTTTCAACTAAAACAACCCCTTACCTGTGAAACCCCTCCTTCCCCCACAAACCATATATTTTCTGAAAGCACACATGCTCACTTGCATTGATTCACCATGATATTTGGCCACGGTCGATTCGTCTGGCCGAAAAATCTTTGTGGAAATGGCGGTTTTCGAAGATTTCTGAAAAAAATGACAAGCACACTAAAAACCTAGTTTGTCACAAAAATTACGGTGCAAACTTTACAAAGCATTCTAAATAGTGAATAGCAACTTCTTTGGAGCATTTTGATACCACATTTGTGGGGGTGCACTGGAGAGGGCAGCTGCCAAACTGCTCAAAGTTTGTGTACTATTGGGCATCTTCACAGCAAAATTTTCAAGAACAAACCAATAGGGGCAACTTTGGGATTTTCAACTAAAACAACCCCTTACCTATGAAACCCCCCACAAACAATATATTTTCTGGAAGAGCACATGCTCACTTACATTTATTCACCATGATATTGGGCCGCGGTCCAGACGTTTGGCCGAAAATCTTCACGAAATTTGTGGTTTTCGAAGATTACTGAAAAAATTCTGAAAAACACACTAAAAACCTAGTTTGTCGCAAAACATCGCCGTGCAAGTTCACTTACCTAGATTTGCCATGAAATTTGCCCGTTGTCCAGGTGTCTGGTCGAAAATCCTAGTGAAGGTGGCCATGGTCCAGGTATCTGGTCGAAATTATTAGTAAAGGTGATAGTTTTTCAAGATTTATGAGAAAATAGTAAAAAAACACACTATAAATCTAGTGTTTTACAAAACAAATTGCCATGCAAACTTTACAAAGCATTCTAAATAGTGAAGTGCTACATGTTCACTTCGATCCGGACGTCTTGCCACAAATCTCCACACAATAACTTTTTGAAGATTTCTGAAAAGGAAAAAGCGAATAACAACCTAATTATTCCAAAAATGTTATGTTACATAGATGTTTTCAGGTCTTTTACTGCAAACAAACATTGATCTGTGAACCAACCTACAAACCATATCTTTTGTGAAAGTACATACCGTATATACTCGAGTATAAGCCAAGGTTTTTAGGTTTTAAAATAAACCTAAAAACCTTACCTCGGCTTATACTCGAGTCAAGGCAGTGCGGCAGCCGGATTTGGCCATTAGGGGTTGAGACGGCGATCATCCTGGAATGCAGCTTCGTGCCCATGTTCCCTGACAGCCCCGCTAGGAGAGAAAGAACAGCAGCTCCAGCATATGAATTCCTGGTCACCTCCGGATTTGGAGTTGAGCAACCATCGATCGGGTAAGGATCAACTTACTGGGGGGACTCTCAGGGGAGGGAGGGAAGGGGGCTCTACTGCCTTTTAACTGCAGAATTCCCATACAGGTGTTTGGAAACTACAACTCCCAGCAACTAAAGCATGCTGGGTGTTGTAGTTTCCAAACATCTGTATGGGAATTCTGTCCATTTAAAGGGCAACTTAAGACTCAAAAAATACTGAATCAGAAGGCAGTAGTGGTCATAGTTCCTAACCTCGGCTTATACTCGAATCAATCAATTTTTCCTACTTTTTTAGGTAAAAAAGGGTACCTCGGCTTATACTCGGGTCGGCTTATACTCAAGTATATCCGATACCTATATCTATGGTGATTCAAGGCATTCAGACTATGCAAATTAGTTCCTGGAACACAACTAAAAACACATAACTATAACAACAGTATAACCAAAAACTTTACAAACCAATTTGAAGAGGCTACAATATTATCTATCTGAAGAATATAACTATGGGAATAATAACGGGAAAAAACATGCCAGCACTTATAAATTTAGAGCAGTGTGGTAAATTTCAAAGCAGCTATCAAAGCAGAGAGCTGGCTTTGTGGGACATTTTGGGCAATAATAACGCAAGTCCTTTCTGGTCCCATTCTTTCTACAAACCAAGCAGGTTCTTTGGGGGTACCTTTTCCCAGCTGTAGGTGGGATATATTTTATGAAATGTTTACCAACCAATCGATCAACATTATCATTGCTTGGTCCTAAATCTGGTTGTTCTTCTTTACCAAACAGCAAGAAAGGGAGAAGCTGCAGCTGGTATTCAATAAATGGCAATTTGGAATCTGGTACTGCTGCCTTGTAGACAATAAACAAATTGAAGGTTGCGGCCTGAACTAAATTTATTGCAACCTTCTTGTAACAGTACTTGGATTTTCTGGTGGCATTGTAGTAATGGAGGATTTGGTCTGATTTGTCCATGCCACACATATGTTTATTATAGTCCCTGATGCAGAGTGGCTTTCTTGAGGGGGGTCTATTGCCACGTTTCTGCACCACACTGACCGTCTCATTATGTATTGTGGTCAGCATGAAAAAAATTTTTTGTCGGCATGTTTTAGAGCCAGGAGGTCACCACACCTCAAAGAAAACTGCTCATCCCTTTTCCGTTTTTTGTCTACAAGTTCCCTGGGCAAGCCTTTTCTTCTGGGGTTGACTGTGCCACAGGCAGGGGTGTCCAAAGAGCTTAGGGCTCTGAATAGGACAACACTAGTGTAGAGGTTATCCACGTATAGATGGAAACCTCTCCCCAACAAAGGAGTAATAAGCTCCCAGACAATTTTGGCACTAGTGTTCAAGTCAATGGGACAGCCTGGGGGATCTAATTGCGAGTCCCGTCCTTCATAGATGCGGAAACATTTGATGTACCCGGTCTTGCTGTCACATAATTTATAGAATTTAATTCCGTAATGGGCACGCTTGCTGGGGATATATTGCTTGATTGAAAGGCGCCCTTTGTACAGCAATAGCGATTCGTCTACAGATATATTTTGGGATGGAGTGTAGACTTCAGAAAATCGCTCAGACAGGCTATCAATCGGGTCTTAACTTATGGAGCCTGTCATGACCGGGTTGTCCAGGAGGAATATCCGTTTCATTATTGTTTAAAATGCAGAAATCGGTGTAAAATTTGGTACCGATTTCTTGCCATAACAGCGGGGAAAAGTGGCACTGAAAGTACATATTTGGTATCCCAATATGAGGCCACACTGTAACTTTTTAGGATACCAGTGGCTAAAGTGAGGCCCCAGAATTTTTTAAGCTCACTGAGATTGGTGGGTTTCCATGCCTGAGCTCTTGCCTGTGGACATAATGGATTTTAGGCTATAAATTGCTGGGCATATAAATTTGTATAGAGCACCATATCTTGTAGTATGGCCTCCTTAAGAAACAAGCCAAAAATCACAATTGTGAATTGTCTGTATGACGTTTACTCCAGGGAATGCATCAAATGGGGGAATTTGGGGGAATACATATTAGGAGACCTCCATGCAGAGTCTTCTTAATCCAGTGCAGGCATAAGCCCCACTTACATCTTCTGTGCCTCTATTGTGACTGATCTTGACTAGCATCCTGACTTGCCCCCATCAGAGACAAAGTAGTGCCACTACTTGTTGGAGGCTCATCTACTGATGAGCTACTTTCAGAATCTGATGGCAAATAATCAGAGTCAGAGTCTGATTCACTAGTGTCTGAGACCATGCAGTAGGCTGCAGCCTCCTCCACACTATATAGCCTTTAGACATTCTAAACCTTGCAAGTACAAACACCAGAAAATTAACCCCTTCACCTACACTGAACTCAAGACAAGCTGCTTGACTACTAGCAACAAAGTAACGTCCCTAAAGTAACAGTGATGAACTGAAAATGAACTCAAGAGTATATATGTCTATACTCAGAATAAGAGATGTTATATACAACCCTATAATATATACACACTCTATATAGTTATTCAAAAAAAACAGCAATAACACAAAAGCAGAACAGAACAAAAAAAAAAACAGAACAAATGCAACAACTTTCTAAAACAAGTATATATGTGTGGACAGATGTGTAAAAGTGTGCCTGGTGTGTTCTAAATAAACCAAGAAACAACCAATGCTGATAATTCAGATAACAAAAACACACCAAAAAAAACTGAAATGTTTTGTGTAAGTGTTTGGGGGTAATGGGGGTGGGGTGTTTGGGGGGTGGGGTGTTTGGGGGGGTGGGTGTTTGGGTGGGGGTGGGAAAGTATATGTATGTATAAGTGTGTATTAGTGTGTCTCTGTAAATCAAACAATCAAGAACTCAAAATACAGGGAAAAAATCTGAAAAAAGGCAACAACTTTCACAAAACAAAAGGTATGTGTGCAAGTGTGAGAAAAACGAGTGTGTGCAAGTGTGTGTGTGCAAGTTTGTTTGCAGGTGTGTGTCTGTAAGTGGGAAAGTGTGTTAGAAAAGGCAGGCGTGTACAAGTGTGTGTGTAATCAAGCAACACAGAAGAAGAAGAAAAATGCAAGTGTTTGTGTGTAAGTGTGTGTGTGTGTGTGTAAGTGTGTGTATGTAAGTGTGTGTTTGTGTGTGTGTCTGTTGGAAAGGGCAGATGTGTATATTCAAGTGTTTGTAAAAACAATCAAGCAATAACACAAAAAGCAGAAAAAAACAGAAAAATGCAACAACTTTCTAAAACAAGTATATAAATGTGTGGACAGGTGGTGGTGGTGTGGTGTTGGGGGGGGTGGTGGTGGGGTGTTTGGGGGGGTGGGGTGTGGGTTTGGGGGTGGGGTGGGGGTGTGAAGTATATGTATGTGTAAGTGTGTATTAGTGTGTCTCTGTAAAAAACATAAAATCAAACAATCAGAACTCAAAATACAGGAAAAAAATCTGAAAAAAGGCAACAACTTTCACAAAACAAAAGGTATGTGTGAAGTGTGTGAGAAAACGAGTGTGTGTGCAAGTGTTGTGTGGTGTGTGTGTGTGCGCAGTTGTTTGCAGGTGTGTGTGTGTAAGTGGGAAAGTGTCTGAGTATAAAAAAAAAGTATCAATCAAATTTTACAATCACAGAAAACAAAATATATATGTAATGTGTGTGTATGTGTTTGTGAGTGTGTGTGATCACCACAACAATGAGCAGGGGGGTCCACCAAAAGGTCCAACAGCTATGATCCCAGGAGGTCCACGATCTCAGGAGCAATGGCAACTCTCTAGTGAAATCTGATCACTATGGGGTGGTATAATATATAACCCACCATAATTGTTACAAATATTGCAATCTATGACCTCTCTGTGACCATCAGGGTAACAGGAGCCTGTCAACTTACTATTGGCTCGTTGTCTAGGGGGTCCTTACTATTGGCAGCATGCTCCCCTGCAATTCCACTATAGCAGGGGGAAGCTGTCACTGTTTGAATGGACTTCCTGTTCCTGTTCACGTGCAGCATGCTGCATTGTGGGTATTGCGCGATCGGGGGACCGGGAAGACTCGCTCCCGCTCTCTGCTCGTTGCCTAGGGGCTTGCCGACAGCAAGGTAAGCGTCTCCTTGCATTTAAACATGTTTGTGCCGCTCGATCCTGTCTTACTAACAAAACGTAAATTTTCCTTTGGCTGGCAAAAACGGGTGGACAATAGGCGCCGTGAAACTTACCAATGGTGGCACTGAAAGGGTTAATAATCCCTGTGCCATCTACAGCATAAATAACTATGTGTTAAATTCATCTGTAATGGAAAAAGATTGCCAGGTAGCAACAGCTAGAGCTAGCAAGATATTGTATAAAAAGGGGAATAGATTCAAGAGAGAAAAATATTATTCTCCCTCTTTACAAGGCACCGGTAAGGCCTCATTTGGAATATGCGGTGCAGTTTTGGAATCCCATATACAAAAGGGACATCTTGGAAATTGAGGCAGTTCAGAGAAGGGCAACTAAATTAATAAGGGGAATGGAGGGGCTTGAATATGCAGGCAGATTAGACAAGTTAGGGCTGTTTACATTGGAGAAGCGGCGGTTGCGTGGGGACATGATAACCTTGTACAAATATATTAATGGCCCATACAATGAGCTCTCTGGTGCATTGTTCACTAAAAGGTCATATCAGAGGACACGTGGACATCCTTTAAGGTTGGAAGAAAAGAAGTTTCATCTTCAGGTTAGGAGAGGTTTCTTTACAGTGAGAACGGTGAAACTGTGGAACTGTCTTCCAGCAGATGTGGTAATGGCAAGTTCATTGAATAACTTTAAAAAAGGCCTGGATAAGTTTCTGAAACTAAAAAATATTGAGAATTACTGGTATTAATGCATATAGATCTGGTTGATCCAGGGATACTTTCCGATTGCCGTTTGGAGTCAGGAAGGAATTTTTTCCCCCTTTTTAGCTGGGGTTTTTTGCCTTCCTCTGGATCAACTGTTAGGTAGGGTTAAAAAAAAAAAAAAGTGAATAGGTTTGACTTGATGGACGTATGTCTTTATTCAACCTTAATTACTATGTTACTATGTTACTATGTTACTATGTTGTTACGGACGTACACGCATTAGCGGTAAAGGGCCAAACCCGCCGGTACTGCTAATGTGTGTGCCTAGCTAAAAATTTGCCTGTGCTATTAATTTGCAGCAACCAATCAGATGTTTGCTTTTTACTAATTTACTGTAATTAGATAACATTTGATTGGTTACTGCGGAACTTTTATTGCATCAGACCTTAAGGTTTAAAATACATTTTATGGGACAATGCTAAATATCTAATAAATCTAAAACACAAACCTCTGAAACTTTCTCTATGCATTGCAGGTGCATGTTTACAGAAGGCAGATCACTAATCTTTATGCATCAAACTACAGGCTATGCAATTTAGGTAGAAGGGGTCCCTACAGTTTGTACTTTAGCAGCTACATATGAGCTTATTTTTGTTAAGTTGGGTGGACACGAGCCCACATAGGAGAAGCCCATCTGCATGCAAAAAAAGCACCCAGCTGGAGAAAGTGGAACTTACACCTTTAAAATAATAAATGTTTTATTGTGGTTGGGGATAAATGATTCTAGAAACATGCATTGACTAAACGTTTATTTCTGCAACTAGAAATTCCTTGGGTTTATCAAATCAGCAGCTGAATAAACAAAGCAAGGTACTTTGTGGGCCTCAATGTGCTATCACATCCAGTTGACATAATGCTTCTTCCAATTTTTTCTACCCTCTGTTCTGTATAAAGAATCCTCAAGCTCTGAATACTTCAAACCTTGCCTTACCATTTACACCTATGATATACTGGAGATTCCCACTAGGGGGTAGTATACAAACTAACATTAAAGCAATAAAATTCCCGAGGAAGATTTCTTAATGTTATGTTTTGTGAATATGATAGTAACAGCATGTTTTTTTTTAAATCCTCTTTTAGTATAATGATGGTCCTTGGTTTGTACAAATATAGAATTTTACATGACAAGTAGTGACAAAACACCTGGACAGGATTCCTTAGAGTTTAAAGAAAAGATAAACTAGACTAAGGATAGAAGCCCTAACTTGCACCTGTTCTTATCTGATCTAGTGATCCTTGTGTATAGCAGAACTGTTCATAAATCCTTTATGTCATGCAAATTACGGAGCGATTTTTATGGAGATAAAAAGTAAGAGCTAAACCACTATAATGTTTTGCCCCCAGTATAATTCGACAAGCCTGCCACTACATAGACATGTCTATCTGAAACACTGGTTCTGATGTATTGCAAATTGGTATTATTACATTTTCCTGCTGTTTAAATTACACGCAAACATGTCTGAAATATTATCATGAGTAAAACCTGCTTGCATTAAACAAATGCCATATTTCATCAAATTTGCAAGCGATTCATTCTAGATGCACATATTCACTCTACAAATAGATTACAGCAAGATGGATTGGGAAACAAATGATAAGATTGAAACCCAAAGCAAGAATAACTCTATGACTAAACACACCCACCCTACCTGCCAACATACTTTAGTCACAAAAAAAACATGGCAGAATTTGTAAAAGAGAAACTCTAGTCTAAAGCCTTGTACACATGTCCGATGCACGGACCGACGCACAACCCCTGAGCACGTTCACGCATATGAACAGATGTTTCAGCCCATATTCGTATGTGTGTATGTGTTTGGCCAGGTGGTGGTCGTTGATCTGCCATGACGGCCGTTCATAGCGCCTGTGTCTTGCACGCGAGCATCGTACGTTGGTCCGTGCGTTTCATGCGTATTTAGCCTTTATTAGAATCTAATTAACAGCGCCTCCTAGTGAGAGTAAGAAAGTGAAACAATAGCTGATTGGGGTAAAGGAATAAAGGGGCTGATTTATAAAACCACACTACTGTAATTGTGCATTTGGATGACTTTTAATGCAATACGCTCAAATGGCACTCTAACTCTATTTCTGTTATTGCAGAGGGCAGAAAGGAAATGTTAAATGTAATGAATCAAATATCCCTAAGTATAATTTTAGTATTAATACCACTATCTTCACTGCTATCTTCTCCTATAGAAAAACCCCCATTTGCAAGGCCACTGATAACTCTTCTTCGAACAGCTGTAGTGTTGCTCTATCCCCCTTCTGGCCCAAGGCTCTGCAAGAAGCACTTTTTCCCATTGGGTAAATTCCAGACCAATCAGAAAAAAACAAAAACTGAGGTACTAACGTGATTGGCCAATCACTAAATTCAAACTGAACTGCAGTAAACAAAAGTACACAAGGTCCACACATCAAGAAGGCAACGACCATTAAAAATAATCGGCAAACTCAAACTCTGCAGCATTCTGCCTGTGAGAGAGAAGCAGACAGTCCTGCACATTCCTGTAGAGTAGCATCCCCAAGCACACGAGCAGTTAGGCATTTTCTAACATAACAGTTTTCAAACATCCAGAAAGTCATAGGTTAAAAATACCTGATATTATTTAACATTAATATAGAATATCTGTAATATTACACATCAGCCTATTTTACTGCACGCTGGGAGATATAAAAGTGAAAGCAGCACAGGCCACAGATCCACTTTGTGGGACAGTGTCTGCTACTGGATATAAACCTTTCCTGATAGAAAGGAGAAAGTTACTATTAACTTGAACTAGGGGCTGGTTATCATTTATGTAGCTTCTACGGGGACATTTAAAAATAAAGGTCAATAACACTCAATCTTATCAAACTAATATATATTTACAGCTCTTACATAATCAGAATTCCATGCCAATGTTTGCGATGTTTAATCAGTGTTTTCTGCAGTCTCTCCCGTGGTGTAAGATTTCTACAGCATACTATTGTAACGTTTGTGTTGTTTGGCTCCTGTCCTGTTAGAGCTACATCTAGTGGAAGGAAAGGAAATTACAAGCAAATTATTTGTAATCTCTGCCAAGGCCTTGATAGCTTAAAGTGCCCATAGACGTTTTCAATATTCAGTAAATCCAGTCGGATCCGATGGGATTTTTCTGATTATTGACAATGTGTATGGATAGTTTGCAAAGCCGACAAGCTACCGCCGATCGGGCAATTCACAATCAGATTCCGATGGAAAAGGTGGAGAGGAAAGGTGAAGGAATCTCCAGGTATAAATTAATAACCAAAATATGGTGGGTTCCTGGAGTATGTTCCCCCCTCCCTTGATGTCTGTATGTGTGAATCTGTAATTATTGGATAGCTGTCCCAGTTAAGAAAGACACAAGAGACAGAGATTACCACAGTCATAAAATTACTGATCGTTAAAGGTGCAGAATCACAAACCAACGTTACCTTGCCTTTATAAATATAGCCATTATAGGACAAATGCAGCCTTTCTGCTGCCTGAGTTGAATTTGGAACTGGGGTTTCACCTAATTATTATTTCCACCTTATTAGGAAGGTTCCACCTTAATATGTTAAAGAGACACTATTTTAGATTTTATGTACGTTGCTTAGTAAATGACACCTGCTTTTTATTATTCACAGGGAGGTGAGACGGCATTTTCCCTTCTCCCTGTGAATAATAGAACGCCCGGGAACAGTGACTGAGCACCTATCTTTGGCGCATGTGCGCCAATACAAAAGAAAGGCGTGCGCACGGGACATCATGTCTGACAACATGTCTGACTACCTTAAAGAGGTAACCAAGGAATACAACGCTAAGACCCCATCCATACCAATTTGGTCCATTAGGTTTTAGTGATTTAGATATTTTATGTGTGTATCAGGAATAAGTGCAATAAAGGTTTTTTAATAAAATGTTTTTCATTGTACAGTATAAGGCTTTGTGTTTTCCATATGGGACGCTGTTATTTAGGATGTCTTTTTTACTATTATTTATAGTTATTTGTCCTGGTTAGCACCACGCTGAAGTGTGAGGTCATACTTGTAAATTAGCTGTTCCATCTCTACTCCATCCATACCATTTGGTACTCATAAATAAATGAATCAATAATTCATTTTTTGTAGAGGGTGCCTCCCTTTACTTCTATTTGATATTGGGCCAAGGACCATTAACTGCCCAGGGAACTATCTGTTGTAGCCTGGGAGACCATCTGCCATGCACTAGACCACTACTTTCTGGGATCTGCACCACCAAATGCTAAGCAACCTAAAGAAGTGTGGAAGATCACATACCCATTTGGCTATGTATGCTGCTGATATGTTGAGGAAAGGGTAATCTAGGGAAGACTTTGATTTGTGAAAGCCTTGAATGATTATGGGAGCAATATCAAACTGACTAATGAATAGAGATGGGATCCGGGTTCGACGGATCCGGATGGATCCTCCGGATTTTGGGACTTCGGAAGGTATTTTCGATAATTATCGAAAATAGCCTCGAATGTTCGGAAATTAGCGAAAATACGATCGGAGACTCGAAAATGGTCTCAGATCGTATTTTGGAATGTTCGAGTATACTTTCGATAATTATCAAAATTTTTTTCCAGTTTTGGATTTTCGGATCTTCTGGATTTTCCCGAGTTCCAGAAATCCGAAAACAAAACGAAACTACTACGTTTCGCCCATCTCTATTAATGAATGTGATCCAACAGAAGTTACATTTTTGGATCTAGTGATTAGAAAATAAGTTGGCTATTAATAAACCTTATAGGGTACAAAATCATTTTTTGTTATTAAACATTAATTATTGGTGTCTGCTGTATGAGCTATTTGGGGCACGGACCTCATGACGAATTTGTATTTATAAAGGAATATTAAAGGAGAATTATACTCAGTAGACAACTTCTCTCTGGCTACTCCCACAGACATTTTTAGTGCCGATTCTCCTCTCTCTGTCATTGGAAAACATATGGCAGTTAGTCTCTACGGGAGTTTAATTCTCCTTTAAGGTCAGATACTGATATTGCTCCTTTATCTCTGAAGTCAATATTTTATGGTGGGGTCAAAAAAATAATGACATGGCCATAAAATATCAAGCGCTATCTTTATTTTCTGCAACATTATTTTGCAACTGAGATGTAGGTAATGGGGCCATACCGACATGGTTGCAAAACACCAGTACCATTTTCTGACTATGTTAAAGGAGCTGCATCGCAATTGAGAGACACTAGTATTTTTAATAGATGAACCAAAGATTGCTGGACCAAATATCCAATGATTGCCTTAGGCTGACCATACACTGGCTCAACTTCAGATCAATTTGACCTTTAATCCAACATGAAAGTTGATTAGATTGCAACATTGACCTGTGTTCCTGATAAAAATTATGATCTTAATATCGATGGGGCCAGGCAGATTTTAGAATGCTGCAGGAACATCAGGAGGTAAGTCGCCTTATGTATTTATTCTTAGCAGCCCTAGTAATCTAAGAAAACAAATACAATACAATCCCTAGTTTTCCTTGTCTCAGCTCAGTCATTCATCACAGACTGTAAAACCAACAGTATCATCAGTGGTTTTCAAGTATGCAGGAATGTTTCTGCTGTGGCAAGCAATATAATAGCTCCTAGTTCATACTACTGGAAATATTTGGAAAAGGGTCGCTTAGTACAATAATGGTTTTATTTACTTTTATTGTGCCCATAAAAAAAAAAAAAACATTTTAGACCGAAAAAGTTGAAAAACGTTATTTACTAAAGGCATTTTTACTGGCTTAGCTTATAAAGTACTGTAAATGTACTATGCTATTTAAGATAAGGCTTTCAAAAACAATCAGGATTTTTCCCCTTTAGCAGAACATAAACAATGTTCCTTAGTATGACTCTCACAGTGCCCTGACTTCTGACATCCGGTTGAAACCCCCACTGAAATGCCTTCAAGCACAGCTGCATAATTGACCTACTCTAGGTAGATATATCCGTCACTGACTAATTCCAGTCTCCCTTTACAAAGTTTCTTGCAGGCTAAAGAAGAGATTTATTTGTATTTCATCATGTCGAGAACAAAAAAAAGCTCTAAGTCAATCATATACTTAATCCTACATTAATGCAGGATGCATAAAATATCATGCAAGCCAGCAGTTATATGTCTAACAAAATATGTATAGGCAAGCAATCTCCATCTCTAAGGGAATTTAGAAATGAATTCTCTGCCATGATATCTATTTTAGTTTAATAGATTTTGAGTGCAAAACCTTAATATTGCTCTCTCTATTACTAAGAAACTAGAAGTACAGCTCCAGCCTACCTGGTAAATAACTCTGTATTCTTATTTAAACTTTTTAGAATTGCAGTGTCAGTAACCGATAGGGACCTATTTGTAAATTGTAACAACCGTGTCAGCATTTTACATGTCCATAAATTACAGACCTATATCCATAGTTTACGGCCACATTGTTATTTTAGGACTGTGCCGTCAAATACCAGCCTGGTCATTAATGGATTCAGTGGTTTGATTATGGGGGATTTAATTGTGTTACCAACAAAAGTACAAATTGGAAAAATGCCTTTATGTCTTTATAAATATATGCTATAGTGTTCTTAAACACTCCATATTTATGAATAGTTCTGCTTTATAAATTTGGCCGTAATCCTCTGAATAATGAAAACATCCTTCTTATTCTGCCTCATAGTAAAGTAGAAGAGAAGAGGAGAAGAATCCAATTATTAAGATATCACCATGGGGCACAAGTCTTAAGGTTCATACACACGTAAGATTTTGCCAACGATCCACGACCCCCGGATCGATGAACGACTCCCAAACGAACGCATACACACGATTCTCGCCCCAAACGGCCGTTCGTCGCGTGTAGCGCTCAGTGTCGGGGGGGCGTGGATCGTTGGAAAATTGAGCGTGTGTACGAACCTTCAGTCACAGTCTCAAAGCACCAAGAGTCTCTACTGCTTTATCACCATATAATAGCACCATGCAATAGCACCATATAATAGTACCATAAAGTAGCACCATACAATAGCACCATATAGTAGTACCATAAAGTAGCACCATACAATAGAACTATACAATAGCACCATATATTAGATCCATACAATTGTACCATATAATAGCACCATACAATAGTACCATATAATAGCACCATATAATAGTACCATACA